>CM066575.1:23978125-25193750 GCA_033816785.1 Picus viridis
GACCTTCTTTTTCACTCAGCTACACATACATATAGCCTGCTTTTATCCATTTGCTTTTATGATAGTTCTCTCATTCTGGTCTTCACTCTTCCTGTTATTAATGCTTCTCTCTATTTATAGATAATGATATTCCAACTAAGACTTCATTTTGCATCATTAGGAAGTAAAAAGCTGTTCTGCTCTCCTTTAAAGTATAAATAGGATGACAGGTTTTTCTTGACATGGTCATTAAGAATATACCTGTCCTCTGACAGTCAGGGACACTTCCCAGGTTTAGATGCATTACTCAGCAAGATTCTTGTTGTGTACTGGGGTGAAATCTGAATGTACACAACTATTCTCCTGTATTTGCATGGGATCAAAATCAAGGCACACAAGTGAAATGGAGTAGCAATAACCTTCAGCTGATCTTTGAAATATGCAGGGAGAGAATGTTGTGGGGTGCCCATAGACACAGCACAGACATAGTTGCGCAGTTCTCTGTACTGGATCTGTTTGCACTCTGATTGTTCATCACTCATAGTCAGGAATTTATCTTGTATTCTTGACGAGGTTCCACTACTATCTGTTATAATGGTATTAATATTTCCCTCTCTTTCTTTGAAATGCTTTCTTCATGCATAGTATTTTTGCATTTGCTTTCCTTGATGCTTAATCTTGATACCACGCAGTGAACCTCTAGCTAACTACTTGAGATTAGTTGAGATTACAGGTCCTGTCATTATTTCCAAAACCAAATTCCCAGATCACATAAAGACCTAAGGATGCATGCAGTAATACTGATTTTATTTGGGTTTTCATTATTTCAGTCCTTGCAGTCATTCAGTTTTTGCAGTCCTTCTTGCATATTCAGTGCGGAATGAAGCTTTTTTTAATGCCAAAATCATTACTGAAAATACTGGAAAAGGTCAGGGACAGTGCTTAGAAACTCTAGAATCATCTTCTCCAGCATGAAATGTATTCTGTCATCAGTACCTGCTCTCTTCTCCCCTTTGGTGAGTATCTTACCTGTCCTCAGCTCCTGTTCTGGCTGTTTTAACTGTGATATCTTTTAATATGATATTTTCATATTCAGCATATTATGATCACTTTTCTCTACATCTTCTTTTCATATAACATTGTTTATGTTACATCTAATCTGTCATCCACTTTTACAAGATTTTGTATCCAGAGATAGATAATTCTAGGAGTCCTTCACAATAAAGAGTGCACAGTAGAGAGAGAAGCTAACAGCAACTGTTGTTAACATTTCTTTAAATAATTATCTGTAATTTGCCATTTTTATTTGATCAGAATTGTGATCTTCTTAACTTGCATCCAGTTGGTGGCCCTTTTAAAACAGAAGCCACTTCTGCCAATATAAAATTTATACCAGAGATATTTTTTTCCTCAATGTCAACTAATAAAAGGAAATACTTCAAAACAGCATTCGAAATCTTACTCCACTAATGTTTGACAAGGACTCTAAGCTGCTCAAATAATCCCCTGAGGGTTTTTTTGACTGCCCTCTCTGTCTCTATGATATCTCTCACAGAGTCTTTAGACAGCTTTAAATTTCAAAATTGTGTCTTAAACAAGACATAACAAGAGTTTTGGATGCTCAGCTTTGCAACTCTTTCTGGTGGGTAATCAGTTTCTGAAGCAATTAACACCACCTGCAGAAGATAAAATGTCTCAAATCTGTGTAAGGATTTGTAATGGGGATATATTCCTTAGCATGACATGAGGGTGCACACCTCACAACCATCTCTAATCTTTGCCTTTGAGAATAGTGAGGAGATCAGAAAATATTTGCATTTATGAAAATTGATCTAGAAATGCTTTCTAACTGCTTTCAGTTGGTACAGGTTTCTTAGAACACAGAGAAAGCACTAAACAACTGAACCTTCTGTTATTTTGCTTACCCTCAGCATTGTTTGGATTAGTGAAAACTGTATTTGTGGCTGACAGATGACCATATTCAAAGTTATCAGAGATGTACTGAAGTAAAATGCTCATTTGGTAGTGTCAGATGAACATATACTCATTTAAATGGATTGAAATGCATTTAAATTTTATAGGCACTGGCCTTAGTTCTTCTAGCAGCATGGCTAAAGTAAATTTGAGATAAAGTTCCTTTCAAAACATAGCCAGTGTATTTACAATATATTAGAGTTAATCTATTGTCATTGATTTTGGTTCTCTGCCACACTGGTGAACACGTGAGTCTCCATTTCAGAAAGTTTGAGACAAATCTTTGGCATCATTGAAAGAGCTTCTTTGAAGCAAGACTTTAAACAGGGCATTTATCAATAGGAAATATCTCTGTCCATGGCAGCAGGGTTGGAACTAGATGATTTTTAAGGTCACTTCCAAGCCAAAACATTCTATGATTCTATGATTGTCTTCCTTTCCTTACCTCACAATTGCTATACTTGAGACTTGGTTAAATATATAAGCAAATATATACATTTTTTTGCCCTCAGGCTCATATAGATGATGGAGACAGGCAGCTGTTTTTTAACAAAGAAGGGACAAATGCTTATGTATGTCAATACAAAGTAGAATAGACTTAACCAGGTTGGAAAAGAGCTTTGAGATCATTGAGTCCAACCTATCGTTAAATTCAAAACAGGAATTCAACAGTTTGTGAAGTGCACCTGCTTTACCTTTCTTGTACTCCTTCCTCGATATCCATTGCTTTGGTCATCTCACTACACCTGCACTTCATCTCAGCTGCAGTGTATTTGCCATGTAAGGCACATACCAAAAAAACCCCAGAAAAAAACTTTTTTTTTGTTTTTCCAAAGGAACCATAGGCCTCTGCACTAGATAGAATTTTAGAAAACCATTTAGTGCTTACTAAACATTAGCAATTTCATGCTAAGTCTGCAATGCCTTCATTATACTGCTAGCGAACAGCGTTGCAGGTCTTATGGGAGAAGAAATGGAAAATGAAAAGTGTTTTTCCTACCCTATTTCAGAAGCCTATATTAACCAGGTCTCTTTCATGATTCTGAATGTGCAAGGAGCCTGGTAGTGTGGCTGAGCACTGAGGAGAAAAGTGTTGCTACTCAAAACCCAAATTAGAATTCTTGATGTTGTGTGTCACTTTCCTGAGGAGCTCCAAAAAATTGTCATGAAGATGTTGCAAATTTGACAAATTTGTTAAATGGTGATATTTCCTTGGATTTCCTGCACAGTGTGGTTTCCCAGGTGACTTTCAAAGAAACACATCTCTGCTATTCTATAGGAAAACCAACATATCAAAAAGTGCAGGTGGCTTTATCCTAGCCAAGATACCCCCATTCTCTATTCTTTAGTCTTTACTTGGGTGGCTACATGTCTGTGAATCACCATTCAAGGTAAGGATACATTCTAGGTTCCCCAAGATGCAGTCTGAGGCTGTGGCATTCCACAGATTTCCAAGAACTTTATTCAAATCTGAGAAGCTATTTGTCTCAAGTGATAAGCCTGTGCTGCCAAATAATTCAGTTTCATAGTTCCCTCTGAGGTTCTGCTTCTCTGCTTGTTCACATATTTTGATTCAGATTAAGGATAAGCAGTTTTGACCCTTGCTGCCATATGCAATACCTCAGCCTTATCTGCCGTATTCAATGCATCAGCCTTACCTCAGAACAGTTTGTGTCTCAGTGGGCTGTATTGCAGGGTATGCCCTCAGTTTCACATTAGAGAATAACTGTTCTGGTGGGCTGCAGCAGCCTTTGCATTGTTACTAATTATAAAGTCACATGGGAAAACAGATAGATAAGCCAAATTAGACAAGTGCCACACAAGATAAACACAGTCAGCCTCCTCTAGAAGATAAAACTGATGGGCCCATTTTGCCAATTGACACAGTCTCCTCCTGAAAATTATTAGTTTAGCATTCAAAACGGAGGCCAGTACCCTGAAGCTCTGGAGTAATGCCATCATCTGGCATCATCTGGGTCACTCTAACGTATGTGTTTCTTGAAATGGCCAAGACTCCAAGCTTCTGAGCTTCTTGCCTTGGGAAATACTAATGGTGACATCTGAAAGCCCTGCAAGAACTCAGACTGAACCAACCCACATACCATGAGCTCATAAACTGCAGATCCTGTAAGCAAGGAAGCATATGGGCTTTTGCATATGTACCAACACTCTTCTAATAAAAATAATATTTCAAACAAGTAGCTACTGAGCTTCTCAATGTTAATGTTACTGCAGGAATTAGAAAGTTATGCTTGAACCCAGGTTCAGAAAACATTTCTTACTGACAAAAATTGTGAACTAAAATATTCCAGAGTATTTTTATGTGTCATAAAGGTTCCATTATATAAGTTACTGTTGTCACTGTCACAGATAAATCAAGCACTGCTTCAGGGGTGAGGGAAGTAGGAGGCAAGCAGTTGTTGCACCGATGACTCTAAGATATGTGTGCAATAACCATCACGTGCAATGAACACTCCACCTTGCCTATTAATAAATGAGATAGTATGTTGCTATTGCTAACATATCTTTGACTTGCATATATCTTTGATATCAAATGTCACACTGTGATGTTTAAGATCACATGCCAATAGCAAAAAGTTTAAAAGAACTAACCAGGAAATCCTATCCTGGTCAAGTGTGCTCATTGTAGTGACCCTTAAATACTTTTTTGCCTAATCCCATTTCCTCTTTTTTTATTCCAGTTCATCATGAAGAAATTATTTGGGCACTGCTCAGGCAATCCTTTGTTTCAGATCATGACAGATGCATGTGTGAGAGACTAAAACTTGTCTCTCCTGGTGTGACTCAACAAAGATAAAATCACTTGCTGCTTGCCCAGGCAATAGCTGATGTGCGCTGGGCAGAGCCACTGGAAGGACTCTTGGAAGGTGCAAAGATAACATTGCTCACTGGACTGCAGCTGGCCTACAACAATGGCCCAAGGGCCCAGCATTCACACCTTCAGGACAAGATCATTTCCAGCCATCAGATACCCCCAGGAAAGGACAATGGTTCCTGATGTGTAAAGAGTGTGTGGGTAGGTAGATGGAGAAGGAGGAGGCGGAGGCCTCCCCCTCTCCATCCAGACCCTGCCCAAACTCACCTGAGTACACAGAAAGATTTCCTGGGGAACGATATCTGGACCTAAAGATGATTTCCCAGAACGATATCCTGGGGAACCACACCTGGACACTTGCCTAAGGGCTAAAAAACTGTATAAAAGACTGGAGAAACTACTGGCTTGTAGGATAAAATTGGAGAAGCAAAATGCAGAAGAAAGCAGATGGCACCACACGCGGGAAACATCACGGGGCCAACACAATGGATCTTGGACTCTCCGTGCCCTAAGTTCTGCCTGCTGCAAGTCATGGAGCTGAAGAAGCTGCTCAGAGGACCTCATCCCTTCTACAGCCAAAGCCTCAGCACCCTTCCTCTACAGACCCAACATCTCCTGCAGCACCTTTCCTCCACAGACTCAAACTGTCTTGGGGGGTGAGGGGTGTGGTAATATAAGTCTTTCCCTCTTCTCCCTCTCTTCTCTCTCTTCCTATTCTCTCTCTCTCCCCTTCTGATCCCTCCACTTTATTTATGTAATAAATAGTCTAGCTGTTGATATTTTGGCCTCGTTTGTGCCTCTAATTTCACAACACGGGAATATTCATTAAAAACCTGAGTCTCTTTCCCTCTCCGGATCGAGACAGCATGTTATTATACAAAGAATGAAGATATGAAGAAAAAATTTCTGAGCCATTTCAGAACTTCATATCAGTATTTATCAACTTGGTCTTATAATAGTTCTTTGAGGTAGACAAGAAAAAATGGGAACTATATTAAGTATATATATTTTTCAGATATAGAGACTGTATATGTGTATATATATATATGTAAAACTAGTCGCTCGAGCTTTAATGACAAGGGCCATGTATTAAAAAAACAAGTGATCTTATTTTTCTTGACACTAAACACATTTTTCCTGAACTTCCCTAATATCTACTTTAATCAAAAGAGATCTCATGGTGCAACTTTGGTCATCCACCCTTAATGTATCTGGGCAATTCCATCTGCAAAGTTCTTAGCAAAGCCTGTAAGAGCGCTGGGATTCAGGCAGAGAAAGTTCATAGCTAATGAAGGTTCTAAATCCAGTCACAGTCATAGTGAAAGCTGTTAGACATTCAGCGCTTTCGAAAGTCAAGTTAAATAAGAGTTTTGCATGCAACAGTTATTTTCTTGCCAGGATAGTTTTACTGGTGTAAGGGAAGTTATGTTTCCAGGAAATGTGTTTGCTATGAATTGAACTTTCTCAGCTGAAAGTACTGTTCATTCTCACACACGGTTGTAATGTTGCTAAGACTCAACCCATATTTCCCAAAAAAACCACACTGGAGTGTTGATAGGAATATCTAGTCAAAGCAGCATTTGCAGCATAAGCCAGTAATTCATCATGTAAGGCTGACTGCTTCATTGAATTATTTCATATTCATTGAACTTGGATTTATACATCGGGATGCCAAATCAAACTCTGGGTCCCTTTTACCTACCTCCACTGACACAGCAAACATTTCTTCCTCCTCTTTTGATTCCTCATTCTCCCTGCTTCCTGAAGTCACATCTAGTCAAGTCAGGAACAGAAATACCAACTGATGTAACTGCAGCATAGAAATGATGTTGTTATAGAGATTCTCCTGGTCCCCAAACAGATGATTGCTAATATTGGAGAGAATATAATATCTCTTCCTAGAAAGTCTGGTTTGGGACTAGTGAAAAACATTCAGTATAGGGTCTTAAATCTGTGAATACTTCAATATTTCAAAAATAAACAGTTTTAAAAAGCAAAGAAACAAACAAACAAGCAAATGAAAAAAAAAATCACAACAACCAACCAACCAAAACCCCACCAAAACAAACAACAACAAAAAAAACAACCCAAACTTATTTGTCTTGGAATGTTTCTATAAGCTCCTCAAAAAAAACTAACCCAGTGACTCTGGCAGCTTGTTTTGCAGAAAGTACATTCAAAACATGTCCAGGTGAAAAAATTTTTCAAATTTCAGGGAAAAAAACCAAGACAGATACAATTAACAGATAGAGGTAACAGACAGATAAACACTCCAAATACCTGTCAGTATTATGACTACTACTAAATTGATTCAGAACCTGGTAATTAGTCAGTGTGGTGGTTTGACTGTGGCTAGATGCTGCATGCCCACAAATGCTACTCTCTTTTTCACCTCCTTAACTGGTCAGGGGAAAGAAAATATAGTGAAACACTTGTGGATGAAGATAAGGACAGGGAAAGATCACTCTCCAGTTAATGTCATGGGCAAAACATACTTGAGTAGGGGAAATAAGTTATTTTATTATCACTCGGATCAGAATAAGATAATAAGAAATAAATCCAAATCCTCACATGTGTTCTCCTCATCCCTTCCTTCTTCCAGGCTTAACTTCACTGCCAATTTCTCTACCTGCTCTTCTCCCAGTGGCAGAAGGGGACAGGGAATGGGATTTGCAGTCAGTTAATCACACATTGTCTCTGGTGCTCCTTCCTCCCCACACTTCACTTGCTCCACTGTGGGGTCCCTCCTGTAGGACACAGTCATCTATGAACTTCTCATATGTGAGTCCTTCCCATTGTCTACAGTTCTTCAAGAACTGCTCCAGCATGCATCCCTTCCACAGGGTGCAGTCTTTCAGGAACAGACTGCTCCAATATCAGTCTCCTGTGGATTAATAAGTCTTACCAGCATGGGCTCCCTTCTCCATGGGTCTACAGGACCTGCCAGGAGCCTGTTCCAGCACAGGATCTCCATGAGGTCACAGCATCCTTCTGGCACATCCATCTGCTCTGGCATGGGGTTCTCCACAGGTTGCAGGTGGATATCTTCTCTGCCATTAAGCTCCATGCATTGGAGGGATACAACCTGCCTCATCACAGTTTTCACCATGAGCTGCAGGGGATTTTCTGCTCCAATGCCTGGAAGACCTCCTTCCCTTTCCTCTTCACTGTCCCTGGTGTCTCTGCAGAGTTGTTTCTCTCACATATTCTCATTCCTCTTTTCCAATTGCTGTTATACAGGATTTTTTTTCTATTCTTAAATGTGTTATGACAAAAGGCTGTCACTGTCACTGATGGGCTCAGCTTTAGCTAGTGACAGGCCTGCCTTGAAACTGTCTGGCACTGGCTCTGTTGGACATGGGAGAAGCTTCTGGCATCTATTCAGAGAAATCATCAAGTTAAAAAAGACCCCTAAGATCACCAAGTTAACTGCTAACCTAACACTACCAAGTTCATCACTAAACCATGTCCCTAAGTGCCACATCTATGGGTCTTTTAAACACCTCCAGGGCTGGTGACTCAACAGCTTCCCTGGGCAGCCTGTTCCAGTTCTTAATAATCCTTTGGTGAAGATTTTTTCCTAATATGCAATCTAAAATGCCCCTGGCACAAATAAGGCCATTTGTTCTCATTCTCTCACTAGTTACTAGGGAGAAGAGACCAGCCCTCTCCTCAATTCAACCTCCTTTCAGGTGGTTGCAGAGAGCAGGAAGGTCTCCTGTTCGCCCCCTTCCACCACACTGAACCATCTTGCAGCCCAATACCGCAACCTTGCCACATCACCCCAATACAGTCAGGAAACAGCCAGTTGTGTTGTACATGTTCATTACATACAAACACATACTCAGAAAATCATCTTTGCCACACTCTTTTTATTTGACTAGTTGTAGCCGAACATTTTAAATCGGATCACAAAGATATCTGTATGCTTGAAAGCTATAGCAAACCTTGTTGATACATGTTAGGAATCATAGCTTCATTTATCTTTTCAGAAATGCCAGTTTGTTGACGCAAGTGTAATACAGCATATGCTGCAGTTCCAGAGGGATGCATTCCATCACAGGGAGATTTTTGCATTTGCAGTTCAGGATGTTCTGTACATATTTACTAGATGCATAGCACTGGCAGACATATTTTTAAAACTCATTGAGGGTTACCGGGGTAGTTTATTTATTTATTCTCCTTATTTATTCTGTGTGTATTTACTTAATAAGAAGCAAATTTTGCTTGTGACATGTTTCAGTATAATACTAATAATGAAAGTGATCTAGCACCCCAAAAATGTTTGCCATACAACTTATGAAATTTAACATGTGATCACAGCTTTTGCAAAATATCTGTCACTGTCAAAATCCTTCATTTGAAAGACCCTAAAGGATAGAAAACTGCACTTCACTCTACTGAATTAAGATTATTCTCTGATGCATTTTAATTTGAGGTTGTAGCCAGGCAGAGGTTGGCCTCTTCTCCCAGGCAGCCAGCACCAGAATAAGTGGACACAGTCTCAGGCTGCGCCAGGGCAGGTTTAGGCTGGATGTTAGGAAGAAGTTCTATACAGAGAGAGTGATTGCCCATTGGAATCGGCTACCCGTGGAGGTGGTGGAGTCACCTTCATTGGAGGTGTTCAGGAGGAGACTTGATGGAGCGCTTGGCTGCATGGTTTAGTTGTTGGGTGGGTTGGATTGGTTGATGGGTTGGACGCAATGATCTTGAAGGTCTCTTCCAACCTGGTGTATTGTATTGTATTGTATTGTATTAATTCTGTTTAGGAGTAAATGTGGAAAACTAGTACAAACTGAAACACCTGTGTTTGTGAAATACAGCAAGGTTAGAGCTAGTGGCTAGGAAATCATTATCAGGATGAAAAGTTCATTTTGTTTTTGTTAAATATATATACAGAAGATCAAAGGAAGACACTTAAATGAAGATCAATTTTGAAAATATGTCATGAAGCTTTTATTTCAACTATAATCCTCCACTGACCACAATAGAAAGGTTTCAGATAGGTATCAGCATTCATTTATCATTTCAGATTCTCAGTATTTTGCCCAGCCAAATCTGACAGAAAACTTCAGCATACATAGGCAAGTATCACAGTATCACAGTATCACCAAGGTTGGAAGAGACCTCAAAGATCATCAAGTCCAACCTGTCACCACAGACCTCATGACTAGACCATGGCATGAAGTATACTTCATTACATTGCTAAACCTGGCGCAATGAAAGATATTTTTTTAGTTTCTATGAGGAAAAAGAAGAAAAATGGGTTTAGTTGATATCGTTTCTTCTAGATATGTACTGAAAAAATTCTTAGGAGTTCCACAGCCCAGACAGTGTAAATGGGAGCAAGGGTGCAAGTGGAAAAGTTGTCAATGATCTTTCATTTCCACACCCACCGAGTCCTGCAGGAGATGCTGCTTTTGTGAGAGAGACAATAATAGTTTTTTGGGTTAATACTGCCATATTGCTTATTTTTTTGTGAAAAATTAAAACCAAATAAAAAACCAATGGGCTGAGAGGTGGGCAAGATCTTGGGAGGAGACATGGCAGGGGCAGCTGAACCAAGCCATCCAGAGGGATATTCCATGTCATATGATGTCAGCTCATATATAAACGCCAAGTGAAAGACAGAAGTGTGGGAGCATTTGTTAATGACATTTGTCCCCTGGAGCAACTGCTATGAGTATCTGCATCCCAGGAAGTGGCTGAACACTATCTGCTAATCATCCACAGGCCTCTTGTTATGTTTTCCTCTCCTCTGTCCATCTAAGAAGGGGAGTGATAGAGCACCTTGGGTGGGTCTCTGGCCCCCAGCCAAGGCCAAACCACCACAACAGTACATATTCATATTTGCAGAGCTGAAATATGTAGTTTTCCTACCAAAATCTCTGCATCAACTAGTTTTTGTCCTTAACTTTTCCTAGCAAAATCAGCAAATTCAGCAAAATCATAGAATCATAGAATCATAGGTAGGGGTTGGGAAACACCTCCAAAGATCATTCAGTCCAACTGCCCCAGTCCAACTGCCCTGCCAAAGTAGGATCACCTAGGTCAGATCACACAAGAATACATCCAAGTGAGTCTTGAAAGTTTCTAGAGATGAAGACTCCACAACCTCTCTGGGCAGTCTGTTCCAGTGCTCCATCATCCTTACAGCAAAGAAGTGGTGGGTTGAAATTTCCCCCAGCATTAACTTTTAAGCCAGACCAACTCAGTTAGAAGCAAATGAAGCTGTATTTACAAGCAAAAAACTACACACTATAATGGAATGCAATGAATATGTATAAAATACACAGTTATTTACAATGTTATACAGATATTTACAATTAGCAAACACCACCAAAATCCCTGGTCAGAAAAAGACCAGTGAAGCAGCCAGAAACAGCATGTTATCTCCCGGGCAAAGCAAAACAGAAGAGAAGAGAAGAGAAGAGAAGAGAAGAGAAGAGAAGAGAAGAGAAGAGAAGAGAAGAGAAGAGAAGAGAAGAGAAGAGAAGAGAAGAGAAGAGAAGAGAAGAGAAGAGAAGAGAAGAGAAGAGAAGAGAAGAGAAGAGAAGAGAAGAGAAGAGAAGAGAAGAGAAGAGAGAGAGAAGAGAAGAGAAGAGAAGAGAAGAGAAGAGAAGAGAGAAGAGAAGAGAAGAGAGAAGAAGAAGAGAAGAGAAGAGAAGAGAAGAGAAGAGAAGAGAAGAGAAGAGAAGAGAAGAGAAGAGAAGAGAAGAGAAGAGAAGAGAAGAGAAGAGAAGAGAAGAGAAGAGAAGAGAAGAGAAGAGAAGAGAAGAGAAGAGAAGAGAAGAGAAGAGAAGAGAAGAGAAGAGAAGAGAAGAGAAGAGAAGAGAAGAGAAGAGGATTAGGAATGGAAGTGAAATGTGAAGAATTGTTATGATACAGCTTCTCTTATCCCAGACATTTATCCAATGAATTTGTGTAGAATAATCTTTTGTTTTCCTTTTTACACCCAATAGTGATTTATTTATATTTTTCTACTTTTCTACTAGAAATCTGCAGCTAAATTTTAAAGGCATAGCCTACAACTACCACAATGTTGAAGTGGAATTTCCTGTAGTCCAGTCTCCATCCACTGCCCCTAGTCCTTTCACAGGACACCACTGAAAAGAGACTACCCCTTTCTTGTTGACACCCACACTGTAGATATTTATAAGTATTCATAAGATCTCTTCTCAAATTTATCTTCTTTAGACCAAACAGCACCAGGTCACTCAGCCCTTCCTCATAAGACAGATGTTCCAGTCCCTTTGTCATCCTCTTAGATCTCTGTTGGACACTCTCTGTTACCCTTGAATTGGGGAGCACAGAAGTGGACATAATACTTCAGCTGTGGTCTCAACAGGGTAGACAAAAATGGGAAAAGAACCTTCCTTGACCCGAGGATACCATTGGCCTTCTTGGCCACAATGGCACATTGCTGTCCCATGGATAACTTACTGTCCTCCAGGACTTCAAGGTCCTTCTCCACGGATCTCCTTTCCACCAGGTCAGCCCCTACCTTGTACTGGTACATGGTATTATTTCTCCCCAAGTGTGCAACTCTACCTCATTAGATTCCCCTTTGCCCAGCTCTTCTGTCTGTCACAGCCTTCCGGTGGATCAGCCAATCCTCCTGGTTTGGTACCATGAGTAAACTTGCCAAGGGTACACTCTGTCCTCCTCCAGCTCTTTGATGAAGATGCCAATTTTTACTTAAAATCTAAGTAATCCACCATGTTTTATCTAGCCTTGCATAACCAGACAGACCCTTATGAATTAGTTTAGAATGGGAGGAAAAACTGGACTACATGAACTGCTTATTTCAGTATTGTACACAGATGACCATTCTATTCAGACAGATATCATGTTTACGTACTTGGATAATTGCTCAGGTTTTGATATTGTCCATATTGTCCCTGAAAAAATTTGTTTTACAAGAGGAAAAGAGTCTCTTAAATAATACTTGTGGAGGTATCTTATATATCCTCCCTCTTCTCCTGTTTTAGTGATTGTTGTTTTTCTTGGCCTGTGCATATTTGTGAAAAAAATCTGTCATTTCCTGATGAGCGTGGGATATGAACTGACAGAACAGTTAGACAAGTCAGGTAGCAACAAAATACCAGAATTTTGCCATATATCTCCTGGATGGGCCCAGAGCTGAGAGGGAAGTTATTTTTAAAATAATTGAAGTTCCTGCAAGATTATTCTGTGCGCGAACTGGTTTTATCTGCAATGTTTCTCTGTAACAATAATGTGATTCAATGCTTATGATTATTTGGTTTTATTGATTTAAACTATTACAATTTTTGAGTAAGTACACACTGCAACACATTTTAAAATATTAAATCAGTAAAATGCAAGAGGAGTGACTCATGAGAACCATCTTGGCCTTACCTTATTCAAGGTTTGATCTGTTTTTCCAGGCAGAAATCGTCACTCACTTCAGTTGTTTTCCTGCAGCTCTCATTTACAGGTCTGCCTCTAAAGACATTCCCACTTTTTGCTCCTAGATCATTTCACCTCTCACCAACTTGTCTGGGTTCACTGTCACTAGCCATCACTTTCTCATTCACACATCTGCACTTGCCACAGCACTGTAGGCGCAGAATCATAGAATGGCTTAGGTTTGAAGGGACCTTAGAGATCATATACTCCAGCCTCCTCACCACAGACAGGGGCACCTCTCAACTAGAATGAACTACTCAAGGCCTTATCCAACCTGACCTTAAACATGGTCAGGCAGGAGGCATCCACAACCTCCCTGGGCAACCCATTCCAGAGCCTCACCACCCTTGTACTGAAGAACTTCTTCCTAAGATCTGTTCTAAACCTACTCTCCTTCAGCTTAAAACAATTCCCCCTTGTCCTGTTGCTAGACACCCTTATGAAAAATCTCTCTCCAGCCTTCCTGAGGGATTCCTTCAGGTATTGGAAGGCAGATCTAAGGTCTCCCCAGAGTCTTCTCTAGGCTGAACAACTTCAGCTCCCTCAGCCTAAACTCCTAGCAGATGTCTTCCAGCCCTTGGATCATCTTTGTAGCCCTCCTCTGGACTCACTCCAACATCTCTGTGTCCTTCTTATGATTGGGACACCAGAACTGGACACAGTATTTGAGGTGGGGAGTCTCACAAGAGCAGAGTAAAAGAGAAGAATAGCCTCTCTTGACCTGCTGGCTACATTTCTCATGATTCAGCCTAGAATACAGTTTGGATTAGAGTACAATTATGGACTGCATGAGCAGAATTATTGAGGCTGGAACAGACCTCTGAGATCATCAAGTCCACCCTACTACCATCACATCAACTTGACCATGTCGCTAAGTACCACATCCAATCTTTCCTTAAACACCTCCAATGACAGCGACTCCACCACCTCCCTGGGCAGTCCATTCTGATGTCTAATTACCCTTTCCATGAGAAAGTGCTTTCTAACATCCAACTAAACTTCCCCTGGTGCACCTTCAGGCCATGCCCTCTTATCTTGTCACAAGTTGCCTGGGAGACGAGCCTGACCCCCACCTTACTTCAGCTTCCCTTCAGGTAGTTGTAGAGTTAAGGTTCCCCCAGAGTAAACAAAGTGCTGGCACTAGCATCCGATGAAATTAATGCACAACTGCATCACCCTGATCCAATTAGGATCCCAAAGGATTGTAAGCAATGAATATGCTTTATTCACAAGAGGTGTTATTGGAGTTCTGTTAAGAGCCATAAGCAAAGCTTTGTCTCTCATTTTTCTCAAGACTTGGCCTCACCTCAAAGGGCAAAGGTACTGCCATTGCAAATCTTAAAAAGCCCAGAGCAAATTTTGAGATTGGCACCTCAGGAAAGTACCAAATTTATGTTTTTTAAAGGAACAGCATTGAGACTATTTGATTGGTGCAGCACAGGAATGTTATTTTAACTGTGAGCAGTAGTTGAATCAAATGAAAATGTTGCTGAAATATTAAAATGTATTTGAAATTGAAAAGTACCCATTTTCTGCTGTATTTCAGGTCAGTTTCTATTTAAAAGTTATTGCTGTCAATTACAGTAAATGACCCATGCAAACGCTGTCTTAGAGCAGCAGAGTAACCATTATCATGCCTCAGAGAAAATACAGAGGTAATTTCATTATCTGAAACATTACTTTTACTTCAAATGTTATGTAACATTTCTGTTGGTTCATCTTACAGTATCTGGATAGATATCTGAAAAAATCAGAAATCTGAACAGTTTGGAAACAGAACTCTTCTGCAGCTGTGGAGCAGGAGCCTGCCATGCTGCTTCACAACACCTCCAGTCAGCCATGGCATAAACAGGAATGAGATTTTTGCATGCAGAAGGGATTTGATAGATATTGTTCTGATTGGGTTAGAAGACAACAGCTGTAAAGAAAGAGGTTCATAATTATCTCAAGCCAAATCTTTACACAGCAAAAGCTGGCTACTAGCATCAATCTCCATACTGGGTAACTTCTATGCATCTGTTGTTCATTACTTAGCATGTTAGATAATTTGACATCCATGTATGCTACTACTCTGCAGTAAATATGATACAACTTTTCTGAGAGATATAGGGAATAGCTGGAAAAAACATTTGCTAAGACAGCACTTATAAAAGAGGACTAGACTTCTTATTACTAGCTCTTCCTCCATAAAGAAGCAAATTTACTGACTTTGACAGCTATTTATTAGTTGAAAAGGAGAATTAAATTAAGTCCCAAGATATGAGTGCACAAATAAAACATTGCAGCTACACTCCCCATCTTTCTCCTTTAAAGCACAGCAAGTTCTTTAAGATCTGAAGTATAGTCAGGGACTCATCCAATCACAGTCTGGATGAGTATCACTGCTACTCTTACATTTTTTTGCAAGGTGAAAGATTTTGAAACCCCAGACCACTCTTATTAGTATAAATGCTTTCACTCTGTCTAACAGACTTAGTTGTCAGCAGCCCCAGAAGGGAAAACAGTGTGAAAATGGAACTACATTTTACTTTGAAAACTTTCCTATTAAGTGCTGAATTCTAATGCAGAACAGATTCTGAAATGTTGTACTGCTGCTTCCTACAAAATACTCTTCGTGCAGAGGAGGCTATTCCACACTGTTTTCAAGTTGAAACTGATATGAGCAATAAGCCTGACACAAAACCGGAAGTTAGAAAATTATGCTATGCCCTTATTTTAAACCAGAAAGAGATCTAGCTAAAACACTTGTAGGAAGCACCATCCTTCCTCCAGCCTTCTACATTGCCTGTTGGTTTTGCTTCCTATCTCAATTTATGTTGCTGCAGCTCAGGGCTAATGGTGTGTTCTCATGATTATCCTTCATGAAACGTCCATCACATGATGGTCATAGCAAAACAGAAAAACAAGCAGCAGAACAAAACAGGGTTTTGCCTAAGATTGCAACAGAATGAGAAAAAACTAATTGGTAAACAAAGACTTGACAGGATTTGTAAGGCATTGCATAAACTATTTCACTAAACCACATTTGTATTTTGGGATTGGCTTTGTATTTTAAATACAGGATGGATAGGCAGTAAGCTGACTTTAATATAAGTTGTTGCATAATGCTAGAGGGTTCTTTGTTGCTAAAATTAGAACAGAAGCCTTAAGTCATAAACAGCAAGTGTTTTAAGAACCAGGTAAGAGATGGAGATTTTAATGTAAGTGCACCAAGCTGCCCTGCAGTATGGCAGGGTAATGAAATTGTACCAATTTTCTGCAGCAGTGAAGAATGTCACTACACATTACTGCTCTGACCAAGGTAGTCCCTGCAATGCTTTTCTGTACTAATTTGCTATGGAAAAGATAGAGTTTTGATTTTATTTTGGGATAATGTTGTGCATGCCATTCAAATATTTTTTAATTAGTCATATGCTACATGCCATATAGCGTTAATTGTTTATTTATGCATCTAATATGTATACAAGTATCTAGAATTTTATTAGACTTCTTTATGCTTACCACCCAAATATTAGCTTATGTTTAAAATATATCATGTCAGAAACATAATATGGAAATACTGCTTGTCCACTCCTGGTTACTGCAACAAGTTGCCCAGTGAGGTTGTGGATGTCCCCTCCCTGGAGGTGTTTGAGGCCAGTTTGGATGATGGTAGGAGATTGGAACTAGATGATCTTTAAGGTCCCTTCTTCCCTAAACCATTCAATGAATCTGTGATCTAACTGGGGATTTGTGACTTCTCTGTCAAGATGAATGCTGGTCTGGGGTGTTCCTCTGGGTGCTCCAAATTAAAAATGAAGTGCATTGTATAGCAAATTAACTCTCAAGCCGCCATAAAGTAAGAAATATTCTCAGCATTTTCACTAATACCTTAATCTGTATAATCAAATTCATAAACAATAAAAAGTATCAAATTTTGGCCTAGGATGAAAAGCTAGTTTCACAGGCACGTTCTATACACAGTTAATGACTGATTAATCTGCCCAGCTTTCTGATCAACTTCAGTTCTATGTTTAAGGGTCCCACTGAAGCTCACTGGATTTTAGTGCTAAACTGAGGCTAGAATACAAAGTGAATTACTTGCATTGTTCTAGATCTGAAATCTCATACAGTTTTCAAAATTCTCACTTGCAATGTACTTGTAAGTATTTTAATGTAGTAATTTATAATATGCTTATTAATGTAGCTGCAAGTAAAGAGACAAACTACTCTAATTATAGATTTATATGCTGTATGTTGGTGCATATTTGTACTAAGGGTTGTAAAAACTGCTATAAGAAAGTCAATGGCATACAGTAAGGTGCAAGACAATGTTGCAGCCACTGGCCTGCTGGGACACATGCAGAGTGCATGAGATTGCAAAATACTTTCTAGCTGACCAATTGCACACTGCAAAGAGCGAAACGATAACATTGCATGTGTGCCAAGAACAACATCCTCACATGTAGACACCCTTTGATTGGAACATGCTGCAGAAGCCACCTCCTAGACACACTGGCACCACTTATCGGGAAAAGATTTTAGCTTATATATGTGGTTGGGTTTTACTGATTAAGTGACTGCTAAGAAAGATAATATAAGCAGCTACTCTGAGCAATAGAACATATTTGGGGGATTAGGGCTGTTAGGGACTTTTGCTGCTGTTAGCTGCTTCATCTGTTAAAGGCTTCTGGGACTTCTGTTAAGGACACTCTGAAATTCTCTAATGCTGGGAATTCTGCAATGCTATAATAAAGGACTTCTGAGAAGGTTTCCAAGATTTTCTGCTCTCTGAATTTCTGGAATTCCATTGCCAAAGCAATAATGGGGTTTGTGCATTCATCACCCAATGGCCCCTGAATCAGAAGGACTGCGATAAGACACTTCACTGAATGTTGTTTGGTTCTCCTACATGAGATTCTGAAACTTAGTAAAAAAACACTTACACAAAAAGTTTACTCACTGTGTAAGTAATATACAGTGAAAATAACTTGGAAGGATTGGGCCTTCCATTACTGACCATAGAATTTTCCCTAAATATTCCTCAAATTAAGAAGTAAAGAGAAGTTATTTGAATTTGTTTTTTTATTAATTAAAGGGAAAAGTAATCCAAGATAAGACAGACAAGATAAGTATTGATGGAAATGCAGTTAAATCATTTTGAAGTTCAATTAAGATACTAGTTATAAAGCTTATATTAAAAATCAGTGAGATATTTAAATTATGTTTTCACCTTAAAGGCAAGGGTTAGAATTAGAAGGCATGAAAACAGTTATGTGATATTGTTGGTACTACATGTTACTAAACAGAAATTTAATTTTAAAATACTTAAAGAAATTCAATGAGTCCAGACTTGAAATCTGTAACAATTTCTCACAAAATGTATTAAAGGAATATTCAGCATCCTGTTCTTTAGAGGAGATTTTTAGCATGTGCTGTGCATTAACATAGTTCCCATTCTATTTGTACTGTATTATCCATGATTCTCTGGACAAAGAACTGAGGATTAACATTTCCTTAAATGTTATGATTGTTGCTGTTATTGGTTCCCTTTACTGTTGTAAGCCAAAGAAATCTGAATCTGGGCTGTCACCAATGTGCTGGTTTTGCTTTGAAGTTAAAAGGATAGGTTTTGTAACCTTTAAAAAGAACATGGTCCAAGTATTGACAGTTCCACATTATTTTCTGTCTACTTTGTGTCTCTTATGTAGACCTCTACTTTAGTTTATAATGGGTCTTTGGTGGGTTTTTCTTTTGTTCTTTGTTTTTTGCTTGGGTGTTTTTCAGAAATAGAGGATTTCATAGTCATTGTTAAAGTGTTGAGATTTTCCAGTACTTGTGGGTTTTGGCATTATTTTGGGGTTTCTAAACTAATGAAGTGTGCATTTGTCATTTGTTTGTGGCAAAGCTAACATCAGTAAATACCCCCATGCCTCTCCATAATGCCCTACAGCAAAACAGATGTTTGATGCATATCATAACAAATCTTTGCTCTTCCTGTAATTTGAACATAAGTATGTCAAAAAGCTTCAAAGTAAAATCAATCTAAGCATTTATAAGTAGGAATAGAAAGAACTAAGAAAAAACAGACACATGCATTTCATTTTTGTATACTCTGAAACATTTGTGGTTAGGCAAAAAAATCTTGAGGTAATACATCCTTATTTTTATGCCCATTTAAACTATATTCTGCTTGAGCATCAGCAGCTGGGAATGTGCTCGATCAATTTCAAGATTTTGGGATAGTGCTTTGATTGATGCTGCCAGCCAAAGTATTGTGGGACAAACCCCTAGAGGGAAGAGGGGCCCAGGACAGCTGGTTAATGTTCAAGGATCACTTCCTCCATGTCCAGGAGCAAAGTATACCAACAACAAGGAAGGAAGGAAAGAATGCTAGGAGATCTGCTGGTATGAGCAAGGAGCTCCTGAGCATGCTGTCACACAAAAAGAAACTCTACAAGGGGTGGAAAGAAGGACAGCTGGGATGGGGGTGTATAAGGAAGCTGCCTGAGCAGCAAGAGACGTGGTTAGAAAAGCTAAAGCTCAGTTAGAATTAAATCTAGGCAGGGAGATCAAGGGGAACAGCAAAAATTTCTATAGGTATAATAATGGTAAAAAGAAGACTAGGGAAGGTGTGGGCCCCCTCAGAAAGGAAACAGGAGAACTGGTGATTGGAGAAGGCTGAGGTTCTCAATGACTTCTTTCCCTCAGTCTTCATTGGCAAGGGCTCCAGCCACAATCCTGAAATAACAGATGATAATGCAGGGACTGGAAGAAGGAACTGCCCATTGTGAGTGAAGTCTGTGACCATCTGAAGAACCTGAAAGTGTTCAGGTCCACAGGACTTGATGGGACACACACACGGGTAGCACTGGCGGATGAAGTTACTAAATCACTCTCCAAACTGGGGCAGTATGGGTCTGATGGATGGATCATTCAGTGGGTAAAGAACTTGAAGGTCATACCCAAAGGGTGGCTGTCAATGGGTCCATGTCCAAGTGGAGGCCAGTGACAAGTGAAGTCCTTCAGGGATCAGTACTGAGACTGGTCTTGTTTAACATCTTTGTTGGCGACACAGACAGTGGCATTGAGTGCACCCTCAGCAAATTTACTGACAACACCAAGCTGTGTGGTGCAGCAGACACGATGGAGGGAAGGGATCCATCCAGAGGGACGTTGACAGGCTGGAGAGGTGGGCCCATGACAACCTCATGAGGTTCAACAAGACCAAGTGCAAGGTCCTGGATTTGGGTCAGGGCAATCCCAAGCACTGATATAGGCTGGGCAGGAACTGGATTGAGAGCAGCCAGAAAGAAAAGGATGCGGGGGTGTTGGTGGATGAGAAACTCAACATGAGCCAGCAGTGTGCACTTGCAGCCCAGAAGGCAAATCACATCCTGGGCTGCATCAAGAGAAGCATAGCCAGCAGTTCAAGGCAGGTGATTCTCCCCCTCTACTCTGCTCTGGTGAGAGCCCACCTGGAGTACTGTGTCCAGTTCTGGAGCCCCTATTACAGGAAGGATCTGGAGGTGCTGGAATGTGTCCAGAGAAGGGCCATGAGGATGATCAGAGGGCTGGTGCACCTCTCCTATGAGAACAGATTGAGAGAGTTTGGGCTCTTGAGTCTGGAGAAAAGAAGGTTCCAAGGAGACCTTATTGTGGCCTTCCAGTATCTGAAGGGGGCCTACAAGAAAGCTGGTGAGGGATTTTTTAGGGTTTCAGGTAGTGATAGAACTAGGGGGAATGGAGTAAAAATAGAAATGTGTAGGTTCAGACTGGATGTTATGAAGAAGTTTTTCACCATGAGGGTGGTGAGACACTGGAACAGGTTGCCCATGGAGGTGGTAGAAGCCTCATCCCTGGAGGTTTTTAAGGCCAGGCTGGAAGTGGCTCTGAGCAACCTGATCTAGTGTAAGTTGTCCCTGCCCATAGCAGGGGGGTTGGAACCAGGTGATCCTTGCAACCCTGAAAATTCTATGATTCTGTGACACAGTCTAGCTAGCTCCAAAATCTGTCAAAGCCATAAATAATCCATCTCCTTGCACAGTTAATAGCTTGCTGCCTTTCTCCTGACAAGCAGGGTAACTTAAACAGCGGTAGCAAGAGCGCAAGGGATTGCCCATTTTACGTCTAGTCATCCCCAGGTAACATTTGGAAGGAGCATTTTCTGAGGCCACTCCCCAGTCTGTAAGGTCCCAAAACATCTCTAAACATCAGGGTCAAAAGCACAGATATTTTGTATATATTCATTGCATTCCATTATTGCTTGTATAATACAGCTTCATTTGTTTCTCTGGCTGGGCTCAGCTGAGCTTTTTCTTGATGTTGCTAGGTTAAACCATCACACTACAACAGACAAAGAAGGAAGGAAGCATTCAGCTTCTCTCAATCTGATCTGTTCATGGAAGCTGAAGAAAAGCCAAAAAGCGAAAAGGCGAGGAGAAGCTAAGACATAAGGTTCTCCCAGCAGAGCAACCTAGCCATTGAAAGTAGAGAGAAGCATTCCTCTGTGAAAGCCCAAGGAAAGTCTGTGAGCAGAACTTCAGATATCTGAGCAGGCAAGGATTTTAAAAAATTATTATTAATAATTTTTTTATTTGAAGACTGTAGGATACTTTTCAACAGTTTATTTCAAATGCTAGCCTATGGCATTTGTAGCAACTGCAATTCCATTCCCATGTTGTGAGCTTTCCTTTAAGATACTTTGGAATGCAGTATTACCATCTGTTTTCTGTTGTTACAGAGCTACCAGTTTTTGTGTGGCTCCACATGGGATACTTTCTTAAACTCATTGAGGCACACTGCAGATTGAGGCACTTACATGCCAAATGCAGATCTTTAATTAACTCAACCTGCAAGTGCAGTGTTAGGGTAGGATTCAGAGCATGTCCATATGCATGGAACAGGAAAGCTAGTAGATGCCTTCCTTGGAAAACAGAGCAGACATATGGGAAGTAGATTGGTAGGTGGTTGGTATCATAAATTGCTACAGGTGTGGGATGTATATGTGTGTAGGAGGGAATCTTTGCTGGGCTTGCTCAGTAGCTGTAGGATGAAGATAACTTGAAGTAACTGAGTGCTCTGGGAACTGCGAAAACCTTCTGGAGGGATTGAGTGCTGCATTTGTTTGGCTTCTGGAGAATCTGGAGGCACTTAGAGGGAACATTGTTTTTGCATCCCAAGTAATGTTGCTACCGCTGTTGCAGAGACTGCTGTTGCTTCATACTGTCCCTTCACAGCTGGGATTCACAATAGAAGCATAACTTTGGAAAAAAAAACCAGCAGTTATAAAGCAATTTTGCAGCCCAGTACAGGAGCTGAGATGTATGTCAGGCCATGTCTTTCACTTGTGCATCATAGCAGTAATAGAATATTGCTGCCAGTTCCTCTGCTGTTAAAAGCAAGGAGATTGGGAGTCTCACTAGCATCGGTTCCTCTCCACAACCATAGAAAGTTGCTTCTGTTGCTGCAAACAGGCAAAAGCACAAGGTACCAGATCACAGATTTTGGCTCTTTCCCCAAATCTTTATAAACCATATCTGAATGTGAATTTTCATTTTGCTTCAGGACAAAAGAGTGATGATGTTCATCTATTTTGAAGCCAGGGCATACATTTCCCTACTATGTGTCATCTTTTGTTTCTGGATAAATTAAGACTGAGGTTTGATATATTACACAATTACCTTATCTTTTTAAAATATATTTGTTTTCATCCTTGAGGGCTCAGAATGAGACAAAAAAAGATTGACAGTTCTCTGCACTAACTTATCTCCTTTGGGAGTCTTCTTGAGTATTTGGCAAGTTCACAGAATCACAGAATGTCAGGGGCTGGAAGGGACCTCGAGAGATCATCCAGTCCAACCCCTGTGCCAGAGCAGGATCACCTATACCAGATCACACAGGAATGCATCCAGGCGGACTTTGAATATCTCCAGAGAGGGAGACTCCACAGCCCCCCTGGGCAGCCTGTTCCAGGCTTCTGTCACCCTCACAGTGAAATAATTCTTCCTCCTGTTTCCATGGAACTTCCTATGCCTCAACTTCCACATATTGCCCCTTGTGCTGTCACTGGGCATCACTAGAGGATCCTGGCTCCATCCTCTTGGCACTCACCCTTTATGTATTCATAAATATGAATGAGGTCAGCCCTTAGTCTCCTCTTCTCCAAGCTGAAGAGCCCCAGCTCACTCAGTCTCTCCTCATAATGAAGATGTTCCACTCCCATTATCATTCTTGTGGCTCTGCACTGGACTTTCTCAAGCAGCTCCCTGTCCCTCCTAAACTGAGGGCCCCAGAACTGGGCACAGTATTCCTGATGTGGCTTCACCAGGGCAGAGTAAAGGGAGAGGAGAACCTCTCTCGACCTACTGACCACACCCTGTGTAATCCACCCCAGAATGGCATTGGCCTTCTTGGCCACAAGAGCACATTGCTGGCTCATGGTCAACCTTCCATCCACCAGGACCCCCAGGTCCTTTTCCCCTCCACTGTTCTCCATCAGGTCAGTCCTCAACCTATACTGATACATGGAGTAGTTCTTTCCTAGGTGCAAGACTCTATACTTGCCCTTTCTTCCTGCCCAGCTCTTCAGCCTGTCCAAGTCCTGCTGAATGGCAGCACAACCTTCTTGTGTGTCACACACTCCAGCCAGTTTTGTGTCATCAGCATATTTTCTGACAGTGCTCTCTGTTCCCTCATTCAGGTCGTTGATGGATATATTGAACAGCACTGGTCCCAGTACTGACCCCTGAGGGGTCAGTTGAGGTCCAGTCTTTGAAATTAGAACACTGATACATGTTTGACCTGGAATAAGGTGGAAAGTAGTAATGAACACTCCTGGCAGCGTGTGTCTTTGGCCTTTAAATTATACCTGTGGCAATGAAATAGCTTTGACCAGTGCATATGCCTCCAGTGCTGCAGAAGATACCTAGGTAGAAGTTTTTATCTACCAAGATCCCTATGTGGTGTTAGGGGAATGTTAAGAAAAAATATTCCACAGTCTCAAAGGTTTGGATTGAGCTCTAGGTAAATAACAGATGCACATGATTAACCCCTCTCCCTTCCCAAAGGGGAAGAGAAAGGGAATAAGGGAGAGAGACTTATGGGTTAGTAAAGGAAACTAAACCAGCTTTAAGGAAAAAAAAAGTAACAAGAAAATGAGATATATACAAATATGTACAAACCCAATACCAAACATGACCCCTCTGATTATAGTTATATCACTGTCACCATGGATGCTGTGGGCAGACACCAGGGACATCCCAGACTGGACTCAGTGGCAGATGGGAACCAAATTCAGGAACACGTGGATTGGGATCAAAGGCAGAATGGACAGAGTCCTCCTCCAATGCTGGCCATTGAAGAGGAGGTTTAACCCTTGTGGTCTCTCAGCTTTATACTGAATATGTTGTTGGTCAGTTTAGGGTCACCTCTCCTGTCTGCTCCTACCTACAGGTGAGGTCTTTTCTTCCTGCACCAACACAGTACGCAAGATTTAGAAGTGACCTTGGTCTGCATAAGAGCAAGCACAAGCACGAGCCTTTCTGGAAATCAGTCCTTGGTAGTAGCTATAAACATCAAGAGTTATCACTTCTAGAAGCAGACACTGTCTGCAAAAATACGTTATTAATTACAGAAAGTGCAGTCACTTAAAAGAGACTGAACTGAAAAGTAAAATCACTGAACAGAATTAGTTCTGTTCTAGCTCAAACCAGGACACAGAGGCCTGGAATATGGCCTATAATAATGTCAGCAGATGTACAGAGATGTGTCTATATATATATTGGAGGCACTTTTAATGATCAGGCAAATTTTAAGACTTGTAACTCAAACCAATCATTGATGTTCGAACAAAGCGAGATTGTAATCACTACAATGTGGACGCTTACTAAAATAACACAGTCTTCATTTCTGATTTCTCTCTCATATTGGGTAGAAATATTGTTATAGAAAAATATTTCCTGTAGCCATTGTTGCTAAATACAAATGATTGTGCTGTAATTAGATATTTTTTTTTTTTACTAGGCATTTATGTCACAAAGTTTAAAAACCGTCATGCGAGGTAATGTCTCTTAATGTCTTTGGAGTCTCAGCTGTCCTGCTGTGTTCTGATCTCAGATCAAACTGGTAGTTCACTCACTTTATGAAATGTCCAATTAAATCTGCTTTTCTGGCAGAATAAGGAGCTATAGTACATAATTCTCCATTACATTTTCTGTTGTGCCCATTTAGACGCGATTTATCTGTAGGTGTTATCTCCAGATGGGATGGCTCAGCCCTGCAGCTCAGGTGTAAAATTGAAAAAAAAATATAAAAAAAGTTCAAAAAACCACCTAAATCCTCAAACAGTCCTCCAGAAATTGTAAGATTTTCCTGAAATTAGTGTGCAGGAAATGTTTTTCTTTTGGGAAGTCTAGTCAAATTCCTCAAGCATGAAATTACTTTGATCCTTCTGGAAGAGTTCTGTTTGTGCAGGTAGCTCTTGCATTTCCCCAGTTCTCCAAATTCTGTGCAGATAATTTTCTGTTGCATTCATCTTCTGCAGTTAATTATCCTCACAGGTGTTTATATCTGCTATGCCAGCATTTTCCAAGATTTGTGTCACTTTTTCTTCCCAGACCTGATGATACAGAGATGGATTTAATGGAAGCATTATTCACAGGAGTCGATCGGCACTACCTTCTCCTCCAGTGCTCTACAGAAGGACTAGTAAGTATTCTGGGAAGCAAAAAAGTTTGGAAGACAACCTTTTAGATTGGATTCTCAATCTACAAATACAACAAATTTCTGGGATAAAGATTTTTTAGGAAGAAAATTTTAGTTTTCCTTCTAAAATGGGAACTTCTGAAAAATATAAGGCCATTCCACTTCAAAGCTTTTCAAAAATCTTTCAAACTGAACTACGTCCTCTTGGCTTGATGAAATGACATGAAGGGCTTTATTTCAAGCTACTTCAGTGCTAATCTGTATCTTCCCTGGTGGAATTTTACCCTTGAGAAGGAAGCCAATTACTGAATTAAGATAGAACTTCCCAATGTGTCAGATATTGTGGCCAGACAACAGTATTCACTGAGCACCAAAAATCCCACCAGTTCTGCGATGCTCTGGAAATCCTGTGTGGGAGTTGTAGCCTGACCTCAAGAAGAGACTAGAAGGTAGAAACATAGGACCTGTGAAAAAGCATTCTGCTTAGGATCAAATCAAGATGAAATGAAGTATTTTGTTGTGAATTTTCTGGTGGAAAATCAGGACTTCAAAAATTTATGAGGACGAACCACACTTGGTACAAACATCTTGTAAATCATTTCAGCAGAAAATCTCTGCTGGCTCTAATCACATCTGTTGCGCATATTTTCTTTGTTTTCCTGAAATAAAAACTCAGCTGTTTACAAGGAGATGGACTGCTCACTTTGTGCAGGTGTTCTGCAGGACAGCTAGAAGATCAATGGCAACATTCCTGATAATGGCAAAAATTCTCCAAAAAAAAAAAAAAAAAAAAAAGGTGATTAAACATTGAGACCTTTGGTCTATGCTTATGTTGGTGTTTGGTCTATATTTAGGTACATTAATGCAGAATCCAATTTTCTGTATATGCTGGATGAACATTGAACAGCTTTTAGTAAGGCTTCAGGCATGGATTTCATTAAAATTCAGTTTATTTATTTATTTTCCTTTACTGTAGGTAATAAAGAGTCCCTGTTTTAAAAAGCCCACTTTATTTTCTCATTGCTGTGAGTAATTGTTTACTACCATCCATTCCAGATGGAATTACATTACTGTAATTGATAAAACAATGAGTCAGAACATAAAATATAACATTTATTAAACTCAGTGTCTTATTTGCTTCATTGTCATAGCTCTTGAAAGTGGAGCAGAAACAAGAGGTATTTTTACCAAAATGCAGGTGTTGCAAAATTTTATCTGCTTAGTTTATCACAGTATCACAGTATCACCAACGTTGGAAGAGACCTCGAAGATCATCAAGTCCAACCTGTCACCACAGACCTCATGACTAGACCATGGCACCAAGTGCCACATCCAATCCCCTCTTGAACACCTCCAGGGATGGTGACTCCACCACCTCCCTGGGCAGCACATTCCAATGACGAATTACTCTCTCCATGAAGAACTTCTTCCGCACCTCGAGTCTAAACTTCCCCTGTTGCAGCTTGAGACTGTGTCCTCTTGTTCTGGTGCTTGTTGCTAGAGAGAAGAGACCATCCTCTTCCTGGCTACAACCACCCTTCAGGTAGTTGTAGAGAGCAATGAGGTCACCCCTGAGCCTTCTCTTCTCCAGGCTAAACAATCCCAGCCCCCTCAGCCTCTCCTCACAGGGCTTGTGCTCAAGGCCTCTCACCAGCCTTGTTGCCCTTCTCTGGACACATTCAAGTGTCTCAATGTCCTTCTTAAACTGAGGGGCCCATAACTGGACACAGTACTCAATGTGTGGCCTAACCAAAGCAGAGTACAGGGGCACAATGATTTCCCTACTCCTGCTGGCCACACTATTCCTAATACAGGCCAGGATGCGGTTGGCCTTCTTGGCCACCTGGGCACACTACTGGCTCATGTTTAGGCAGCTAAATAAATGTTTAATAAATGATTTGTTTAATACATAAATTACATTTTTAGTGCAATTAACATTTGTTATCCTTGGTGATCTAACACAGTTGAGTGAGAATTAACCAGATGTTACCAGCAGATGTGCTAAACAGCAGAATCATCAGATACACAAATATTTATATTGTCCAGAAGCAAAAGAGTTAAGTTTTATGGTAAACTGTTTAGATTCACAGTTTCACAGTTAACACAACCACAACTATTTGTATGAAAACTAGAGAGACAGATTTTTGTAAATTTGCCATATTACTTTCTTTTTAGAGAACATTTCTCAATATAGCAAACTTAATTGTATCCAATCTACTTTAAGTGGATTGAGATAAAGTGGCTTCAGAAATAATAACTAAATGTACTAAATGTAGAATTTAACACGGTTACAAGACCTTCTTTTATGTCTCACTGAGCCTCTATTTATCACTTCTGCTCTTTCTCAAGTGAAAGATACATCTGATTTGAATTGTATGTTTTCTCATTCAGTTCTGACAGAAGCAAAGCACAGATGTAGCTCTGTGTAGAGCCTCTCTCCAGTGCTAGGTCATTAGTATTCAGAAGAGGAGAATTAGTTTTTAGAAAGAGTTTGTTTCTTCTGACAAGGCAAGCTGATAAGAAACATTCCAATAAAAGAAAGACAAAAACAAATTAAGGAAAGATTAGATGGTGGCATTTCATTCTTGAAAGCATCATATTTTTATAGGGTAGCTATTGTCATTAGGTTACACCCAAATACAAATGGCTATTAACAAAAGTGCCAAGAGTTTAATTAAAGGCTATGGAAGGTTTAATTTACCAAAAGCAGTGCACGTTTTTTCCACAGGAGCAGTGATCTGTTTGGGAAGGAGTAACTATAATTCAAAATCTTACTATTCTGGAAATACCATGCACATGGGTGTTCAGGACTGAGAGAAAAGAAAAAGCTCAAAATTATATTTGGGCCAGGCTATCTCCAGGTCACTCCAAGGTCAGGATTTGTTCAAAGATGACTAAGATAAAATGGAAAAGTTGAAATATGTGTCTTCTATCTGTATTACAAATAGAAGTGGTGAATTTGCAGCACCAGCCTAGAAACAATTTGGGTTATCATTCTGTGAAAGATATACTATCAAAACTCATAGTACCAGTCAGATTCAATCAACTTAATTTTGTGTGTATGTACTACATGGATATTGCCACCTTTCAGTTTATTTTATTTTTGGTGTATTAAATTGTTTTGGAGGAAGATGCTCTATAAAAAAGAACAAAACATACCCAGTTTTGTGCTCTGACCTTAGCCATTCCTTGCAATAGTTGTTGCTACCAGTGGTGAGTCACTTCCTGGAGCCATACACATATCTGGTAAGTTGCATTGTTGTATGTTCCTTCAGTCTAGCAGTTTTGATCGCTTGACATCCTTTTTCATTTATTCCAACTCCTATTACCTCAAAAGAGTGGAAACAGAAAAATTGCTTTCTCTAGCTTTTCCTCCAACAAGGTCTCTTTCATGACCTGAGGATAACTTTTCAAATGTTCTTGTTTTGGCTACTAATGCTATGGGACATTAGCTGTGACTCACAGGCTCACAACTGAAGAGCCACAATGAAATACAGGCAATTGTGCGGTTTGATCTGCATCAGTGCTATTGCATAAATATGATTCTGAGGCAAACCTCATTTCCTTTTTAAGATGACCTGATGGAGCAAGGTAAAAGATCTAAACTGAGTTAACAAAGTCCATGAATATTTATATGCCCCTACAAGGTATAGAGGCATACAATGTCTTGATCACCTCAAGCAACATACAAAAGCTAACAAGGGGCTCCAGAACTGATGACTCGCTTGGTTTGTTATAGCTGTAGTATTCTTCTGGGTTAAATTCTAACTTTTAATGAAGTTAACAAGATTTTGCCAATTATATTAAGGGAATCATTATCTAAATATCTGAGAAGGGTATTCTCATCACTTCATTTTTTTATTTGTAAGAAATATTGCATTCTTCTCTCACAATCTGCTTCAAATAAATATTTTTTTCCCAATTCTGAAGCTGCAAGCTGGCCTGTCACATTCCACTGTTCCAGATCATATCCTTTTCTGTATACTTTTAAACCAGAATACTGTGAACCACAGCCTGGAGTGGAAATCTATTTTGATTTGGAGAGCAACAGAGAAGAAAGAAAATTCTAAACAGACAAACAAGGAAAAACCACAAAAGAAATGTACTCAAATCCTTCCACTTTGAGATTGTAGAGGACATTTCAAACATTAAAACAAAAACAAAGAAACTCAACAGATTAGCAACAATTGCTTAATTTGTTGAGATACAAATATAAACTGCATCTACCTTTTAAAACCTATGTAATGGATTAGTGACAACAGCAGCACGAGTTTTTTTACTGCTTCTTCACTAGAAACAGCCCATTTTTCACTCTCAGCTTCTCAATTCTGCATGGTGACTGTTCAGGCCCTGCACATAGAAAGAGTTATTGGCCATTGGAATGGGCTGCCCAGGAAGGTGGTGCAGTCACCATCACTGGAGGTGTTTAGGAAGAGACTTGATGGGGTGCTTGGTGCCATGGTTTAGTTGATTACATAGTGCTGGATGATAAGTTGGACTCGATCTCAAAGGTCTCTTCCAACATGGTTAATTCTATTCTATTCTATTCTATTCTATTCTATTCTATTCTATTCTATTCTATTCTATTCTATTCTATTCATTCTACTCTATTCTATTCTACTCTATTCTATGATGCAGAAACTTTGCTGCCTTTTCCATGCTCATCGGGGACAGTTGAGCCCAGCATGGTACTGCTGTGGCACCTCAGAACTCATTGTTTTGCAAGGGGCACATAAGAATATTTTTGGAATGTCTCCATCCCTTTCTTTGGGAGCTACAGGCAAGCTCAGGGCATGAGCTACATCACAGCTGGACCTGATCATATACATTAGTGTCCCTGACTTGGTGACATGACTTCCTGGCTTGACCTTGGGCCTGCCTCTATGCTACAGGCTTGTATGACAGTCACTGGTCTGTCTGCCAACCCTGGTCACTAACTTTTACACACTCTTGAGTTTTAGTTGGTGTGGGACTGCACTTCTTGTAAATGAGGTTACTACAACCTGTCTTGCTGTCATCCTTGGATTCTGGCTTACCTTCCCTAGGAGCAGCCTCACACTCCCCTCAACAATGAGAGCATATTAAAATCATAGAATCATAGAATCAGTCAGGGTTGGAAGGGACCACAAGGATCATCTAGTTCCAACCCCCCTGCCATGGGCAGGGACACCCCACACTAGATCAGGTTGCTCAGAGCCTTGTCCAGCCTGATCTTAAACACCTCCAGGGACGGGGCCTCAACCACCTCCCTGGATAACCCATTCCAGGGCTTCACCACTCTCATGGTGAAAAACTTCCTCCTCACATCTAGCCTGAATCTCCCTATTTCCAGCTTCATTCCATTCCTCCTAGTCCTATCACTACCTGAGATCCTGAGAAGTCCCTCCCCAGCCTTCCTGTAGGCCCCCTTCAGATACTGGAAGGTCACAATGAGGTCTCTTCGGAGCCTTCTCTTCTCCAGACTGAACAGCCCCAACTCCTTCAGTCTGTCCTCATAGGAGAGGTGCTCCAGCCCTCTGATCATCCTCGTGGCCCTTCTCTGGACATGTTCCAGCACATCCACATCCCTGCTGTAATAGGGGCTCCAGAGCTGGACGCAGTACTCCAGGTGGGGTCTCACCAGAGCTGAGTAGAGGGGAAGAAGCACCTCCCTTGACCTGCTGGTCACACTTCTCCTGATGCAGCCCAGGATCTGATTTGCTTTCCGGGCTGCAAGTGCACATTGAGAGCTCATGTTGAGTTTCTTGTCCACCAGCACCCCCAAGCCTCTCTCCTCAGGGCTGCTCTCCAGCCAGTCACTGTCCAGGCTGTATTTGTGCCTGGGATTCCCTTGACCCAGATGCAGGACCCTGCACTTGGTCTTGTTGAAGCTCATGAGGTTGGCTTGTGCCCAGCTCTCCAGCCTGTCAAGGTGCCTCTGGATGGCATCCCTTCCCTCTAGCGTGTCTGCCACACCACTCAGCTTGGTGTCATCAGCAAACCTGCTGAGGGTGCACTCGATGCCACTGTCCATGTCACCCACAAAGATGTTGAACAAGACTGGTCCCAGGACTGATCCCTGAGGGACTCCGCTTGTCACTGGCCTCCACTGGGACATGGACCCGTTGACAGCCACTCTTTGGGTGCGGCCATCAAGCCAGTTCTTTATCCATCTGTCAAACCCATGTGTCACCAGCTTGGAGATATTGTTATATCTGCAAAGTCAAGACTGGGATTTGCATTACAATTGATACATTTGTGCATCAGTCTACATTTCTTAGTGTTGGAAGATGAATGCCAGTGAAATCAATTATATTCCTCATCTCAAAGAAATAAAGTACAACTGTCAAAGTATTATACAGGTGATTAAAGGTATGGAACAGCTTCTAGTCACAAACAACTAAAAATGCCAGGGCATTTCAGCTTGGAATGAAGAAGACTGATGTGAAGCAAGACTCCAAGTTGTAAATTACCTTGAGCCCTTCTAAGAAATGTAGTGCTGATAGATTCAAAAGAAATAGGTCATGGTTCATGACACATCACTGGCAGATGGAAATACTTGTCAATAGGATGTGGAGTCAGAAAGCCTACCGGTATTCAACAGAAAATAAGATATGAAAAAAAAAAAAGGCAGGAAACATTCTTCCAATGCTTACTTATTTACTTATAAGACACTTTCCTCAGTTATAAAATTCTCTGAGCTACAAATCACCAGATGTTTGAAACATCATTATATGCTGCTTCTGTTCTCAAACACTTTCCTAGGCATCCGCCAAGGCCCTGCCAGACAGGATGCTGGGCTAGACGGATGTCTGCTCTTACTCGATACAATTGTTCTAATGTTCTTAGCACCCCCGGTTGACACTAAGGAGTCCTTTCTGCTCTCAGGATTTGTCTATGGAACAAGGACTTACTGGTTTGACTCTCTGAGGGGAAAGTAGGAAGTGTCATTTTCCATGAAGAGTTTTTCCCAGTTTATTTCGGTTCTACAGTACCTGGAGGATAAATGCAGATGATGTTTTATTTTACCTCTTACCTGCAAATCTGAGATTTTAATATCAGTTTTAAGATGTGTGTTTCCAGCACTTTATTTTTTAAAAATAAATAATGCTGTAGAGATGATTGTATGTGTCTAAAAGCATTTACAACATTTCCCATCAACAACCTCAGTTCTATCTAGGGCATATGCTATTTGGAGTATCTGAGGTTTGAAGAAGAATAAAAATGTATATTTTGTACTGAGAGGCAGCACTTGCTCTTGGCCCCATCTCTTGGATTCTTTTGCTTCACTGGTCAGACTAGATAAACACACAGAATGAGAGCTGAACTGGCTCAGGATGTTTGTCACTCAATCTCTTCAACTGTCTGTGCCTACAGAGTAAACAAGAGTATCTGTAGAGAGGCGAGGATGAGAACAACCAGAATTGTCATCACAGCCCATTTTCAGTTCTTCTTTGAGTGGAATGCAAACTTCTAGCATCCACCTTCTTCAGCTGAATCATCCATGCCCTGTGGGAGATCGAATAAGTATTTCAAAGGGGGTGGGGAGGAAGCTCATTTGAGATTATTAGAGACCAGATGCCAGAAACATACTAGGGAGGGACTATAAAAATAAAGCAAAATAATCAGGCAGCAGTGATGACTATAATGTATGGACAGAAGCAGAGAAGAGGGAAAAGGTACCAGAGCAATTTGCATTATTTAGAATGAGCTCTTGAAATAAGTGAATCAAAAGATCTAATGCACTGATACATTTAAAACAAATAAATCTAAAATAATTAAATGTCATGAAATAATTATCAATAAATCTATTAACATAAATTTGCACACATCGTATATTTTGCTGTAAAGGTAATTACTAACAGAGGAACATTAAGTGTGTGACATCTTTCACTATCCCAAAGACACAGCCTTTTTTTCTTTTAATTCTGCCTAAAAGGAAAAAACAAAATTAATTGCTGATAAGGAAAATTAAGGAAGAAGGTTTCAAAGTGTCTCAAGCCACTCAGCAAGGCAAAGTCATGCACCAGTTAGACTCTGAAAAATTGTGGAACGGGCATGGAAGAGTTAGACAGATGCCTTTTCATATAGGTTTGAAAGACTGCTGGAAGAACACTGGATGGGGAGAGGAACTGCATCAAAAGCATAATGATGTCATTGTAATGTTCTTGCACTGAAGAAATGAATATAAGCACACTGGGAACACGACATTGCCCTAGCAATTAATATCCTCTTTCATATTTCAATAACTGGACTACCATAAAGAAAGTCTTAGCCTTACCAGTTTTGGCATTACTTTTCTTGCACCATAGGGTGAAGATACTTGCTGGTGCTGTGAGATATAACTGCCATTTTGCATAGTACTGCCTATAGCTGTTCATGCTAAAAGGGACCTCTGGGTTTAACCCTCTAGCTCAAATCACAGCTACCTTAAATGTATTTAGTCAGGATCTCATGCAGTTGAAATACAGATATCTCCAAGACAGTCTGCAACCTCCCTTGGCAACTTGTTTTCATTTCTCATCAACCTTTAAAGTAAAAATGTGTTCCTTGAATCTTGTCTGAATTTTCTGTTTGCGACTTACATTTAATTGCCCTTTGTGTTTCCAGCATGCACTTCTGAGTCCAGCTACATTTTACCTATTAAAATACTACAGTAACCTTCTCAGAAACAAATCAACCTGGTTCTTACACTGTTCATGATGAACTTCAGCTCCATAATCCACTGGTGACCTTTCACTAGACTTATACCAGTGCAGCAATATCTTTCTTGTAGTCAGGAGCTCAAAACTGGGAATGACCTCACAATCATTAACAACCAATTTACTCTTGGTTTAGTCATAGAATCGTAGAATTGTCAGGGTTGGGAGGGATCTCAAGGATCACCTACACACCTCACACTAGATCAGATTGCTCAAAGCCGCATCCAGCCTGGCCTTAAAAACCTCCAGGGATGGGGACACTACCACCTCCTTGGGGCAATCTGTTCCAGTGCCTCACCACACTCATGGTGAAAAACTTCTTCATAATGTCCAATTTGAACCTACAGATTTCTATTTTTACTCCATTCCCCCTAGTTCTATCACTACATGAAACCCTAAGAAATCCCTCACTAGCTTTCTTGTAGGCCCCCTTCAGATACTGGAAGGCCACAATAAGGTCTCCTTGGAACCTTCTCTTCTCCAGACTCAATAGCCCAAACTCTCTCAATCTGTCCTCATAGGAGAGGTGCTCCAGCCCTCTGATCATCCTCATGACCCTTCTCTGGACACATTCCAGCACCTCCAGATCCTTCCTGTAATAGGGGCTCCAGAACTGGACACAGTACTCCAGCTGGGATCTCACCAGAGTGGAATAGAAGGGGAGAATCACCTGCCTTGAACTGCTGGCTATGCTTCTCTTGATGCAGCCCAGGATGTGATTTGCCTTCTGGGCTGCAAGTGCACACTGCTGGCTCATGTTGAGCTTCTCATCCACCAGCACCCCCAAGTCCTTTTCTTTCTGGCTGCTCTCAATCCAGTTCCTGCCCAGCCTATATCAGTGCTTGGGATTGCCCTGACCCAGGTGCAGGACCTTGCACTTGGTCTTGTTGAACCTCATGAGGTTGGCATGGTCACACCTCTTCAGCCTGTCAAGGTCCCTCTGGATAGTATCCCTTCCCTCCAGCATGTCTGCCACACCACTCAGCTTGGTGTCATCATCAAGCTTGCTGAGGATGCACTCAAAAGCATAATGATGTCATTGTAATGTTTTTGCACATCTTCAGCCAGTGGAGAATCCGTCTCTCATTTAAAATCCTTAGCAACTACTGGGTCCTTCAAAAGACTTTAGAAGGATGCTTATTTTCTCTTATTCTGTGGAATATTTTCAAAGAATTGCCTGCCTTTTTCTCATACATGCTACAGCAGTAACTTCTCCTGTCTGGGTAACAACAAGTTACTATGCTCTAGAGTTCACTTATCCTACGAAGCATAATCAAGAAGGTTTTCCATCTTGCTTTCATACTTATATGCATAATACTTTTCTGTGCAAAGCTAGAAGGAATAATATAACTAGCAAAGTCATATTTTATATAAATCACATTTAAGAGTGCAAATTTGAAAAAATAAAAAGCTTCTTATTTTACCTCTCAAATATGATGCAAGAATCCATTTGTTCAGAAAACCGTTACTTGTTTAAAATTTTTGACAGTGTTTTCCAATTCAGAAGCAAGACCTCTAATCTCTGCCAAAGCAAATGTCAGTTGCCTGGTCTTTTCTTAGGTTCTTATGAGGTAGCACCTCTGCATTTATACAAAAACCCTCTGACCTTGTTCTATATTGCAACGTAGCATTTTTTATTTTGCTTGGAAATGTTGTAAAAAAGAGTAAGTAGTTCTTCTGTTAGGATATTCATCTGTGGTAGTAGAGAAGCTGCAGGTGATTCCAAGCCATTCCTCAACATGCTTATATGTTTCCTAAGTTATCTGCAACATAGCTGTTATGAAAGAGGGAAAATACTGCTGGTGTGTGTATTGCATGGATGCTGAAACAAAGTATTTTCAATGCAATCTGCATTAGCACATTAAAATAATCAGTTCTCAGAATGTACAAAACCACAATGTTTTCATCTCTACTGAATACGTATAACTGAATCAGTTCTTGCAATATGACATCAACCAGATAAATATAATAGTATCCAAATCCAGAATAGCATTTCTATATTAAAATTACAACTTTTCTATAAGTTTTCTACATTTTTACTCTGTGTAGCCCAATATGGTAATGATTTCTCACTATGATGTTTTAGAAACACCCCAAGGCTTCTGTATTCTGCCCTTTTGCTCTACATCATGACAATCCATAGCCTTCTCTCACCAGTCTACTGATAAAGAACCCCTTGACTCTAGAAAAAAGAATTCTAAGTTTCAGTCACAAGTAATATGAAAATATTTTGCTTAGCCCTCAGAAAATCAAAGAGAAGCCAAAGGAGCAAAGTAGGGTTCAGAAAGTCCAGGTTCACATATTAGAGTTCTCAGCTTTGCATGGATCAGTGTGCTTGGTCACTGGAAGTGTGGTGCATACAGCTGCTAGAAGCCACATCAGCAAAGTTCACAACCAAAGCTGGGTATGAGAAGCCATTCCCCATAAAGGAACAGAGCCTCATAATGCATCTTTATTCACTTTACCCTCATAACTGTGTTACTCAGCTTATCAAGTGATTGCATCATGAATAAGTATCAACTGTCACAGTGTTTAAATACAAACCTGAACGTAGAAGACAGTTCTGTGAAAGGCAGGTATTTCCCTGCAGCCTGTGGAGAGCTCACACTGGAGCAGGGAAAAGTGTGAGAAGAAAGGAGCAGCAGAAAGGAGCTGTTGTGGGCCGACTGCAGACTCCCATTCCCCACTGCCGTCCCTTGCGTAGCTCATCAGGGAGGAGTCAGGAGCAAAAGACTGGAGCTGAGCCTGGGAAGTAGGCAGAAGAAGGTGTTTTAGTTTTGTATTTGTTTCTCACCATCCTACTCTATTTTTAATTGGCAATAAACTACACTGAGTTTAGGCTCAAATTGAGTCTTGTTTCCTCATGACAGTAATTAGTCAGTGAAAACCTCATCTATCTCAACCTGTGAGATTATCCACCTTATTGCCATTGAAAAGAGGGAGTGAGAGAGCAGCTGGATGGGGTTCTGGCAGCTAGCCAAGGTCAACTCAGCACAGTAACAATAAACTAAACCCATGTTACAATGGGTTTTGTAATCACATCTCAGTTGAGCATAACTTTGGATTTGTTGAAAGGGAGCCTGAGGAAACTTGTTCTTCACTGATGTCTCTCAGTGCTGCTCTGTCATCCAAGAGATTTGCAGCAGGCTACTTAAGTAAAAGAAACCCTGCACCATGTGCCTTTCCAGCACTGCAAAGAAAACCAGTAAATGATTAGTAGAACAACACTTAGGACTGTGGCAAGAATTTCACTGGGGTAGCAGTGGGCAATAAAATATTAGCTCACCACTACCTGCAATCAGAATAGTTGCTCAGTTTCCTGAGCAAACATATGTTAAATTAAATAAGCTATTCATATTTTTCTTTTCTGGCATGATTTTGTTGCTCACTTATCAACTGAATGAGTCAGGAAAACCAGTTAAAATCAAGAGTTCATGTTAAAATGCTTTGGCATTTCCACTTTCACATCTCATACAGTTGCAACGGAAATGATACATTGCCCATCCTTTTTCTCAAGTTACTTGAAAATCTTAACTATACTGCATGAGGTCAGGCTGCTTATGAGCACTGGTCTGACATGCAAGAACACAGGCTGCTGGACACAGAGGAAATAAATTTTAGGCTTGTATTTTCTGTTTGTCTGATTTCCCAAAGAAGACAGGAAATTATTTCTGCTCAGGAAACAATCAAATAATGAGGAAAAGCCTGAGGCTTTTAAGTGCGGCACCTCTACTTACCTCAGTGGGATTGGTGGTAATGGCCAGTAAGTTTCTGGCAAGTTGCCTCTTGCAGGCATGCCATTTACGTGCTTTGGGAAGGTATATTTCTGGGACTGGAGGTGTTTCATTTTTAAGGTAGTTTCAAATAATTAATAAAGATTCAGTACTTCTCTGGGCATCAGGTTCTGTTTCCAGCACTGATTCCTGGTACAGGCCAAGAACCCACATCTTCCTGACAACAGCATCAGAGGATCTTACTGATGCCCCATCAGCAAGCTAAGGAGTATCTTTGCAAGACTAGCTACAAGCAGTTCTGAGCTTGCTCTGTGTACTATCATAAAGTTACTCTGTGTTGGTGCTGCTCAGGTCTGAGGTTCTAAATCAAGCACAGTCAATCCTATTAGTAGTCTATAGCATCCAGAAAAGAAACAGCTATTTCACATTTGAGCTGCTTCAAGAAAATATGTATGTGTATTGGGACCCATTCATTAGGACTAGCTTCAAGGACCTGTCTGAGGGATCTAGAAAAATGGACATAAAAGATTTTCTGAAGTTTAGAGGAATGGAAAAAGAAGGGGAAGGGGAAGGGGAAGGGGAAGGGAAGGGAAGGGAAGGGAAGGGAAGGGAAGGGAAGGGAAGGGAAGAAGGGAAGGGAAGGGAAGGGAAGGGAAGGGAAGGGAAGGGAAGGGAAGGGAAGGGGGAAGGGGGAAGGGAAGGGAAGGGAAGGGAAGGGAAGGGAAGGGAAGGGAAGGGAAGGGAAGGGAAGGGAAGGGGGAAGGGAAGGGAAGGGAAGGGAAGGGAAGGGAAGGGGGAAGGGAAGGGAAGGGAAGGAAGGGGAAGGGAAGGGAAGGGAAGGGAAAAAAGGGAAAAATCAAATCCCTACTTGAAGGAGGTGTATTTACAAATGTTTACAGATATTTACTGTGAGCTTTTAATACTGTTATCAAAACTTCAAACATTAATGAAGAAAGACAAGGATCTAAATAGTTTTTAGAATTTAACTTTTCACTGTTCCTAACTGTTTTATATTTAAAGAACTCTATACCATGTCACAAAGACCATCTTCCTTTACCATATTCTTTCCACCATTTCATTTGCCATCTCATAGCTAGGTTTCTCAAAATACCATCTGAACAAGGTCTACTAGGGACCATGAGCATAAATACTTCTGCATTGTGTTTGGCCCAAACATGAAATATGTGGTATTTATGAGTAGCAAATAAATATTTTTTTCACTGGGTTTCTGCATCAGGCCAATTTGCAAACATGATAAAATCCAAATCCTACATTTTGTCATTAAACCAAGGAGAAAGGTCCAAATTAGTTTTCAACAAGTTAATTCATAAAGACTTTGCTGTCAAATATTCAAAGATTGTAGATTGTTATAGAACATCTCTAAAAATGAAAGGGAAAGGAAAAAAAATCTTTCCTCTACTAAACAAATTTACCTTTTGTAAAGTTTAAATGTGTATCATATGTGGAAACACAGCTGAAACTGAAAACTTCACCCTTTGAAGTGTTCCATACTAATGATATATTAGGCCTCAAGAACATGAGTTACAGGAAATGTATTTGTTTTCTTTGAAGAAATAGCATAGAGATATATTAACTACAAAAAACCCCCGAAACGTTTTACCAAGATTCTTTAGTCATGGAACACCCTCCATGTAATGAAATGTTTGGTATACTCTTGAATAGCTTGACAAGTTGCAATTTCAGTCAGTTTTGATTTTCAGTACTTGCTGTCATAGCAAGAAGAGCTGTTTCAAATAAAAGACATGAGATGAAAGGAATGAATCTGGAACAAGGTTCTGTAGATGATAAATGACCTTTCAACTTAGGACAGACAACAATTATTATTAAATTGGCCAAAAAAGGGTAGATTATCAATATTTAATTAACAAGACTCCAGTGCAAATCAGAGGCTGAAGTAGAGACAAACAGACTTTAGTCTGTGATTATACTGCTCTTTCTCCTATTAATTAGAACCCTATTCTGTGGTGTTCTGTTGTGTTTATATTGTCTCTTATGCTAATTGTACTTTCAGCCTTCCTTATGGGATTATAATTTACACTTTATAACATTGTATGCTTTAGTCATTCATCCTTTTGTAACTCCCAGCCCATGTCTTGAGTTAGATTCATCTGTAACAGGGTATATTAAGTCTGTTGAAGTGTCTGTAGTTGGAGTTTTATCCCTGTATGTTTGATTATGTAATCAAGTCTTTCTCAACAAAATTAGTAAGATAGTGAACACTTATCAGATAACATGGCTTTCTTATCTACTCTGTTGTAGTAGACTAGTCTCTGACACCATAAAGCCTCCTACTATTCTGTCAACAATAATTAAAACTTTTCTGGAGGAATCTCACCAACCTATAAAAAACCAATCATTACTGTTGTGTAGATTCCTCTTACATATAAATTAACCATCCATTTCAACAACTAATCATAAAAGCACAACATGGAATAGAACTTAGCTGTATCAGTGGCTTCAGAGTTTGGCTTCAGTTCAGACTGGATATGCTAAGTTTCAGAAAACTGACATCATGCTCCTTGCTGCCTCCATTCAAACATCCATCAAATATCCATACTGGGCTACCTCTCTTTTGTGGCAAATACCTGTCAACGGCTTGTCCCTTGCAATGTTTCAACAGATGGTGAAGCCTTCTGACTGTTCTCCTAAGACTTTTGTAAGATCAGTATTTATCATTGTACTGCTCTGTAAGTCTCATATTTGGGATGAAAAAACTGTACAGTCACACAGGCTGGACACCACCTAGCTAGAAAGCAGCTTTTCTGAAATGGAGCAGAGAATGGAGAGGAGTTTAAGTAAATGTGAGTGAGCTGTTTGCCTCTATGGTAAAGGCAGCCAATAACTAACTCAGATGTGTTAGCTGGAATGCAGTCAGTGAGTCAAGAGAGTTTTAGCATGTCCCTCTGGGAGTTCACAGCTGCACTGCTGTGCCTGCTTGTGGGCTTCCCAGTAGAAGAAATACATAGCTATCCTAGTGCGAGTCTAATGGAGTTTAGAGGACTGCAGCACATGGCATATAAGGAGATACTTCCCTTCCTGAAGATAGCTATGACACTTGCCTTTTACTTGTTTTTTATGCCAGTCAGTCTCACCTTTCTGCCTGGTAAAATCATGGAGCAGATCCTCCTGAAGGCTCTGCTAAGGCATATGGATAATGAAGAAGAGGTGATTGCTAGTAACCAGCATAGTTTCACCAAGGGCAAATCATGTCTGATGAATTTGGTGGTGTTTTATGACAGTGTTACGGCATCAGCGAGTCAGGGAAGAGCAACTGATGTCATCTGCCTGGACTTGTGTAAAGAAAGCTTTTGATATTGTCCTGCACAACCCTGGTCATCACCTTGGAAAAACATGGATTTGAAGGATGAATCACTCACTGGATAAGGAATTGGTTAGATGGTAGCACTTCAAGAGTTGCAATGGAGACCAGTGACAAGTGTCATCCCTCAGGGGCTGATACTGGGACCAGTGCTGTTTAATATCTTTGTCAGTGATACAGACAGTGGCATTGACTGTACCCTCAGCAGATTTGCAGATGACACCAAGCTAACAAGTGTGCAGATGACAACCAAGTGTGGTTTGGTGGGCATGCTGGGAGGGACGGATACCATGCAGAGGGACCTTGACAGGCTTGAGAGTTGGGTCCATCATGAAGTTCAACAAGGCCAAGTGCAAGGTCCTGCACCTCGGTTGGGGCAATCTCAAACACAAACTATAGAGAAGTTGGAGAATGGCTTGAAAGAAGTCTTGAGAGAAGGACTTGAGAGTGTTCGTGGAGGAAAAACAACATGAGCCAGCAAAGTGTGACCAGCAGGTCAAGAAAGATTATTTTCTTCTTCTGCTCTGCTCTTGTAGACCCTCCCACCTGGAGTATTGCATCCAATTCTTGTGCCCCCAACACAAGATTAACATCAAACTCTTGGAATGGGCCCAGAAGAGGGCCACAAAGATGATTAGAGGGATGGAGCACCTCTCATACGGGGACAGGCTGTGAAAGCTGGGGCTGTTCAGCCTGAAGAAGACAAGGCTCCAAGAAGACCTTGTAGCAGCCTTCCAATACCCGATGGGGGCCAACAGGAAAGGTGGGGAGGGACTTTTTGCCAGGGCTTGTAGTGATAGGACAAGGGGTAATGGCTTTAAGCTGGAAGAGGGTATATTTAGACTGGATATCAGGAGTAAGTTGTTTATAGTGAAGGTGCTCACAGAATCACAGAATGTTAGGGGTTGAAAGGGACCCCAAGTCCAGCCCCCCTGTCAAAGCAGGACCCCCTGGGATAGGCCACACATGAATGCATCCAGGTGGGTTCTGAAAGACTTAAGAAAAGGGGTCTCCACAACCTCTCTGGGCATCCTGTTCTAGTTTTTTAATACTGTAATTCAGACACTTATGCCCATGATCTTCTGGAATGGGCTCAGAACGTCTTAATGGTTTCTGGGAGGATAAGAAATGGTTAATAAAGACAATTAAGTACTGCACTGTGTCTAAAAAAAGGCAAGACATTGTTTTAACTGATTTCTTGGGGGAACTATTTGCCTATTTTCTAATTGCTCCTTCCTTTTTTTTCTTCCCTGACCTTGCTTTTCCCAGCTATAGTCACATATTAAAGTATCTTTTCTTCTACCTAAGAAAAATGTCTCCCTGATTTTCTGAGGGACTTTCTGAGGCTGAGTTCTGCCTCATTCCAAAGTCTGTACACATACTGTCTTTGACTATAAATTGGTCTTTAAAAAACATACTGAAAGCATAGCTTGCTTAAGATGGTGCTCACCTTAGTGCTCACCAAATACCTGAAGAGAAGTTTTGACTGGCAGAGAGAGAAGGTAGGGAGATAGGTGATAGCACTCAGCTTGTGCTAGAGGCTGAAGAGATTGAAAATTAGTCTGATCTTGGCCAACAAACTTGGACTTTGGAAGTTTCCCCTTCCTCATATCCAGAGCCTCTGCAGGGATTGTGATACTTCTTGGATGCAAATGCTAGGCTATGGTGCTATGTAGACCATCCTGGGATTAATGCATATGGGGCTATTAGACAGTGTGGGCCGCCAGTAAAAGCCTAGGTTTCTATGGCTTTTGGGAGATTTTACAATAAGGGTAGCCCACTTTAACACACGTATTTCAGAAAGTCTTTTCATTTTATTATGGAGTATAAGACATTACTTGGTGAATAAATTCAACTGAACAGAATGTCACTGAGAGAGAAATACAGCAAAAACCCCATATTCTTAGGTCTTACATAGATTTAAGTCTTGGGTATTTTTATTCTATTACCTCCACTGAGACTGCAGAATAAATATTTTAATAATTAAGAAGAGGTGTGGAGAGAAAAGTACTAAATTCCATGCAATGTTGTCTGCCTCAGAGTAAAAATCTCTCCTGGGAAGGAAAAAGTAACTGTTGCATTAGCTGTTTGGTTCAGAACCACTTCTATATCCTAATGAAGGCAATTCTGGAATTACATATAACACATCTTGTGTGGAAGGGGCAATTCATATAAACCTATCTCATGGTTACAGGCAGTTACTGCCTATCATAGCCTCCAAAAAAACTCCCCCAAAACCCAAACCAAAATGCCTGGCATGTCACTGAATGGGAATTTGAAAGTAGGATAATATATACATTAAATAGAACACTATTTAACAATGGAGCATTACCACAGCAAGTTCAGAAAATATTATACATAATATTGCTGCCATAGGCATTAGTTCATGCTGGTTACTTCAACTTTTTAATAGTTTGTATAATTAATGTTATTTTTGCTATTATTACTAACTTTATTTTATTACAGCTATAAGTTTGTGTTTTAAATATAATATAATGATTATGACTTTTACAATTATATAACATCTCAAAGTTTCTTGCAAGTGAGGATATTAACACATTATTAACACTTGTAGCCTTGTCGATGTTCTTTCAAACATTTTTATTAATGGTCTGAAATGACACACTGGGAGACTGTGATGAGTAGGATGAAGACTGAACTAGCAGTGGCAGAACATGAGTCATGATAAACAGAGCATTTTTAAAGAAACCAAAGTCAAATTATAAAGTAGGTACCAAATGTAGCTGACTACAATTATTTTGAATGTGGTCAGAGGCAAAATTAGTGATTAGACAGTGAAGTCATTATGAAGTCCTCTGGAAAAACAGAAATTAGAGGGAGACAGTGACAATTCACTGCCAACTTTTTGTACGTTTTTCAAAAAGACATGAAAACTTTGGGGTGAGAAATAAACTTAAAAGACTAAAGTGAAAGGTGGGCTGCTTTTGCGTGAATGAAGGGGCACCAGCATTTGAAAGACAGAAAAACATGAGAGAAGGTAGTTTCAAATGTGGAAACTTTTCATTCTATCTCGTAACAATCGGAAGAAAAAGTTAGATACATTTCTCTGAAAGCAAATGTTTGAGCATTTAAAACCTACAATAGAAAATCCAGTCAGTAATGTTCTTGAATGTACTTTATCAGTTGATGATGTACATTTCACAAAGAAAATTTGTCTCCTGTGGGAGATGTAAGTTTTAGGTTGTGACAACAATATCTGTTTTATTTGCTTGCACTTGGACTGTGAATCTTTAAGAGTTGAATGGCTGGAGAGAACCTCTTGGAGATTACCCTGACCTGGGAGTGCCTTAGTCAGACCTGGAGGGATCCCAGAGTTTGCAGGGCTGGAAGAGCGGCTACAGGTAGTTGGCACTTTATAACTCACATTGCATACACATATGTAGAGACCTATAGGTGAGGCATGTTTATTCAGGTCTGAAGGCTGAGAGCTTTTTTCACAAGCTTATCCTGAGTTACATTCTCATTCTTGTTTCATTCTTATTTCATAACTTTCTTTTGGGGTAGTCAGATGAGGCAAGCATAAGTTTTGCAGCTACCGTTAATCATATAATTTGTGCCTGTTGTAGTCAGTGTCAACAGCATGAGTTTCACATGGTTCCAGCACTTTTGGTACTTACTATCTGTAGCATTTCTGCAACTTCCAATTGAATTCTGTTTATGAGAATTGCAATTCAGTACCACATTTTTAATGAATGTATTTTCCCAGTTTCTTGTTTATTCCTAACCGAATAAAGCAAGAGTTTCTCTAAAGACAAGAAAAATATATACTCTATGTTATGCTGTCTCTTCACAGTACTAATCTTCATTATTCACTGCCCTAAAGAAAACCCCTTTCCAAATCTATTGAAACAACCCCTTCAAGTCGCTGCATGCAACTCGGTCATTTATTAGACTGTCTGTTTGTTCAGCATTATCTTATCTGTTTTACCTATGGGCTGTCAATTACTTACCTGTAGCCAGTCTATTTCACTGATTTCACCTCTTGAATGTAAAGGCTTAAGATAATATCTTTTCACAGTGGAACAAGGCTCTATTGCTTCCTGTACCTGATACCTGTTTCATCTAAGGCAGATGCTTGGAGTCTGTGAGTGATACTTCCTGTTGTTTTGAATGCATTTAATTTATCAGTCTTTCACAGTTGTTGAATTCATCCCAGCTAGTTAATAAATATCCAACCTGTCAGTATTGATATATTTTCCCTCTAAAAGTCAGTAAAATGAATGTATTAAAAATGGTTTTGTGAACACTTGCTACTAAGATTCTTCAGTGGAAGTTAAAAATTCGTTTGTGAGTGAACACATGTTCAGAAACAATGTAAAGAAGACAGTACTTTAAAGCAAAACATAACTCAGTAAAATCTGATACAAATGGAGAACCATACACACTGGAGTAACCTCTAAATAGACTAATATTATTTCTAATATACACTGCTCATTCTATGTGTGACAGTTCCACTTAGGTTGTCCTCCAACAAAATTTTGAGATTTCATTTCCACAGTGATTATAAATAAAAAATTGATGTTTGCCATATTTTTTCCCAGTAATACAATAGAGCTCAGTTAAAGACTGAATTTACTGAAGTATGGCTTATGCAAACAGCTTTGGGGGAAAATATGGTTTTTTGAGCATGATGGGGATCTCTGGGATCTCAGGGACACCAGCTCCCCACCTGGCAAGCACAGCTCCTACTAGAAAATGCTTGATGAATTTGAGGAAGAAGGATTGTGTGGTATCCATATCTGTGAGGAGCAGCCTACTATTATTCAGGTAAAATAATTCTTCAGCCAAAGTGCAGTAAAACAAGCAAAGAAAGTTTATTGACATCACCCAGAGTGCTCTGATCTCTACTTCTACCAAAGTAAACATCACAAGTGGAAATGTCTCACATTACCACTGAAGAAAAGGGAGATAGAACCAAAAGGAAACTACTTATAGTGAGGAGAGACATGAGAATTTTCTAACAGTTAGCTAGCTGTTGGCTTTTCTACCTTTCACACCTCAGGGATTTCCAGTCTGCTCTGTGCTCTGCTAGGAAGAGATTCTCTCTAATAAGTAAAACATGTTAGCTTTCTATAGGCAATGTCTGTTCTGCTATATCATCCAGACAGACTAATCTCTCATTATGAAACAGGTTGCTTTTCCTTGTCTGTGAGATGGCTCAGACATCTTAAGTAAAGTTTTTTCCTATATGACTTCTGTATTTTGTATTGGTGCTCTGTGATAGAAACAGGCAATCAAAAGAAAGGTGAATCTGGAACTCATGTCTTGAAATTATGATGTGATTAGAATAGATTATTTCATCCAGAAAGGACTTATAATGATCATCTAGTCTATCTGCCTGACAAGGATCAAAAGCTTTAATAAAATCCAGAAAAATGAAACCCTCTGCTTTCCCTTCATCCACTAGGTAGAAGAATATCAAATTGGTTAAAATCTTTGTGAACCCATGTTGACTGTGCCTGATTGCTGGTGGCTGGCTCAGCATACCTTTTCTAAGCATCTTATTACATAGTCTTTGGAGCTGATGATTGGGTGAGCCTAAATATGGGATCAGAAATCCAATGACGATATTTTGTCACACTGCCAGCAGGAGCCAGTTAAAAAGTTATTTAAACTTTCTCCATCTCTTAGTTCATAAGACTAACCTGGGCTCTCCAACATATACTTATGTATGTTTATTAAAAAACTAAATAAAATGGGGGGATGACAAGACGTATGGCTCTTATTGGCAGCTAATAGAGAAGAAAAGAAGAACCGCACATCAGGAAACCTGTGATCATACTGGAATGCAAAAGATACCCAAAAGGATAAGTGCAAGGTCATGCATACACCACAGCTGAAAGTTGAGTAGAAGCTACACATCCCACTCTACATCACGTGAGAGCCACAAGCAAAGTATTATTACTTAAAAGATAAATCATTAACTTTTGTAATAGATCCAACATGGAGAATGTGTATTGAAGCAGTGTGACTGATTCACAGGCAAGATCTAATACAAAGGAAATACAAGGCGAAAAATAGGTCATGTAAAAATTTTGTGCCCAGAAGTGTTATAATGGAAGAAATTCCATGCTCATTCTTGCTGTTCTAATGAGTAGTTGCTTCTTGGCTCTGTTTTCAAGCACTGCAGCTGGATCCCTTTGAAAAGAAATAGGGAGCTGGTTTGAAAGGGAAACATGGTCTGCATATATGATATGGATGAGATGTAGTGCTCCACCCAATGTGGTCTACCAACAATAAAATGCTGCACTTGTAGAGCCCTCTGCTCTTGAATGCACTAAGTAGATAAATACAAAAAGGTGACAAAATTTCATGCAGTCTTCACCATAATACCTTTTTTTGTTTGGTTTATTTCTGTTGTGGAGCAAAAGCAACTACAAATGGCAAAACTCCCCTGAAACACAGATCCTAGATCTCATTTGTCCTTAATGGTATTATTGAATTATGACTATGTACTCTTAAGTCTGTTTTTCTAGTCAAGTAAACTAGATCAAATTAAATAAGTTTTCAAATAAAAATAAAATTAGGTGACAATTTCTAAGCATTACTCATTTTCTTTTACCTTATGAAACTTTTAGAGTAAGTATCAGCTACAAAAATAATTTAATGGTGGTATAACCTGTTGTTGGAATCTCTGTTGTTTTTCCAGCCTAACTACTTGCTATACTATTAAAACTTCTTTTGCTGGATTAATGTTGGTTTATAAAAACAGATATTGTATTATTTTAGGAAAACAGAGTTTTTTCTTTGGTGGTTGTTTTCAGATATTCATGTTCCTATATGCTACTAATAGTTGTCATATGCCTGACATTAATTACTTGATGTTGCATGATTACATGATGGCATAAATCTTTGCAGGATTTAGAATTTAATCCGTGAGAACAAACCTCAAGTCAAAAAGCATTTCTTACATCTGCCTTATTGCATTTCTTGTATCAGCCAGTCTTCTTTTTACTCAGCAGACGCTCACTCCTCTGCTGCAGTTTGTTTGCTTACTTGTGTTTCCTCAGCTGTGTCTAATACGTCATTTATTATACATCACTGCTCTCCTGTTAGATCTCCCTTTGACAGTTTTATCTTCTGGATTTTAAGTTAACCTCTCACATCCAAGGTAACAGCTGAGCTGAGATTATCTCTCTGAGGCTGTCTGACCCTGCAGCTGTTTCACAAAGAGAATGCCAATGGGATGGGAGAATAGAAGGAAGACCAGATATTTTGTCGTTACTAGTACATACATAAAATCCATTCAGCCTAACAGTAGTCTCCCAGACTTGCTGAAGCAGATCATGTGGCAGCGCTCCATTCCTTGTGAAGAGTGGCTTTTTGGGGCAGAACTTAAAAATACTGCCTGCAATTGGAAAAAAACCCCAGCATTCATGTCCAGACTGTAGCTTCAGCATTAAAATAAGCATTTTTGGGTCGTATACTAAATTGTTGCTATTAATGTACACATATTTGTAATGTATGTTACGCAACAATATTACACATCTACTAGGAAAATGGCCTAAGGATTCAAGCATAGCTAAAGCAGATGCACTGAGATCTCCTCAGTAACCTGAGGAGAAACTAACTTCAAAGCTGTTGGGTTAATTTTAGAAGCTTGCCTCCCTGTGTGTACTAATCTATTTCCAGTCCAGTTTTACAGTCTTGCAGTTTGGCTCTTCTATAGCAACACTGCATGCAATCCTTCTGGCTGATCTCAAGCATATGTTTGGGAATCAATAATTTTTAAGTAAAAAGAAGCTATCTTAAATAGAAATTTTAAACTGTAACAAGGCCCATTTTGTACCTACTAACTACTTCAAATTTTAGTATTGTATTTTACCTCACTTAACAGTAATTTGTAGAGGAAAGTGCAGTTTTGAAATAACCATGTTTCCCCCAAAGCTTTTACGAATTTGTATTCAATACTCCTTTGCTCAGTGGTGCACTTTCGTTGCTCCAGAACTTAGAGGAAGAATATCTGCCCAGAAAAAAGAAGCAAAGAATGCAGTTTATTTCTGCATAGGCATTTACAATAATTATGGTATCATTTCAGTTGTTATTGTATCAGGGCCAAACTAAGTAAATCTTTTTATTTTCATTTTCTGTTTTTTAATTACAGTTACTCTTACGACATTTCTGGCTTGCGGTTGCACATTTCATGTTGTTGCAAGAAATAGCCTTGTAAAAGGATCAATAAAAAGAAGTAGTACAGGAGAGATCAGTGATTGTGAAGTACGGGTTGAATTCTTGATCCCTTGTAGGAATTTTGTATGTGTCAGGTTTGTACATTATGAATTATTTCTTGGAAATTTTTAGGAATTAGTTTTGAAGGCCCATGTAGACAAATATAAGGCAGTTTAGGCTGGGTGCCTGCTGTTACTGCCACACAAGCTACACCTCCAGTGTCCCAAGGGTCCAGCCCAGCAGGAAACAGCGTATTTCACACCCGTAATAGCCAGCGCCCTACAAATCCATCTGCAAAGTCATTCTCTTCCTCTTTCCTCCCTCTCTGCTCTCATGGGATATGCTCCCTATCGGGTAATGGTGGGGGAGTATCTCAGGGCCTCTTAGGCATGGCTAGGCCTAATGCCAGGAGGAGAAGGGGGAGGGGCAGTCTCAGACTGGGCCAGTCTGAGACCAGCCTAGCGGGTGGTGGTGGGGGTGTCGGGGAAGAAAGAGCCCTGGGGGTTTTAGGTGTTCCCTCAGGTGGGGAGATGGGAAAGGTTGGGGACCTTTGGGTGTGCTGGTAGGGACTGTACACTTTGGGACATCTTTGTCACTATGCTTGTAGCTTCTGTAAAACACTGCTTTTCCATTTAAACTTTCCATCACTTCTGCAATCCATTTGTGTGAGTGTCATTCCTTTGTCCCTCTCCGGGGCAAGAGAGGATCTGCCTGGCCTCAAACTAGGACAGAATATTTTTTTTTTTGAGATGTTAGTCTCTACTTCCCATCAGCAGGATGATGGTCGGTCTCGGGAAGCAGGGCTCTCTAAGCTTGGTGGTTACTTGGGAAGATAGACACCATGGATGAATCCTGGCACTTCCTTCTTTCACTTCATTCTTATACCTGAGCTGAAGTCATATGGTGTGGAATACCTCTTTGGCCAATCTGGGTCAGCTGGCTCATCCGTGTCCCCTCCCAAGATCTTGCCCACCCTCTTGGGGCAGGGAAATGTTGAAAGGCCACAGCCTTATTCAACAGTAGCCAAAACACTGCTGTGTTATCAACTACTGCTGCAAAACACAGCACTAGAAAGATGCTGTGAGGAAAATTAACTTCAGCTCAGTCCAACCCAATATGATTAAAATGTATCTTTTGTTCTTTAATTGTGACTTCTTTCATTTGCTTTGTGGTAAAGTTTCTCTGGAGTCTCTTGCAGTTGAGAATAATTCTTGGTTTCCTCTGTGCAGAGAATCATTGGAAGGAGCTTCATCTATTCTGTTATTGGAATAAAGTTGGAATAAAGTACTTTTGTACTTGTACTTATGTCACTCTTGACAGATGCCTGTCGATTCTGATCTGAGAGACCTTTAGCAATGAAGACTTAACACCCACTCTATCCCACTCTTCTGCTGTTCTTAGCAGTTGAAATCTTTCCTGAATATCTAATCAGAATCTCCTCTGAAGAAGTCCACTACTTCTTCCTCTATTTGGATAGAAGAAAACCTACAAATTTTATTACTTTGACTTCAGTGAAGCTTTCAGAAGGGGAAGTATTACAAAATAACTTAGAGAAAGGCATGAAAGAAATTAAATTCAGCAGAAAAATGTGAAAAGTAATTCTACATAGGAATAATAGCATGAATATTGGATAGGATCAGTGGAAGTGGTTCTCTGGAAGTTATGCAGAAAAACATTTCAGAGACTATGGAGGATGATGAGATGACTGTGATACAACAATGTCAGAATGCTGTGAAAAGAGAAAAACATCACTCTGGGAAGTATAAACAGGCATATTAGGTAACTACTATATATTACAAGATAAGGCTGGAGTACTGTATCCTGTTAGGAAAGCTTCATTTTCAAAAAAGATGTAAACCAATTAATGGAAGCTTAGATGATAAAAGTGAAAAGAAGTTAAATGGTAGTATTCATATATGATCTGGAAAGGTTGAAAAAGCTGGAGCTTCCTAAATTAGAGAAGCAAATGAATCACAGAATGGTTTGGGTTGGAAAGGATCTTAAAAACCAAGTTCCAAGCTGCATCTTATCTGGCCTTCCAGGAAGGGGGCATCCACAACATTTCTAGGCAACCTGTATCAATGTCTCACCACCCTCACAGCAAAGAATTTTTTCCTTACCCCCTCATGCCATCACTACATTCCCTGAATCAGAGTCCCTCCCGATCTTTCTTGTAGGTCCCTTTTAAGTACTGTAAAGCAACTATAAGATCTCCCTGGGGCTTTATCTTCTTCAGAACAAAAACAATGAAAAATCTCATCTCCCTCAGCCTGTCCTCATATGGGAGGTGCTCCAGCCTCCTGATCATTTTCATGGTCCTCCTCCAGACCTGCTTGAGCATGCCCATGTCCTTCTTGCTCTGGCGGCTCTAGAGCTGAACACAATACTCCAGGTAGTGTCACCAGAGTGGAATCATAGAATCAATAAGGTTGAAAAAGACCTCAAAGATCAAGTCCAACCTGTCACCCAAGACCTCATGACTACTAAACCATGGCACCAAGTGCCACATCCAATCCCCTCTTGAACACTTCCAATCAAAGGGAAGAATCACCTCCCTCAACTTCCTGGCCATGCTTCTTTTGATGAAGCTCAAGATGTGATTTAATTTCTGAGGAAAGCTTAAGGGGAGGATGAATGCCTTCACAAAATAGATGAAACAATTACAGGAAGAAAAGTAAACAGTCACTTGAAGACCTTGATGTGATGGTTTGAATCAGGACAAAATGGGTCAAAATGAACCAGCAGGTTAACCTGTTCCCAACACAGAAGTGAGGGAAAAGTAACACTCAAAACACTAGAGACTGAGGGGGAAAAATAAAAAAAAAAAAGAAGAGTTTACTGATGAAAATCAAAAAAACATAGTACAAAATGCAAAGCAGCTGCAAGCAGAAGCAAGCCAGCCAAAAGCCCAAGCCAGAAAACTACTCCCCCATCCCTCCTTGTCCTGCTGCCATCCCAGTGGAAAAGAAAAGCACCAAAGAACCCAGAAGCAGCAGCTGGAGCAGGAAGCCTCCCATATTGCAATCTGAACTTCAAGCCCCACACTTTGCTCCAGTTAGTACTTTCATTTTTGCAGCTGGCATGACTGCAGCGTGGTATGAATAATAGCAGCAGGTTCAACTCAATCTGTGACACTTGCAAGTGTTCTTTTAGCTTTTTCTAGAATATTTTTCATCAGGGTGTGATCTTAAAAGGGTTTTCAGGAGCTGGTCATATGTCAGAAGAGTAAGGACAGAGTCTGCGACAGACTTGCCATCCTTGACATGTGCTTTGCCCTGATTTAAGGCTATCCTCAGATTTGGCACGATTTGCATGAGTCCATCTGCACTTGGGCATCCACAAATCAAGTTGCAGCATCAGGTGTTTCTCATGACCTCCCTTGAATTCTGAAGCCAAAAATCTTAAGTAGGTTGTTAGGGTGCTTGGACTAGATGACCTTTAAATGTCCCTTCCAACTCAAACTATTTTGCAATTATTATTCTATCTTCAGTGGCATTGATTACACCAACATGAATTATTCCATTAATTGTTGACTTATGTGCATAGTTTCCTCCTCTCAGAAACTGTGACACTGGCCTTGCTAAGATGAACAACTTCTAATAACACTTAAGAACAAGCAGAGCCACTGGGGCAAAGCTTCACCAGCTTCATCACAAACAAGGGAAGAATATGTGCATTCTCACTCCATCACTTTGAAAATCAGTGTCCAAACCCCACCCTTGTCATTGTAACATTAGAAATAACTACACAAGAGAATGAAGACAAGTTAAAATAATTTTGCTTGGAATTAATATTGATAAATTCTTTGAGACTTTCTACAATGCCATGGTTTCACCAAGGGGAAGTCATGTTTGACCAACATGATAGCCTTTTATGAGGACATAACCAGGTGGACAGATGATGGTAGAGCAGTGGATGTGGTTTATCTTGATTTCAGTAAAGCATTTGATACTCTTTCCCACACATCCTTGCAGGTAAACTGTGGAGGAGTGGTCTGGATGATGTGTCATCATGATGCTTGTTTCTGCTTTTGGATTGCTTCAGGGTGATTAGGCACTGGAATGGACTGCCCAGGGAGGTGGCAAAGTCACCGTCCCTGGAGGTCTTTAACAAAAGATTGGATGTAGCACTTGGTGGCATGGTTCAACTAATGTTGTGAAGTTAGGTCATAGGCTGGACTTGATGATCTCAGAGGTCTTTTACAGCCTCAATAATTCTGTGATTCTGTGAGAACCACAAGAGGCTCTCAGACTGTGAACTGAGAGGCAACTGCATCAGCACCAGCTAGCTCTGGTCAGACAGCATGAGCTTTAGAGGTGTTCAGCTAAATGTATTTCTGCTAATTAAAAGAAAACCCATCAGCATAGCAGACTTAGAATTATTACAGAATCACTAATGTCTGAACCCCTTTTTCACCCTGTTGGCCCCTAGGAAATCATACCAGGGCTGTGTAAAGCAGAATATTATTACAGGAAAAGGACAAAAGAGCTTCTTAAGTGTGAGAGGTCTGGGTGGTCAAATATTACTTATGGCTCTTTCATGTCAAGGGCATTTTCTGCTTCCAGAATGATGTTAACATGACAGCAGCCTTAATGAGGAGCTTAACAGCATTGTGGCAGTTTTAGGCACCTGGGCTCTGTTGGAGTCTCCTCCCATCCCAGATGCAGCCACTTGGCCCTCCCCACCCACTCCCCTTTTAATCCCCCCAGGAAAGGCAGAAGTCCCAAGCTAAGCCCATCTGGGCTGAGGAGTCCTCCTCTCATCACTGGTGAGTCCCTCTGGTGCACACTGGGTGATGGTGGTGGTGACAACAAAGGCCGGGGGGCCTGGTGGCCCCCCGGTTGTTAGGAATAGGGTTGATGACTACTCCAATATCACCCATGGGTGCTGGCTGGGCTGAGCTCTTCTGTGTGATATCTCGGCTGGTAAGGGTCTTCGCTCTGGGGTGGATACAAAAATGGTGGTGGTGGAGCAGGAGCTGTTTAGACAGGGTGGAGGATGGTGTAGAGGGAACAGGAGTTGCTTTGGGAAAATGAAGAGGGGTGGTGGGGGAGGCAGCAGGGTTAAAAACTAGATGACCTTTAGATGCCACTTCCAAGTCTGGTGATTCTATGACTCTATGATTTAGTTCAAACCCCCTGATGTGGGCAGGGACACCTTCCACTAGACCAAGTCAGGGTCTTTAAGGGCATATTTTTTACTCTACATAGAAATCAAAACATATGGTAGCTATGAGGGACTGATGGATTTTGGATTTGAAGCTACCTTATTTTGAAAAGAAGGTCTTCTCTATATTGACATAAGGAATAAAATCATTACATGAAATTCAAGAGTGAATAAAAATTATTTGCATAAGAACCATTTAAAATCCCACAGAATTTATGGAAAGGATTTGGCTATTTCAATACTGTTGGTCAGCAAAGGTTGATCATAACTCAAAGACAAGTTCTTATCGATATATTAAATTATACCATTCCAGAAAGAAAAATTAATAATCTATACCTAACTTTGCATCCTGACTCAATAAATTTTGATTCAGAAAAAGGGTAGGAAGGATACTCTAGGAGAGTTGGGCTGGATGATCCTCAGAGGTGCTTTCCAACCCCTACCACTCCCTGATTCTGTGACAGGCATTTGTTAATAGCTAGCTTTGCTTCCAGGTACATTGAAATATATGGAAATAAATACTCTTGTGTCTACTGATATTCGTTTGGGTTTTTTTCAGAAATATGTTAATTTAAAGGTGATTATTTCAGCAACTAACACTTTCTGAATGTTATATTTAAATAGATTTCCCTTATAAGCCTTCATAGTACCTCAAAAATCAAGTTTGCCTTCTGAGCTAGAGAAATGGTAGCTGCCTTATTAAATGAACAACTTGGAATTCTGCTGTGCTAGTGTAAGAAATAAAGGTAAATATGTAAAAAGGTCAATTACTTAACTAGCTTCCTCTTTAGCAGCTCTTCTCAGTGAAGTCAAAATGAAATATGCATTGTGATATAATAAATGTTTTATCACTACAAATTTGTTTCAAGCCTTTCTGTAGCTGAGAGTTTGTACCCATGTGGGAGGGTTGGGGTTTGTATTCTAGCATCTCTTCAAAGTGACAGCTGAGGTTTTCAGTCACAAGTCTCCTTGCAGAGCCCAAGCTGCTCTCTTATTTCAAACGTTTTATCCACACTTCCTGCACAGCTTGGAGATTGATAATTTGGGAGAGAATAGTTTGAGTTATGGATATGAACTACAGGACAGGAAGCTCAATCTCAACATGAGGAGAAACTCCTTTACTATAAGGATCATGGAGCACTGGAACAGGCTCCACAGAGAGGTTGTGGAGTCTCCTTCTCTGGAGACTTTCAAAACCCACCTGGACACATTCCGATGTGGACTGCCCAAAGTGATGGACTCAATGATCTCTTGAGGTCCCTTTCAACCTCTAATGTACTGTGATACTGTGAATTCTGGAAGTGGCAACCATAGCTGGACTAAAAGAGATCAAGAACGTGAGTTGTCACAGATTGCTTGTGAAAGGCAGGTTTGTATCAATGTGATAATATAAGTAGTATAACAAGTTATACAGTGTGTTTCTTAGGACAAGATTCATTTACTTGGAAGTTTGCAAATATTTCTCAATTGCTCATCTGGATAATTAACCCCATATGTGTGTGTGTGTGTTTTTTTTTTCCTTCTGAATCTAGCTCATAGTGAAGTCAGCTCCAAACCAAGCGAGAATTGCCATCATGGTTTCCTTTGTTATCTAGACCTGATAGATGAATGCATCTGAGTTATCATTAATGTAAGTCTCTGTGTAAAGAACTATTTATTTTTAGAATGCTTTCAGTTATAAGTATGTGCCTTAATGAGGGGGAAAAAACCAAATCAATAGAACAATCATAACTGTGGATCTCCACAAGGAAGAATCCAGCTTATTCAGGGATCTGTTTTGTGAAATCCCATGCAAAACCCCTCTAAAGGGCAAAGGAACCAAGGAGAGCTGGTAGATCTTCAAGAATATCCTCCTCAAAAAAAATAACAGGCCATTCTAATACACATGGTGAAAGCCATCAGGAACAAGGACCTCCTGACTGAGCTCAGTATCCAAAAAGGAATCCCATGGCAGGCAGAGGTATGTACAACCGACCCAGGAGGAACAGGAGATTCTACATAAATATGCAGTATTGAAGCTAAGAAGGCCAGAGCTTGCCTGTACTTGAAATTAATAAGAGATGGAAAGAATGACAAGAAATTAATGTACAGCAGCATACAAGAATATATAAAGCACCAAAGTACCCAATGCCTCTCTTTCAGTTTTCATTGGCAAGGTCTGCCATCTGACTTCCCAGTTCATTGAGTCTACAGGCAGAATCTCTGAGATTATAACATTACTCCCTAATTGTCTTCCTGTACAATAAATAATCAATTCATTTTGTCATACACAAATCCAGGGCAGTAGGTGGGCTTTATCATTCCCAGAAGATTATGGACATTAAGCGAGGTTCCTAATGAGCAGAAAAAGACTCATCTTTGGGAAGATCAAGAAGGCAAACCCAAGTAACAACAGATCTGTCAGCTTAACTTCCATCCCCAGAAGATTATGCAGCAAATCATCCTGGTAGCCTGATCTAGGCATATATATGACAAGGTGGCAATAAGGAAAAGCCATCATAGATTCAACAATAGAAAATCCTGCCTGCCTGTAATAATACAATGCCAGGTTCTGTGGGAAGGGGGTACCAGTAGATGACATCTATGCCTATTTGGCAAAGTGTTTGATACAGTCTTGCATAGTATTCTTGTAGTCAGCTTGGTAGGGTATGGGGTATAAAATTGGACTGCAAGATGGGTGAAAAATTAACTAGGCCTTCAGGCTGAAATGGTTGTGATCAGCAGTACAAAGTTCAAATGGTAGTCATTACTAGTGGTATCCTTAGAGACTGATATTGGGGTGATATCTTTAATAACTTAATGGGATAGAAGGAGCTTTCAGCAAGTTAATGAATGGCACCAAATTTGAGACAGGAATCAATATACTGAAGAATAAGGCTCCTTAATGAGATGGACAAGTGAGTTGACAGCTCATGTAGTTCAACAAACACAGATTCATGGGCCTATATTTTTATGTGGAATATCTCGCTACAACAGTACAGGTTGGGCACCAACTGGCTAGAAAGCAGCTTTGCAAGAAAGGGGTGGGGAATTCTGGTGTACAAGAATGATGTAAAATCAACATGAGTCAGCCATGTGCCCCTGCACCAAGGATGGCCAACTACTTATCAAGTTGTTTCAGTAGGAGTGCAGTCTGCAAGTCAACAGAAATGATAATTCTCCTCTGGGTATTCACAGCTGGAGTACAATGCTTGCTTTTGGGCTTCCCAGTAAAAGTCCCAGAAAGACATTGTCATCCTAGTGCAAGTCCAATGGAAGGTCATCAAAATGCTTAGGGTTCTGAAGCACATGGAATAAGAGGAGAGAAAGGCTTGTTCACATTTAAAATAAGAAAAAGCTGAGGACATGCTCTTTTGAACTAACAGGAGTGCATAGAGAAAGCAGAGCCAGATTCTCTTCAGAGATAGGTGGGGACAGGATAAAGAACAGCAGCAGCAGCACAAATTGCATCTGCATGATGTTGCCATACTGGAGTGAGTCCACTGGAGATGAATGGAAGCTGAAGTGCACAAAGTATTAGGAAAGACTGAGAGGACTGTCTTTGTTTAACATGAAGATGAGAACTCAAGAGAATTTCTTACTGCTTGTATAAAGTTCATAAAAGAATGGCACAATGAAATTGGAGCCAGACTCCTCTCACGAGGTTCAGAATGCATTGTACAGGAGGCAATGGACCTAAGCTGCAATACAAAATTCTGATTAAATTCAAGAAAAGCAGTTTTAGTTGAAACCTGGTAAGCACTAAAATGAGCTGCCCAGAGAGGTGGTGGAATCTCCATCTATTCAGACAAGACCCTGAGCAACCTGATCCGATTAAGGCTGCTTGAATTAGATAACCATCCGAAGTTGCTTCTTATATAGAATTACAGATTCTATGATCTATTTTTTCATTGTTTTAATAAAAGTGTGTATGTATCACCTATTTGTAGTTTAATGTAAAATGATTGACTGCACTAATATATTTGAACTGTCTCACTTTATAAAAGTGAACATTTAAAAGAGAACATAAACATTTTCTGTATTTGGAATATAAATATTTTCTGTATCCAGAATGCAGAATTATACAGTGTTCCACCAGTTGTTTGGTTTAATGTAAATACAAGGCTTAACTTTGCTATTCATGTACTACAGAAAGATTGTTTGTTTTTTTTTTTTTTTACAGTGTTGTACAATAAAAATGGTCCCTAAATTAATCTTAATTGTATTTTTCATAATATATTCATAGTGCATGCTTTAATATATTACAGCTGTACACATCCTCATCACGGACAGCTACGTTCTGCTTCAAGGCTATGAGATCCTTCTATTAAGTCACACTCAGGACTTTGAAGGAAGGAGAAATCAGTAAAGCAGACGTTCATAAAACGCGTGTGCACACACAACACACACACACACACACACACACACTTATGCATACACAACGCCTGTCATTTATGCAATCTGGAATTAAGCCTGCCAAGCAGCCTTCTAGACAATTTCTCTTTCTACAACTCTTACAGTTGTATCAAAGGCTAAAAGCAATTCTGCCTCTACAGGCACCTTTGCATAGTGCACAGATGTTTTCTCAAGACTTCGGTGTGCTCAGGTGGTAGGGTAACACTAGAAAGGTTATGTGTAACAGCACCACCTGGTGAAATATTTTTAAAGTCTAGCTAAGGCAGTACCAGCAGACAGGCTAGTTGTCTGTGAGACTCAAGGCAATGTCAAACCAAGCTTTTCCCAGAGTAGTTTTTCTAAATTTTTGTGCATTTCAGAGTTGCCTTGATCTCAAGTGTTAAAACTAGCCATTTGGTATGGAACTCGGAATGATCTGAATTTCATTGTCATCATGGGACTGGAAGAGAAGCCTCAGGAGGTCATTTAGTCTATCCCACAGCCCAGAACAGGATTATTTACTATTATGTACATCCTGCCAGTTTCTTTCTAAATTGTTCCAATGGTGCAAAAAGCTCTCTAGGAGAAAAAAAAAAAAATTAAAAATCTATGGATTCACTGAAATCTTCCCTGTTAAAACTACAAAACATTACTTGTCTCCCTGTTTATTGTATGAACCAGTTATACTCTTTTTCAGAGGGTTTTCTTTCTTTTTTTCCTCTAGTTCCATGAGTGTTTTCGAGTCATTCATTTACTCTTGTTTTCCTGTTCTAGGTTATTTTTTTTATTCTGGTCTAGCTCCTCCTTGAGAATCAATGCTAGAATCTGAACACGGTGCTCTAGCTCCTACCTTACGAGTACCAAGCAGAGCAGCAGAATCACTCAGTATGAATCGGATGCTGTATATCTGTTTATGAACTACAGCTGGACATATATATACAGGGAACTTATCATGATTATTGTTCTGAAACAACCTTTATATCCTTTTTTTTTTTTTTTTTTGCAGGTCTTTACCAGACCTTGTTTTACCTGGCTTGTTTTCCTCTGTATGAAGTGAACTTATCCTGTCCATGGGTAGCACCATGTGTTTCTCCCTGCACAGCAGAATCCTACCTTATTATATCATATCCTTAGCTGCTCAAGTTTCATTTTGATATCAAATATATTTGAGTCCTCTTCCAGCCTGATCTCACTTGCAGGGTTAATAATCCTGTTCTCTTATCTCATCCCCATGCTGCACATGAAAATATGATACAGAACCAGAATTAGGACAGACTTGCATAATATGTTCCTAGATCACTCCATTCATTCAGACTGAGTCAGAAACAGCTGCTCTCTTGGTGCAGATTTTCTGATCTCTAGCTACTCTACACCCATTCAATAATAATAATGTAATCTATGGATTGTTGGTTTGGTTTGTACATGAGTATACCATTTGAGATGGTTTTAAAAGTCCTACTCAACAATCTCCTTGTCTGAAGTCTGTAATCCTGTCACGGACAGAATGAAGATATTATCAACCAGTGCCTAGGTTGAGTATTGACAATATATTTAGTCTAGCTGATTTGAAAGCTAATGTTTTATTCAGTTATTCCTTCCCTACCAGAAGGTGGACTCTTAAGTTTTTCTTTAGGCCCCTCCAACAGAGCCTGTCCCAATAGCCTCCCATATTCATTATGCGTTTGGTTTTGATTTCATAACTCAGGTAATTAAAATAATAATTTCTTACTACAGGTCTTATTGTTACATTTCTGATACATCATTTCATGCCATAGTCTTTTTTTTTTTTTATTTTGTTCCTTCATGTTCATTTTTTTCTACTTTAGAATCTGGCCCAGATTTTTCTTCTGCATGTTTTTTTCTTTTATTTTAAACCTAATAAAAGCTCCAAACATAAGAAGTTTATGTCCTACAATTCTAGTTTAGCTATTCCTTTTCTATTATGCTGATCTCCATTTTTTTCATAAACATGGCATACTTTGTAGACATCATGAATCTATAATGCAAGTATGTTGAAGAGACAATACAATACAATACAGTACAATACACCAGGTTGGAAGAGACCTTCAAGATCATCGCGTCCAACCCATCAACCAATCCAACCCACCCAACAACTAAACCATGCAGCCAAGCACCCCATCAAGTCTTCTCCTGAACACCTCCAATGAAGGTGACAATACAATACAATACAATACACCAGGTTGGAAGAGACCTTCAAGATCATCGCGTCCAACCCATCAAACAGTCCAACCCACCCAACAACTAGACCATACAGCCAAGCACCCCATCAAGTCTTCTCCTGAACACCTAAACTCCACCACCTCCACAGGTAGTCGATTCCAATGGGCAATCACTCTCTCCGTGTAGAACTTCTTCCTAACATCCAGCCTAAACCTGCCCTGGCGCAGCTTGAGACTGTGTCCTCTTGCTCTGGTGCTGGCTGCCTGGGAGAAGGGGCCAACCTCTGCCTGGCTACAACCTCCCTTCAGGTAGTTGTAGAGAGCAATAAGGTCACCCCTCAGTCTCCTCCTCTCCAGGCTAAGCAACCCCAGCTCCCTCAGCCTTTCCTCATAGGGCTTGTGTTCCAAACCCCTCACCAGCTTTGTTACCTGTCCTCTGGACACGTTCCAGCAAGACAACATCCTTCCTAAACTGAGGGGCCCAGAACTGGACACAGGACTCAAGGTGTGGCCTAACCAGTGCAGTGTACAGGGGCACAATGACCTCCCTGCTCCTGCTGGCCACACTGTTCCTGATGCAGGCCAGGATGCCATTGGCCTTCTTGGCTGCCTGGGCACACTGCAGGCTCATGTTCAGCCTACAATCAACCAGTACCCTCAGGTCCCTCTCTGCCTGGCCACTCTCCAGCCACTCTGACCCCAGCCTGTAGCGCTGCCTGGGGTTGTTGTGGCCAATGTGCAGAACCCGGCACTTGGACTATATGCTCTATATGTATATTTGTTGTACTAGATGAAATATTCCACATTGGCTTATACTATGTGACAGTTTCTTGGGGATCAAATAGGTACATGAGGCATAGTTAAAGCTTTCAGCCTTTGCTCTGGCATTTTCAGCACTTGATTTTTTTTATCTTTGTGATTGTCTTAATGCTATTGTCTTCCTTATAATAACAGTAACAATGTTATGATAATCATATCCTCTGTTTAAGCAAAGTGAAGCAATATTTTCAGTAATAAACCTAAGTAAAGCAGTTATTTATAGATGAGGGAAGAAGAAAAGGCTACCTCTGGCAAATGAAGCAGTGGATGTTTTATATTAGGAATGATTGACTTATCAGAGGAATAGTTTTGCCTTAATGGGATTTCTTTGAGGATAAATATTTTTTTCTGAGCTAAACTCTGGTTTCAATCCTCACATATCCTGGGAGATCAAAAGAAGTTTTATTCTTAGGCTGAAGACTTCACAGACTTTATTTTTAATTTGTGCTCATGCAAATCCAAAACTTGGTGTCAACATTCAGAGTCTGAAGACCTTCAAATCAATTATACTTGTGGTTCCTTCCTTCCCATGCCTGACTCCCTCTAACAATACGGAAGCTCTGTTACAAGAAGATTCTTTATCCATTGGCACCATGTAATTACACTTTACTCATACTTAACAGCTCCTCTGTTACTGGTCCTTCCCCCTAGCTTGCAGCAGCAGAAAGCATACAGTGAGCTTCAGGCTCACTTAGGAGCTTCTTTGACTAATTGGTATTTAGCACATTTTCAATTACAATACTAGCTAAATGATAAATTCTAATTAATATTATCAGTATGTTCTGTGAAGGGGTGGTGAGTTAATGCAAATCCTCTATGATGTGTCATAGTTAATGCTGTCTAACTCACAATGTCTTTTCCCCAGAAATTTAGTACATTTTAAATTAATCTATTTAAAGAATTTTGACTTAAACAGAAGAATGGACCTCGGAGTTCTAGTGGACAGCAGGCTCTCCATGGGACAACAATGTGCCCTTGTAGCCAAGAGAGACAATGGTATCCTGGGGTGCATCAAGAAAAGTGGGGCCAGCAGGTCCAGGGTGGTGCTTCTCCCCTCTACTCTGCTCTGGTGAGATGACACCTGGAATACTGTGTCCAGTTTTGATCTCCCCAGTTCAAGAGAGATAGGGACCTGCTGGAGAGAATCCAACAGAGAGCCATGAGGATGATTAGGGGACTCAAGCACCTCCCCTTTGAAGAGAGACTGAGAGACCTGGGGCTGTTTAGTCTTGAGAAGACTGAGAGGGGATCTCATCAATGTCTATAAATATCTGAGGGGTTGGCGCCAAGTGGAGGAGGCCAATCTCTTTTTAGTGGTGCACAATAAGATTACCAGAAACAACAGGTACAAGCTTGAGCATAGAAGATTTCACCTCCACGTGAGGAGAAACTTTACAGTGAGGGTGACAAAGCACTGGAACAGGCTGCCCAGAGAGGTTGTGGAATCTCCTTGCCTAGACACATTGAAAAACCACCTGGATGCATTCCTGTGCTGACTACCCTAAGTGATCCTGCTTTTGCAGGGAGGTTGGACTGGACGATCTCTGGAGGTCCCTTCCAACCTCTAAAGTTCTGTGATACTTGCCTCTTCCAGTTTAATTTCTGAATTCCTTTAATTTATATGGTATTTGCATCCCACAATTTAAAAAAAAGAAATTTTTTTTTTTTGGTGATTCTCTTTGCAATACTACCCCACCATGTGAAACTATGTCCTTGTCACTGAAATTCTAGATTTTTACTCTGTAATGAATGGCTGTGATCACCAAGAGCACATTCTTAGATATTCAACAGAAGAGCATCTCATGCATATGTAAAATGTTCCAACATTTTGCAGTGATTCAAATAAGCTCTTTGCTGAAGAACACTTAGAAGGGTTTACTGAGTGATGCATAACAAAAAAGTAACTTAAGTCCATTTGTAGTGGTCATGCAGAAGACATTTTACTTTTCTGGAAACTGGAAAACTGAAGGAAAACATGAAGCCAAAGCAGAGTCACTTTTCTCTTGATCAGAGGAGTTCTATAAATCACACCCCTAGGAATGCTGAGTATCCCTGCAGAAACAGTTTGTACCAAGACACTGAGGTTCAGCACATTTAAGGACTGTGAGACTTATTTCAGTGAGATTTATCAGTATTTAGACAGCCTCAGGAATTGGCCCAACAATAATAAAAGAATGACCTTATTTTTAAATAATAGTTTATCAGTAATTGTGTAATTTAAGTTGTCTTAAACTAGATTTTATCATTCCAAAGTTGCTGGCATAATGCTAAGATTAATGTTTTTGGACCTTTTTTATCTTTGTTATGGATGTCTGTCTTTTTTTGAGATGAAAGTCTTCCTGTTGTAACTGTGCTTATGCCACTTCTACAAGGAATCAGAGGGCAGAAGAGTGAAAGGAATATCTGGTCTAAAAGTTTCTTGGAAAACATACTCCCTTATTCTCTGTACAGAAGTCATCTGGTCAGTTTTGAAGGCAGATCTTTTTCAGCTTCTGTATGGATTCACCTTCAGTGAAGAAGGGCTGGGGTTTTTTGATTCACCAGTTAATTTACTGGAAAGGAAAAGTAAAAGAGGGAAAGGGAAATGCTTTTCAGCTAACTTTCCAATGATGCTTATGTAGTACTGAACTACTGTTTTTGTGTGTTTCATGTTTTAAATGAGAGAACAGCATGAGTGAGAACTTAAATTGCATCCCTGGATCTGTTTGTTGAAAGGATATCTGCTTTCTATTAACAGTCATAATGATTGTCCTCCAAGATTTCTGAAACATTTCAGAAGCTCAGATTGTAATAGCAGGAGCATTGCAATGTGTGCAGTTTGCTGCTGTCCAAGATGAAAAAAAATGAAATGGTTCTAGGGAAATAGTTTGTGCATTCAGTTGAGAGAATTCTCCCAAAGCCTCTTCTTAACCTTCTGAATGGGATCAGAGGTCACAGAATCACCAAGGTTGGAAGACCTCAAAGATCATCAAGTCCAACCTGTCACCACAGACCTCATGACTAAACCATGGCACCAAATGCCACATCCAATCCCCTCTTGAACACATCCAGGGATGGTGACTCCATCACCTCCCTGGGCAGCCCATTCCAATGGCAAACAACTCTCTCAGTGAAGAACTTTCTCCTCACCTCGAGCCTAAACTTCCCCTGGCGCAGCTTGAGTCTGTGTCCTCTTGTTCTGGTGCTGGTTGCTTGGGGGAAGAGACCAACCCTCTCCTGGCTACAACCACCTTTCAGGTAGTTGTAGAGAGCAATGAGGTCTCTCCTGAGCCTTCTCTTCTCCAGGCTAAACAACCCCAGCTCCCTCAGCCTCTCCTCGTAGGGCTTGTGCTCAAGGTCTCTCACCAGCCTTGTTGCCCTTCTCTGAGCACGTTCAAGTGTCTCAATGTCCTTTTTAAACTGGGGTCCATGTATCCTGGGAATCTGTTTCCAACAGTAGTCTGGTGGGTTGAAACTACCCCCAAAAAAATTGGAGGATTACCCCAAAAGGAATCACCAGACTAGCTCAGCTGGTATGGGAGCAGAATGAAGCTATATTTACAAAGCAAGCAACATCTAAAAATATCAAATGCAATGAATATGTACTATACATATATACACATATATTTACAACTTAGAAACAACATAAGGATCCCCTTGAATTGTTCCCAGATCCCTCTGGATAGTCCAGGGGACTGTTCGCAACCTCCCCTCTCCCCCTCTTTCCCTTTCCCAGTATCTTACAGACACAATATGCACTGGCAGAAGGTCCAGAAAGAGATAAGGGAGCAATGCAAAAGCGGAGATCACAGAGAAGCCCAAAAGAGAGAGAATAATTTATGCAACTAACTTTTATCCTAATTAGCAAACCAATGGGATTATATAGACCTTATAATTATTGTTCTTTTGTATCCAATGGCTGATTTCATTTACATCTTTACTCAAATATCTCCAGAAAGTTTGTATTCTTGTTTACAGTTAGGACAATAAGCTAAGCTACCAGCTCCAAACCACAATAAGTAGTCAGTAGTAGATGCTTAATACTATGCACAGAAGTTCATGATGAATAATAATGAGACCACATCTTGTATGAAGATCCTTGACTGGACTTTACTGCTGGTTTTGTGCAAATTTTATGGATTTAATTTTTTCCCCAAGCAGGCAATAAATGGAACATGTTTAGTTTTAAAAGGATCAGCTTTTCACAGAAAACCACCATTATTTCTCTTGAAGTGGGGAAAGTCGCTACTTGTTTTTTACACAGTGTTTTTCTTTCTGTTAGAATTTCTATTAGAAAACTTTCCAAACAGCTAAAAGAGATTAGCTTCTAGGCTTCTAAACATAAATAATGGTGAGGCCTTGAGCTGTCCAGAAAAAAATAAGATAAAGACATAGCTGCAGAGTGGTGACCCAAAACTTCAAAGGGGCCATGATAAATATTCACACACTAAGAAACTGACATCAAGAAGTAAAAGGACTTTATTTAGATTACTCCTTGCATATGTAAACAATTTCCCAGAATTGTAATGAATATGCATAATTAAGTGTATCAAGCATGTTGGGACCACTTTTGAGTGATGCAAATTTGGAGGGTGACCCCTTCACATCTGGTGCCATAATAAATACCATAGGCCATAATACCTTGGCCTAATGGTTATTTGCTATTAGGTTTTAATCTCCATCTTGCTCTTCTGTTTAACATGTACAACTTACAGTGCAACAGTAAAACTAGGATTTCATAGACTGTGAGCTGGTAACCATTGGAAATATCCTTTTTTTTCTCCTTTCTTTTTCCTTTTCTGTTCTGTTCCTTTTTCCCTTCCCTTCCCTTCCCTTCCCTTCCCTTCCCTTCCCTTCCCTTCCCTTCCCTTCCCTTCCCTTCCCTTCCCCCTTCCCTTCCCTTCCCTTCCCTTCCCTTCCTTCCCTTCCCTTCCCTTCCCTTCCCTTCCCTTCCCTTCCCTTCCTTCCCTTCCCTTCCCTTCCCTTCCCCCTTCCCTTCCCTTCCCTTCCCTTCCCTTCCCTTCCCTTCCCTTCCCTTCCCCCCCTCCCTCCTTTCCCCTCCCCTCCCCTTCCCCTTCCCCTTCCCCTTCCCCCTTCCCTATTGAGTGAATTATTTTTCATTCCTTTGGATATGTCCAAATTTGCAGACCAACACTATCAGTTTACAAATTACATAAGACTGCATTAGAATTTTTTCGCTCTTGCTTCTAGAATTTCAGCATGACAATTATGAACACTTCATGCTTTGCTCCTGGGAATCCTGACTGCCTTTTGAAATGTCTACTTGTAATTCTACTTTGTGGTGGGTTGAAAATTCCCTCCAACATTAAATTGCCAGCCCTGCCCAGTTGGAAGCAAAGGAAGCTGTGTTTACGTGCAAAACTACAAGCTACAACGGAATGCCATGAATATGTACAAAATATACAATATTTACAGGTATTTACATTTTCTAAACAGCACAAGAACCCCCTTGTCAAAAAAACAGGGAAGCTAATAGCCTCCCCTTCCCTGCCTCCACCCCTTCCCCCCCCACTGCCTTATTCCCCTGGACACAAAGGGCCAAGAGAAAAAAAGCAGAGAGTTTTGTTAGACTTAGACTTTCTAGACTTAGCCAAAACAAAGCAATGCAACCAAGGTCAGGGAAGAGCCAGCAAAAGCACCAGCCACAGCAAGGAAGCCTAAAGAGAGAGAGATTATATACAACCCCACTTTATTGATAGTGTGTCCAATGGGATTGTTTAGAACTTATCATTATTTTCCTTTTTACACCCAATAGTAATTTATTTACATTCCACCATTTTCTCTTCAAGCTCTGTGGAAAATTTTAAAGGTACAGCCTAAAACTACCATACACTTACATTTTGTCCCTTTTATAAATGGCTCTACTGTAAAGAACATGCCCAACTTTCATTTTAGCTTTTTAAAAATTATTATTCTGCTTCGCTGTGAATGGTCTCTTAATTGCTTTATAATGGATATTTTTTGGAACCAGAAGATTTTAGGCTTTATTAGATTACCTTATACCTCTTGCCCTATATGTAATAAGTTTCCAAAATTTTCCTACACCACTGTCACAGCTATCTTTGAGTATTCTCTACCAAGTCATATATTTTGTTGTATTTCTATTGCCTCTTTTGACTTCACTGCTCAGCAGGAGACTGATTCTGGACTTTAGACAAATGTTCCAGTTTCCATATTAATCCTTAACTGGATTCCTGTAGCTATCATCAAGTGGTTGCTCATTCTTTCTTCTTGAGTCTACTTATTTCTCCATTCTGTGAATCTTTCAACCCAATCTTTAAAAGTATCTCTTCACAGACGTGCTCTATAAATTCTATTTCCTTTCCATAACCTCACATTATTTTTAACTAGTACTTGATGTAGCCCTGTCTATATTTTACATCCTTTAAATATTTTTCTTTCACGTTTGTTTTGTTTATTCTACTGCCTTTAGCTGTATATGAATTTGAGATACTACCTTGTTTTGAATCATCGTGTCTGACTACATAGTCCCACTACTGAATGATCACACACTTATGAATACACATAGAAGAAAACACATTGCTAGTAAATGATAATGTCCCTAGCTAAATTACTCACATCACAAAGAATTTATTTTTTATTTCTTATTTATTCTTTTGTCATCAAAAGAAAAGCTAGTTGTTGGGGCTGTGGGGTTTTTTTTTGCAATCAGAGACCAACATAGACATTTGGGTCTTCTCTATCAAGGTCTTCTACCCCAGTTATGATTTCCAATAGCCCTCGATTAACTAATTCCTCAATTTTTTCTTTTCAAGTCTACTTTTAGTGAATTTATACTTGGTTTTCATAATGGTAACTAGAAGTGAATAACATGATTTAATTATGTTGCAGGCCTCTTTTTTCTTATTCTAAAAACAAATTAATCTTTGCTTTAAGCCAGTTTTAACAGGTGTGTTAGTGTTTTGTGCTACTGAAAATAATCAATGGCCATTCTCTATTCACTGCCCATAGAGCTTTCATATTTCATAAGTTCCAGTCCAATTGGATGGATATGTCCTCTTCTGAACAGAATTCTGTTCCATTTGGACTCTTCTCCAACTGGGATCATCATCCTCATCCCATATCTTTTCACGTTCAATATGTAGGTGTGGAGTCTTTTTTGTTTTGTTTTGTTTTGTTTGAGACAGTAACTGTGTGAGTAATCAAGGTGATGGGTGATACATGAACACACACACACATAATTGCTAAAGTTATTTTTCCCCTCTGTGTATTATTTTGAAATACCTTATGAATAAAAGTCTGTAATTTCTTGGTTCAAGAATCACTAGAAGTGAAAATCAGATGGTGTAGAATTACTCTCTCATACTAGTGTAGTGACAGTTACTACACATAATTTACTGTAATAAGCATACTGTAATCACGATAGTCTGATGTTCACCTAATTAGCATGGCTTTAAAAGTAGTTCCTTATTTGGTTGTTTCAAAGTAGCATGGGTGGTTTCCCAGTAACAATGTAAATGTTCAATAAATATGCATCTGATGGTATTGGTATGAAATGAATGTTCAAGTCTATTGTTTTCTCAACCTCAAAAGCTCATTTACTGGATGCTTTCTTCTGGCTGTGAGATTGACCACTGTATTTTAATGCGTCATAGAAAACAGTGCAGTCATGTAAGTTCTAAATGGTTGCCTTTTAAAACAAGAAACATTGATCATTGTAATTGAGACCTATATTGACCAAAAATCTGCACTACACCAAAATCAGTTAATATTTGATCAGTATGTGTATCTTTAATAAAAACGCAACAATTTAGTGCTGGTTAGATGATTTTGTGCCATTTACGTACAGGATACTGACAAGGATCAGAAAAACACTGTTACGCTAAGCATTTGCTGAAAAACACTGTGGAAAATGTTTCAACTTTATACAAACAGGAAGAAATGTCTTTAGTTTTGCTCTGCTCTTCTTTCCTAGAGATCACAAAGTACTTTAGCAACTTGGGAATTTTTTCATAACTACTTGAGATAAAATGTGAAATTCACTTAACATATCTAATTAAGGCTCAGGAACTGAAATACAACAAAATAGATTGGAAATATTTGGATTAGTAAACCAACTCTTTTAAATTCTACCATAATACTAACAATCAATAATGATACATGAGGGTGCAATGTGATTTCATAACATGTAGGTCTTTACATATCTGCTACTATGAGCTGTCTGGAAAGTAGCTTGGTAGAAAAGGACTGGAGGGTCTTGGTGGACAAGTTGAATGTAAGACATCAATGTGTCCTTGTTGCAAAGAAGGTGAACAGCCTCCTGCATTGTATTAGGAAAAATACTTCCAGCAGATTGTGGAAGATGATTCCTCCCTGCTCTCATCTCTGGTGAGACATATCTGAATGCTTGGACCGTTTCCAGGCTTCTGTGAACAATAGAGACATGGACATATTGGAGTGAGTCCAGGTAGGGTCATGGAATTAAGCAATTGGAAGATCTGTTGTATGACAAAAGGTCAGGACTGTTTATCTTGGAGAAAAGAAGGTTTGATGATAATCTTACCTTACAGGGGCAAGGAACAGAGAAGATGGAGACAGGCTCTTACCAGTGCTGCTCAATGAAAGAACAAGAGGCAACGAATACAAAACGCAAGACTAAATTCTGCTTAGAGAAAGCTTTTTTAACTGTAAGGGTGATCAAACATTGGTACAGATTGCCCAGAGCAGTTATGGAATATCCATCCTTACTCAAAACTCAACTGAACATGGCCACGGGCAACTTGCTTTACCTGACCCTGCTTTGAGCATGACAGTTGAACTAGATAATATTCAGAGGTCCTTTCCAGCCTCAACTATTCTGTTATTCTGTGAATGTTCTTTCAGTCATAATGAGGCAAAAAGAGACTGTGAAATGGATACATTTCTGGTACTTTAGTTTCTGAGACCATGCTCTCAAAAAAAAAAAAACCAAAAAACAAAAGACTACACCAAGATTCTTAGTGATAAGATGGTGCTCAAATAGAGAGATTGCTACAGCAGCCATTTATAGGCTTCTGTTCCAAAACCACATTCAGTACTACCTGCTTCTGAAGTTGGAATATTGTGTTGATTAATACCAATAGCTTTTCTGCAAAACAAGTCTGAATAATGTCACATTCACTAGAGAGAGTTTTCCTAATGTGAAATAGACCTCACTGTTGAGGCAAAGGGCTGGAGTGCATTTGTCAAAGTTGTTTACAGCTCCCCATGCACTAGTGGTAACTTTTGTTAGGATTAAGCTGTGCTTTCAACCCACAGTCACTGTTTAAGGTGTGACACCATGCCATGACCTGACTCTGCCCACACACCAAAAGCCTCTCTTCAGAAAAGCACTCCAACCTCCCAAACCCCAGCACCCCAGTCTATCACTCATTCAATACCATTGAATTTCATGGCCAGACTGATCTTCTGTAGCAATTCTGTCCCTCCTGCCTTGCTCCAGAAATAACACCTTCTCCAAAATCCTGGGCTCCATTGCTCGTGGAACAACCACAAAATATTGGGTCCTGAAACATTACCAGTTCTCACAACTTCCTGTTGTCAGCTGAGTACTCTTATCAAATATGCAGCTGAAACCATTGCCTCATACTGCTGCATGTGATTTTGGAAGCCATCTGTGGTTAACATGTTTTTACTTATGGTTAACATGTTTTTACTAAGGTCACCAAGTAGCTCAGCAGAGATCTGTTTGAAAGCAAGCAGTGCCAGCTTCATCTCCAAAGAGAGAATACAGCACTTTTCTGTCAGAACATGCTGAAGCTGTGGAGGAAAGAGAGGAAGAAATGCAGGACCTCTGTAGGAATGGAAGGGATGGTATAGCTCTGAGACGTGGGAAAATTATGAACAAAATTTACCTGAAATCCGAATCTGGAGATAGTCAACTCTTCTATACTTTTGTGCATAAGTCCAACTCAATTTAACTATGAAGTTGTTAATACTGTCTCCCATATAATTTTCTCAGTTTAAGCAGAACAGCAACTGATGACCACAAAATAATATAAAAATTATAAAAACATGAGACCAAGTTTACTTTCTTGAAGCCAAGAAGACTATAAAATTGACAGCAGACAACGTTTGATTTAGGAAAAATACTGACCATTTTGTCTTTCAAAACCTTATTTCACTGATGAACTCAGTTTTCCAAGAGTCTTAGAGAGTTCTTGAGGTAACAGGTATGGACTTCTGTTAGCTTGGAAGCATTTTTAGAACCAGGATCATGTCTTGAATTTTGCAGGACTGTACCATTAATTTGCACTGTTATCTATGACCTTTGTAAGAAGAGAACTTCCTTTAAAATAACTATCACAGCTACTAAGGGAAAACAATGACAGAGATTATGGAAAAAAGACTCTTTATATACATATGAATATAGTTTTCTTTGAAATGAATGTAGTTACATGTATTTATTTATTTTAACTGCTCATTTTATATTTAGATGTTTATATTTCTGTTCTATAGTATGGGTCAGTAAGTGCCATGTATCAGATCTGATCATCGCAATAATTTTGAAGGGTTGCATAGATACAGTTTTGCTTTTGTTTTACTTTCAGTGAACTGTGTAGATGGAGTAAAGATCATAATAAAATGTCTACAAGCACAATAATTTTATCATTTATATGCCTTCCTTTTTGCAGGGAGAATATATAGATTTTGTTCTGTGATTCAGTGGTCTTTCAATCAGTGGGCTTGCCCTGGTTTCAGTATCTTTCTTAATCAATTAAAATGTGTGCTGGTTTGAGCTTTCACTGGAGTTTAAAAGCTCAAATGGTAAAAGATTGAGATTCCTCCCCCTCCCTTTCCTGGCAAGGTGAAAAAAAAAAATCATAGGGGAAAGGAGAGGTAAATTCACGAAAGAAATAGCCTGGAATCAGTTTGTAAGTAAAAAGAGGTAAATATGTATATGTGTGTGTATATATATGTACACATATAGCAGTAACAGGAAGGGTTCACAAAGGTAACGGATAAGGATAAATAGTTAAATATATAAAACCAAGCCTGGATGGCCTTGTATTCCCTGGATGCAAGTGTATTCAGTTATTTAGAAACTGTGGATGCAGCTTGGAAAGTAGGTCCTGACCACCTGGTCAGTGCAGGAAACAGCAGCAGCAGCAGCAGATGAGCTCTCTCGAACAGGCGAAGCAGGGATAGAGCAAGCAGTAAAAGATGTCCTCCCTTTTTATAGGCTAGCTGGACAGGAAGTAGGAGTAGAACAGACCACCTTTGACTCAGGGGAAATGAAGCCACATTACAATTCAGTGGAAGATGCAAGAAACTCATTGTGACATATTCTGCCTTTCATGTTTTTGTCCCACCTCTGTATTTACAGTTACACTGAAACTTCTCATGAAGCAAGAGGATCAATATTCCTCATAAAAACTTGTTATTATTAGTGATTATCAGACTTATTTTGATAACCATAGAAAACCAAATACATTTTGTCACACTGATAAATTCTTGTTCTTAAACGCCTCTTATGACAGTAGCACAGATTAACAACAGAAAAGAAGACACTCACACCAGGAGCTACAGAGGAGTCAGACTGTAATTTGGGACCTTAAAAAATAATTTTAAACACCTCAAGCAAGTCTGTATCTAAATAAAAAGTGACTTTCACCAGGCTCCAGATGTGTGAAATCACATATATTTCTGTAGCAAATTCTATCATGTTTTGAAGAGCAACTGTAGCACACAGCTACTACTATGAGGCTTGATAATGGAAGTCAGTAAAATTAATCCGGAAAAAATCAGTAAAAATCAACAGTTTTCAGTGCTAAACAATAACAAAAAGATGTGTGGAGAAGTTAATGCTGTTTAAGTAATTGACCATGTAGATTTACTATTTCTTGGCCTATGCATCTCAAGGTCACAGGAAGTGCCATGTGCCCTGCACAAACTTTAATCCCCACTTTACAACTGTGGACAAGCTAGATACATTGAGGCATTGCTCCTATGGCAGGGATGGCTGATGCGTTGGTGTCTCCCAGATCAGGACCAAGCAGGGCTTGTTGACTTGTCTTTGGCTGTGTTGTCACAGCCAAACTCTGGAAACACAGCTCAGATGGCAGCAGTGAGAGGACAGCCACTTGCCCTACAGTTGCAGCTCTGTGTAATGTAGCCTGATGGATGTGAGCACTGGCAGTACAATGGCAATGGGTTTGCTTTTCTGGGCAACTTTGCCGGCCAGCTGCTGAGGGAGGGAATCTGGCCACCAGTGGACTTGTGGGCAGTGAATTTTGCTCAGGTCAATTGCTATGGTTTTTTTGCATGCTTGTGATGTTGCAGGACTGTGGGATTCAGCATCTCTTGCAATTTATTTTCTGTGACTAGGCATGTCCTAGAGGTGAGTGGAGTAACTGAGGGCAAAGGATCTGTCTTTCTTCTTCCATATTTAGAGACAGCCTGCATGCCTGACCAGAATACCCATGCAGAAGACAAGAAAGAGAAAATGAAAGGGACGATGGAGATTGATTGAGCACAGAAAGCAATGCAGGGAACATGAGCTTCTCCTGTACCTCCTGTTCCTATTTCGCTCTCTCCCTTGGACTAATCACAGATCTCTCGATGCTAGTAATAAGCTCTGACAGTGCAGAATCACAGCGCAGTTGAGGCAGGAAGGGACCTCTGGAGATGGTTCAGACAGAAGTTGTCTAAGATAATCAGTCTGCTACTGGAAAGTGTAATGCCTCTGGCACTTGATTACTTTGATAAGCAGCTGTGGACCTCAACCTTTTGTTCTGTGTTGGTTTGCTTCTCCAGAAGGGCACAGCAGATGCTTAGACACCAGCTGCTCAAGGAACAAGTTCTTTGATGGTGTGAGTCCCAGGGGTACACAACAGATAGTTTCTGACAATCTAAAGTGCTAGCTTTGGGGTTGTGGTGGGTTTTTGTTTGTTTGTTTGCTTTTGCTTCCTCCCCATCCCCCTTAGAGAAATAAGATGGAAATAACAGCTTTTTTTGCAAGTCCTTTGCTTTTTAACCCAAGATTATAAAATTCACTCTGCCTGCCTTTTCCCTGAAGCAAATCAACTTTCAGGTTGAGTCCAGTAAGGATGTATGTTTTAGGCTACCTAGGGAAAGTGGTCTCTAAAACTATAAGGCATTTCAACTTTGTCAATGTCATAGTTGCCATTTGACTGTAATAATGTTAATTTGATAAAATGCATCCTGGGAAAAGAAAAAAGGTATTAATATGTTAATTAAAAAACAGAGCATTTGAAATTGGAGGTTAAATTCAGATTTAGGTACAGTGCAGTTTTAATTACCTTGTCCATATATAGAATGGTGTGGTCATTGATTACATAACAGTACAGTCGGGGTTTTTTCACTGGGCCTTCACCACTAACTGTAAGATCTACTCTGAAGACGGATGAGGATTCTATTTGAGATGTGCAATGTTTCTAGCTAGAGTCTGAAGAATGAATTGAAAGATGCAGATTTTTAGTTTGGAGAGAAAAAGCAAAGGGTGTGAATCAATCAGGTAGGCAAGAAAACACAAAGTTAAATAGATTTATAACATAGTAGTTCCTCTTTGCCAGCTGTCGAAAAATCATATGTCTGGTCTTTCAAAAGAGAGTTATGCTGTAGTCATCAATCTAGAAAGGCATGAGATACCACTGGGCAACCTTTGGATTAATTAAGTTTTCGCTATGGAATTATAATGTTATTTCCTGATAAATTCCATGATGAAGAATTACTTGTTATAGATCTTACTGAATAACAAATTACATGATCACCATAGTCTTTGGAATGGCCTTTTCTGTTGCAGTACAGAGAGGTAGAAACGAGTGGAAATATTGTGATCTAATTTTAAAAAAGTTTTATGTTGCAGTTCTGGGTTGTCTCTTGATTTTCTAAATTTTCCTTGCTTATTCCACTATGCATGTGTGTGTGACAGTGAAGGGTGGCCAATTCCACAATTTTTGAAGTGACTGCAAGTAAAGACTTTCATGTTGCAAAAATTCTCACACCCACTTCTACTAACTCCTTCCCAGCAATTAATTCTGCCAGAATGTTCTCTGCACACAGATTTGTGTTCATCCTTCAATCTTATCACTGCTGCTTCTGAGAGTTTTTCACCCTCTTAGAACAGTGGGCGCAGTTGTAACTTTCCACTTCTTCCTCATCTGTCCCTTCTGCCCTAGCAAGCACTTTAGGGGAAGGAAGAGTGACAGCCAAGGAGCTTTTCTTCATTCCAACCAGCTGGGAGGAACAGCGGGCAGGGAAGTTTGGGCCTCACTCTTGCTTCAAACACAAGGAACCTAAGAAGTGCAAGTGTATGGACAGGGCTTCTGGAGCTATATGTACTACTGGTTTCTTTGCTTTGTTGCACTCGTCGCCAATACAGCTCTTCTTCTTCTAGATAAATATGTGAACAGTGGCAACATGAGGTGTAAGTTTTGGTCCACAACATCCTTGTTACCTGCCTTCTCTTCCACTTGGCTAATGGTTAGCTCTCTGCTCTACATCTCTCTCTTATGACCTCTTACAGTAATCCCATTTTTTTCACCTTTTGTAGTATCATAGTATTTCCAAGTCCCTCTTGCTCCTGGCATTACTTCAGTCACCAGGAATCACCATTGGGACATCTATGCCCAGCAGCATCCATGTATCTTTGATCTCTTCCTCTCCGTGGAACACTTAGACAGCCCTCCACATCCTGGGAGATAAAGGTTGTAGCAAAGTAATAGCAGAAGATAGAGAGTGGGCCAGAAAGGGCAGAGAGGGATTTGTCCTGCAAGGAAGGACATTCAGGGAGGCAGTGGGCTGGAAAAGCACAACTGTCAGCATCTGTTTACAAAGCTGGTGAATGCTGTGCATAATGGGTAGGTAACTTTGGCGACTTACATGTCCAGGTTGTTTCAGGTGCCCACTTTCTTAGGAATGGCAAAGTCCCTCAGAGCGAGGAGAAACGTGGATAATATGTTATGCCTCTTCCTCGCTTGAAGTCTGTCTTTGACAACAGCTGAGGTATCATTTTCTAAAAGGAGACGCAGCGCTCTCCGGGAAAAGTACAGAGGGAATGGGACTCGCCAAGCCCTCTGCCCGTGGGAGCAATTCCAGAGAGAGATTTCCAAGAGCATCTCCCTCTCCCATCGGGAGGTGCTGCCGCGTACCCGCAGGCAGAAGCGCCGCGTCCCGGGATTGCCCCGCTGCAGCGGCCCCTCGGGAAGCCGGGCTGGGCCAGGACCGCGGGAGGCTAGAGCGGCACACGGCGCCCGACCCGCCTCACTGCCGCCGCTGGAAGAGGTAGCTGCGGAAGCACCGGACCCCTTCGGGGGTCCGACAGAGGCCGTGGGGAGCGGGAGCGGCAGCGGCAGCGGCAGCAGCAGGCAGGTAGCCCTGCCCCTCGAGCATCTCACAGCGGCGCGGGTCCGCGGCTAGTCTCACGGTCACCCGCGAAGACGCCTCCTGCTCCTGCCGCCCTTGGGCGGCTTGCTCTGAGCCGCCGCCCGCTCTCTTCCGCGGCGGGGAGGAGCGAGCCTCCCGCCCCCACCTTCGGAGGAGCAGGGCAAGGCATGTGCGTGCGGGGTGGCGCCTTCCGGAGGCGCACCAAGCCCCGGGCTGGCTACACGGCGGCCGCAGCCGCCCGCCGCACCATGCCACTGCCGCGGCTCCTCCTCTCCGCCTCCCGCGCGGGAGCGCGCTCCGCTCCACTCCCCGGCTGCCGCCTGCAGCAGCGGCCGCGCTGAGGGAGTTGCGCGGGCTCTGCCCAATGTGGCAAGAGGCGATGATGATGAGGAGGAGACGTCGCTACCTGCTGGAGCGGGTAGAGCAGGCGGGCGGCGGCGGGGCGAACGGCGAGCAGTCCCGCTCCCGGGACTGGCTCTACGAGTCCTACTACTGCATGAGCCAGCAGCACCCGCTCATCGTCTTCCTGCTCCTCATCGTGATGGGCGCCTGCCTGGCCTTTCTCGCCGTCTTCTTCGCCTCCGGGCTGGTAAGAAACGTCCTCGCAGTCTGGGACCCGCACCACCCGTCATCCCCGCTCCAGCCGCCCGGCATCCCCATTGTCGCCTCCCGGTCGTCATCTCCGCACCCGGCGCCTTCAGCCGAGCCGGGCGGGGCGGGACGGGACGGGGCGGGCGAGAGCCGGTGCTGCTGCTTCTGCGAAGGAAAGTTGATGGCGGGAGGTGCCGGGGTGGCGGCGGGCATCGACTGCGGGACTCGGGGGCCCCCGCCCAAACTTTGCTGCCCGATGTTTGAGGCGACGCTGGAACGGCAGCATCGCGGCTGCTGGGGCGAAAACTGAGTCAACAAGCGTATCGAGTTTAATTCACTTAATTCATTGGCGCTGCTCTCTTCCAGCTGGCAGCTTAGATCTGGTGGCTTTTTTTAGTGGCAGGGTTTAAATCGCCGCACTAAAATGCGGTCCCTACCAGTATCTGAAGTAACATTTTTATGGCAAGTAGCCAGGGGCCGTTCCCTCCTTGTCGTCGTCCCCCTCCCCCCATTATATCATTTTCGAGCGTTTGACCCATTTTCTCCAGAAAGCTTTTGGGGCAGCGCAACCTTCGTTTTTAAGGGAGGTGAAGTTTGGTTGGTCGGATACCTTTTCTGCATGTCCAGTGCGGGTCTTCCAGCCTTTGGACGGAAAAATATGTACAAGTGGCAGATGACAGTCTGTATCAGTTAATCTCGCCCAAAAATCCGTGGCGTTTTGCCCTTGCGTTGAACGCAAAGGGAAAAAAAAGCTGCAGAGGGCACTAAAATTCTTGCTTCTTAGAGAGTTTTCCTGGTGTTAATGATTAGAAGCAGGCTTATTGCATGGCTGTATAATTCTGAAGAATGGGTGTTTGAGGGGTCCTGACTCCTTTTTTAAACAGTAGTTACATATATATATTATAGTTTTTTAACAGTGGTCTTCTTGGAAAGTGTTATGTGTATTGAGTATAGATCTCTAAGAGTGAGGGTGAGTAGGTTGGCATAATCTCATGGATTTTCTTCTAGAAGCACTGCACATAACAGTGTTTGCTTAAACGATCAGAGAATCTTGCTTGATTGCTTGTTATGACCAAACTTTTTTTTCTTACAAATGCCGGAACTACCTGCAGGATTAGTTAGAATTAATTGACAGTTGATTTCATTTCGTTATTTGTGTTAATTTTTATTTTTTTTGAGCTTTTTGTTTAAAGTGCCACTGTTAGTGGATATGGAACAGTTGTAAAAGTGCTAATGAAAGGCCAGTAATGGTGCTGCCTCGTAATTCAGTTGTTTAATACACAAATCATTAATTTTGGAGCTGTGTGTTCAAAATACAAGTTCAATGTCTTACCTTATTCTAATGCATTAACTTGGATACTTGTCCATCAAGGCCAAAGAGACCAGTGATGGAAATGGAAGTCCGCTAAGGCGGAGGCATAGTTAGGTATGAAGATATACACAATGCTTGCTTACAGTCAAGGTGGAAGAACTTGGGCTTGACAGTGTTTAGCAGTAAATGTCATACTTTTTGATCATGGTACAATCTATTGCTTGTTTGCAAGTTGCATATGTTTATTTTTGTAATTCCATTTCTTGAGGTTAATCATGATAACAATGGTGGCATAACACTGGACCCAGGACTGCTGAAAGTTAAAAAACCAAAATTGTAAGCTGGCCAAGTCTTGTCAGGCATTACCACTTCATAGTGAGTGACTGTTAAATTCAGTCTGCATTTGGAATTCCAGACATACCGGAAGAGGGGGAAAAGTGCGTTTAAAACCTTTTCCTGAGCCTTTATCTTTCTGTGGCTAACAACTGGATGTGTAAGTGGAGGGACTTGGGTTTCATCCTTAATGTTCCCAGTCATTGGATGAAAGTAACTTCAGGCAGACAAAGCTTGCCTATATGGACTTCCAGCCGCAGGATGTTGGACAGAATCCTTTGGAGCTCTGCCCAGAGCTTCACCTAAAAGCATTTTATTATAGTACAGCTCTGGTAATGTTTGTGATTAAAATATTCCTGAAGGTTTAGATCTGTTTGTCCCACATTTGAAGAATGACTTTTCTTTTACATAGCTGTGGAATCTTAGCTGTGGGGTTTTTTTTGTGCCTGATGATATATAAAAGAGTCATGCAGTTAGGAATGTCTGAGCCACAAGAGCCAATATTAATATCCTTGTCTTTATTTTGCACATCTAGTTTGCATGTGATTATTTTGGCAGATATAATTTGTAGAGGAGGTGCAATGGGAGTGAAGTGGGATAGTTCCGTGTAGATCTGTGCTGTGCATTTGAAGTTAGAGGAAATCTTTCTTAACAGTTGTTTCCTTTAGATTTCATACAAAGCAGTTAAGATTTTACTGAAAATTACTTTAGCTCATTGCGGAAACAAAACTCCAAAGTGACTCACCATGACACTCAATTTGAATTTCTTGCTTGTACTTCAAAGAAGATCTTAGAACGTGAAATGTGGGATTAGACATTGTTAAGGAAAGATGGGTATTCATGAAGCATGAACCATTTTTATGTTCTAGGCTTTCCTAAAACAACAACCCTGAAACCAATGAAAGTGAGAGGCTTTCCTTCTATTTTATTTTTTTACTTGATTGTTACAATGTATCACCACGATGTCTGACTTGCCTTTTTTGTTTGGCAACGTATTCTTAAGTGTTCTCAAATACAGCCAACCACACAGGGATGTATTTCACTTACTCAGCTATTTCAACCTGTCAGAATATAAGCTGTAGCCTTCCTGATTTCACATGAAAAATTTATAAAAGATGTTGCAGAATTACAGTAAACAAGATTACTTGCAAAGAGTGCCTGGAAATCTGATTACTTTACTTTTGGACAGTGTACTGCTGTTGTTAGTGAGGGAAGATTTTTTGGGAGGTTTTGGTTTTGTTTGTTTTTTTGAATTTGATTTTGAGCCGTGGAATGAAGCTATCTCCTCAAACACTAGATATAGGTCTCCTGGAGTCTGTTTGAAAGATGGTAGTTCACAGCTTGGAGTTTTAAATAAGGTAGTGATAGTATCAACCTTTGAATTTCCTGTGTCAGAGTATTCTCTGTATTTCTTTCTACCTGGGTGAACTGAATACTCGCAAAATGAGATCAGTTGTCCATGTTTAGCTACTGTTAAAATCAATAGAGAGTAAATTATTTTCCCAAACCTGTGAAAGCCTTTCAGTGCTTAGAAATGCCAAAGGTCAGCTTCATTTTCTGCCGGTTATTGTCATGTTCTTTCAATATATGTAGGATGAACTCATTATGTGCACCTCTCTCCCTTTTAATGCTAAAAACTCAAGACCATTTTTAGTGGACTCTAGAACAGTTTTGTCTCTGGCCAAAGTGTATCTATTGTAACTGTGATTTGTAGGAGAAAAAAAATATAACCGTTAAAAAAATACAATGTAAAATGTGAGTGTATCTGAAATATCTGCAGCCACGGTGTTTTGTTTCTTACATGGTTAAACAAAACTCTGACTGAAAACAAGGATGATGACCAAATTGTACAGTTTATTGGAAGGCTATAACTTTTTTTTTTTTGTCCATGTATTTTCTAGACATAAAGAATGCCCAGTCCATATGTACATTGCAGAGATATCAGAATGTTTCAGAACTTGTGGTATAAGCGGGAGAAGATCTATGTTTGTCAAGATCTTTCTGTCCCTTTTCCTCAAAATTTCTCAAAATTTGCTGCTTGGTACACGTGTTTTCTTTCAGACTGGCCCATGCTCCTTGCTAGAAAACTGTAAGCCTGACATGCAGTGCTTAACATTGGTTTGCAGCCCTTATCTGTCTCCCAAGACCTTGCTGCTTCATGTGACCTTGTAAAGCTCTTAAGATGTGGTTGTTGATGCAGAGCTGCATGCTTTTTGATGGTATCGTTTCCCAAGTGGAGCATGTTTTGCGTGAAAATTGCTTCTACAATGTGGCATTCTGGTGCCTTCACTCTTAAAAAGCACCATGAGATAGATTTGGGTTAGCTGACTAATGATTGTCTGTGGCGTGGAGGTATTACTTATACTGTTCAATGGCATCTTTGAAGTTCCTGAAAAGTTTGTGATCATGCTGGTAGGCTCTGTTATGATTCTTGAAGCCTTTTGCTGATTCATAAATCTAAGAAACTAAAGGTTGGCTGCACACCTACATTACTGGCATGCCCAAATACCTTCTACAGCAAAAGTGGGAGAAGGCAATCATTCTTTAAGAGGCAATCATTCTTAAAGAGACAATACAGTTAACTAGAGAGGTGTACATGTGACATGGCAGACATACTTTCTGCTGGAACTAGTTTTCACCTTCAGTTGATTCTGCTTGGAAGCAGAGGTAGCCCATTGAAATTTTATGGCTGACATCCTGGATGTTAGGGAACTGTCTCTGTGCAAAGGAACATCTAAAAGAGTCCTGTAAGCCTCCTGGGGTTGAACTGAGATGTGCCACTTCTTTGGGCCTTTGGTCAGAATGACAGCAAATCCTCCCTTTCCTCTAATTGGTCTACTCTGCCTAAAAGAAATTCTTGTTGCTTCTGGTAGAAATTTGACATCAACCAAATCCTTCCAGATCTCCATGATCAGAAGCTAATCCTGAAATGGAGGGGGAAAAGTCTTCAGGTTTATGTGGAAAAGAGAAGTTCCATCATTCAGTGTCTCAAAGTGATTAGGTGTCTGCATAAGGGCATCTGCTGCATGCCTCTGGTAATGTTCTCATCAGTACTCTGGATCTGAAAAATTCATCTGTCCATTCCAAAAGGTCACTAAACTGATGTGGTGATGTTACATCCTTATTCATAAGATGGTCTCTTATAACCTAGTCACATAGAACAATACAGCACTCTACAGTTATTTTGTAAATTTACTTGCACTTTGAATTTTAGCAAATCTTTCGAGATCAGCCCTGTGTAATGTAATCTTTTTTGGTTCAAATGCACCAACCATCTTCCCAAAGTCCAAGAATACCCAAGGTCTGAAAACATTCCTTGGAATCCTTACAGACTGAAAGTAAGACAAAGTGTCTGCTGTACTACTTTCAAACTCTAGCATTCCCCTCAAGAAGAAATTTAAGTCACAGCAAAGGTAATGAAGTAGGAATATGCTCACTATTTGCAGGACAAGCAGAGACAGGGTCATTTGCAGGTTCAATGCTGTGTTTTTTGTGCCCAGGAGGTATCCTACCTCTTCATAAATTCATTCTGCCAGAGTATTGCTCCTACCAAGATGAGGAAGAATTCAAAACAAACATTAGTGTATTTATAATGCCTTTTCTTTCCATAATTCCAGCTATAATTGAACATACTGTTATGCTTTCAAGTCCCCTATGAAAATGTTCCATGAGGAAATCCTGTGTTTCTACTTTTTTTTTTCGCATGTCTCTCAGCACCATATTACAATATATTCTTCCAGCTGTAGTGGCTGTTTGGCAGCTGTAGTTACTATGTAGTGCAGTTGTAGGATATTGCCATTCCTGTCAGATGTTCCTTCCAGTAGTATCTTTGGTTGTCTGAGCATAACTTTTGTAGCTAGTACTACCTCTTTAGTGGGAGGCCTGGAAGGGTTGCTGTATCTTTCAGTCTGAATCTGGAGTTGCCTAGCTTTATGTCTGCTTTCATTCCCCAGTACTACATCAGTAGTACTTTTCTTGTTCCTAATGACAGTCCCAGTACATCTGTGGTTACTTTTAATGCTACTAAGAGCTTGTCTCATTTGCCACTCGCTAACAAGCCTGGAGACAGAGAACCATCAGATAATGAGGTGCCACTGGCAACCTCACTTTGCATACTTCTGTTTCATTTATGTTATTTATATTGAATAACTTGAATGATGAATAAGAACTAAGCAGATCCATGGGTATGGCTGTATTGAAAAAAAAAAAATCAGCCTCATTTTATGTCACCAATTGTGACTCAAAATGGTAGATCCACAACTCCTAGTCGCTACAGCTGACAAAAAGACAAATAACATACCAATCACAACTGCTGTTTACTAAGGTGCAATGGAAATGAGACAGGTGATGGATTGGGCTACCATTGTCTGCAATTGTTATCAGCATCAAGCCAGGTATCTGGATTCACAAATAGGTATTGGCAACTCCACAGTGGATCTGCCATGGACCTGTGAATACCTGTCTGCTTATCTTGCTTAAGATTTAAAAAATTTGTTTCAAATACCTTGTTGTCGAGTATTCCAGATTGCACCATGCATCGCTGCAAACTGATAGTGGCGTGGATGTTTAACACAGATAGAAGCGATCTGCAAATCTCTTGAACAGCTGGGTGTGTCAGCATCACAGCAACAAAGTGCAACTGAACACCTGTAGTGAACCACCAACAGAACAAGAGGACACAGTCTCAAGCTGTGCCAGGGGAGGTTTAGGCTGGATGTTAGGAAGAAGTTCTTCACAGAAAGAATGATTGGCCATTGGAGTGGGCTGCCAGGGGAGGTGGTGGAGTCATCGTCAGTGGAGATGTTTAAGAGGGGACTTGATGGGGCACTTGCTGCCATGGTTTAGTTGATAAGATGGTGTTGGGTGATAGGTTGGACTTGATAATCTCGAAGGTCTTTTCCAGCCTGGTTAATTCTATTCTATTTTAATTTTTTATGTCTACATCTCAGCCAAGCTTTGATCCCAAAAAAGCCTAGTGCTCTCACAGTGGCTTCTGCATCTTTCAAAGGTAACTGAGTCAGCTCAAGCCTTATTGATATGCAACAAGAAGGTGCCAACAGATTAAACTTCTGTTTTGGGAGATCTGGACCCCCCAAATAAATGCATTAGCACAGTTCTGCCCCTTTCCCCTACCTTCTCTTTTTGCTTTGAACATCACTCCTGATCCTCTTGAAAAAGTACATGCACTCATTTTCTTTGCCATCTCTTTTATTTTTATATCTTGAATAATCAATCTCCAGATACTGAGCCTTATTTATATGATACTGAAAGTTCAAATGACTATTGCACCATCTGTGCAGAGGAGACCAAGGCTGTCTCTACACTTACTGTCCCAGCTGTCCGTTTCTCCAACCTGTATAAAACCATTTTCTGTATCTCTTGTCTCTAAACAGAGCTCTTGTTCTTAGCAGTGCCTGTGTGATAGAAAAGTCCCTCGCTCTTCCTGGTGAGAACCCGTTTCAGGCTTCTATCTCAGAAAAGCAGAGGAAGCAGCACCTCTTAGCACCGTCCTGTCAGCCTTGCACTCATATCTTTTGTTTGAGCATGCACTTCTTTCATCATCCATGATTCCAGTTTGAAATTTATGTATCCTGGAAGATGTACTCCAGAGTACTGGAGCAGTGGCTTCTGGTTGCATGCTTAGAATGTACTTCAAAAGATAGGGTAAGATGTGTTCTGGCCCTGATGTGTTTCCCACATAGCTTTAGGTGCAAACAGTCTAGTGTATGGTCATTAGATGGTGCCATGAGTTCCTCTGTGGACTGATGTCTTTTCAGAGCCAGTCACTGGAGTTTTCAAATGCTTTGTCCATCTGCCTTCTCAGGCAGCTGAATCATGTGCTGTTGGACCTCTTAAAGACCCTAAATGCTATGGCATGCACAGTGGACCTGCCCACTGCCTGTATAAGTGGAGTGCTGTCCTTCCATTCCAGGTAAAATTTCCTCATCCATGTCTCCAGTTTGCTACTACTTCAGTACTGGGAAGACTAGATTCCCCAGCTCCATTTCCAGCATGACTGAATTCAGGCTGACACCTTAGATACCTAATTTGTCCTCAGAGGTTGGAAAGGCTTTTTGATCCTGGCTCAGCAACTGCTTGATATTATCCCTGCTCTTAGAGAGTCATAGAATGCTTTATGTTGGAAAAGACCCTTAAGATCATTGATTCCAACCTAACACTGTCAAGTCTATCACTGAACCATGTCCCTAAGTGGCCCATCTACACATCTTTTCAATACCTCCAGGGATAGTGACTCAAGCACTTCCCTGGTGAATATGTTCCAGTGGTTGCTAACATTTTTGGTGAAGAAATTTTTCCTAATATCCAGTTTAACCCTACCATTTGGCAACTCGAGTCCATTTCCTCTTCTCCTATTGCTTGTTACTTGGGAAAAGACAGTGACCTCCACCTTGCTACAGCCTTATTTCAGGCAGTTGTAGAGAGCTAGGTTTCCCCTCAGCCTCCTTTTCTCCAGACTAAACAACCCCAGTTCCCTCAGCTGCCCATCATAAGTTTCTTTATGTACCTTGGCAGGTATATTAATTGCCTTTCTTTGATGCAATCACTGTAGTGGTCTTTTCTAGTAAGACAGCAGTCTGAGCACAGTCTACTCTAGTCAAGACCTACGAGGTATTAGGTTGTCCATCCCACTAGCTGGTTCTGTAATCCCCACTGGCACTGTTAGCTTGTGCCAGAAAGTAGCTGTGATCTTTCACTTGGGCTTGTTTTCTGCCTAGCGATCAAGATGATTTCCAATCCCAGCTAGTGGGTGGTGAGATTTTAGACACTTCCAAGTGATGTGATGTCTGTTTAACACTAAAACAATTTACCAGATTGCTTTATTTTACTTTTAATATTTTCTTATCTGTGCCTTAATGAAATGGGGTAACAGTAGTGGTCAAATAAACCCTCAGGTAGCACTAAATGGAGATGCCTGGATTTGCAGAATCTGGTTTGCTCTATTTCCTATGGATGTGCCTAAGTTATCTTTATAGAGCTGTGTTTTTGGCACAGTTACATGTTAAATATAAGTTAACATGTTGGCTGCCCTTATTTGAAATTTCTTCATTGTAGAAGTAATACCAATTGCTGAACTGAGAAATATGAGTGTGCGGAAAGTGTCCTTAGGGGAGTAAAGTTTAAGAACATTTTTTGCAATAACTATTTAGTAAGTAACCTCAAAACCTTACATAAAACTTGAAAAGTAACTACACAATGAAAGTTTTGACTTTTCAATATTAAAACTATTTTTCACTTTTCCTCATTATGCTGGCATGTTAAATCTGTGAAATGTTCTTGCAAAATGTTATTTTTTAAGGACCCAGTAGAGAAAGAGTGTAAGCTAACCTTTTTCTTCATTAAACAGACCTTTAAGATAAACACTTTTTCCTCCTGTGCTGAAACTCATATGCTCCCTGGTTCAAACTCTGTGATACTTAAATTTAAGCAAGATTATTCTTGACATTTTTTCTTGATTCCAAATTACCATGTCAGGAGTAAAGAGGTGAGGGAAAGCCACTGTTAGCTTTGATTTATAAGTGACAGCCAAAATATGCAACTCTCAGTATTAAGTAGCTCAGAGAATGTAATGATAGTTGAGTATTTCTGCCTTCCACAGGTATGTATGGGTACAAGGAAAGCCATAATTTCACTTTTAATATGTGCTTTAGTGCAGTTAATCTGAAAAGCATGTCATTGAGTGATATGAAGTAATGTATTATCTATAATGTTTAACCGATGGAACTCTTTCAATAATGGCATATTTTCAATATATTTAACTACAAAGCATACATTTTTCTTAGGTGTTTTACTTAATTTATCTTAATGTATCCACAATTTGGGATGTTGCATAAATAGCAGTTGTATTTATTGGAGAGTTTCTTTAAGATTATTGTGACAATAAAAGGAGGAAGGATTTTGAAAACATCAGAGAAACAAGCTAAACAAAGTTATTATGGCACATTTTGGGAGAGGAATCCAGAACCAATACATGCACAATAAAGCCATGCAAGAAGGTTATGTTGATAACTACATTTACATTAAAAATACTCTAAATTACATGAGTAGGTGCTAATTAGCTCTGGAGCCTGAAATAATTTGTTTCATCAAAGTGCAAACTTATGCTCGCTTTGCTGTGTATTGTCTTAGCCCTCTTCTGAAGGAAACACTTCAGGGAGCAGAATGTAATTAACTGCCGTTGTTCTTTGGGATGTGGATAGTGTCTTTGAGTAAAACAGTTTTATAAGTGCACTGGCTGAGTGTTGTAGCCTGAGTAACAGGGTTGGACCATCTTGCTTTTCATAGATTGTTGAATGTCTTAAAGTAGAGCTACTCTTGATGATTGCCAGCCTGATAGAAGATTGAGATGATGCTGGATTACTGAAAGGCGCTGGATGGCTGAAAGGCATGACATAGCTGCTTATGTTCCATAACCCAAATGTAGGCCCTCTGAATGCCAGCTTATTAAACAAATAGTTTTATTCACTGGCAGATTTTATATGATGTACTTAATAAGATGAGAGGATACAAATCAATGGAAAATAAATGGAGAGAGAAAACTGCTGATACAAGAAATGAGGATGTATAAAAAAAGTAGGAAAAGGTGCTCAGCATTTAGGTTGGGTTTGCCCAAAGCACATTTATGTATAGAAAATATATAAGCACACATGTCCTGATTCTGCTAAATATGTTTTTGGCAGAGATAAGTGCCCTCTTTTTCATGGTGTGTGATACAGTAGGAATGGTCACAGGCTCATGGTATTCCCTAGCTACACATTTGGATGTGGGCAGCTCAAGTAGAGGTTCTTCTGTTATTCTGAGATGGACAGTAGATTTAAAAATCAAAAGAGCTGTAGGAAAGGACACTTCATGCGTGCAAGAAAAGCCTTACTAATGTGTTACTTCATCAGTAAGACTGTGTTGCAGCTTTGACTGTTAGAAACCTGTATTTTTCGGTTCTTTTGTATTCATTTGGAAGTGGTTGTGGTGGTAGGAACAAAATTGTTTATGATGTTCATCACCCGTTGAAGTGTCATTATGATGTTCTAGCTCATTTATTCTTTTTGTTGTTCTGCATTTTTTTTTTGATTGCTAGTGAGCTCCAAAGGGAAGTTGTCTTAGCTCTGCCTGTGTTAAAATGCAAATATATCCATTTCAAGGAATTAGTAGCCAACCAAGAACCTGCTGTCAAGTATATATAATTAGGATTGTTTTGTCTGAGCTGCCTCACTTTACACACATTTCCACTGAAATTCACCTACCATTTTCTTGGTAGTCACTAGTGACTGTTATGTAATTCTTCATAGTTGATCCTCGTCTTTGTCAGATTAGCATTGACCTCTTTCCCCAAATTGTTTATGTACTGACACTGTATACCCTAGGATTGCTGAGAGTTTTTGTGAGTACTTGGGAACTTTGTGTTTAACAAATTTTCCCAGGATAGATGTCATATTTACTGATACTTCCCTTAGTTCTTGAGATGGTTCCTAGATGAGACTGGCATTGCATCACATTCCCTTCTTTGGATATTGGAACACTTACGGGTGGAAGTTATGTGGTACTGGTTTTCGCTCTCCCTCCTTTGAATCCCATTGCTCCTTTCCAGTGAACTCTATCTGCTTGGGGTGATTTGTTCTACATTTCACATTCTTACTTTTGTCTGCCTTATACTGATACTTCTCTTTGAGACACATCTTTTGATGTGTGTACCCTGCACGGAGTATTCTGGAATGAGAACTAGCCCATGCTGAACACAGTTAGAAAACCCCCCAAAGTCTTTCTGCTATAGTGTGCTTTTTGCTAACTGTTCTTTTTACTACCTGGCATCATCTCTTTGCTTAGAAGTCCTTCAGCAGGCTGCCAAGTCCTGATTAAGTTTCAAAAATAATGTATTACTTATTTTTATATTTAAAAAATGATTTCTCAAGTTTTTTTCTTGGCTTGCATTATCGGGTTCTTGTATGAATCCTGCTAAATGTCATCGTCCTTTATATTACCCTCTGGTTGTGTTTTGTTTCTTTTTGAAGTAATTTTTCGAATTGATTGGTTTCTGGCTGTGCCTCTGAGTTTTATAGTGTCTTGAAGCCACCTACAAAGACTTTAATCCATAAGCTTCTAGCTCCCCCTTTCACAGAATCATACTGAATCACATGTCAGGGGTTGGAAGGGACCTCAAAAGATCATCTAGTCCAACCCCCTTGCCTAGAGCAGGTCATGCAGGAATGCATCCAGGTGGGTTTTGAAAGTCTCCAGTGAAGGAGATTCCACAACCTTTCTGGGCAGCCTGTTCCAGCGTTCCATTATCCTTGCCATAAAGAAATTTTTCCTCATGTTGAGGTGGAACACACTATGCTCCAGCTTGCAACTGTTGCACCTTGTCCTGTCCTTGGACATTTGTGTTTTGTTCTTCATTTGTGTGCTTAACAGTCTTTGTGAATGCTATAAAGCAGCTTCTCAATAGTAATATTTTATAAACTAGGCTCTGTCTACTTCTTGAGATCAGATTGACTGTTTCTCTGTATTGGTTGTTTTTTGTTTGTTGTCTGTTTTGTTTCAGCTTCTGTCTGCTGTTGTGATCCTTAGTGAGTCTAGCTGTGAGAAATATCTTTTGACCTGTTGTGTTTTCTTCTTTGACAGGCTTTCTTATCTCAGAGATTCATAACATCTCAAGTAATTTCCATCCTGGTTGGGTGACCAGTCCTCTAGGCCATTTATTTATTTATTTTCATAAGCATTTACTATTCAGTCTAGTTTTTTGGTTCATAGGGACTTTATACTATTTGTTGATATTCTTAAGTTGCTCATACCAGCCTGTCTTGCTTGTGCTGAAGTGTACAGTTCAGTCTTTTCTGCTTTTTGAGTTTTCTGGTGATGTTTTTTCTCCAACCAGGTTTTCAGTAAGACCATTGTGTAAATGTTTTTAACAATAGGTGTTTTACTTCTTCTATCTCACTTCTTCAGCTTTTAGTCTTTATATAGAAAAGTGTATATGGATGTTTATGACTCTGATTTTTTTTTTTTTTAAGAAGAGCCTCTCTGTTCTGTCTTTTCTTTGCCATTTAGATCTTGTTTGAATTTAATGATCTTATGTCCTTTCTTTTAGTTGAGAATTACACGTTTCATGACATTACTGCTTCTCTTAAACTATGTACTCTCTTTCTATAATCTCTTCAGTTTGAATATTTTCTTATGACCTTTGAAGTGTCTGGAAACTTACTGGTTTAAATTAAGTTCTACTTTCTAGAGGTGCCCTCCCAATATCCAAAATTTTCCTGCTTTTTCTTCTTTTTCTTCTTTTTTTTTTTTTTTATTCCCTTTAAAATATATTTTCTTAGTTGCTTATTGGAAGTTGCTTGCCAGCCTGTGCTGTTTAAGGAGCATTTCTGGAAATGCTACCATAGTTTTCTGCTTCTTCACTAGCAACCAGTATTTTGCATTTGGAACATTTCTTTTAACCTTTCTTCTGTTAATGTTTTGTGCAGAGCAGCCACGCCTTTGACACCTCTGAGCAGCCTTTCCAAATCCTCTGTGGGGTCCGATGCTTTTGCATTAAGCAGAGAAGTCTGTGATCTCCGGTTGTCAGACTTTGTGTTCCTAAAATCATTGCTACAACATTGAAGCTGGAAAGGTTCATTCATCTATCAGACAAGCTTGGGAAAATCTGTATGCACATGTTTTGTACTGAGTAAGTGAGAAGATGAACAGTGGCAAAAAGTGCTTGGCTCTGTAGGCGAGCACATAGGTGGGCAGAAGGGTGGTTGATCAACTGTATTATCACTATTAAATAGTCCTATGCTCTAACTAGGACAGGCACTGCAAAGTCAAAGAAAAGTTCCTCTTGATTTCAGCAGAATTATTGCACTGTTGCAAAATGCTGTGCCTTTCATATGTGGTGGATTTTATAGTGCACATTGCTCATGACTTTCAAGTATGAAGAGAGGCTCCAGGTGACCAGAATGTCATCTGAATGAAGCCTTAGTACTTCAATAGTGTCATAATTTACTAACAAACACAAAATTATCTAGAATCTGGCCACGAATGCAGAGCTGCTTCTTGCTGGCTATATATCACAGTATCACAGTATCACCAAGGTTGGAAGAGACCTCAAAGATCATCAAGTCCAACCTGTCACCACAGACCTCATGACTAGACCATGGCACCAAGTGCCACGTCCAGTCCCCTCTTGAACACCTCCAGGGATGGTAACTCAACCACCTCCCTGGGCAGCACATTCCAATGGCAAACGACTCTCTCAGTGAAGAACTTCCTCCTCACCTCGAGCCTAAACTTCCCTTGGTGCAGCTTGAGACTGTGTCCCCTTGTTCTGGTGCTGGTTGCTAGAGAGAAGAGACCAACCCATTCCTGGCCACAATCACCCTTCAGATAGTTGTAGAGAGCAATGAGGTCTCCTCTGAGCCTCCTCTTCTCCAGGCTAAACAATCCCAGCTCCCTCAGCCTCTCCTCATAGAGCTTGTGCTCGACCAAGGTCTCTCACCAGCCTTGTTGCCCTTCTCTGGACATGTTCAAGTGTCTTGATGTCCTTCCTAAACTGAGGGGCTCAGAACTGGACACAGTACTCAAGGTGTGGCTTAACCAAAGCAGAGTACAGGGGCACAATGACTTCCCTGCTCCTGCTGGCCACACTATTCCTAATGCAGGCCAGGATGCGGTTGGCCTTCTTGGCCACCTGGGCACACTGCTGGCTCATGGTTAGGCGGCTGTCAACCAGCACCCCCAGGTCCCTCTCTGTTTGGCAGCTCTCCAGCCACTCTGACCCCAGCCTGTAGCTCTGCATGGGGTTGTTGTGGCCAAAGTGCAGCACCTGGCACTTGGATTTGTTGAATGTCATCATATTGGACTCTGTGTCATATGGCATCATGCAGCAGTTGGGCAGCTGTAATGCTGGTCAGAATTATTTTATACATGTGATGTGCAGGGTGCTGGACTAATTGCAGACTAGAGAGGAGTCAGATACCACCACATGCTGTTAACAGTGAGTGTAGGCTGCACATCAGACTCATTAACAGAGTGTGGTGGCTTGAAAAATTCCCCCAATATTACATTTGCCAGACAGCTCAGTTGGAAGCAAAATGAAAGATGTATTTACAAGCAAAATGACAATCTACAATGGAATGCAATGAATATGTACTATATATATATTTTTTTTATATAAATATATTATAACATATAATATATATTATATATAATTATATTTTATATAAATATGTATATCTTTATAAAAAAATAATATTTACAAATATTTACAGGTATTTACAATTGATAAACAGCACAAGGACCTCCCTGGCCGAAGACCAGGGGAGCTGCAACAGCTTCTCCCTTCCCTGCCTCCTTCCCTACCCCCCTGTACACAAAAAGGACAACAGAGCAGAGAAGTTATAGTTAATACCAGTCACAACAAAGCACTGCAGCCAAGGTCAGTAAAGCCAGGAGAAGCATCAGCCAGAGCCAAAGCAGCGAAAAGAGAGAGCAATTGTTTACATTACTAGCTTAAGTCCGTTATCTTTCCAAGGGGATTGTTTAGAGTTACCATTATTTTCCTTATTACACCCAATAGTGTTTTATTTAAATTCTACTACTTTCTGTCCAAGATCTGTGGAAAAATTTAAAGGCATAGTCTAAAACTACCACACAGAGAGAACTGAATTTCTCAAGACAGTGGACATCATGAAAGAGCTGGATTTGAGCCTGATGCTGTTATCATTGATCTGCCAGGCTAAACAGAGAATGCTGAATCAGAGGGGAAAAATCTCAGGCATGCAATTATAAAGGGCCTTAGTGAAAATCAAAAGCTTTGTTGATACAAATTTCAGGACAGTTTGATTACAAGGTGAAGTTTAATTAATTTTCTGCTAGTCCCCTTGAACATGTTGCACAAAGCTCAATAAAAGTTTTTTTTAAAAAAAAGGTCATGTGAGAAAGCTTCTAACCAGGCAGGTAAGCAAGAAAAACAAGCCAAGCTTTGTGTTAAGAAAGATAAATGGTGGGCATAAAAGGCAGAGAAGTTTTTCTAAGTTATGGGTCCAGAGAGTACAGTGTGGGCTTGGAAACAGCATCTGGCCTTAATGACACTGCACCATTTCTGAAGTGAAGATGGACACATTGTGATAGAATTGATGGAAAATAAATCTTAGATGGCAGGCCAAAACCTTGTCAGTTGTCCTAAATGATGAAGTCCTGGATGAAGCTGTACAGATACTTAGCCAGGAGCAGGGTGCGGCACCTCCTAATAAAGTGGCTATTTTTTCAGCTGTCTAGCAGATGGCAAACAATGCAGTCACCCGTAGGCAGATTCACTAAAATATAAACCATGGGATAACAATCACAAGTAGCCAGAGAACTTCTGAAGCTTTTTGGCTTTGGAGAGAACTATTTCTTGAAGTGTTGGAGAATTGAAATGCCGTCCACTTCTACAAAGGGAAAGGTGATGACATATCTTCTGAAAATCATTCTCATTCTCTCAAATCCTGGGAAAGACTTTACAGGAAAATTGTTTGGGTTTTTTTGTTTGTGGTGTGTTTTTTTTTAAATTATTTTTTTCCTGTATATGACAGAAATATTCAGGTTGGAAAAGACCCTCAGGATCAGAGAGTCCAACCGATAACCCTACTGTACAAAGTTCACCCCTAAACCATATCCCCATGCACCACATCCAAACCACCTTTCAACACGTCCAGGGTTGGTGACTCAACCACCTCCCTGGGCAGCCTATTCCAATGTCTGACCACTCTTTCTGTGTAAGTTTTTTCCTAATATCCAGTCTAAACCTACCCAGTCACAGCTTGAGGCGATCCCATCTTGTTCTATCACTAATTACCTGTGAGAAGGGACCAGCACCAGCCTTTCTACAACATCTATTCAGGTAGTTGTAGAGAGCAATGAGGTCTCCCCTCAGCCTCCTCTTTTCCAAACTAAAGAGCCCCAGCTCCTTCAGTTGCTCTTAATAAGATTTATTCTTCAGGCCCTTTACCAGCTTCGTTGCCCTCTGCACTGGCTCCAGCACCTCTACATCTCTCCTGTCTTGAAGTGCCCAAAACTGAACACAGTACTGGAGGTGTGGCCTCACTAGAGCTGAGTACAAGGGGACGATCACCTCCCTACCTCTGCTGGACGCAGTATTTCTGATACAAGCCAGGATGCCATTGGCTTTCATGGCCACCTGGGCACAGTGCTTGCTGTCATTCAGTTGCCCATCAATTAGAACCCCCAAGTCCCTTTCTGCTAGAAGGTATTTCAGTCATTCTGGTTAAAGGAAGATGTTGTACAGTTTTAATAGCACAGTAAGTTAGTAAACCTTGAGCCCTGTAACATTTTTTTAAACACACAAGACTTTTGAAAATAGATGTATGAAACTCTGTCATTTTAATGTCTGAAGAACATTGCTCACTTGTTTTTTACATTTACATTTAGAACTTGTTTCACTGATCTCAGCAAAAAGTAGGACTTTAAAGCAGTAAAAGGCTCGAGTTAATACAAAGTATGTGGTATTTCAAATTCCAGGCAGGTATCCTGTGAGTATAGATTGCTGTCTAATTTCAGGAAATGAAAAAAACATAAAGGGAAAAGCACCCAAAAATGAAAGACTATGGTAAAAGATCTATGCTAAACCTGGTATTTTAAATCCTTGTTTGTTCATTTTTTCAGAGTACTTCATCAAGCTGTATGGCTTTATATAAAACAGTAAAGTGCTCTACAGCAGCTTTGCTGTTTAAAATTAAACTAAGGGCATGGCATTATCTGGAAAAGGAAAGAACAGGCTGTAGAATGAGAGAAGGTTGTGGGCTTTGGAAAGATGAGTGAAAGTGATTCTTCAGATTTTAGTGGTGATAAGTTTATCACACACTTCTGGAGAATTTGTGGGGGTTGGAAAAATTTCTAACAGTATACTTTCTAATTTCTTCAGTAATTAAAAGACAGCAAGAGAAAACAGGAAGATGGAGCTGTTAGACAAGATGCATGTATTGGAGGCTTAGCCATTATGTTTGAAAGTGTCATGCTGATACTTTAATTCCATTACCTCTGGTGTATCTTAATTTTTGAGGTTGGCAACCAAAATAGAAGGAAAGTGTTGGTTTTTTTTTTTTTGTCTGTTTGTTTGCTCTCTCTCCCCTCTTGAAAACTGTTTAGGGAAACAGAACAGGTAGCCTTCAGGATTTGTGTTTGTATTCAACATCACAATGCTAAACTCACTGATGACTGCAAATATTGATCAGAAAGCTACCAGTTTTAAATGTCCTGCTCTCAAAGTTACAATTTAGTAAACATTTCCTCTGAAGTAATAAGAAAATATTGTTAAAAGTAGTTTCCAAAATAAACTGCTGCCTCACATGGTCTGCTTTTGCTGACCTGACATTAACACTTATTTTGCAGGTGGGATTGTGAAAAATTTCCCTGTACATATTAAAGCTTTCTCAAAAGGATTCAAATGGTAATAGCAACTGTTTTCTCATCTGTTTTTTAACTACCTAATGTGTATACTGTTTTGTCTTTAAATTTAAATTTTACTTCTGAATTCATGCAGTGTATAGTGCAATGCAAGCAGCCTGTGTCAGTGGAAGAATGTTGTTTTGTTGTCTGCTCAGAGGTGAATGTCCCACTGCAGTCAGTGAGGTTGTGTTCAGTTACCTGTGGTGAGGAGCTGATACATTGTGGTCTGTTATTCCCCACCCGCATATGTTTATACCAAAACAAAATGCAGAATTACTTGGGAGCTGGAGTTGTTCAGCCTGGAGAAGAGGAGGCTCCTGGGAGACCTAATAACAGCCTTCCAGTACCTGAAGGGGTCCTACATGAAGGGTCAGGAGAGAATGTTTATTTACGAGGGCCTGCAGTGACAGGACAAGGGGCAATGGCTTCAAACTAGAAAAGGGCAGATTTAGATTGGGTATCAGGAAGAAGTTCTTCACTATGAGGGTGGTGGAACATTGGAACAGGTTGCCCAGAGAGGTGGTTGAGGCCCCTTCCCTGGAGGTATTCAAGGTAAGGCTTGACAGGGCTCTAGGCAACCTAATCTAGCTGAGGATGTCCCTGCTGACTGCAGGGCAGGTTGGACTAGATGACCTTTGTAGATCCCTTCCAGCCTGGGCCATTCTATGATTCTATGATTCTATGATTCTATGATTCTATGATTATGGAATAGCCAACCAGAGAAGGAGAGAAAGCAGAAAAAAAATTTAAATTTAGTATGGGCCAGCTATGTGACTATATATATGGTCAAAAATGAAATCTAAATATTGATCTGTTACAAAGCACGATTGTCTTAGAAAGCACAATATTTAGTGAGGTGGAGAAGTGTGCTGTTGATGCACATGTGGGTATCTACTTGAAAGCCTTATTGTACATATTTAATATTTTGAAGAGTAGTGTTTTAATTTCAAAGTTAGCACCATCATTTACAGTTCCTTGCCTCTTCTTTGGTTTGAACCTAGCAGGGTGGTGGCAGCTCCTGAGCAAGAGGCCATATGGTGGTGTCTGTCAGAGCAGAGCCTCAGCTAATGCACTCTCCAAAGAGGCAGTGTGTACTTCTCATCTGTACTGAAGTGCAGGGGTTATTGGCTGAGGTTCAGTAGCAGGTTGTGTGTACGAGTGGCTCGTGATGCAGGGCTGCCTGGTGCTGGGGTTGGTACCAGTGTGGTGGTGCTGTGTTGCAGCAGTGGTGGATGGACAGAGGTGCATGTCATAGCAGGTCATTGTTGCAGTGCGCCATACACATGTAGGCAAGGCTGCAAGAAAAATTAAGAAGTTTGAAGAAAGAGGGGTAAAGAACCTTCCAGCAGGTGTCGGTGTAGTTGTTGGGATGTAAGGCTTATTAGATCTGGAAGAAAACAAGAAGAAGAAATGCTAAGAGTGTTTGTAAATGCCTGTAAACTTGTAGTCTTGTCCTAACTGTAGCAAGTCTTACACGCATAACACACGGGGGAAATCACAACACAAGCCTCTTAGGTAAAGCCATAAAGTATTTAAGTTGAAGACCAATCAATAAACAAGATTTATCAGGATACTAAGAGAGTAACTACAAAACAAGGGAAAAAGAAATTTTATTTCTGTGTGCTTAGATGTCTTACAAATCAGCAAATAGATACTTTCAGACTGTTCCCAAGATTTCACCAGCATGAAAAATGAGTATGAGGCATTTCTGCATGAAATGTGTGGTTAGTGGAGGATCTCATGTTTCAACAGTAGCATTTGGGGCCTGGTTTTGCTGTCCTTGTTGCTACAAATGAGGCTGTTAGAATTTGTAACAGCTGGGGGAATGAGTAAAGATCCTGTGACCAGATTTTGATATGGTGCTGTTGTACTTCATACAGAGATACATACAGGAATATAAAGTGAAATATTTATTCTTTTTTTGATGCATCCATCAGTGAGTGAGTTAATATTAGTGTAGTAACATCTACATAAGTTCTGTAAATAAGTTTAAATATTATTTATTCTGAATCTCAGTTCAAGTTATATTCTAGTCCTTGTCCTGGGTGTTGGTTACACATTTTGAAGTAAGCAGTTGCTAGGAGAAAATGTGTATATGTAATCTAGATCGTGTCCTTCCTCATAAGTACTTAACCAGAAACAAAATTTATAGTACCTTGCAAAATCACTGTCGAAAAGGCTTTTATTCATGGACACACAGCTGATTTTGGAAGCATTTTGACAGCTGCAGTCTTCAATAGGGATTCTTGAGTTTCACCTGCAAACCACACTAATCACAGAAATCTTTTGAATTCTGGAGCAGAAAGGCTATTTCACTTCTCACATTGGGGCTGCCTTTTAGCTTGCTCAGTCCTGTGAGCCCAGTGCGTTGCTGTAGCGTGATTTATAGTTTTCTCAGTCTGCTTCAACTAACGTATTTCTCAATTTAGTAAAAGAAATGCCATGCAGTAGTGTGGTTGAGAGTTGTTTATGAAGTTAATGCTCCATGTAACAGCTTCTTATAGTGAAAGAAATCCTCTTTTGATTCGACTTAACTTTTGATAATTCGGAAATGTCTTTCTGGGATCTCTGTGTGCAATCGGTTTAGAGTATGTTATTGCTGACTGACCTTTAAGTACATTAATTTTTAACTTCCTTTTCATTTCCCTCTGTTTCCAGGAAATTGAAGACCATGTGGCATTTTTAATAACTGTTCCAACAGCCCTAGCAATTTTTTTTGCTATATTTATCCTTGTCTGCGTAGAACCTGTATTTAAGAAGCTGCTTCGTATATTTTCTCTGGTGGTCTGGGTGTGTCTTGTTGCCATGGGATATCTCTTTATGTGTTTTGGAGGAATCATCTGCCCCTGGGACCAGGTGAGACTGTCACTATTATTAATTTTACTTACATTGGGTACATTTGCAAGAACTGTTCTATGCAAAAGCACTCATTAATTTTTCTGAGGTATTTCATAAAAAGCCTTTGTGATTGCCTGCATGCTGAAGCTTTCCACATCTACTTCATAAATACTGAACTGATGGATGGGCATACTTAACATATGGGAAGTTTTGAAGATTTTTAATTTTATATTTTTAAACTCCTTTGTATAATGAACATTTGATTCCAGTCACCAGCTTCTTTGTATTAATTCTAGTGACAAATTAACATGGCAGAAGTGCTAGTTTTCTTCAAGAGCAGTAATGCTGTCTTCCACAGCTTGGTGTATTTGAGTGCTCAGTGCAGGCTTTCTGTGGTCTTCAAAATGTTATCCACCAACACCTGAGAATAAATGGACTGAGAGTTTCTTTACATTTCCAAGGAAATGAATGAGTGGAGAAGCCAAACTGTTAAAATTTTGTAATAAAGACAAAGCGGAAACGTAACAGCATCTGAACAGCAGCACTTTTGAAATACCAATAAATGACGTACAGTATCGAGCATTGCAACTGATTAATTCTTCTGTGTTCTGCCATATCCTTTTCTTTTACCTAAACCTCTCTGCATTGAAATACTCCTGATATAATAATTGTAAAACTCATCAAAGGATGGAAAAAAACATTAAAATACATCAATATGTCTTCTCAAAAGGTCATGCTGAGCCCATGAGTTTGCTGTAACCTTTAAATGGTCCTGCTGTATCTGGGGTCTTTTTTAGGTCTTTAAGATAAACGTGAAAGAAATATTCTGACTTGGTATTCAGATCTTGCAAAGGCTTATGCAAATACTGAACTTTAAGTATGCAAATAATGCCTTTAAAGTCTTTAATTCAAATTATTTAAATTACTCATGTATGTTGGTAATATTAGTTTTGGAGCCCTTACCTCTCTGAGTGACTTTTCTTATTTTCTTGGAAGGTTCAGGGATTAATTAGCTACGAAACTGCTTTTCTGTAATTGTTTGTGGCTGTTTTGTTTTGTTTTGTTTTGTTTTGTTTTTAATGGATTTGAAAATACCAAACCCAGCCACACTTGCATGTAGTAAAAAGCAAATAACAAGATGCAGTATTTTTCTAGATACAAATTCGCCATGGGAGCCCCTTTATCTTTGTGTTATCAAGTGTGGATAACGCACATGGTTTTACTTTTTTGTTTTATTCATTTTCATTGCCAGTTACAAGATGTCATACTAGAATATTTCAGGCTTTGAAGCTTAGATGCAAATAATAGACATATTATTTTTTCCCTGCAAATTCTACTGAGTTTAATTTTGTTATTTGAGAGATGCATTAATGATTTTTGAAAAACGTGATATAAAAGTGATCTAAGAGGGATGCTGGTGTCTTGGTCCTAGGGTTGTATTTGTCTTGCCTTCCTTTTCTCTTAGGAAAAAAGTGGGAATTGCCACAGCATCCAAGGAGCATGTCTGGCTGTGAGAGGCAGGAAAGGCTGCAGAGCTCCAGGGAAAGACGTCTTCCTGCAAGCTGCCAAGACACAAGTCCTGAGATATTTTAGTCTGTGCCTTGGTTTGCTTGAGGCAGCGGCTTTGACAAGAGCTGCACAGGCTCCAGCCCCAGCTCCAGTCCACGGTGGGCAGTGCTTTCCCAGACAGCCTGGGCCTGGCTGCAGATATGTGGCTGAACTCCACCGTGCAGGTGGTGTTGGCATCTGGCAGGAGAGGTGCCCGTGTACACACTGCTAGGAGGTACAGGCTGTGTGGCTCCCTGCAGTGAGACCATTAGTTTCCCCCCAAACCAATTTCTTTTCCCTCTGAATAGCAGTGCTGCTTTGGTGATCACTTTTGTAGGCATTGTGTGAGTTAAGACTAAACTACAGAAATACAGGAATCTTTCTGGGGATTTGGCATCTTACAGAACAGACTAATTGCAGGTTTGATGTTCTTGAATGTTTGTGAAAAAGGCATGAGCAGTAAAATACTGCTGTACGTTCCTGTGATGCTCATGTTTTGATTCCTCTGCATCAAGAATATGTAGGTCAATACTCATGTTCTCTCTTATAATTAAACATAAAAGCAATTCTGAAAAATCCTTCCTCAGTGATCACAGAGTTTCTTTGTTGAATTTTTACATTTAGTGAATTCTAAAACCATTTTGCTTGGCTTACTGGGGTGTTTTTTTTTGTGGCTCCTTTGTGCCTTTTATGAAAGAAAAGAACCAAGATGTAAAATTTAAATTAGTTCTGTTTCAAATACGTCTGTGTCAATAGAGCTAATTAGAAAATTACAAAAATAAAAAGAGTCACTTCATGACACTTACTTACTAAACAAGTGCTTTATTTTAATTTTCTTCAAATTACAGCCTAAATTTTGCCCTAATCCAGCTAAATTTAAAAGTACTCTTTTTGACAGGTGTTTCATGTCTTCAGAATCTGAAACCTTTTAGGAATATGGCATTTCTTAATTGTACTAGTAGTTACTGAAAGATACTGTGCTAGTAGTTATTGAAAGAATGAATTTTCCGCATACCACCGTTTATGGAAAGAACATGTTCTTCTTTTATTTGTGCACAAGCTTTCTCACTTGAAAAGATATCTCTGCGTGCATTAAATTTTGGCTTAATAATTTTAATGTTGCTTTTGGTTGTTTGCAGCTGTATTTTTTCTCTGTAGTCTGAAGGATCCTTAGGTGTGAACTTTTGCAGCTTTCGTTTACAATAAAAGTACCACTTCAGATAGACTGTTTTGGTTATGAACTCAATATATATTTAATACAGGGCAGCTTCTTCTGAGCCTGAAGGCACATAGCTCAAATAGCTTTCAGGAACAGTAGAGAGCTGAAAATGAAGTGGCTGGTCAGGACCATTGGTTTTTGGGGAGGCGAGTTGTTTTTTGGTGGTGTGGGTTTTTTTTGTGTTTGTTGTTAGAAAACTGTGGGCTGATGTAAAATGAGTGCAAATCATCATTGGTTTCAGCTTTTTGCTTTTACCCTGCAGACTGGTTTTATCTGTCTGCATTTCCTTGTTTCTTGTTTGGCTGCTGCTACAGTTTTGGAAAGAAAGCTATTATCAGGTAGATACCTGGCTGCTCTTGTGAAGGGGGAAGGCAATGCAGCTCTGTAAGGTTACTCCATCCTTAGGGCCAGTCTGCAAGCCCCATGCTGGCTCTGTAATTGCCTGCTGAGCCTAATCCAAAGGCTGTAATTGTCACTAGGTTGTGTGGGCAAATCACAGACCCATTTATATGAGGAGCTAGGATATCTGCACTATCACGCTTACCAACTAACTTACCCATTCAGTTACTCCAAGCTTCCTTATTCCTTCATGTGGACAATGAATAGAAGCAGGTATTTTGGGAGAGTGATACAGACCACCTTAGTGAGGCAGTGGGTGGCTTTACATAAAAAAAAAGTGTGGTACCTGATAAACTTTTTTTAAAGAATTGTGGCAACCCTGTCTGATGGCTATCAACCCAAGTTTCTCTCAGTGGTAAACTTGGCAGAGGAGCCCTTGCTTTTCACTGGTGGCCCAGGGAATTTGGATGCTTTGGTAGGACCAAACGGTTACTACACTGTGTTACAGCCCAGGAGGGAGGCAGGGTTATCAGGTAGGATTTGCAAGACACCTGGCCAGTGTAGATAGGAAAGAATTAGAGCAAAGGAATTCATGCAGAGGCTTGGAAAAGAGCAATTACCTGCTGGCAATTCTTTCCAAATCTGTGATGCAAGCAATAGTGTATGGAGATGGTTTCAGTGAGGAAAGACCCATGGGAGATGCTTAGAAAGGTTTGTGTGGAAATCAGTGGATGGTATGTTTGCTGGAGTGTCAGTAATGCAAGGCAGCACTGGAGAAAAATGTAATACATTGATTTTGTCATGTTAGGACTTCTCCCTACTACGGAAAAGACCACCTGTCCTTACAAAATTTAAATCCAGTACCTATCCATAGAATTATGTGTCAGGGAATGAATTTAAATCAGTTTCTCTTGTTTCGCTGACAGTGTAGTTGTGCAATAGTCACCTTTCCATCTCATCCTCTGACATGTCTAATACTTCTCAGCCTTTTATACAGGGTGTATGTAAATATGTCATAGCACGTTGATATCAATGCATAAAAAGAGCTCTGAAAACATACAGTGGATGATCTAAAAAAGGAGGGTAATTATACAGCATTATACTAGTCTAATGAATTCTATCCTTGCTGGATTTTGGTATTCAGTTCTCCTTAATTATAAACATGTTTGCACAATGCAGGCACCAGATGTGTTCCTCCTTGGCTGTATTCAGCACAGAAATCACTTCAAGCAGGATTTGACTCTTCCGTTTATGAAAAAAAAAATCCACAGTCATGTGTTTAGAATATATGTTTGTCTGGTTTAGCCTGAATGCTTCTTTATGAGCTGAATCTAAAGTACTTTTGGTTTTGTTCTGTTTCAGTGTGTGGGTATGGAATGGTTCAGTTCAGGCTCTGGAGCACCCCTGGTTTATGAATCGTGGGCAAATTTTTCTATATTATAATTCTTATTTTTTTATGCTCTCTTAGCACCTGATAATGTCAGTCTGTTGTGTGCTGAGAGATAAGGGCCTGCACAGAGTTCATAGAATCATATAGTGGCTTGAGTTGGAAGGGACACCACCCACTAAACCAGGTTGCTCAAAGCTTCATCCAGCCTGGTCTTAAAAACTTCTCTGGGCAACTCATTCCAGTGTCTCACCACCCTCATAGTAAAGATCTTCTTCCTAATGTCTAATCTAAATCTACTCTGCTCTAGCTTAAAACCATTGCCCCTTGTCCTATCACCACATGCCCTTTTAAAATGTCCCTCCCCAGCTTTCCTGTAGGCCTCCTTCAGGTACTGGAAGTCCAGAAGGATTATGCCAATTGCTCTTCTCTCATCCACCAAGGCTGTGATACCATCGTAAAAAGCCTGCAGTTTTGTCAGGCAGGATTTGCCCTTGGTGAAGCCATTCTGTTTGCCAGTAACCCCCTCCTCATTTTACACATGGCCTAGTAGAGTCTTCAGGAGGATCTGCTCTGTTATGTGCACTGAGGGAAGACTGACTGGCCTGTAGTTCCCCAGGTCTTCCTTATCTCCCTTTTTGAAAATGGGGGTCACGTTTCAGCTTTCCCTGTCAGTGGGAATGTCACCAGTCTGCCATGACTTTCCAAATGTGACAGAAAGTGGCTTTGCAACTTAATCTGCTAGTTCCCTCAGGACCCACTGTTGGATCTTGTCAGGTTCCATGGACTTGTGCACCTTCAGGTTCATTGGATGGTCTCAAACCTAGTCTTTTACAATGGGTGGATCTTCATTCTCTCAGTCCCTGTCCTTGCTTTCTGCATCTTTGATGATGTGTTAAGAGCCTTTACCATTGAAGAATGAGGCAAAAAAGTCATTAAATACCTCAGCCTGTCCATATCCTGTGATCAGATCCTTCAAGCTCCTGCAGCAGGGCAAATCAATGGGTGTGCAGAAATGGAAGAATTTTTTTCTACAGTTATACCAGGTTCAGTTTCTGCACTTGGGACCTGCCTTATGTAAAGTCAGCCCTGCCTTACAATTATTAGTAATGTGTTGTGTGGTTAAGCAGTGCAAAACAAAGGAGTTGGATGTTTGAGAAGGAATGCAGGGCAGTTGTCAGTGAAGTCCTTGCAATGCAGGAAAGGGGGAATGAGTTGCTGCTGTCAGCTGTCTAGCCAGTTCAGAACCTGGAGTGCGGTGGACACTTGATGGTTTTTCAAATTTAAGATTATTCAGACTATCAAGAATGAGTATCCTGAGCAAGAAACTAAATTCTGTAGGAGTGTGATTCAGTACCTTTTAGGTGAATAGTCAACTGAAAAGGGACATAAGGAAAAGCAGGAGGCTTATATGAAATGGGAAGATGATACTGTGCTTTAGGAGTAGGGGTGACAGAAAAGGAAGAAGCCCACAACCCGCAAGTATAAGGCATATTTGCAGTTATATTCAAGGAAGGAGAAGAACAGATGATTTTTATCTTACTATTCATTTTTTATAGACATAGGAAGTCACATGCTTAATAGCAAGATATGTAAATGTATTTATCAAGTCTGAGATGGCTATATCTATATAGAAGACAAAAAATAGATGAGCTATTAGAGACCTACCAGCAATTAAAATCAGTAATATAGTAGATTAATATAGTAAGATAGTCTGTGTAGCCATGGAACACCCTGTTAACATAACTAATATGCCATTGTTAATCTTTGGTATGGCATGACAATGCACCATGATAGCTGTTCTTAGAAAGAGAACTGATTTCTGTTTTAATTAGGAAAAGCTGTTTTGTAAAAATACCAAACCAGAAATCTGTTTTAGTGCCAAATGGAAGACTAGAACCACAGTTAAAGGACATGAGCATTATTAGAGTGACTGTACATATAGGCAAGGGGAAATGGCAAGTATTGTGACTTCAGAGGCCATCAGTGGGGAGGAAGATTGCTGGCTGAATTTCTCAGGGAGTTATCTGGGGAATGTTTGCCTTTATTAGTGCTGCTTGCTAGTGATGGAGTGACAGTGTCACTGCTATAATAAAGTTTGTTGTTCACCCTGTAAAAGATGCCTAATACGGAAAAAAATTAGAATGCTACAGGGAAGAAAAGAATGACTTGAGGGCTACAGTAATCACAACTAGATGAAATTTAGTAATAGGAAATGTGAGGTGCCTGCTTTTGGGATCTAATAGCAGAATTTTCAGCAATAGGCTGGGATCTCGTCAGTTGGAAATAAGCAGGGACAAACAGAATGGAGAAGCATTAGCTGGTCACTGGGTCATTAGGATATGTGCCTAGAAAATACTTATGATGGCAGAGTCCAGCTAAGGATGAAGGCTCATCTGGACGACTATGTACTTTTCTGATCACCTGCAATAAAAGATAAACTGAAACTGGAACAAATAGAGAGTGACAAGTGAGATCACCAGGAGAAAGGGTAGTTTTGAGATTAGAAGAGTTTGACTTGGGTATAGATCAGCAGAAGAGTGGTGTGACTGCCATCTACAGATAATGTGTGACTGCAAACATCAGATTTGAGGAGAAACTACGGAAGATAAAGCATTATTGACACATATACACACAAAAATAAATCAACCAGCCATTAATAAAATTTAGACTGGAAATTGGAATAAATTTTTTAGCCAATAGGGCATTGCATTTGTGGAATGGCTAATATCCTAAGGATAATAAGTGTTAAAATAATGAATTGTTTTTGCAGTGGAATGCTGTTCTTAGTTGAGAGTCATTCATTGTGTGGTAGCAGGGACGTATACTTCAGTGGTCCAAGAACATCCTTTTAGTTCTTTGTTCCTATGTGCTGCTTACATCCGGGGACTACAGTGCTAGTTTGAATGACAATTTGCTTTGAGCCATGCCTGAAGTTCATCTGAAAATTGAAGAAATGAATTTTCTAAGTTAGAAAAGTTAGTGGCTTTTAAATGTCTTATACTTGCAGCATTATTCTGGAGCAGTATTCACAAACACTAAAACATCATGGTTATAGAATAATTGTGATGTTACAGTGATCACTTCAGCCTTTCATTATAGGGTTTATCAGGGAAGCTTAATGTAACATAAAGTAGAAGAGCCTGCTGCTGGAAAAGGCTTGCCTATTTATCAGAAGAACCTTATGAAGCCCTTATTTCCTTGCTAGTTTATTTTTCTCTACTCCATTTCCTGTAGTGATTTTTCCATCTCAAAGTGTACAATTAAGTGCAAAGGCTGAGCTGATTGTAGATTACATCAAGATTATTGCATAGTTTATGTGCAGTGTGACATTTGCTGTGCAAGTCATGTGAATGAATTTTGCTAAGAGAAGCATTAAGATAGCTCAATTGAAATACAATAAAAATGTGAGTCTCATATAAATATGCTAAACTGAATGTGGTAAGATTTTTCTTTTTGATAGGAAAGAACTTAAAAATAAGAATATTAACATTCCTTATAGTACTGAAACTTAACTAATGCTGATTTCAAATATAATCATATTGTTCAGATGTTGCTGAAGTCAGGAGGCTGGATGACACATGGAAATTGATAATTAAAGCCATTTGTAAGGCTTCTAATGTGCTTAAGAACTGATTCAACATCAAGCAATAAACATTTAATAATTTCATAGTACATGCTAGTTAATTACTTGTATGATGGAGCTACCAGAATCATAGAATGCCTTTGGTTTGAAGGGACCTTAGAGATCACTTACCCCAACCTCTCTGCCATGGGCAGGGACGCCTCTCAACTAGACTTGGTTGCTCAAGGCCTCACCCAACCTGGCCTTGAACAGCTCCAGGGAGGGGCATCCACAACCTCTCTAGGCAACCTATTCCAGAGTATCATCACCCTTGTACTGAACTTCTTCCGAAGATCCACTCTATACCTATTCTCCCTCAGCATAAAACTCCTTGTCCTGTTTCTAGACCCCTGTATGAAAAGTCCCTCTCCTGCCTTCCTGTAGGTTCCCGTCAGGTATTGGAAGGCAGCTTCAAGGTCCCCCTGGAGTCTTTTCCTCTCCAGGCTGAACAACCCCAGCTCCCTCAGCCTAGCCTCATAGCAGACGTGCTTCAGCCCTTGGATCATCTTTGTGGTCCTCATCTGGACTTGTTCCAGCAGTTTCATGTTCTTCTTATGATGAGGACACCAAAACTGGATGCAGTATTCAAGGTGGGAGTCTCACAAGAACAGAGTAAAGGGGAAGAGTCACCTCTCCTGATATGCTAGCTACACTCCTCTTGATGCAGCCCAGGATGCAGTTTACAGTTTCCCTTCCGGGCTGAATGAGCATGCTGCCAGCTTATGTTGAGCTTCTCATCAATCAGCACCCCCGAGTCTTTTTCTTCAGGGCTGTTTTCAGTGTACTCTGCAGCCGGCCTGTATTTGTGCCTTGGATTGGCTAGACCCAGATGCAGGACTTTGCATTTTAACTTACTGAACTTCATGCAGTTATCACTGCCCTTCTTCTAAAGCCTGTCGGGATCCTTCTGGATGGCTTCAAGTGAGTTCACACTTTACTCAAGTGAGTCCATCATAACACACTATCCAGAATTTCCTGTTAGCAAGTAAAATATGGGGTAGCCATGCAAGCTTTTTCTTTTCATTGGAATTGTTATCCACTCAGAAATGTGACATTTTACCAGGTTTCTAGGATGGAAGTTTTTGGCATCACACTGCATGAATCTCATGGTTTCAGTTCATTGACTTTGCTTGCCTGCCTGCCTTGGAAAAGATTGTAACTTATTATGGTCATTGATATTGTATGTTTCTGGTTTTGTGAATTGGGTAATGAAGGGGTGTATCATATTTGATCCTGACCTTTGGTCACCATCTGTCTCAAATCTGTTCCTGTTTGCAGTTTTCTAGTGCTTTAATAGTTCCACTAGCGAGCTGGTACACAAAATAAAAATATAATAGATGGTGAAAATGTGTCCTACAAGCTGCATAAGAAGACCATAATTTACTCATTTGAAGGTGTTCCCTGTTTTCTGTAGCTTTTACAAAGTTTTAGACACAAATGGTGCTTAATCAATCTTGGTATCTGGATTGTCAAAGGACTGTGTCTCTGAATCTAGAAGGCAGGTAACAGAATTGCTCTCCATGTGCTTATATTTTGTAATAGCTAGCTGTGAACTACCTTTCAGTTTCACTTGCCGGTATACAAATCTACAGTGCTATGCAGGTATTAAGAAAAGCATTGCTTACCTTAAATTAACTTAATATTTGAAACGAGGTCTGCAGGCCACAAATTTGGTGACAAGCAAGCTGCTAAGTTTATAGAACTTTATAAATGTAGGAGATAGAGACATAAATATAGGTTGGATGTAGTAAGGCTCACTCAGTATGAGTTCTACTAGATGTGTAAGTATTAGATATTCATATGAAAAAGAAATTGTAGTAATAAAACTTTATAGCTAAATGCACAAATGTAACTGCCATAACTGTTGCTTTAGGATTTAAAATGTGGTTTAAGTTCAGTTTTTAAGAATAATGTGTAATTAAAATACAAGATCTATACGTAGTTATACATTATAAATTGTAGGTTTATTGAGAACTAAAAAGCAGATGTGCTTTCAGGAGATTATTTGTGTTCATTTGGTGATTTGGTTTATTTTACTATGTGATTTTTGTGTATAAAGAACTTAATGTTGCGTCTTCACCAGGACCTAATTTTTGTTCTTCTTGGCTTAATTCAGCAATAGACTGTGTAGAAAAATAATGGATCAAGACAATAGTCAGTTCATAGAAAAGATTTCACTGTTGCTGAGGGACAACCCCAGAAGTATTTCATCTTTCATGATTGTGCTACCTTTAGGTAATGTAGGAAACTGCTTTAGATGTTGATAGAAGAGTTGACAACAGGAAAGGCAAGAGGACTTAGAAAGGTTTCAAAAGCAGCTGTCTTTCAATAGGGAACCGGTAACTTCTTGAAAGATCCAAATCAGGCAGAAGGACACATTTCCCAGCTTCATTATTGTGGAAAGCTGAGCCTCCTGAGTCACTGTTGCAGGAACTTAGATAACAATTATGACTGTATTTGTCTTATAAAAGCTTTGTTTCTTTTGCAAAAAATAAAAAGTGCTCGAGTTCTTAGAAGAAGCATTGATTAGACTGTCTGACCACAGTAGTTGTTCCTGCTCATCGTCACACAAGGAAGAGACACAGTTACCCACTTCCCCTGAACTTGTAGGGTGAGAAAAGCAAATGTTAAGTAGTGTAAGCAGAAGCCCAAGACTAAGTGATTTGGAGGGTTTGGGGAGAGGCATATTAAAAAAACCCAAGCAACAAAACACTACCAAAAATCCCTGCCCAAACCAACAAACTGAAATGCTGGAGGTTACATTCAGAGAACCAAAAAGCCAAGAGAATTGCATGCAACCAAAAAAGCCCTGCATATTACACACATAACAATATGCCTTAAACTTCATAAAATCTGCAGAAAAAGGCAGTGTCTTCAGAGAAGTAAAGTGAAGTCTTGTACAGCTTGCAGGAAACATTTTCACCATCTCTTTTTTTCTTTTTGTAACAGCTCACTAGTGGAATTACTGCACCACTTGAAACCTGCAGATAGAAGGCTTGTGACAGTGAGAGAAAAACCTTTTCAGTTTGTCAGGGAAAAATCCCAACCCTCTGTCTCTCCACATACAAGGATTCACAGGTCTTAAAAACTGAAAATTGTGTTTTCATGCAACACATCATGCCCTATTGTGCTAATTAAGAAAAAGGTACAGTTCTGTTACTACTGCTGAACTTAGTCCTGATTTTATACTGTAAACTTGCCATAAAATAGCACAAATATCTCAGGTTCTTGAATTATATTGTTCTGGCAGATATAGTTTGAACAGTTTAGAACTTGGCTACATATTAATAATGTTGAATTCAAGATTTCATTTTTCTTATTTGCTTCTCGTACATACATTCTTGTACATAAATTCTCTATCTTAATTTTCAGGGTATTATCTTTGCTTAAGTTGCCAAATCTGAATCTCTCCTTAAATGTTCTAATTTCTATAACACTTGACTGTTTTGCAAATCTTTATTTTCTAAGAATCAGATTCAATATGGCAGGTGGAGTGATGACTTGGATAGTAACTGCAGTCTGCCTCATTCTTCATGTGGCACTGCAAAGTAATTTGCATTTTGTAATCTGCGCAGTTTCTTTCCATATCAATGCTTTCTGGATTTCTTCCATGTTGTAATATCACGATTTGTAGTTTTATCAATTTGGCATTTCTAGTATGACTGTCCTGTGAATATTTTCAGCTTGGTTTGCTTATTTATCAGTTCCTTTGTATTCCTTTTTCAGATCTTCCTTTCATAGATTTCCTCCTAAATTTACATCACTTTCTAGTATTTACCATGACATTTGTCTTCTCTCCCACTTATTAAAGACTTGCCTTCTTCAATTTAGTCCATTGTTATTAACACCCCATTTTCTTTTTGTCTTACAGTCACCTGTAGTCTTCATAACAGTATTTTGTGCCTCATTCAATATGGATGAGTTTATGTAAATAACAAGTTTTAGGTGTTATTAGTGACAGTGATAGTGTTGCAAGTTCAAATATGTGAGGGCTCAGTTACAGTTCTGTCATATTCCTGTTGACCACACTTGCAATTCTTTCCCCCTCAAAAAAAGAAAAGAAAAAAGATGTGTGGCAAGTTTTGTTTTTCCTCCCCCTTTTTTTTGTACTATAAGCAAGGGAAAGATTATGGCTTTATCTTCTGCATTCTTAAATTTTTGTCTTGTTAATTTGGGATAGAATTGATCCTAAGTAAATCGGATTGTATTTCCTGTGAGACAGTATTGTATATATTTTTTATGTTATGGTGGTGTTGTCTTGTTCATTGAAATTTTTTTCCAAATAATTTGCAGTGATTCTGGAAATTGATTAAACAGTCTCTCAAATACAGAAGGTGACCATCTAAGTAAATCATAAACATACAGGTGCCTGAAAACTTCTGCTTTCTTTTTCTGTAAACAGTGAAGAAAAAAGGTCTTATCACAATTAAATGAGGTAGAGATTTGAGCAAGCCATTTATTCTACTGCCACGCTCTGATTACCCATTATGACTGCATATGTTATCTAATGACAATTTCTGCCAGTGTGTACATATTACTTACACAGATACATAAACAACTATAAGATGGAGTTTTAAATGGCTTTCACGTAGATGAAATTACAGTCTTACTTAGATACACATTAGGATCTTTCTCAGGTCCAATGTAGATAAACTTGCCAGGTCTACTGATGACACAAGGTCAAGGGACAAGACAACAAGAGAAGGGAGGTCTGTTGTCTTCATGATACTGGTTTGTATATTTAGTTCCATTAATAGACTGTGCTGGTGCACAAGAAAAATTAAGAAAGATCATGTTTGTGTGATCAGATGAAGACAGAAAAGCTACATCCCAATTGATAATGAAACTTTGAATGCAGTAGAGTGCAATAAATGCCAAGTGCCTACTGCTTTTTTAGCAAGCAGTTTTTCTGCTTCTGTTGTGTTTTCTCTTTTTCTGGGAGCTAGACAATAGATGTTCCTGCTCAGCAGTGTCACATGAGGATGGTTGAAGGGAAAGGTGAAGAAGAGTTGAGTTAAAACTGTAAAATAAATAGTCGTTAGTTAGGCATAAGTTAGTGTAACACCATGGCAAATCAAATCCCTAGGGAAATAGAGCTTCAACTCTTGTTATTTGAATACTCAGTAGCAGTAGATAGAAATGGGATGGCAAACAACAGCCTGCAAAAATACTAAAGGAACTGTAAAAATTGAAACAATTTTAAAATACAGAAGGTCAACAGTATTGTGTAGTCTTATTTTCAGATGACTATGGTAAGGTTTCTTGCTGTTAAAGAAATTGCTGCCTAAATACACTACATCAAGTACTTTACATACTGAAATTTATTTATTTTTAAATACAACCTAACAGCACACTAATATAAATATGACTGCACAGGTGTCCAAAAATATAATGCTAGCTAGAGGGGTAAGTGTTTGGAATAGATTAATTTTAATACAGAATATGCATGAGAAAGTCATTGTTTATAGACAAAGTCTGGTGTTGAATTCATGCAATATGAAGTACTACATTAAATTTGTCACAGTTTTAGAATTTGTTTTAATTCTGGGAAAAAAACCCCACCAACTATGTCTAAAAAAGTTCTCCTAATGAAATGTAGCTGAAAATGCAGTGGCTTCAACAATTTACCAGTGGTTAAAATGAAGTTTTTGCTTTTCCTCCAGGCAACTTTTCTGTATATTGTTATACCTGGAATTAAAAAAAAACAAACCAAAACCAACAACAAAACAAACAACAACAATTTTTTTTTTTTAGTAAAATTGCTTTTTTAGTATCTCCTTACCTGACAAAGTAGTCATGATTAAACTGTAGAGTAGCTCAGTGATCTCTCAACACTTGTTTAAAACTGCAGTACTTTAACCCCTTGTTCAGCCTGAGCATTCTTAACCATGAGAAGCCATCACCTAAACTGTAACTGCACACTGAAAGGCTTGTAGCTGGATCTATGCAGTTAAAATGTTGCTCTAGTTAGGTTTCTTCTTACTATTAAATAAATTATTACCTGAAGATCCCATTTTTAATTTCTCAAACTAGTGACACTTTCCTAATGTCAGCATTTTTCTGACTAGAGATATTGAAGTATATTTTATGTTGAATTAATTTTCTGTAATTTTAATATTTAGGACTATACATGCTATGTTGATTGGAACATCTCAGATGGGTGTGATTTAGCAAATAATTTTGGTTGAGACTCTTGAGGGCAGGAAAAATAGTCGGTCACACAAGTCTATTAATGATGCAGTTAAACTTATTTATAATTTCTGAAGTGTTTCAAATTGCCATTTCACTAATTTTCATTTAGACTTGTACAACAGTGTATACCTGAAATATTCAGACAACTTCATTGTATTATTAGAGAGATCATAATAAAAAAAAATGGAATGAAAAAACCTTTAATGGCTGAGTTATGTAATTTCTGTGAATGTGTAAAAAACGACCATAGTAGAGGAGATCAACAGTCATTATCATCACTGACTTTGAAAGCTTCTTTCCCACCTTGTTGCTTGGTGATTTTATGGTGGGTGGTCCTATTTGATCCCAAAGGTTTGTGAATCACTGCCAGCAGACCTTGTCAACAATATAAACTGATCCTGTTACAATATTGTAGTTAGTACAGTGATGCAGCCTCTGGTACTTGAATTAATTTGGATAGAGCTGAAGATATACCCAAAACTACTGTCTGTTTCTATGTGCCTCTGTGTGTGCAGGACCCCTAGAATGGGTCAAGTGTGATGAGGGACAGGGAGTCTTTCCACTGATATATCCAGAGTGGAATCTATCCCAGAATACCATCTCTGATCCAATCTCTTGATCCATCCTCCTAAGAAAAGGCCTTGTTCTATTCCCAGTCTAGAAAACTGGCTTAAAAGCTACAATGGAGCCTGCTGTAGATTGTTCTTTAGGTCTTATTCGTTAGAGTTTAAAGCTCTTGCAGTGAGAAAACAATGTTATAGAGGTTGTAATTAGATTACAACAGTTAGAAATTCCCAGGTGATGTATTGCTATTGTCCACTTTGACATTTACATAGTTTTAATGTTGATGAACTACTGTAGAAGAGCTCAGTTGGGAGTATGTTGCAATCATTAATCCATTGTGCTTGAGCAAGTGTTTTATCATGATTATCTGAAGATATTGGTAAGAATAGAGAAGCAAAGGTAACATATGATCTAGCCTCTTTGCACTCAGGACATAATGGCTTTTGAGCTTTCTCTAAGGGAAGGGAGAACAGCTGAGAAACCAGCTGGAACAATTCCAATGTTCAACAAGGCCTGAGGCCAAGTAGGAGACTTTCCCTGGAGCAATATCTTTTCTGAACATTCCAGACTGGCAATAGTTCAAAGCCCTCTTTGCAAAATCTCACACCCCTGTTGTCCTTTTCTTATTTCCCGAGTCTTCACAGAATTACAGAATGTTAGGGGTTGGAAGGGACCTTGAAAGATCATCTAGTCCAACCCTCCTGCCAGAGCAGGATCACCTAGGATAGGTCACACAGGAATGCATCCAGGCAGGTTTTGAATATCTCCGGAGGGGGAGACTCCACAACCCCCTGGGCAGCCTGTTCCAGTGTTCTATCACCCTCACAGTGAAAATTTTTTTGTCATGTTTACGTGGAACTTCCTATGCCTCAACTTCCACCCATTGCGCCTTGTGCTGTCACTGGGCATCACTGAGCAGAGCCTCACTCCATCTTCTTGGTACTCACCTTTTACATATTTATAACATTAATGAGGTCACCCCTTAGTCTCCTCCAAGCTGAAGACCCCCAGCTCCCTCAGTCTCTCCTCATTCCACTCCCTTCATCATTTTCATGGCCCTGCGCTGGACTCTTTCAAGCAGTTCCCTGTTATTCCTGAACTGAGTGGCCCAGAACTAGACACAGTATTTGAGATGCAGGACCGAGCAGATACCAGGACAGAGCAGAGCAGAGGGGGAGGAGAACTTCTCTTGGACTACTAACCACACCCTGTGTAATCCACTCCAGAATGGCATTGGCCTTCTTGGCCATAAGAGCACATTGCTGGTCACCTTTCCATCCACTAGGACCCCCAGGTCCTTTTCCCCTTCATTTGCTGTCCAACAGATCAGTCTCCAACCTACACTGCTACATGGGGTTGTTCTTTTCCCCGGTGCATGGCTCTACACTTGTCCTGGTTGAACTTCATTAAATTTCTCCCTGACCAACTCTCCAGCCTGTCTTGTTGAATGGCAGCACAACTTTCCAGTATGTCAGCCACTTCACCCAGTTTTGTGTCATCAGCAAACTTGCTGACAGTGCTCTCTGTGCCCTCATCCAGGTCGTTGATGAATATATTGAATAGAACTAGTCCCAGTACTGACCCCTGAGGGACTCCACTGGATACAGGCCTCCAACTAGAGTCTGTCCCATTGACCACAGCTCTTTGACTTCTTCCCTTCAACCAGTTCTTAGTTTTGGATACATTGCTTTGGATATATTTGCTTATTTTTATTTTAAGTATCTGAGTTTCCTTGAATTTTGGAGAATGCATCATGCCTGTTTGTTTACTAGGTCATCATGAAAGTAATGCTAAGCAGGGATCATTAAAGGGGATATTGGGTGAAAAATTATTTTTAAACTGAAGAGCAGTCTTTTATATTCTAGTCCCCTAAAAGACAGGAATGACTCATTTACATTTCAGATGAGATACAGACACTGTCTGTTACCAGCTTTGTTCAGATTTGTCATGAAACTGTCAATAGATTGCATTTGGATGAATAAAAACATGACAGGTTATTCAGTATGTTAACACTCATGTTTGTTTATCTCTGATTACCCTGAATTTGCAAGAGGTAACATATTTGGCCAAGTGGCATGCCATATTGCAATTATTTATTTGAAGTTTTATTTCAGCCCTTTAAAAGCAGTAAGGGACATGGGAAAACTTTAGTATCAGCAGCCAAGACCTTTTGAATTCTGTGCTGAGTCCTGGCTTCCCACTTGATGTGTTTTGATGTGAGAAAGAATCAATTTACCACCTGCAGAATATGAAGTTTAATAAAATGTCTTCTTTCTCCCCTGCAATAGTGCCCTCTTTAAAGGTGAATTACTTTATCTGGCATCTTCTGCATGTTTCTGTGAAAGAAGCAGCTTTTATGGCTAAAAAAGTACTGGTTTGTCTGTGTTCATTGCCCAAAGTGAAGGTTTTACCTGTAGGAGAACAAATTCAGCTACTTGTAATGACACCTGTAATTTTTGTGAAATACTGAAAATTCCTTATTGGGTCATATTGTGGATTAGAGTCCACTGCAAGCATTTACCAGGGAGCCCTCACAAAGCAGAATCCATTTCTTATCACAGCAACATTTTGGTGACATCTTACTTTATTGCAGTTTAATAGTGACATAAAACATCCAAGAATAGATCAAGGTAATGCTGCACAGAGAGCACTCATGTCAAGTGCCGATTTGGGACAAAGGCAGAAGTGGCAGTGAGTGTGCAAAGCCTGCATGAGGCAGGCTGCAGAATAACCCTGCAATTCTGTTGGAGCTTGGGCAGGGTTAATGAGCTGGCAATGATGTCATGCATCTAGTGCTGTTACTGTTTGCCTGCCAGTCAGTTGATCAGGAGCCACTTGTGGCAGCTGGACAAGCCTTTGCCACTGCATTAGAGGTGTGTTTGTGGTGTTTGGTTGAAGTAATTAAATACTGTAAGAGAAGAGATAAGAAAGAAATTGGAGTGTTCCCATTTGGATGACGTTATAAAAGGTGTGGTTATTTGGAGTACAACTGTAATCCACATGTATGTGAAAGAAAGTGGGTATGTATTAGGTAAAAAAATGGTCATAATGAGCTTTCATACTATCAGCACAGGAAGAAAAGGATGGTATGTTTAGTTTGCAGCAATACTTGAATTGTTATCTGGACCAAGCAATGGGTCACTCTTTGCTGAATGTGTAGAGGTGGGATCTGGCTGCAACCACTGCAGACCTCTGTGCAGTAGGCATGCAGTGTGCTGCAACAACCCTGAGTGGCATGAAAGAATGTTGGGTGTTACTGGTTTGCTCAGTGCTGTCTTGAGGGAGTGCTGAGGGCTGGTGGCCCTGGGGAGCATGCAGTGGAGTGCAGCAGAGAGCAGTACTGCAGGGGCATGATGGGGAACCTGGTGTTGGCATTTCCTATCAGAGGAAATCTTACATAGGATTTACAGCTGCTGGTGCTCAGGCTAAAGATAGTACAGTTGGAAAAGAGTACACATTGCTGGAGCTGTTCTCTTTGCCTCTTTTTAAGTATTACCAGCACTGGGCACTTTTCAGTGCTGGTGGAGACCACTGAACTATGAAGAGTTGGTGAAATGCTCTGAAGGTGAGCACGAACATGTGTAGCAACTCACAGATAGTAATTCTGCTTCAGTTCAATTAAGTTTTCCCTCACAGGATCTAGGCTGTGACATTGACATCTAAAAGAATGATGCAAATGAATACCTCCAATATAGTTTTGGTGACTGTAAGAATCACAGAATGTTAGGGATTGAAAGGGACCTCGAAAGGTCATCTAGTCCAAACCCCTTGCCAGAGCAGGATCACCTAGAGGTGATTATATCCAATCATTGCACAGTATGAAAACACTGAATTTGTTTGTTTATTTACCTTCATATGATACTGGACAGTGATGGTAACAAAACCAGAAATCACTACATGCATGAAATAATGCTTACAGGTTTGCAGCACTCCCATCAGATGCTACAGAACTTTAAGTGTACTCTATGTAGACACATTTTCTGTTTTCATCTGCAACAATCTAAATGAAAATGCATATTATTTTGTGTTTATTATGCAATCCTCAGAATCTGGGTGTAGCTAACTGAGTAATACATATTTAGCTATCTATACATGATTGGCACTTCACAACTGTAAATACTAGCCAGAGGTTTCTTTGCTCTCAAGGATAGGGAAGGGATTCAGATGGAAGCAAAATAATGAATTACTGGTCAATGTACAGTTTTTCTGTCAGTGTTATAAAGATAATCCTGGCTTTTCTAGAGGTGGCCTCTTTTTTTGAAGTAGAAAGGATGGAGAAAATTAACATATTTTTTACATTTATTGTCACAGGTGCATGATTAGAAGGAACAAACTAAAGTAACAAAAGAGAGAAATGTCTTATTTAAATGTGGAAAAACTGATTATGTAAATGGTATTTGGGTAATGTAGTTTCTTCCCCCATACTACCACTTCAAAGAGATGCACCAGCACTGCAAGATAAATGGGATGAAGCAGGCACATACTTAGATCTTCCTCCACCCACCATCCCCTGCTTTAGTGTTTCTAAATGTTCGTTTAAGTACTTCTCAATTCTCATTTTCATCACTGAACAAATCTAAATCCAATCCAGGAACTATCACAAAAATAACACATCAGAAATCAATCTGAAAACATCCTGAGAGTTATGTTACTGTGAAATTTATGTAATGAAGACAAATAGCATATTTTGCATGTCTTTCAGTGTTGTGTGTTTAGTTACTTTACCCGTAGGAAAGAACTAATGCTTAGCAGAAGGTCTTGCTGTTTGTTCTGGCTTATGTAATACTGGCTGAATTGCTGCGGAAGTGACTGTGCCTGATGCACACACACCTAATGTGTCAATTTGAGTGTATATTTGTAGTTTACAGAGCCACGTTTCTACAGCTCTGGATGAGGGTTTTTAAAGCATTCCTGCTTGAATGCTTCATCTGGCAACAGTGGCAGCTGTAGGAACCTGGAAGTGCTTATGTGCCATTTGCTGTTTGGGAAGCCTTGTTGTGGATTTGTCAGGAGTTTAGTGGATGAAAAATTAAGATTGAATACTCATATTTTGAGTCATATTCTCATTAGGGAATACGCCTGGCCTTTTTTTTCTGTGCAACTTTAAACATAAGGTACATGGCATCTGGTTGGTTTTTGTTTTTTTTTGGAGGGGGGGGGGGGTGTTAAATTATTTAAAACCAATATCAGGAAAAAGAAACAGATTCGAACTTTCAGGAATTCTAAAATAATGATCTACCTGAAATGCCAGGTAGCTGTATTCTGTGTAGCACAGAATTTTCCACTGTGTGCTTGTAAGTCCTCTGTCATTTAAAGTGTGGGCTATTGCTTTTCCCATATTTCCCAGTTCTGATTGCTGTTCTTTCTGCTATTAAAAGCATGATGGGTTAGCATCAAATCCTCCCATCTTCTTGTTTAGATTCCTTGCAGCCTCTGCCAGATGCAACTTTACATTTTCAAATTTGAAATATCTAACTGTACAGATATATGATGTTTGGATAGTTTCTAGATATCTGGGCTTGAAGAGTTGTCAAGTAGACTCAAAGATATCTTCTCTCTCTAAAATTCCCAGGCATCTTTCTCTGCCTTGCTGGGCAATTCCATTCTGAATTATCTCCTTAGGAGCTAGGAATGAATTTCTGCTTCTGCTTATCTGTAACTGCTGTTACTGTCTATGGATAACAAAAAAGCTAAATCAAACTATTCAGAGCAATATTTGTATTATGTGATGTGTTTGAGATTCCTGGTTTATCATAGCAGGTAACATTTTCTTGAAGATAACCTAGTTAGTAGTGACAAACAGGACTGCCAAGGAATGGTTTCTTCAAGAACCACATTTCGTCTTAAAAAGTGCACAGGGAAAGCAAGAAAAAACTGCCAAGAAGTCTGAAGATTAAATAGTTCTCCCATCTGAGATTTCTGGCTGATTTTAAGCATCAGTTTTTAGAGGAAAACAGGACTGCAAATATCATTTGATGCCAGTTTTAGAATGCCAGCCTCTTCACAAGAGTTTTTTCTCAGGCACTTCTGCAAGGATTTGGTGCATTCAGTGACTTGAATTGTTTAGAGAAAATAAACAGGCCGTTGCTTTACCTGAATTTATGCTTTCAGAAAACTGAGAGACTAAATCTATCCTAGGACTGTAGCTACTCCTTCTCCCAAACCCACTAAGGGCTGAATTCCTCCGTAAAAAAATACAAGTGTAAAATATGACTGACTTTGAAGTATCTATTTTATGTTGTATTTGAATGAATGTTTTGTTAGCACTGAAGGCCAGACACCAAGTGTTTAGAGTGATACACTGCTGTAGCTTTGTTGAGTAAATACCGTACTGTACTAGAAATGAAAGGCTTGAAAACAGGATCAGTGAAAGAAGTTACATAAACAGCAAACGTTTATGGGAGACAGGCATCTTTTATCCACCATGGGCAGCTGCAGTCCAGACAGAAAAATCAACAAAGTGAGAACTGTATTTAGTGCTTCAGATATTCCTGGATAAGACCGACTGTTGCTGGTATATGTTGATTTAAATCTAGGGAACACTAAGAGAGGAAAAAAAACAACCTGGACTGAAGAGCAAAATACTCACTACAAGAAGTCAGTGACATCATTTTGCTTCTGCCTGAGAGATTGGTAATTGCTAATTTTTTCCTCAAAATTCCCATACTACCAAGAAGCAGACATGTTATACCCATGCTCTGCTCTGGACAAATATTACCATTTCAGCTTGTTCAGGTTTATGGTAATTAGCATGGGTTTTAATCCCTGTATGAATAGTAGAAGCTGACTTGTGCATAGGTCTTTTCAAAAACCAAAACTGGACTGAGCACAGTTTAAATTTTTTTAATATGGTCTCAGTGTTATTTTTCCTATATGTAAACAGCTCCTGAAGTGTTATTTTTCCTATATGTAAACAGCTCCTGAAGTGTTATTTTTCCTATATGTAAACAGCTCCTGAAGTTGCTAGGGGTTGTTTCATAGTTGGGAATTAATTTGGTCTCTGCAATTGCCAATAGGTGAGTAAGTGCTTTGTGAGATAAACCATCCCTATAAATATGTTGTCTGTTGTGAAGACTTCTGCAGAGTACTAGATCTTCTTGTTCTCCTAGGAAAACCTGTAAAAGAGGTTTCTCACTTCAAAAAAATTATTATCTTGCATATGATGGCTCCTAAATAGAACATCCTTATGAAATTTTATATATAAACAAATAGATTAATGTTTTATTTGCAGGGATAAGGAGAACCTGTTTTCCCTTCTGCTGAGCAAATTATCCAAGAAGATATGGATTACTTAACAGAAAACTATCATTTTTTGCCTGATAGTGAAAATGTGAATTGGGTAAAGAATTGAGATTTGTATTTCTTTTACTTAGAAGAAAACTGATCTATGCATTCCAGATTTTTGTCAATGTTGAAAAATAAATGCTGCATGGCATCAATCCAAGGGATTAATGATGTGATCACAAGTAGTGTTGATATTGGAAGGGAAGCAGGAGTGTAGCATGTGTCAGGACTGAGTGTAGCACGTGTCAGGACTGTGGTTCCATTATCTGATCATTTGTGATCAGTTCTCATTGCTTGAATGGTGTTTCAGTGGCTGCAGAGTTAATTTTTTTCCAGATCTGGGTGCAATAAATTGGTACTTTCAACGAACAGCTGTCTTTCAATATGTGGTTTATAATTGGTGCTTTTGCTGCTGATGAGGGTTTAAGTAGGAGGTTTCATATGATAAAACCTAGGCAACTTGATGTGGTATTTTCTGTATGTTTTGCAGGGTACTTAAAAATAATGTGCCACATAATACTCCCTGTGTTTTTATAACTAAAGAATCTCATTTGCTTAAATGTTCAGTACATTTTAGGTGCCTACATAGTATAACCATGTGAATGGGTTTTGAAATTTGGGAAGCCATTTTTTTTACAAAAGTAAGTTTTTCTGAGTCTTGAATGGCTAGAAGTTTCTGAAGCTTATTCCTGTATGTTTGGTGGTGGTTGAGAAGGTTTGTACCCCATTTTGTACACTCCTCTTAGTTGGTGGTCTGAAGGTGTGTGTGGCTACAGATGTGTTAAATGTTTGATCATCTGCCTTGGAGAAGTATCATTGTCCTTCCTGTGTTTCCTCAAACCTTCTCCTCCTGGGCCCTCCTGTTTAAGTTAATTTCATTAACTCTTTAGTCTCGTATTTGAGAAGTCGGTTACACAATGACAACGGATTGACTCTGGCAGGTTATCAGTATTCCTAGGTCAGATAATTCAAACCTCTTTTGAAGCTGTTCTCCCTCTTTCCAACAAAGACTGGCCATTTTGATGTTGCCTAACAGTTCCTTAAATGGTCTCTGGTGATGCTGCTGTTCTTGAGCAAGAAGGCAGCCGCAGAGAGAGAGAAAAACATAGGAAGCAAGCCAGCCGTTATATTGTTTAAGCTTGAGAGACTGTGCTTGACTTACTGTGTGGTACACTTGTAGGCCTGATACCCATGGTTGAATCTTAGATGAATGACATGTCTTGATGCATATTTTTCTTTCCACATTGCCATTTCCCTTGGAAGGAAATGCATACAGGAAAGGATGGAGCTGCAACTTCCATTACCTGGAGCGGTGGGCTTATCTTCCTAGTAGGATATGTAGCCTTGGAATGCACATCTTCTTTAGCACAGTAATGTTAACGGGGTTGTACATTATGTTTGCCCAGCAGCTGTTTTTCCAGGTGGGCTGCTTGAGCTCTGTCTTCAGAGTTTGTATTGTAAATGGAGAAGTAGGAAATAGTGTTTTCCTTCATTAGAAAAGAGCAATGGAAGGGAAAAACCACCCAACTCTTGTTTTGGAACACTCACAGTGTTGGAGAGAAAGATGAAAAACAAGTGGAAATAAAAGTCATGTTTTGAGTTAATTTTTAAGGTACATGAATAAAGGAAGCAAAAAGTAAATTTACAAAGTAGAGAAAATGTAAGCATTTCTAATTTTTGTGTCTTAGGAATCTCAGTAAAGTAGTCACAGACTTCAGCAACAATCCATGCATTCACCTAAAACTGATAAATTTCTGGCCTTCATGCCTGAAGACAGAAGAGCTAGGGTAAAACGGAGTATAATTTCTATGGGAATAAACCAGAAATGTGGAGCAATGTAGTCTTTTCTGTCTGAAGCAAAGCCAATATGACTTTTTTTCCCTCCCACAGTTCCATTTTTGTTTTGTTTTGGGTTTTTGACTGCTTGGGAAGCAGTATAAGAATAAGAGATAAAGATTACCCTTGGTTTGGTAGCAGAAAGATCTGTGTGAGCAGTGCTGAGCCTGAAGAGGCAAGGACACTTCATTAAGGTGTTTGGGAAATGACAGTTTGGGAAGTAATCATGATGTGCAAAAAGGGCCTGGTCTTTTGATAAGGACAGTCACCGCAAACCACCAACAAATGGGACCATTTTCCCTTCTAAAGCAAGTTTCATCCTCCTTTAGGAGTCTTTTTTTCACCCAAAGGACAGGCTGCTAAGCATACTAGTACGTACTATCTTGCCACACAAAGAAAATTGTTAGCTGAATCGATGAAAGGCCCTATTAATTGGGAATTGCCAGTGAGCAACGGTACCATGCCACTGCAGTGTTCATCCTTTTCCCAGTCTTCATGAAACAGTACAAAGCATAAAGCACTACACCAAAAAGAGAAGATGGTGGCATGCAGCACATTCAACCAAACTACACAGTAGTTAGTGATTTGTCTATGTCACAAGTAAATCAACCCACATCTTTTCTTGATTGCTGTAAGCTGTAGGTAAGACATTCTCAGGAATGGAACTAAAATCTTGAAAATCTTAGAACAATTTTTACATCAGAACGAATTTGTTAATGAATGAACAAATGATGAATGGGAAGCTTTTGGCAGAGCAAGTAACTGTGGATGTTGCATCTTAGTTCCTTGTTCTTGGAAGACATACAGGGAAGACAGCAATTTTAAAATGAAGCATAATATAATTTTGCAGCATGTTACCACTCTTTTTGATGAAAATTACACTAGCATTGCATTCCTGTGTATATCCTGAGTTAAAATTGCTCTTACAGAAGAGCTGGAATAGTAAGTGGAAACATATTTTAGTGTAGGGCTACTTCAATAACTTGATAATTATGTTAAGAAAGCCTTTCACCAGTCCTGCACAACTTGATTCTTTTCACATATCAGTGGTAGCAGGCAGCTGCACTGGCATTAATAATCCAAACATTCATGGAATCAGTGTAAATAAGGAAAAGAACTGAATCATCAGGAGGATCTTTTCCATTTCAGTGAGCACTGTGTTTCTTCCAACAATACAGACATTAATATTCTTGCTGCCTTCACAAGAGAATTTCCTTAAAAAGGCCATTCTGGGGAGGTTGTCCACTAGCTTTCCTTGCTTATGTTAGCATGGAGACATACCATGGAAGAAGAATGAGGTCTCAGGGGAGTGTTTTACAAGGCTGCTGCTAAATGTAAATATGTAACTGAACCGGCACCTCCTTCTGGTCCCTTCTTTGTTCACTCCTCAAGGTTCTTTATCTCTCTAGGCATCTAATCTTACGGTTTCTATGGAGGAGTCTTCTTTCTGCACAACTCCAGCCACAGGTTTTAGTAGTTCTTCTGTATTATTCAGACCTCCTAGCTTTTTTGAACAGGGAAGTGTGTCAGAGAGAAAATAGGCAAGAAATGCTGTAGAAGTGTAATCTTGTCAATGTTCTGATTTTTTGTCCAGGAACTACTGGTAAGTGGGGTCCTTGAGAAAGACAAGAAAGAGAAAAAGTTGTTTGGATTTTGGTAAGCAGCAAACCCAAACAGTTAAAGGTCAAATTTTTGACCACTAGAACACTCTAACACCTGTCTAAAATAAGCTTTTGAAAAAGTAAATTGCTGTGAAATGATTTGAATGAGAACAGGAAAGAAAGCATATTATGTGCTGCTGGTAACTAATTTTACTGTGATGTAAGTTTTCTCTGGAAGTAGTTTTGACTCAAATGACCTGGTGTTTTGAGGGCAGTGCCTCTGTTTATCCTTTAGATATGCTTTTGAAATCTAAAAATAAAAGAATTAATGAGAAAAGGACTGAGAAGGATGTAGGGGAAAGAATGCTGAAAAACTGTATTACTGTTCCTAGGCAATTTTGGCTGCCTTTCCAACTTTACTGCCTTATATTAATTCTTCAGAGAGAAAGCAAATTTTTCTTTAGGATTTCAAATGCTGGAGAATAAAATGAAAATTCACTGATTAAAGAGCAAATCTTATGTGATTTGAAAGTTCTTGTAAAAAAGGTTGGATTTCATAGAGGAAAATTAAAAGAATAATCTTTTTAATACAAGCAGAATATACATTTGACATACAGGGTAGAGTTTAAAGAGAATATTATTGTGGAGGGGAGATGTAGGTCTAGATGTAAAGTTGACAGTTTAAATCAAAAAGCTATTTATTATCTCCATTAAAAAATAGTGAGCATTGATTTTAGACATTTATGGAAGGGGAAATAATGGACCTGTCAATTGTAGCTAAGGAAACGGCCTTAAATCTAAGACCATTTTCTGGTAGTACATTAATTATTATTTTTCCATAATGTCACCGGGGGATGGAATTAATGACATATCAGGAGGTGTGAAGTATTTTTATTTCTAAGGTCAGTGGATTTACTTAATTGTCTGAGAGAAGAAGTGCATAGAGCAGTAGATTTTAGTTTTCCCTAGGGAAACCTTTGCAGGAACAATGCCATTAAAAAAAAAAGGTTCCAGTTATTTTCTTACTTTATTACACATGTAATCAAACAGACTTAGTTTTGTAAACAATGTAATTTTCATTTGGAATATCATTTCCTTATTTACTGGGATCAAAAGAAAATTTGAAAGTCAATTTGACTTTTGTTTGTTTCAATGGCCCATATTAGAGTTTCTGGACAAACAGGGTCACATTGATAGAGTATTTCACCTTGAAAAATCAAACAAATATCTCATAAGTTTGTTTCTACAGCATTAGTGGACACTTGTCATAATTATTGAGCAGCATGAGTGAAACCTGTGCCTTTGCTCTAGTGGAATATATATTAGACTGCAATTTGCTTGGCTTGGCAACACTTAGCTGAGCTTCATTTAGTCTTTTCTTAACACTGATGTGCTGGCTCTGTGTGTTTCTGCTCTGTAAAGCCTGTAGTATGGGGCTTTCGATATGAGATTATTTATCGGGGAACTAGACTAGCTCATGAGATCCAGCAGGAGGAGCCTTTGGTAATGAGTGAGGAACAAATACACCCAAAGCCCAGGGTCCTCTGAGGAACACAATTTTGGTGAAGACTTCTGCCTTGCCCAGTGCTTGTGCATTTTTGACGTTGTCAGAAATACAAGTCAATGAAAAGCCTACAAGTGGAAAATTGAAAAGCACTGGCTTTTAATAATTTTTATTTAATTGAGTAGCACTATGTATATGTAGTGATATTTATTACCTTTTTCTAGCCTCATAATTAAATTATTATCACTGTTTTTCCTGTTTCTCAACTTAATGGTAGGCTATGTGTTCTGTTTAGATCTTGTTTCCTCTCTGCTAGTGCTTGCAGAGGTATTTGTGTTGCAGCATAGTTAAGAATATGCAAGTTTTTGTTAGGCAAAACTTGAATATTTGGTTCCATAAGTGTTCCCAAATTGAAATGGGAAAAGTCTAAAGAGACAAAATAGATAATAAAGCACAATGAAAATGATTGCTTCTGTGGAAACCAATGTACTGTTTCATTGATTCCAGTGCCTAATCCTATGTGACTGAGTCTCTGCCTAAGGCAAAAGTATAGGAGAAAGATAAGCGGATTTAAGAAAAAAATTACACACTATGTTGCTAAAGAAAAATGTTGGTAAAATTACACTCTAGCTATGACATGCTGTGATTTCCCATTCATTTTAGACATATAATTTTCTCCCATCTGATGATAATTTAAATATTTGTGCATTCTAACATTTTGAGGGGTTGTGCCTCTCAGTTACTATTTCATCTTATTATAATTTCTCCAAGAGGTTTTTTAGCTCTTGCCCAGCTACCAAAGTGAGTTAAGTAAGCATACTGAAATAGTAAAAATCAATAAAATGAATTAAAATGATCAGGTTTAGAAATTTTAGTTTGATTAGCTGGATCCAAATCTGTTCCTAATTTATCAGAATTGATTCTAGTGTCATACTAAGTATTTTATCAAAAATAATCCCCCTGCTATGAACTTAGTTTAACTAGATAAGTGAGAACAGAATTGAGCCTTTACTTTTCTACTCCTAAATATGATTTTCTGTTCTGCTGTTTGTGTAAAAGTAAGCAATAAACCAAAAAGCCTGGTTACAGGTTGGACTTGATGATCTTCGAGGTCTCTTCCAACCTTGGTAATACTGTGATACTGTGATACTATTCCATGAACAATGGCAAGTATAGTACCTAAAATATCTGACTATCATTTTGACTGGAAAGATTCAAAAGGCATGAGTGATTTGGCTTTTCATGTAAAAAGATGGAAGGGGACTTTAAATTCTTGCATTCTCAGCATTTCTTAGTCCTATTCAATTTGCACCTGTATTAAGTTGTCTTTTTTCCTCCATTATGTAGTGTGGAAACATCTGTCAGAGTGAGGCAGCAACAGAGAACAGTACTTTTTTTTTTTCCCTTTCCGTGGGACGTGTGATGTGATAAGAGTCAAGTTACTTTACTCATTTGCCTTTTTTATATAATAGACGAAGATACACTGATTCTAAAGGGCATAGCTTTTTTAACTTCACACAGAAATAATTCTTTCATGTTCATAATGCTTAAAAAGGGAAAGGAAATTGCCGAGAAAAAATTACTTCCTTCTGTATTTTACATGATGGCGAGCGAAAGCTGACATATTCCTTAACACTGATAGGAGTGAAAGGAATCAGCCAATTAATTAGACCATTATGCTTCAGAATGCAATCTGAGGGAAAATCCTTGCACACGTATGTGGAAATAGCATTGGACATTGTAGTATTAGGCTTTGGTGCCAGGGGTTGGGATGGTTTTCCTACTCTTAAGCATTTGTGCATTGGTGTGTAGTAGAGATCATATTCTCTCATATGAAGATATAAATGAAAATGCCCTAATCTAGTAAAGAAAGCATTTGCTTTCTCTGCATTTGCATCTCTGCATTTGCATCTCTGCAATAAAAATTACCATGTCTGTGTTAGTAAGAAAATTATAATAGAATTAATTATTTCATCTAGAAATGACCTTCTTTTTTTGGCCTCAGTACAGTGATGACAAATATTGCCTGCCTTGAAAGTGTAGCTAGGTGTCTCTTTTGAGAGCTGTCTTTTAGAGAAGCAGTGATTGTAAAAGGTGCTGCTGAAAGCACCACTTTTTATAATTGTGGTCTGATTTTACATTTTAATCCTGTCAACTTTAATTTATACTTCTTTCCATTTGTAGCTAAAGCTTTCACTAAAGTATTCCTTTAGGAAAAAGCTGCTTGCAGAGGTGGACTGGATGCAGAATAATGCTGAGATTTGTCCATTAGTACCTCAAAATATAGAAAATTACATCTCAGAGCGGTGGAGTTCTATTTCAGATTTCTCTTGTCAGATTGGCGAAATAATTACAGTGTCTGTAAGATGTGTATAATTAGATGTTGTAATGGGAGTTCAGAAGTACTTTCATGAGCATTTAAAGGTAGGAGTAAGGTAACACTTAAGTGTTGCAGTACCTGATTTTCTCTCAGTTTCCTCTTCTTGGTAAGCACAGGTGTATCTCTTTCAGTTGCTGTTAGGCTGTACTGGCATACACTAGCTTATTTGAAGCACCAAGGATAATGATATGTATCTAACCTGTCTGTGACTCTAATTCACATGCCCTAGAGAGTTACATCGGAACTTTAAAATAATAGCATTGATAAAATTTGGAGATAGGTAACTATCAATGGATTTGAACATCTAGTCTATTAGGATTAGTTGTCCTGTGTAACCTACTAGGCTGTGGAATGAAGGGGGGAAGCCTTTTGTGAATTATGACTCCTCATGCAAGAGAATAGATTAAATAAACTGAATTATCTTCATAGGTGCTCAAAGCTTACTGGAAACCTCTTGAGTTAAAGCTGTTGCTCATGTGCTTCTGAAGTCACCGCTTCATGATTATCATCATAAGACATCTCTTTCATACAAACTCCTGCTGACCCAGTTTCCAAGCATTTTATCTAGCCTGACCCTTATTTTTCCATTCTTTGGACTGTAGTGAGCACTGTGAGAATGTGATTCAGTGTCTCTTTTTTAAGGATTGCCACTTTGGCCAGAGTAATATTTGCCAATCACCCATAACACAATCCAGGTTAAAATCCAGTATCTAAGTATTAATGCTCTCTCCTTTCTTGTTTGCTTAGGGGACTGTTACGAGTAGAATACAGGCAATTTTTACAGGTCAGAACTGGAATCAGTGGTGATGATGATGGTGATGATGATTATTATTAGTAGTAAATTTGGTATGTGTGGCCATTTGTGCATTAATGTTCAACCTTGGCATCCCACACTTCTGTATTTTGCCCTGCTAAAAGCTTTGTGTGGAGTGAAGGGGAAGGGAAACCTGAACTGCCTTTTCACAGCAGCACTAACTTTCATAAGGAAGCAGCATCCAGGTTGCTAGCACTGTTACTTCCCGACATTGATGCCAATGTCTAGGTTGTAGTCTTAGTGGCTACCAAAACCTAACCACTTTCTGAAGCTGGAAATCATTTTATGGTTTATGAAAGTTGAGGAGAAAGAGAATGTTGTGTAAAGGATGTTGGAACAAGCTCACACACACAAAGATTTATTGACATGGTTTGTAGCTGATGGCATACATTGACTATAATGGTGAAGAAATACAAAATGGGAGAGAAAAGGGAAAGGAGAAACTCTTCTCAGTGGGCTAGCTGGCAGACAAAGCATCAGGGGGACCCCAGATGACCATCCTTCCATGAGTTTCCTCTCTAGTGCTGTGGGTGTTTCTCCCTGTAGTAATATTCCCATAATGACTTCAGGACCTGCTCAGATTTCTGAATGGTTATTACTGCACATGATGTTGTTACTGCTGACAGGAGCATGCTTGTGTGCAGGGTGGGTGCTGTATGCTGCTTGGCTGTTAAGGTCTCTGTGTGCTTATTATCTGGTCTCCTGATTTAAACAAAAACCACAAATGAAGAGAAGGAAAACAGGGATAAAAGAGGTGACACACATGCCAATGGCAGTCCCTTCCTATGAGAACCCAGCACAGCAATTCTCTTTGGGTTGGCATGTGTTGGCCCACAGGTGTAACTTCCAGGGTTGCCCATAGAAATGAATGCTGAGGTCCCAGAGGCCCTGTGCAACAACCAAAGTGGTAGTCTCACCCCGTATTAAAGTCTTTGGGAATGTATTAGCAGATGATTCATAAACTTTGGGAAAGACAGGTGTTGTGGGGTGATAAGACATTTTTAGTAAGTGCTAAAAAACCTGTCTTAGCCTTATGACATTTAAATGGTATGAAATTTTCCTTGTTTTTTCCTTTCAGAGTTTAGATTATCTTAACATGGTTATGTCCACACTTCTGACATCATACACTCCTTGGCATGTCATTTCTGTGATTAATAAAATTTTCCAAGGAGGTGTCCTATGTCCTATTTCATCAGCTTTCCTAGAGAATAAATCTGTTCCTTTCTGTTAACATTATGCTATTACCCCTCTATACACACTCGCAGTATTTGATAACAGTCATTAGGAGACTCCTTTCCTTGGTAACTTCTTGTGTTTCTTTGCTTGGTTTACTCAAAAGTGTACACTTAGGAAAAACATGATTTGCAAAACCCCCATCCATTCAGGTTATCTTGTTCTGTAAATGGGTTAGAAGGTATTTCTTACTCTCTGAAACACCTTGTGCACCTCAGTACACGGAGATGCAGATACTTTGCTGAACTGCACGACTTGGCCCCTCCTTTTCGTTTTTTCACTTTCAAATACTGCTTTTGGTGGGTACTTTGATAATGATGAACACAGGAGATTTCTGAGGCATCTTGATGTGTTATGAGGGTTACTCTGATAGATGCATGGGTCAGTATGTCAGGGCTTACACTTTGTCAGGAGTTTGGGTGGGGTTTTGCTGAACCTGGTCATGTGGACATGTCCTGAGTTGCATTAGGAAGAGGACCTCAGATGATTGAGGTAGGTGGTACTTCCCCACTACTCAGCACTGGTGACACCAAATCTGGAGTGCTGGGTGTAGTCGTGGGCTTCCTAGTACAAGAGAAATGCAGATTCACTAGAGTGAGTCCAGTGAAGAGTGACAAAGATGACTGAGGCACTGGTACATCTTTCATTTGCAGAAAGGCTGAGAAAGCTATGGCTGTTCAGCCTGGAACAGAGAAGGCGTAGGAGGGATGTTCTCACCACGGGGATTTGTTCCTTGGGTGTGGGGGTTTTTTGGGTTGTTGGTGTTTGGTTTTTTTTTGTGTGTGTGGTTTTTTGTTTTAGTTTGTGTGGTTTTTGTTTCTTTTTTTTTAAAATGGGGACAAACAAATTGCATTCAAGAAATATGCACACCATGGATTCATACAATGTCATTGTGATGACTGATTCTCTACTCTTTTCCTAATACTTGCTGGCAGTTTATTTGCATTTTCAACCACTGCTATCATTCATTTAAAAAAAAAGCAAGCTGATCACAGTGACTCCTGTATCTTTCTGGTTGATAGTAACTAATCTGAAGCCTGCCTTTCTATGAGTTCAGTTTTCTCTGTGCCTGATATTTTGCATATGTCATATTTGATTTAATCTGTCACACTAGTGTGACATACTTCTGCAATTTTTACCCTTGTATCATTGCTTTTGAGTGACCTCTTTAATAATAAAAACCTGTCAGAACATTGCCACATCACTACTCTTCTTTTTACAAAACTTTTAGGAAGGCTTTGAATAAATTCCTTTAATTCCTCCAACACAGTCCTTTCAGTGTGAAAGTTGACCATTTATTTGAACTTTTTCACTTCCTATTTTTACCTTTAACCAATCCAATTTACCTCCAGTTCTCTGGAACTGTCCTTGTGTTTGAGAAGTACTGAATATCAACATATGTAGTTTGGAACTCCTACAAGGTGCTTGTGCATAGTTTATTGGACCTGCTGTTTAAAGATGTATCAACATCAGTTTCTGTGGCTTTACTCATGAGACAATATTTTTTAACAGAAAACTGTACCATGATGGTTCTTTAGCATAATATAAATACATCAATTAACTTTTTCCTTAATAGAAAAAGTATTTTTATTTGATGATTCTGCTTTTCCTTTATTAACAGGTTTACATTGTTTTATAATAGTTGATCAAATTGACTGTGAATGAAACAAGGAGAATATACAGTGTAAAGAGGAGAATTGAGGAAGAGAATAATACTATAAATGGATGTTACAGGGTGAACCAAATTCTTTCTTTTCCTCATATGTTCAGAAATAATCACAAAGCTGCTAGTGATGATGGTAGTTCAGTCCTATTTTTTTGTAGCAGGAAGGATCATTGGGTCAGTGCTGCTGGTCACTCCTTCCGGATCTCAACTGATCCTGTTCAGTAAAAGAAAAGATCCTGTGACATAGAAGGCAATCACACAGACAGCACACAATCAGATTACTTCTTGATTGTTTAAAATGTGAACTTTTTTTCCTTTTCTGGAGTCTTTCATCTTATTGTCATAGTAATCCGAGACTTGAGCAGCACATCTGGAGGCCCCTTGGTGCACTTGCTTTTATTCTTTCCAGTTTTGCTAAGGGTTGTGGTTGATTTTTTGGCAGAGGCCGTAATGACTGTATTTCCCAATGACATTTAAGCCCAGACCTTTACACAAAACACAGGGATTGTTACTTTGGGAGCTCTCCATAATCAAGGCATGATTTACAGAGCTATTTACTACCTCTGTGATAACTATTGGAAAATAAAAGTTTATGATTGGGAAAAATGCATGAATTAATAATTTATCATGGACATAATTTTGTGGAGTAAATCACAAGTCTTCCTTGTTTTTATTCTTGACATTTATGATATACCAGGCACTTTATATTTTGATATATTCATTGCATTTCATGTTTCTAGATTTTAGTTTTGCTTGTAAATATAGCTTCATTTGCTTCCATCCAACTGAGCTGGTCTGGGAATTTTATTTTGGGGGTAATTCTCTCAAATTAGTTCAGGGGTAATTTCAACCCACCACACCATATGAGAACTTTCACTGCCCTTCTCAAAGCAGCTGCACAAGGTCTGCCGAAAAACAGTCTTGTACATGCCCGCCTAGACAGCCATGCTGCGGCAGCTCATCATCCTGTAACTTGCTGTAGAAAATAACTGCTTACATAATAGATGAAAATATGTAGCTATTGAACTGTGGGAGAAGAGATAACAGCAGCAAAGATACTCAGATTTTGCTAAGCTCTGACAGTCAAGAATGATGGACAAAATTCCTAGACACCACTCAATCAAAACATGAAAGCCATATACTTCTCTGTAAGATGTTAACACTACTGTTAACCAAAAGTGACTGCTATGATTCATGCCATCAATACCCAAATAATCCCCATCACAAAAGTATGGATAACATAACCTCATAAAAAAAGTCTCTGAGAATCTAATTCCTAAAGCAATCCAAGTCCAGAGAAGGATAAAAGGCATATTTCAGCTAGTCTGTCCCAGTGATGACTCACATCAAAGATTGCTTCCAACACAATTTCAAAACAGCGATAGGCTTTGTAGTTATGGCAGTCTTCAGAAGAACAGGCTGCTTTTAAGTGTCAGAAATAGTGCACTATAAATTAATACTGTATTTACTGATGGATGGGCATCGCAGTGGGGTCCTTCAGAGCTTGACATCACTGCATTTTAATGTTTATATCAGCAGTGTTCTGATATTGAAAAAAAAAAAAATCATAAAAAGGGCAAAGTGTCACTCTCCATTTTGCAGACTGTGACTCAGACCAAAAAAACCCATCTCTCTTTCTACCTGAAAATCCACCTTACTCAGAAGCATTACAATATTGATTTGTACAGTATCAAACTTAAATACAGTGACATTTTGAAAATGTGGAAAGGTCCTGAGCCTTACATTCTATGTTTGTCTGCTATTGAGATGAAGGGTAGAAACTTCCTTTTTTTCAGAGTACTTGCAGAGAGTATTCTTAAGACATGGTGAAATAAAAAAGGCACCTCTGGGGTGAGTGGAGCTCTTGATTTACTGGGTCATTAAACCATTGCTGGAAATAAGAAAAAAGGAGTGTGGGCAAGAATAAAAACACATTGACAGGAGCCACTCCTACATGCATTTTGCATTATTTTCTTTCCTAGGATGATTCTGCTGATTTGCAACATCATTCTCAGACTCACATTTCAAGATGCAAATGTACGACCTGACAGGTCAATTTGTCAGTCATGTTCTGTAACACAATTCCAGTCCAGCTAGTGTGTTTGGTATTGAGAATGGAGAATTTGAGGTCTGATTGTATAGTGCCAAGAAACATTGAAACTTCTGAAAAAAAGTCTCTGTAGTTGTGAAAGGTTGAAATTATCCATTTACTCTGACCAAGGAAAATAGTGGGGTAACTGGAAGGAATGATACTTGTTTACAGCAGTGTTACAAATTTGGAGCTGATACAGCCGATACCTCTAGAAGCGCTGCGACTGCAATATACCAAAATCTTGTTTATGTGCTTAGTAGTGTGTTCTGTGTCAAAGCTGAAATGCAACATCATACTCTACCTTATATTCACTAATGAGTTTTCATAAATACTTAGCATGTACTTCACAACTGGAATGATCATCTAGTCCAGCTATAAAGTCAGACCTTATTCAAGAACAGAAAATATTCAAGTTCTACTTTTTGGAGCAAGACAGAGAAGTATAAAGTTTTATTTTGTAATCATAAAATTCTCACAAATATATAAATACTGTCTTCCCTCTAGTCAATTAGAAAGCTAAACTTAGAAACAATAAAACTTTCATTTAATGCAAAGCGGCTGGGTTGGAGGCCTTTGAAATCCTTCTTGCAGCACTAGCATCCAGGACTGTGTTTCAAACCATCCTTTATCTGAAAACATGTCTTAGGCATGCTGGTAAGGTATTTTGCCCCTGACATCCGTTCACCTTATGCTGCCTTAGTCATTTGGGTTTTTCCCCTACCTTGAACCTATTGTAGTGACAAAAGAAGATGGGATTGCTTTAACACAGTTTGTTCTCAGAAAAATCATATTGGCTGTTACTTACTTTTTAAAAAGTTTTAGAAGTCTGATTATGAATCGATTTATAATTTTGTCTGTTCAATAATCTTTAGTGGCGAGATAAATGGGTTTGCTTTTCACTTGCTGATTTGGGTTAGCTGCATGATTTTTGAGGAGCTTGCCAGCCTCCTGAAAGGAAGTCATAGTGAGATGGGTGTCCATCTTTTCTCCATCATAACCAGTGATAGCATGAAAAGAAATAGCCTCAAGTTGCACCAGCAGAGGTTTAGATTGGATATTAGAAGAAACTTCTTCACTGAAAGGGTTATCAAACACTGGAACAGACTCCCCAGGGAGAAGACTGAATCACCATCCCTAGAGGTGTTTAAAAGATACATAAATGTAGTGCTGAGGGACATGATTTATCATTAGAGTTGGTGAACTTAGAGAATGATTGGACTCGGCGATCTTAAAGGTCTTTTGCAACCAAAACAATTCTTTGATTCTGTGTTATGGCTCCAGGAACTGAAGCTAAGTTCCTCATTACTTAGTTTTTTTTCACAGCCTTTCAAAGACACATGCTGTATTGCCCTTTTCTGGCCTGGCAGAATTTTATACATCATTCCCAAGTTTTGATACTCTCAGTTCTCTCAGTATCACAGTTGATAATTACCTGGCCAGGACAGCTTGAAAACATCATACTTACATAATAATTCTCTTATCTAAACTGATTTATATTCCCTTTTCTTTCTCTTGATTTAACTAGCATCTGATCACGGTGAAAACTTTCAGGGAAGACAGAAACTAACGACATCAAACACTTCAGTTCCTTTGTTCTGTCAGAAAGTAGGTTGGAAAAGTAGTGAAGCAAAGTCTTCCCTTTAAGTTTTTGTTTGTTTTCTTATTGTCCCTCATGGCCTTTGAAGTTCCCTTCCGTTTTATGCCATTTTTTGACTCTTGAACATAGGAGATGCTTGGACAGCATCAATAAAGCTTATGAGTGATCAGGAAGGAGCTGACTTAATAATAATGGAGGAATTGGAGGAAGATGAGTGGAGCATAGAAATGGGCTTCCTCTCCATCCAGTTCTGTCTCCATGGTGGAGAGGAACACCTCCACTGTCTTTTGTGTACACTTACATTACGATTCAGTTTGGACTGGAGTCACTACATGCAGATGTGAAGAAAAGAAGTGACAATAAGAGAAGTGAGAAGCAAATCATTACTGCTCATACTTGCTATACTGTGTGTATAGGACTGTTAGGTGGTGAATATGCTTGTAAGTCTGTTAAAAGTGGTGTAAAGGTTTACATGGGGATATAGTTCTATGTAAATTCACACATTTTCAGAATCGTCTAAGTACTTCCATGTCCAAATAAATTTATTAACTTGAAATGCAGTGTTTTAATAGAATTTGACATACATCATATAGATGTGCGTGAAGTATAGCAATTTTAAAAGGTACATTTGAGGTTAAATTTGAAAAGTTAGGACTGTTGTGTATTTCTCAAGCCATGATGTAGTATTTTAAAACTGTACTTCTTAAGTATAATGCAAATTTCCCAACATTCATGCAAATAATTCTTCCTAAATAAATTTTCTGCAGAGGTTAGAAGTAACTTTTCTATAAAAAAAATTATGTGTAACTTTATGCTGAAGACAGTTCAAAATTAAATGCTACTTTTAGAAAATGCTATTCCAAAATGAATTTGACATGCTTCTTTTCTTTTTATCTTGCTGTCTTGCACAGGTATCATTTTTCTTGTTCATTATTTTTGTGGTGTATACCATGCTGCCCTTCAACATGAGGGACGCTATAGTTGCCAGCGTCTTGACCTCTGCATCTCATACGATTGTGCTGAGCATCTGTCTATCAGGGACAGCTGTTGTAAAGGAACACTTGGTTTGGCAGGTAGGTGCTTTGTGGAATTAATGATTAATTTGCACTGAATAGCCTGTAAATGAGCCAGGAGTGCCTCAGTGGATGTCTGGGGGTATAAACTTAACTTTCCTCTTCATTTCTGAATTGATACAGAATTAATACACAGGTAGTCACCTTCTAATAATGAGCATGTCAGTAATGTCTTGCTGAATTGCATGTTCAAGTGGTATAATCTACAGCCATGTAGTGCTTACCAGTGTTAAAACATTACTCACAAATTACATGATATACTGTGGTAGCTGCATTACCACTCTGGTATGTAAACCATGGTCCTCCTCTCCTCACCTCCTTAAAGTCTAACATCCAAGACCAAAGATTTTTGCAGGTATCTTTCACTCCTAAAGCACTGTTCCTTTGAATATCCTGAGGTCTGTTGGGTCAAAGATGTGAAGATATTAGTATTACCCTTTCCAGATCTACTGTAGGGCTTTTCCATGTGTAATTCTCAGCCATTTGAAGGAATCTTACAGCCTTCTCATAGCTGGGCCCCAGGTTGAAGGGAACAGACTGGCTCCAGTTTCCTTGACACACAGGGAATCCATCTGTGTTTGCAGTTGAGTCTTGGCTTGTAACTCAGTTCTGATACTGTACTACATGGCGTACTGCAGATTAGAAAATTTTAAACCCCAACATATTAGGAATTGTTTTTCCTTACTGTTTTGCAGAAGATCTGTAAAATGTTGAAATACTGTAGTTTCTGTTGAGGTGCTGTGGCAATTCAGCTGTCGTTGATAATAGTCTGTCTTTGTAAGGAAAAATTTGGGGTTTTATTTTGAAAAGTAAATGCACAGGATTTTAAAAATGTGATTATGTCATTTTAGGATAACAATTATTTTAACTTTTACATCCACTGAAGCTTAAAAGTAAATACATTTTTATAAATATACCAGTAGAACAGGAGAGATAGACATCATGCTATTTATTGTGAATAGCATGAAGAATGAAGCAAACAGTTTCTACTTGAGTCTGTGATTCTGTGTGATTCTGTGTGATTCTGTGATAACAGTATTCTTTTCTCTTTCGAGCTCATACTATAAGTAATAGTTACCTTTTAAGTTATTTGTGTCTTATTGTGAAAAAAAAAAAGTCTACTTCAAAGGGTAATTTCAAAATTGCAGTGGCTTTACAAAAGTCAGATCTGTATCTTATGGAACGCTGTGTGTTTGCTTTTTAGCTGATTTGGGCTAGTTGTGAGTTTTTGAGGAGCTAAGTTGTGCTGTATGTTAAACAAGAACTGTAGTAATCTGTAGTCAGTATAGTATTTTAATAATTCAGTAGTACAGCTATTGATAATTGTAGTGTAATAAATCAGGGAGAATGTTATTCTTGGTTTTATGTCAACCTCTGGATGTTATTCTAGGCATAGTTATGCTGCTAAAACCGTATTAAAATTTGCCACTTCTTCCCTTGGGTTAAAGTTGCTGTTTGTAGAATTTGTTTTTCCTGACTATATTTCTGGACCATTAAAATTCTGTGTATCTAAACCAGTCCTTTCAGAAGATGGTATATTTTTGGATATGTCCTGCCTCCAGAAATGAAAGAAATAAATCATGGACTGTGAAGTATAATCAGTGTCTTTCATCTCTTCCTATTTTGTTCAGAAAGAGTGGGAAACTTTAAGAAATGTTATTGTAATTGTAAATGTTATGTAATGTTCCCTGTATTATTGATTTTCTATTTGTAAAATGTGTTAAATGTTCTGAAGAGCTTGGAAGTTACTGAAACTACTGAGTGCACCATGCTCCTAGGAGCACTCGGAAGGGACTAAATGCCACTGTCACAGTTCATTTGTCATCTGTACAATTGACATTACTATTGTTTACACTTTGGGGTGTAAGCAAAAAACTGTTTGTTTTGTGTCCTTTGCTTTTGAAAATTGAAATAAAGGATTAGGTCAGAGATACTGATTCCACTAAAAAAGAGAAATAACATTTGTCAGTGATATACCTTAAGTTGGTATAGTGAAGTGTAAGAAACAACAACAAAAGGCCTGGGGCACAGTTATTTTCAAAGACCCTGCTATTGAATGAATTTCTTTTTTTAAAAGAAATAAATATATATTTTGATGTGGTCTGGGCTGAAGTTGGTTTGCAGAGTTTGGTCACTAAAGTTCGGAGATGAGAACCAGTAGACTGAAATTTGAAATTTTAGAAAAACATGTTCATGACTAAACAGAATAAATCTGGCTTGTGGAGCTACACTTAACTTTGAGGAAAATTACATGATTTCAGTTTGTCTCAGTAAAACAGAAAAAAAATCATTACCATGAAGAGTGTATTTTCCTTCTGGCATGGATTATTTTTTCCACAGGGCAGTTAGGAAACTGGTACGACCTTGTGACGCAGGAGACCATAGTAGATCAAATATACCTGTAGGTAACTATCAGATATTATAGCATATCTATTCTGTATATATAGCAAATACCCTTTTGTGAAGAGTACCTGCATCTCCTTTATAACTATTTCCTATGTATTGGAAGACATAAAAGAAATCTTCTGTTCTCTTGGCTGAAAAAAATCACATCCTTTCAGTCTTTCTTCATATGTCAAATTCTCCTGCCTTATAATGCTTTGATAGCTCTCTACTGAATCTCTCTAATTTTTCAGCATCTTCCAGTGACTCTGGTTCACCTCGCATAGCATTTTGGAAGTTAATCATACTTTCTACCAGCGGAGAAAAAAATCAATATTCAGAAATAATTTCTTATTTTGAGATTTGGCAGAGCCTATCTTACTGGGTTTGTAATTCCTTTAGTTACTTTCTTTATAGTTTTACACCCAAAATCAGCTTCAGTGAAGCTGAAAGTCTTAGCATGGTCTTGATTATTCAGTGTTGGTTGCAGTCAGACCTACTGAGAGAAAAGCCTCCTGTTGGGATAACGACTCTTTCAACACATTCTTTGTTGGTTACATGAGTTATTTTCTGTTTGACCTATGCATATCTTTCGAGGGAAGGGAATCCATCTTGGTTTAAAATTTGGCAGTGATGGAGGTGGTCTTCCACAAACCTTCATATTTTTTTCCACGGTTGTTGACTGCCAGTATTAACATTTTATTCCTCTTCCCTCGTAGGAATTTGTCTAGCCTTGTCATCCAGCTTCTAGACCTCAGTTTCTGGATAACTGACAGACTCAACAGTTTCCAATTTCTGTTTCTTCTACGAGAATTCTTCTGGAATATCATGCATTTGCCTCATAACCTCTGTCAGTAAAATAAATGGATTATCCACTTCTGTACTAGCTAAGGCTTTCATCATTTTCATAGTTGAGTCCTTACTTGTTATTTGTCAATATCTTTCTTGCAACCTGGACCTTAGCCTTAGTGGAGCATGCCAGGAGCAGCTGCAGCAGTGCCAAATGCTAATAGCGGGCTAGGTCTACAAAGGGGTTAGTGTGCTCCAGTGCTCAGCATGAAGACACAGACTCTGCAGTAAAATGCTAAGTTAGTCTTCCATTCCAGTTCTGTGAGGAGTTTAATGCACAGGGATCTGTAAGAGGGAAGAGGAAAAAAAGTCCTGTGTTCCAGGCTCTGCTTATGAAAAAGTAGCTGTGTGTATATATATATGTTTCGGGTTTTTAATGTTGAAAATTTTAATCCTAACCCTTACAAGGCACACAGTCTGGAATCTGTGACTATGACCCCTCCCAGGTGAGCATCCTACTGCCAAGCAGAGGATGTTGATCTCTCTGCTCCCAGGAGCCTAGCAGTTGAGGATTGCTACAGGAGAATGTATTGCTCAGAAGGCTTAACATCCCTTTCAGTTATTCTAGAATGGAAAGTATTTCACTGTCATCCATTGCTATAAGCATATAACCTGCCTTGCCTTTTTTTGTTTTTTTTTCTTTCCTCAAACCAGAACAGATTCTAATCAAATACTTGTGGTTTTCCTGATCCATTACCACCTGCTCAACCATTCTGATCTCATAATGGGTCGATATTCTTATTAGAGATAATTTTCTTCTTAATTCATTAAAAAAGAGCTAACCAAGAAAAACCCTGTAAGCTTCCATGTTTTTCTTTTCCTCTATGCAATACATGAGGAGCATGGGTTTTTTAAAAAATTTATTCCTTTTAAAAAGAATTGTTGTTCTACTCCCTCAACAGCCAGTTTTGTAATCCTTGCCTAAATGTTTTCCACACCTTGGCTGAATAACTTCAAACTGTCACTCATGTGGTTTCTTTGCTTTAAGCCACTGATCTTTACCTTTGGAGATTTTTTTTGGCAGCTCCTTGCAGCACTGTAAAAGGGGCCCCTTTTAGAAGTGTGAAAACTGGAGGTAAATAACTCATGCAGTGTGCATGTGAATGTGTTGGGTTTGGGTTGTGTTTGTTTTGACTCTGTTCAAGAATATATATAGCAAAAAGAAATAATTTGTAACAACCGGTATGTAACTAGTGTCTGGCCTTTATGTGATGAGTTCCTTTCTGGTAGCCAGGATAAAACCTAAGTTAATGTTCTGTCCTGATAGACTGTGTCTTGCACCCATCATGTGTCTCATGCCCCTGGGCAGTGACCTTTCTTAGTTAAAGAGGTGAACTCAAGAGCTGTTCCTGATGACACACGGGGCTGGGTGTCTCATACCTGGACATTGGGGATGAGGTTCCCGTGGGACAGCTTGGAGTGAGGCCTGGACAAAGTGTCTTTTCCACTAGGTCCTTCATTTGGGTTCCTGCCTTCCTTTGTGCCTGTTTCCCTCTGCACAAGTGCAGGAGCGCTGATGGCTTTTATGAGAACGATCTGATGTTATTCAGGCTTCTCCCCACCATTGTCTCTCTGTGCTGCTCTTTAAGTGCAGTGTGTGTGTGTGCGCGCTGCTTTTGATCACTTTATAGTAATTACATGATTATTTCTATCAAGATTCATGAGATGGTGCTTACCACATTTTGCAATTCATACTCAAGGGAAATCTCTAAAAGAAAATGCCCTATCTAAATTACAAATATTTCCATAGATCTTGTTAGCTTTTCCAGAGTTAACAGTACTTCATATGCTTCTGTATCTCATCAGCTCTTAGAGAAAAATGTAATTTACGGTACCAGATGGTGGACTGGAGTTTAGTAAAGCCTTTGACACCATTTCCCACAGCATTCTCCTCAAGAAACTTGTGGCCCACCCCTGGCGCAGACAGATCGATTAAAATCTAGCTGAATCGCCAGGCCCAATGACAAAGTATTGAGTCCTGCACATTGGTCACAATAGCCACAACCAACACTACAGGCTTGGGGAAGAGTGGCTGGAGAGCAGCCCTGTGGAAAAAGAGGTGCTAGTGGATGGTCAGCTGAGCATGAGCCAGCAGTGTGCTCAGGCAGCCAAGAAGGCCAACAGCATCCTGGCCTGAATCAAAACCAGCGTGTCCAGCAGGAGTAGAGAAGTGATGGTCATGGTAGTTGGGTTATAGTTGGACTTGATTATCTTAAAGGTCTTTTCCAACCTTAATAATTTGATGATTCTGTGATTCAAAGATCAGCATACGACAACTGGAAGTTGTCATATGACTATGAAATATAATTATTCATTCTCCTACATACCTATGCTCTTGTAGGCAAGTGGGCTCTTCATATGCTTATCCAAACTGCAGATTTCCTTACAGAAATTAAAACAATATAGTCATTCATATGACTTGAAACTAGATAACCTTTACAGTCTCTTTCAACCCAAAGATTAGCATATGACAACTATTTAGATGTTCTAATAAATCTGTTTTGTATAGCCATATACCTTTTGTTTAGACCACTGATTTAAATTCATCTGTTAACAACTGTAATAGGTGATGATGTTTACAAACCAATGTTTTATGTAATAGAGTGACATTAGGGCAAAATAAACCAAAAAATTTGTCAGTGTTCATTGGCTAAATCAAAGACAAAAAGGTCTACAGCTCTATGTCCCAGAAATAGAACAGAAGTTGATGTATGCTGCTATCATGCTGTACAATAAAAAAAATCATATTTATGAAAAAAAAAAAAAAAAAAAGACAGGCAAGAAACCCCATGTATCTTAAATACAATCACTGTATAACCCCTGAAGCTGCATTCCTATACAGTGAAAGCTTAAAGTGCATAGGAGTTCTGGTAGTCTGAATGGCTAAAAGCTGTTTCTGTCGGTTGAATTTATCCTTCTTCCTTGAATACCTGAATACCTTTTTTGAAGGAAATGAAGAGTGGTGGGTTATTCATGAAGGTAGTGCAAGTTAACCAACTCTTGGTTTCTCCTGAACAGTTACTGTAATGAGTTGCTGTTAAATCTTGTTAAGGAGCGGGGGGACAGTGACTGCTCCTGAAGGAAGGAGACAGTATTTCCTCTAGCAGCAGCTATTGCTGTCCTGTACCTCATCCCTTTCCCCCTTTGCTCTCTCCTCCCCAGCAGCAGTCTGTTTCACCATGCTGTGCAGCGGCTGCAAACCAGTTTGAGAAAGGAATGCTGTGTGATGCATAGCATAATACAGTAAGCATGTTTTTTATTACTGCATGTTTGTTTGCTCTTGATTTTCATCAATCTAGGCAGATACTGAAATGCTATATTGTTTTAATTTCTGTAAGAAAATCTGCAGTTTGGATATGCATATGAAGAGCCCACTTGCCTACAAGAGCATAGCTATGCAGAAGAATGCATAATTACATTTCATAGCATTGAAGCCTGAGCATCAGAATGTGAACATCTTCCAGAAAGTCCCTAAGCCTGTAAAGAGAAGACATGCAGCACTTAATATGATGGAAAACTCACAGAGGCTGAGAATTGCAATGCCATGGTGAAGGTTCAAGATCCTTACAGTTGCAAGGAGGTTGCACAGCAAGCTCAATATCTTGGACTTTAGATGAGCAGACATTGGCCTCTTTAGGGATCTGCTTCATACAGTACCATGGGATAAATCCCTGGAGGGAGGAAAGCTGTTTAGTATTCAAGGATCACCTCCTCCAAGTTCAGGAGCAGTGCATCCCAACAAAAGGGGAAACAAAACCCTAATTTCTAAAATGAGGAAAAAGAGAACACCCAGGCAACTATAGGCCAATCAGTCTCACCACTGTGTCTGAAGTGTTGGTTTATGACAATCATAGAATCACAGAATCCTAGGAGGTTGTAAGTGAGCTCCAGAGATACTCCAGTCCAACGCCCCTGCAAAGCAGGACCACGTAGGGCAGGTCACACAGGAACACATCCAGGCAGGTTTTGAAGATCTCTTGACAAGGAGACTCCACAACCTCTCTGGGAAGCCTTCTCTAGAGTTTTGTCACCCTCACAGTAAAGAATTATTTTCTCATGCTGAGATGAAACTTCCTGTGATTGAGTTTACATCCATTGCCCCTTGTCCTGTCACTGGGTGTCACTGAAAAGAGACTGGCTCCATCCTCCTCACAGCCACGCTTCAGATATTTGTAGACTTTGATAAGTTCTCCTCGTAGCCTTCTTTCATCCAGACTAAACAGCTCCAGGTCTCTCAGTCTTTCCTCGTAAGAGAGATGCTCAAATCCCTTAATCATCCTCATACCCCTCTGTTGAACTCTCTCCAGCAGTTTCCAGTCCTCTTGAACTCGGTAGCCCAGAGCTGTACACAGTATTCCAGCTGTACCAGCTGTACTGTCCTTTTTCACATAGCATTGCTGGTGCAGCAGCTGAACTCCCATTGTAATAGACTTCCTTGCAAGGTATATTATATATAAAGGATATTTCATATTTCTTTAGAATGGCATTAGCATAAATAACTTGCCAATGAAAAGTTAAATCTATGTGTTCAAAAATTTTGTAATAGTTTCGTTCAAGGTAATTTTTGTAAAGAATCTTTAATTGCTTCAGTTGAGTTAGTTTTGCTGTTTCCTTTCCATTTTCACCGACATTGCTTAGTCTTTTCAGTTATGTAGTACCTTTATGCCTTGATAGTATTTGTCAAACTTAATTATTCTTACTACAGCTGAAGCATAAAATTTTGGGCAAGATATTCTACTCTAGACACGGTGCTTTGTTGTTTTATGTACTCATAGAGTTATCATCTGTCTCTACACATTATTTTCAAGAATTCAGTGGAAAAAAATGCCTTTCACAGTCAAGGTGTGAATACATTTCCCCACTCTACCAGCCACTTTTAGCCCAGTGTAAAATAAGAGGGATCAGGAGCACAAACTTGTTTTGTTGTGTAGAGAAGGTCTTGATGAGTTGGAATGCAGCTGAGATGCCAAACTCCTCAAATTATGACTTCCTGAAGTTGCAATGATTTCAAGTCCCCATCTGTTCAAACATGCCTTTGATATGACCATTTTATTTGTCCTTTGAGCCTCTACTGTCCTCTGATGCTAAGCTGCTTGGTCAGGTAGAAGTCAATCCTCTTCCAGTCACCTTCCAAAATTTGCATCTCTGTGCATTTCTGCTAGTGCTTGCTCACACAAGTCCTTAGATAGCCCTTGCTTTCCTTAGCCCACTTCTCCATATGTTGGTCCTCAGTGTGTTTCAGTAAAACACTGTTACAGAGTTACCTGGCTGTTAATTATTAACTGCAGCTTCCAAGTGCCAGTGTTGTAGGTGCTGTGGAAATGCATGATGGAATTGGTTAATGATTCTCAAAAAAACAAGTGCCGGCCAGAAGCAAGCAAGGTAACACAAACTTGTGCTGCATACTTACCTCTTTATTAACAGCATCTGCAGGTACACTGCTAGTAGAAAGGGAGCCATTCTCTCACCCTGGAGCTGGGTGGCATAGCACAGATCATGAGCTTTGTGGTTACAGGTTGGACTCGATGATCTTCGAGGTCTCTTCCAACCTTGGTAATACTGTGATACTGTGATACTGTTTACCTGCCTAAACTCCCACTGCTTGTTCTTTCCCCAGTCAGAGTGTCCAGCTGTTAACATTCACAGAATGTTTTTTCTCAGTGCTGAAGAAGGAAGCAGGGGCCCACCATATCCTTAGCATTCTTACCCAAAGAAAATTCTCTCCTTGATTCTTAGGCAAAAATAATTGGCTATGCTGATCCTAAGCAGAGAGACTTCCATGAATGTGAATGATCCCAGTGCCTGTCCTTCCTACAGTTATTCCCAGTATCAGAAATCCTTCAGAAGAGGATGAAAAGAACTTCAAGTTCATCTGACCAGTTTTAAACCAGAGGAAATTATTTCAGCCAGTTCCCAAGCAAATGAGTAGCTCAAACTCTTGTCTTTTAGATGCCAAAACTGAGTTTTGCTTTGAAGAGATTTTCTATGGTTGTTCAAAGGATTTCTAAAGGACACTTTTGAATAACCTTCTTTATGTTGGATATTGCCTTACTCTATATGGTTCAGCAGGGGCTCTATCACAGCAGGATTAGTTCAGGCTAACCACAGGATTTTACTCTCCTGTTTACTATCATTATTTGCCAGACTTTGTCCCAAGACTCCCAGCCATGTCCAGCAGAATCTGTTACATAAGGTTGATGGGGGTGATTACACAAAGAAAGATAATCTTAAGGACACTGGGGGTCTTCATAGATAAGCTCTCACAGGATGTGAATCTTAAGTGACAAAGAGACTCCTGGTTGGGGTGTGTGATGCTTGGTAAATGAGAATAGAAATTACCAAACAAGGAAGAAACATCCAGAGGACATCTGTAGAAATTCCAGCAGGGGTTTCCAGTACATTCTCAATGACCACCAAAGAGGTGCACCACACGTGTAATAGATATGCAAATAAGATCACACACACACAGAGAATCACCAAGGTTGGAAGAGACCTCAAAGATCATCAAGTCCAACCTGTCACCACAGACCTCATGGCTAAACCATGGCACCAAGTGCCACGTCTAATCCCCTCTTAGAACACCTCCAGTACCTTTACATTGTTTCTTAGGCTAACTTTAAGTTGTTGAGTACATTTACAACATTAAGTATTCTTGCTGATTTACCAATCCCTTGATTTCAACTAAATGAACTGTTTGATCATAAAGATCTAAGATGATGCTTCAATGTTTAATAAAGTAAAAAAAAAAAAAAAAATATATCTTTTAGTCACAAGCTCCGTTTCTTTACAGGGTGGGGCACCATGCATCTACCTGTACACACACACAATTTTTTTTTAGTTAAGAACAAAGATAAGTTATATACCACCTTAAAACATCAATATGAAGATGATTAATTCTGGGAAAGTTAATGTATATGGGAAAAAAGAAGCTACTGCCTTGTGTTGTCAGTATGCAAGACCTGAGGCAGGGGTCTTCTTGCAGCCAAGCTTCCCCAACTTTGCAATAAAAAATGTCTTGCTTTCTGAAACTTAAAACTGGAGTCATAGAGGGTTTACTTGAATAGCCTAATTTTACTGTGTCAGCCCAAAATATTTTCATACAGGAAAAGACTCTGTCTTGATGTGCATTTAATCACATACATCTAGTGTAACTGCTTCACTAAGAAAAAGCTTCTTGGTTCCTTCTCTCCAGGCATTTCTGGATGGTACTTGGGCTCCTGGAAAACCAGACCAAGCCCCTGTGTCACGTAGATTGAAGGAAGGACCTGATGCTCCTCCAGTGCTGGACCCTCAAAGGCTGTTTGAGGCTGTTCAGTCTGGAGAAGAGAAGGCTCCGAGGTGACCTCATTGTGGCCTTCCAGTATCTGAAGGGGGCTACAGGAAGGCTGGGGAGGGACTGCTCAGGATCTCAGGGAGTGATAGGACTAGGGGGAATGGAATGAAGCTGGAAATAGGGAGATTCAGGCTAGATGTGAGGAGGAAGTTCTTCCCCATGAGAGTGGTGAAGCCCTGGAATGGGTTATCCAGGGAGGTGGTTGAGGCCCCATCCCTGGAGGTGTTTAAGCCCAGGCTGGATGAGGCTCTGGCCAGGCTGATCTAGTGTGGGGTGTCCCTGCCCATGGCAGGGGGTTGGAATTCAAGAAGCTTTGCAGCAACTTGTGTGAATACAAAGATGAGATGTGCAATAATCTTCTTTCCTCCAGTATGTAAGTGGTGAGATGGAGTTCAGGTTTCTGCAGGAGGTTTGTTGGGGTTTTGTTGATGTTCTCTAAATGCTGACTGTTGCTGACCTTTGCATACACATATACATTCACTCTATTTCTAAGAGAGATATTTTGTATGCTTATACAGTGCTTGGCTGTTGAAAACATTAATTAACATTTAGCCTGTGGGAAGAAAAGCCCATAGTGACAAGAATAAATGCTCCAAGGGCTGTCTGCCTACTCCAGCCAACTTGCACAGGCCATCAGTCAGGCATGGAGAGTGGAGATGGTGTGTTCCCTATGTGACACCTAGAGAGGCTGTTGCTGTAGTGACAGTGTCCTCTGAGGCTTAGCTGGGCAATTAAGTGGTGACATTTGAAGTCCAGTTCTTTTGTGCTAACATGTCCACTCATTAATCATGGTTAATTAATTCCACAACATCAAAACTGCTCAGGTTGGTTAAGACTCTTAGGGCTTGTCTTGGATTTCTTCCACCCCTTCTTTTTAGTAAAATAAGCATAGAATAACACTTTAAAAGTCTTAAAAGAGCAGAAATGGTCTGTTGTAAATAAAAAAAAAAAACATTAAAAGATGAAAATATCTGTGCAAAAATGGTGACAAAAGAATGAATGATTATAAGAGAAGGGGAATAATGAAAAAATAAAAAGTGGATAATAAGGCACTTTTGCTAATGCTCTGCATTATTTACTCTAAGATTTTGCTTCACTTGCTGTGCAGTCGTCAGTGATGACACTATTTTTCTTCTGCTCTTCACCAGTTTAGGCAGTTAATATTTTCCATGGATTGTTGGCTAACATTCTCACCTCACTTCAGTTTATTGATGCTACACTGATGACCTCTGAATGCAGAGATGATTCCCTTTCTACTTTTCTTTGTATTGAGCAAGTCACTTCAGAATCTTTTCTATGTGCTATACATGTAATTTCCTAAATCATTATCTAGCTAATACCTCTCTCTGCCATATTTTTTCAGCTTCAGTTGAACTGTGTTGGGTAGAAATATTCCTGAGACAAATCTAGGGTTGCACATGAGCAGGGCTGGCCTGTGGGACAGCGGGGAAGCAAGCAGCAACCTTAGGAAATGTATTCTGAATCCTCCATGGACATACCTGTGTTAGTCCTGAGCCTTGTTACCCAGGACTTTGACTGTTAGACTCCTGCTCAGTTAGAGCAGAGACCAGATAAAGATCTCACTTTGTGACACTCCTCTCTTCATCAGAGTCAGTGTTAAACTTATGTCTGTGTTTGAATTGCCTGATGCAGTTCCTGAACACAAGACTGACATTGATGCCAGGAGGCAAAGCTCTGCTAGTTCTTCTCCTCTAATGGGAGGAGACCACATTTCGGTGGCTGAAGTTGCGCTGGAGAGCCATGTTCAGTCCTTCTGGAACAGCCCCAGCTGGAACTCCAATCCTCCTCACACTACGACTGAGCTAAGAAATGGATTTATGTATATATGCATTGTATATATGTGTGCCTGTACACCTCACAATGAAAGGGATGTGGGGATGTGGTGCTGCAGCAGCTTTGCCTCTGTCAGGCTGCCAGATTCAGCAAATTCCAACATAAATCAGAGTTATGCATTTTCAAATATCTTTCTGTATATTTTGGGTTTTTGTGTAGGAAGTGGTTTTATTGGCAGTCTTGATGAAGATTTAACTTCAGTGTCATTATAAATGCATGATTTAGATGCTTTGCACTCTCTTTTGTTCACTTGTAACATAAACAGGATAATTTTCTTCCTTAATCAATCAGTATAATCATGTGTGCTATGTAAATAAAGTCATATATTTCTTCTTGAAAATTGCACACAATTGTTTCTTTTACATCTGCAGAAATCTCCAGAGAAGGCATTCTGCTCTTTAGCACTGCTTAAGATGACATATGCTCACATAATGTGGAGGCAGTTCCTTCTCTGGGTATCTCTCTGTATTCATATGCAGGATGAACTATAAAAAAATACTATAAAAAAAACTTGGTCATCATGAGAAACATGAAACATTCATGTCTCCTTCTTGGAGTTGCAGGCATATGAAAAGGTCATTTATTTTGCACTATGCATTCACTCATCAGTGTCAAGAGTTCCAGGCAACCACAACAGTACCAGAGTTAAAAAAGAGTAAGTGTGAAAATACTGTTCCCTAATTATTGGACTGATGAGATACCTGAAAGTGAAGAACTGCTGCAGGCAGTCCTTGTGGAGCTGCAGAGAAAAGGGACTGCATACATTGAGGGAAAGGATTGTCTTGTGCAAACTGCCACACAATGCTGTCCCTAGAGAGACATCCATTCAGGTGGTGGTGTACATTTTTTTTTCTCTTCACTGGCACTGGAAGAAATGATAAAGATCAGAGATGAGCCCAGAGTGTAAAAGTCAAGCCAGAAAGGTTGTTAATAATTTTCTCTGAAAAAAAATCTATATCTGACACAGTTCTTTCTATTCTCATTAAAAACTGGTTTTACCTGTTAATTTGTGAAAACAGTAGCAGGAATATAATGGTGACCAGATTCTTATTAATGCTAGGCGCAATTGGAATGATTTGACATGAGGTGTCATAGGGTGTCTTGGAGAACTGAGGAGCTGAGATGTAAATCTAGAGTTGGAAAATACATGGTTGTTTGCCTTTGCATGTAACTGCTTCAGGGTGATGCTCTTCCGTATCTGCAATGGTCTTTTGCAGTCAAAGTGTATGCAGTTAAATTGGCTTTTTTTGCACTATGGAAAGAAAAATAAATCTTCTTAAAAAGTGTGAGTGTTGGCCTTCATGTTGATAGCTCTGAAAGTGACAGTCTTTGGTTCACATTTACTATAAACTAGGAAAAATTAGGAGTCTACTATTTTACTTTGCCTTTCTGGATTCAGTTTTCCTTGTAAATTGCTGGAAGTTTTCTTCCATGATTGATTTCTTCTTTCTACTAAGCTCACCTCCTGGTTTGTAATCTGGTTTTGCTTATTTCTCATTTCATGTTTCTTACAAACCTGTTTATTTTCCTGATCTAGCTAGGCCTTTAAAAAAATTGCAATTCATAGATTTTTTTAAAAAAATCCTTCAGTATACTTCATCTCGTGACAAAGAGTTTAGCAGCTCAACTGCATTGTAAGAAGAATCTATTTCCTTGTTTCAAACTCTTTGAGTCTTTCAAATTCTCAGGCTGGAAAAGGCTGAACAGTTGATTTCAGTTCACCCTGCCCAGGCCATTTTTTATTTTCTAAATGTCTGTTGCACCTTCCCTATCATCTCTTTCCCAGGCTGAAGAACTGGAAATTATTTATCTTGCCTTATTTAGAAGTGATTTTGTACCTTTGATCTTTCTTGCTGCCTTTCTCTGATCTGCAAAGAGTTTTCCTTTATACAGTATGAAAGCACAGTCAGAAAATCTATTAATGCTTCATACCATGCTTGTTTAGTGAGGAAGTAGGGCATTGTAAATTCTCATGACCCTGAATAAAGAGGAAAAAGATGAGCCTGATCCTCAAGGCAAGCACAAACCAGCTGAAATATTGCTAGTGAAGGAAATGAAAAATTTGTGAGCTGACCCATGCAATTTTGTGGTGAAGACTTTGAATATTTTGCTTACCAAAATGCCCATGATTCTCTTGTTTGTGAAGGAGGCTGCAAAGAATTATTTTATTAGAGTGAAGTAAGAGAAATAAGTAAGTTCACTTTTCATTCAAGTTAGAATGTTGAGCTCTGCTTATACTAAAAATAATTCTAAAGGAAAAAGGAGTGACTGTGATTATAGTACATTGCATTATGAGCAGTTAACATTGGTTTTGCTTCTTCTTCTTATTTTTCTTTTTCTTCTTTCTCTTCTTTCGTTTTTTGCTGATTAGGAAGCCGATTCTTTAAATAAAATAAAAGAATGTTTCTATACCTATATTACTTGGGATGTGGGAAATGTAAAGCCATACTTAGTTGCAGGCAAAGAATCCTTCCTAGACTAGGAGGAATAATTTGTTATACCTCATTTCCCTAAGATAACTGTAGAAGAAATGGATCCATCATATAAATGGCTGTGAATTGAAAAAAGTTAATAAAAATTGCAGTGCACCTGAATGATAATGTCGTTACTATCTCATTAACTGAATGCCAGAAGAAGGCAATGATAATTGTGTAGCTGCTGCTGAGAGAATTTTCAGAATGCGTTATGAATGTTGTGCCTCATCCTGACAAGTTTAGTTCACAAAAGATCAGTAAGCAGCATCTCACTGTTAAATTTCAGCATAATTAGAGTCTTCCCTTAACGAACATCCAAGACACGGATCAAAATACAGCTGCAGCACGTATGGCTTGAACTTCATAAATATTTTTTTGAACTTAAGCTTTCAGTTCTGTTCATATTATGGATACCAGACAGTTCACAATATTTTTCAGGTAAAATTCATGGTATGTTCTGTATCTTAGTAGTGATGAAATGATTTCCACTATATAAGGTTTTGACAGTATTAACCATAAGTTTGTGTGTATATATATATGCATATGTATGTATATATATGCAATGTAACGTGTATAAAATGCATATAATGCAGATAAATATAGATATTTTTCCCTCTTCCTACACTTGTTGTTTTAGTAACAAATCAAAAGCTCTGGACTGTACTGCTGTGTTTCAGCTGTAGCTGCTGAGGTTTTTTGGTCTGGTTTTTGTGTGAGTACTTTCCATTTTATTCAGTCAGTCCAGCTGGAATTAAGCACCTCTCAGTATCACAGGAGCTTTTTAGAAAGGTCAACCCAAGTACAGAAGTCTTCTCTCTGCACACTATTCATCAACTTCATTCACCTTGCTGTGAGGTGGGCAGTGGGCCATCAAATTTGATTACTTGTGGCTTAAAACATAGATCACATCTTGAATGCAATTTTGCCTCTGAGAAACTATGTGGAGGGACTGGATAGGCTTAGCTGAGTGAGTTGTGTGAATAGAATAGAATAGAATAGAACAGAACAGAACAGAACAGAATAGAATAGAATAGAATAGAATAGAATAGAATAGAATAGAATAGAATAGAATTGAATTAAACAGGTTGGAAGAGACCTTTGAGATCGAGTCCAACCTGTCATCCAACACTATCTAATCAACTAAACCATGGCACCAAGCACCCCATCCAGTCTCTTCATGCATCCTACATAGACTGAGAGCACTGATGTTCAACTTTCTTTTACTGCCATTTGTAGCATTTCAGAATGGGGGAGATAGCAGGGGTAAGGGACAGTACTAAAGCCTAATATACGTGAAACAAATTGTCTTTAAAGCTCCAGATATTATTAATAGTTGTTAAGTCTCTTGCACTCTTACATTTACATAAGTAAGCTTTAGGAAAGATGACAGCAAGTAGTGTTTCATTAGAGATTAATACTCTATTGTGGCAGCCAGATTTGCCTGTTCTGTTGTTTTGGATGGGCTTGTTATTCCCTTTCCTTACAGTGATCTAGAGAATCAAATGACATTCAACAGAATGTTTTAAGAAGTATGGAGTTAAAAAACCAAGTCCAAAGCTGTATTCAGTTGCATAACTAATTTAAACCTCTGTGTTTTCTGAAGAAAGAGCAGTGATACCTTTTAATCAGTGCCAAAGTGCTGTGGTACATTGCTTTGGGACTCAGAATACCTGACCTGTGTCTCAGGCTTTGTCTCTTGAAGTCCTGTTGATTTATTTGAAGTCCTTTGAAGTATCATCTTTCTGCCACCATTTCTTCCATGTCATTATAGGTTAAATGCTGATTTCAGTATGTACTGTAATATGTTTTGACCTCAAACATGCTATTGTGATATTGTTTCTTGTCTCCTTCTGCACCATGGGGAACTCTAGTACTTTTCAGCTGTAAGAGGAAGTGCATAGTATCGTCAGTATGAGTCTGCAAATTATTATAACTCTTACTTTTCCCCGGTCAGAAAATGTTTTAGGGTGCTGATCAAGCAGAAGTAAAGGCTGATGCATACAGAACGAAGCCAGAATGAGCTGCAAGGATCATCTAGTGCCATTGGTTAGAGTCTTGTACAACTTAACTGAATCAGTTTTCATTTGCACTCTAGCAGTGGCTCCCTCACAATGAATCTTGGCCCACAGTATTTCCTGTGGATCACTATCTGTCTTTGTTGTCAAGCTTAAGGTTTAAAATACTGTAAATCCATTTGCATAAACTAGCTCTGACCACTTTACTATATAACTTTGCTTGGTCACCATAACAAATGGAGAACAGTCAGTAGCCCTTTTGCTATGACTGTGTGTCTTGTGTTAACACAGCCTGCTCTCACAAGCAAGCCCCCTCTCTACACACAGATGGGGGGAAAAGTAACACAAAAAATCCCTCTGGGTTGAGATAAATAGTTTACTGAGATGGTACACTCTACAGTTACCTTAGCAAAAGCAAAATCATCAGCAAAAGCCAGCAATAAAACAATTCCCCCACCTAAACACAGAGCAGCCAGCGCAGAAGAAAATGCCAGCAGCCTGTCTCAGTCCGGAGAAGGAAAAAGACTCAGTTCTTTTGAATATTCCCATGTTATGAAATTAGAGGCACAAACGAGGCCAAAATATGAACAGCTAGACTATTTATTACACCAATAAAGTGGATGGGTCAGAAGCGGAGAGAGAGAAAATAGAGAGGGAGAGAGAGTGGGAGAGAGAGACGAGAGAGAGAGAGAGCGAGAGAGAGAAGAGGAAAGGAATTATTTTACCACACCCCTCACCCCCAAGACAGTTTGAGTCTGTGGAAGAAAGGTGTTGCAGGAGATGTTGGGTCTGTAGAGGAAGGCTGCTGCAGTTTTGGCTGTAGAAGAGATGTTGTCCTCTGGGCAGCCTCTTCAGCTCCATGAGTTGCAGCAGGCGGAACTTGGGACAGGGAGAGAGGGTTCCTCTTGGTCTGCTTCTTCCAGGCTACATGGTGATGTCTCTGTCATTTTTTTCTTTCCTGGTATTCTCTCTTGTTTTTCTTCAGAGCAGCATTGCCCCAGGCTTTGCCTTCTCTCGTGCTTTCCTTCTCAGCAGCATTGTCCTTCTACTGTGTTTTTCTTCATCTGTGTTTTCTTTCTTCCAAGCCAGTACTTGCTCAGATCTTTTTATACAGTTTTTAGGCCGATTGGCCTCTGCTCATTTCCAGGACAGCTGCAGTCCAGTGAGCATTCATTATCCTTTGTTGGGGCACATCTCAGTTCATGATACAATCACAAGGTGGTTTGCATGCAGGAATGGTCCTGGTGTATGCTTATTACCAAAGGTATCAATGGCTGTGGCCTCGGTCCACTGCTGTCAGGCCAGCTTAGTCTAAGCAAGCAGCAAAGGTGATTTTATCTTTGTTGAATCATATTAGAAGAGACAAGATTTTAGTCTCTCACACACCCCAAACCCAGAAACCAGAAGCAGCACAGGAAGCCTCTCATGTTACAATCTGACCTTCAAGCTGTATGATGCTTTTCTCCAGCCATCACTTCCATTTTGAAGCTGTCAAGATGACGGCATGGTATTGAATATCATCAGCAGATTCAAGTCAAGTGGACATGCCACACTGAAAATGAGAAGCTCCCACACTAAATACCCTGAGAGGTCTGTCTTGTAGTCACTAAGCCAGAGATGGATTGATAAGCAGACCAAGCAGTGGTGGGTCTTAGACAACCTGTGAGAGGCTGCGGCTTTTTTGCCCTGTGAGCTGCATCTCAATGGCCTTAGTTTTGAGCAGAGAATTTTCTTTACTAACTTAGTCAAAGGTAAGCCTGGTCTCCAGATGGTTGAAACTGATTCATGAGATGAGTACCAACTTCTGGAGGGAGAAGTGGTTGGTGGAAGTAAACAGGATGAGTTGAATCAGAATAAAACAGTCCCCTGAGCTGCTTGCTGCCGGATGTGACTGAAGTGCAAATAGGCTATTTCAATGTAAATGTACTCTGACCAAATTTTCAAAGATATTTGTGGGCCTAAAAGCTGCATATGAATATTTTATGAAGCGCTTTGATTTCCACTGTGAGTGAGGTACAGATTTCCTACTTCACTTGCAATGAACTGTGAAGTTTTAGGAGCTAGTACTTCTAGAATGGGGCACATGACCAGTGGGTCACAGTGAGGAGGAGTGGGCCTTTTGGTCTGAAGACTGACAAAAGAAGAGATTATTTGGGCTCTGAATAGAAACTAACATAGACATGATTGATAGCCAGGTAAAAAAGAAGTAAGAAATAGGGAGGTACTTACATGTGTTGATGAGATCAATATTGTGTTCCTTGCCTGTCAGTTCTCATAAAGGTTTTTGTCTCCCCCCTCACCATGCAGTGTTGCAGTAAGTGTTGATCATGATTGCCTTTGATAATCTTTGAATCAGCACAAAAAGAAGAAAGGCAAAGTCTGTTTCTGCTCATCTGTCATTGAGCTTCTAAAGAGCCTTCCTCTATCCGCTTTGACACTGTCATACCCATACTTTAAATGCCAGATTGATTTATTTCTCTTAAGATAGATGAAACTTGATTCTGTCTTGTGAATAGTTTTTCCTATTGGAATTAATGTTGGCAGATATTTGCTCTGACTTAGTTCATGCTGACCTTAATTAAAGATCAAATCACCACATGTGAGGCAATGTCACACACTATTTTGATAGTCCCTGACTGCAGTAGTTCCTCATAAAACTAGCAAATGGTACAGCATAGGCACACTGAAAGATATGCAGTTTACTTGTTTCCAGAACATCTTTATTCAAATGTGATTTAAATTTCTTCCGTTATAGAAACATGTCCCATGATAGAAGTTCTTAACTACCATAAACATAGCTAGATGGGAGACAAATCTGGAGTATTTAATTTGTTTGTTTATTTTTAATGTCAATAACAGATATGTATCGTCTAAAATGCAGCAATGAAACTTAGTCATTTGCCACCTACTTTTTTTTTATACTCCCCCTCCCCCACAGCTTCTGTATTACATGCTATTTTGTGCAGCTTGTATTTTCTTCCTTGCCTGGGGACCCACTTTGGCATGGGATCTGGGGAGACTGCCTGAGGTTCACAGGAGGAGAGGCGAAGTCGCTGTGCTGTTAGAGCAGAGGGAAGCTATGTTTGTACATATTTTAAAAACAGTCCTTGTTAGCCACTTATCTGCTCCATCTCCCTTACTCACCTAGCCAGCAGGGACAGCTATATCCTGTTCCATGATACAGAGCAGGCTTGTTGATAACTCTGTGGTTTCCTAATTTTATTCTGTTTCGCCTGTTGTGGATGTAACATCATTATTTTTCTTTGAAAACTACCAGTGGAGAAAGGAAGTTGTTTGCAGGTGGTAAGATAGAATATTTTGACTATCTTGAATATCAAGCTATGAAAACAAGCTGACAAAATCCAATGCAGAGAACATAAAAATTATTTATATGCCACAAAGTATTACTTATTGGAGATGTTTAGAATCCAGGACTCATTTTAGAGCCATGTCTATAATTGAAGGCATTTGACTAAATGTGTGTGACAATCTTCATGTTTTTATAACCACCTTGGTCAGTATCATGTTTTACTATGACTCTTCAAGGCAGTTAAGTTGTACCTTTCCAATGACAGACAGCACTGTGAAAAGGTAGGTGAAACTGACTTTGCTGTAAAAGTTAATGTACGTTAACAATTGAAACTGGTGGGGTTTAAGTAGGAATTTTATTTTTGTATGAGATTGTTTTTCTCCTGGAGAGTAAAAAGTGTAGTCAAACCATATAGTAGAAAACCCCACAACTCAAAATGCACTATCTGCATAGTTCATACTGCTTCCCCCAAGGATGTCATTCCAAAACAGGTCATTCCAAAACAGATCAAAACAAAACAGACCACCTATGATATAATATTTCTGTTCGCTTAGAACATGATCCATTCAAAAGCAGTATCTTATAAATACAGGCAGAAGATGAAAAACTTTAGAGAAGGGAAATGGTTTCTATATTTTCTGTTGCTTACATGTCCATCAGAATTCAAAACAAGGGATTGCATTTTCATTATTTTCATGAGACTATTTCTACTTTACCCATAGCATTCAAATACTATGTCAGTCAAATTTGGGAATGAAGTCAGAAATTAATAAGTACAATTACTACAGTAATCTGGAAACTGGAAGGTTCCTTCATATTGCTGGTGACTTCCCTGTATGTAGGAGGACCTGTCAGTTTTTGCAAAGCATTATGATATATTTCAATAATAGGCTGTCAGCTCTTCTTTTTAAAAATACATAGAAACGTAGCATACAAACTGTAGACTGATCTGTATGAAATGTGTTAAATGCAACATCTGATAATAAAGCAGAGCTGTAGGTAATAGTAGACAAGGTTATCATGGAAAGGGCATTATTGGCAGTTTAGTGGGCCTGTATCTGTCTTTGTATTCACAGTATTAAATCCACTAATTAAACCCACTAATTTTTTTTAAATACATTCTTTGGAAGGGATGACTTTCTTGTGCTCATTGCCAGAATTTGATTTGCCCTCCATGCATTCACAACATAAAACCTGCTTCTTGTGTGTTACACAAAACCCCTAGGAAATATTTTGAACCCTGGAAAGAGTAAAGTAAAATATGAGCAACAAAGATATGTCCAAATCTTTCAGAAAATGTAAAGATGGAAAAGAATTTGTTTACTTTAAATATTACATCACCATAAACAGTTTTAAAATGTAATTCAATTAAAATGACATTTGCCTTAGATACACAGTAGTTTGACTATAAAAAAAGCTTATGAAGCTGCCTCCATTCACTGTGTGCCTGTTTTAGCTGCAATTTTTGCTGCTAGAAAAGGCCATTCTGCTAATTAGTGGTGATATGGCATGCTTTATCAGCAATTTTAGAATCTATTTGCTCCACAGAAGTTAATCAGCCGAAGTGAAAACATTTCATCTCTGCAAGTGTTTTTCAAAGTGCTGCAAAATGGCTTTGCATGCAGTTGCACAGGTGAAATAGGAGTTCAAAGATCATGTATCTAAAAGTACGTAGATACCATGTAGAGCCATGGCAGTGAACCAAACTAATCTCCCCTTCCTTGCATGCTCAATCCTTTTTTCAGTAGCTGAAAGTCTGTAAGGCCATTTGATATCCAGGTTACAAAAGTATTTAGGGAGGACAAGGCCATCACAGAGAAATAATTTCTGTATTATTGTTCAGTGGGCAAGAAACTGTGGAAATTTCCACATTAACATCCTTCAGAAAGATGTGGGAAGGAGAGCATATATAGATTCGTCTGAAATAGACCTTGGTTCCTGAAGACTATAAAGTAACAACTATGAAAATAAACTTTAAAAAAAACGGGTTCTAGAAGAGGTCAGGCAAACTGTAGATCTGTAAACTCAGTGTCAGCAAGGGGCAAAAACTGAAGCAGTAAGAATAGATAAATGCTGCATTCTATTTTGAAAGAAGTAAAATGAAACCTTTCCTTTAAAATGTCCTGAAGTTGTCAGAAGGCATCAACAAACACATGGATGAGACTGGTTTAATTGATAGCTCTACCCTGTTTCCAAAAGGCCTTTGAAAGAGTCCTTTTCCCCACAGGTCTTTTCAGTAAACTATGTAGCTGGGAGGGAAGATTCATGCATGGATAATAGTTCTTCAAAAGACAAAGAGCAGGAGTAAATGTTAGGTTCTTATAGTCAGACTTAAAGAATAAAGGAAGTGTGGAAGCATGGAAGATACCTCTTCCCTGGACAATACCTCAATTTGTGTAATTGTTGCTCTCATCTAGTTCAAGCATAACAGCCTATTCCTAATAATGCCATGTAGTATTTTAGGTGTCTATAATGTATCACCACATGCTTCTGTAGAGGTTGCCACCAATACTGTATGAATGTGAGCTTCTAATTTTAAGGCTAATTTTGGAGTTGTTAGAATGTATCCCCACAAACCATGTGATTTCAAAAAGAACTGTTTCAGGGTATCCAACATGTTTCACACTAAGGCTTTTGAATAGATAATGATACCTTGGCAGTTTTGAGATGTGAAGGCAAAAAAATGGCAACTTTTGTATGGAGATGGAATTAGTTGGTGGCAGCAGCATGAAAAGATTTTAATACTTACTTAATTCTTTCCTGAATATAAACTAAATTAAATGCTTTCTTTGACCTAGCTTGCTGATTCTTGATAGCATTTGCCTGACAACAGAAAACTAAACTTTAAGGTTTCCTGAAAGTGAATTTACCTGTTAGATGCCTTCCAATTAAGAATTCACCCAAATATTGATTGGAGATCTTAATATAGTTGACAATGGTAACCAAGATTTTAAAAAACTTAACAAACACATAAAAGAATGTCATCATTAAACACTTTCCTTAGTTATACTTCACTACTGTTATTCTCCTTTTTGTTCCCCATCAGTCTTTGTGAATTACATAGCCAAAGACCACTCTCTCCTAGGACAAGCTGCCAGATTATTAAAACCCAAACTTGATGGAAGTTTGTAGTAGTTATTAGACAAGCATAACAATGAAGAGCACATATGTGATCATCAGTTCATTTTTCTGTTTGTCCTGCCTTCTCATGGTAGCTTTTGAACCTGTTTATTACTGTAAAACTTGCCAGAAGGAAAGATATTAGGTATATATATGAAGAAATTCCGTGAAGGCTGGTAGGTAATAGTATGTAATAAGCTTCATGAGGCCTGGTAGTATACCCCTGCTGAGGGAAAGTAAGGAGAAATCTACTGTTATTCATTTAACTTAGCAGTCAGTTGCTTTTCCTGTCATAGATTTTATTTTAAAAAAAAAGTGACATAGATTAATTTGTTGGAAAATATCTCAGAAATCAGACATAGAGCTGTTTGTATAATATGTCAAAGACTGATGTGTTACTCCATAGATTATTTTATTTTCAAGTAAACTGTTTACATTTTATGGTATGAAATGGTGGTGTTTGGTTTGTTTTTTTGGTTTTTTTTTTTTTTTTTTTTTTTGTAGTACTCATGCCTGCATCAGATCCAGGACCTAAGAAGAGAGTACCAGTTTTTAGAAATTCTGCTTCCAAAATTCAGGCAAAATCCAAAGTTACTGTTAGCTTTCCCTGAATACATACCTGATTATGTTTGATTTTTTTGGTTTTGTTTGGGTTTTTTTAGTTAATTGTACGTTCAAATGTGTTTGTGCAGTTTTAGTAGTAAAGAAATAAAATTATTCCAGAGATGCATGTAAACACAAAAAGAGCCCTTGCAGGCAGGAAGGGAAGTGCAGTGACTGGCTGATTCCTTCTGAATGAAGAAAATGTGAGGTCCCCTCTGGCAAAGAATTATTTTTGATTCAAAATATGAAGAATCATTAATTAGAGTCAATGATATTGGTTATGTGTTTTACACAGAGGTGATCCCAAGTGATTGTAACTCTTATTGTTTATAGTTTATTTTTCCTGGATTTGATTCAAGAGCTTACAGTTTATGGTGCCTTGTCATCTACACTGGCATATAGACAGGGTCAGTTTATGGCCAGGGCTGAATAAAATTCAGTCTGTAATAATGATAAAAATTGCATCAAATAACATAGATATCGCAGAAAAGTAATATCCTGCTCTAATGTCCACAGAGCTCTGATTGCAAAAGCTACAAAGAGAATAGCACATGCAAATTAGAAGACAGCATCAAAACTTCCTGGCTTGTAAAAGACATCAATTCCCCCTTCACAATGGGTCTCCTTACCAAGTTTATTTTAGCACTGAAAATATGGAGCAGTTTTCTGATATTTGGAATAAGGACTAATTCAATCTCTTAGTTCTTTTATTGATTCTCAGTTGTTTTGACAAATTCTAGGTTGTCAGGCTCTTTTGGTGTGTCTTCTTGTTTTGTAATTGTTTGGGGGTTTTTCTTGCAAAATTACAATTTCTTAACTTTCTGAAAAACAGTTGAGATTTTCCTTGGTAAAAAAACATCTGAGGATACTGGAGCTCCTGATTCATATTGTTCTATATTATTTTCTTATTTTGACCTTAATGAGTATTTAAGGATTTAAATACCTTTTAGAGTATTAAATATAATGTTGTAGTTGTTAAATTTTACTTTTAATTCCTGAGTAAGTCAGCAGTTGCCCATATTCTATTGGCTTTTCAACCTGTCATGTTCTGTACCCAAGTAACTTTTAATTCATAAAATTTCACCATCAGCCCCGAAACAGAAGTTTCAAAGATTGCTACATTCCTTAAGGAAGACTGGAGCTTTTGTGATAGACACCCCAACTTAGTGATCTCACTAAGAGACATACAAGAAATGGCCAATCATTACACTATGTAACATCAGCTGGTAGACCAGGCACCTCTTTATCCTAATTTTAGGCCAGCTATAGCAATCTGTGGCTTGCTTAAGGAGCTGGAAGTATTGTGCATGTAAGGAAATAAATGGGTAAAAGAATACAAATCCATAGGAATCCAGGCTTCATTAATTTTACTACTCAACCAGTGTTGAGTACACACTGAAAAACAGTGGTTGCCAAATGGGTAAACAGTCACATAGCCAAAGGTATTCTGTCACTGAAATGTATTAAAATCTTAGAAATCCTGACTTCGGACCTCCACAGATCTGAAAATGGAGGAGGGGGTGGAAGTCAATAACACATGACTGGCCAGAGTGTTGCATGGGGAAATGCTGGAGAACCTTCTAAACAGATGTTCTTAAAGTACAGGTATTTGGCATAGTCCATGGTTACCATGTGAATGACTAATATAAATGAAGGCTAAACATTTCCTTTTTAAAACCTGCTTTTCTGTTTCTTCTCATTGTTCTGTCTAGATTAATTTTGTCTGAATATAAAATAGTACAGGTTCCAAAGTAGTACAGTGTGTGTGTGTATATATATATATATATATATATACACTTTTTTTTTTTCCCTACGTAGTTACACCATAAACTGTCAGACAGGGGGAGACACAATCCATCTTTGCAGAGCTAAAGAATTTGCACTTCTTCAGTAATGAAAAAATTCTATTTTATCTCAGTAGTTTCCATGCAGATGTTATAAATTATAGACTTTCTTGCCCAGCTTTCATTTTTTCAGCTTTCTTATCCAGAAGAAAAGTGGAATCTAACTACCAAAACCATTATGAATTGTTTGTTTGGGGATTTTTTTGGGTAAAAATTCTGCTCATGCAGGAGTTGCAGGAATGATTAGTACAATATCTGAGAAGAAAGAAATGTGACAAAATAATTCATAAAGTGGAGACTTTGGGGAAACTCTGTACAGAACTGTGTTTTATATTCAGTATTTGAACATCACTTACTAAGATACTTATCAAATTATTTATGCTTCAATTCAGAGTCAGCAGGCTCTATAATTTTTTTTTCATATAGCATAGTACTTTCTTATATACAGATACATTTGTAGGCAGTTTTCATCATTTGAACTTCTATATAGTATACTACAGTATTTGAGCAACTCAGTGAGCTTCAGTATTCTCTTGAGGAATTAGTCATAGCTACTTTGTCTTCATTTACTTTTAAATGCAGTCTATTTTAATAGCTAAGCACTAGACATCAGATTATATTCACTGATACTGAAAAATACATGTGCTTGAATGTAAAAATCCAATTTCATTGCCTGGAAGCACATGCAGTTTTCTGTAGGTCAAAAGAGATGGAAGAGAAATCAGCCATAATGATGTTCCTCAAGTGATTTACAGGTACAAGCTGGTACTTGGAGTACCTAGAGTTACTTCCCAGTGGTATCTGGTGTTCCTTGCATTAATTTTTGACTCATATTTAGATCATCTTCTGTAGACATAGAATTTATTTATTAAGCAGAAACATCACCACACTGTACATTTAATATAGCTAAAAGGCTGCAGATGGCTCAGGAGGTGAACTTGCCTCTCCACTGTACAGAGAGATTAAATTATCTGCTGTATGAATCACTGTTTCCACATGGTCAAATGGATAGGGAGCTTACTAGAGTTTATGTATACAGTTGGTTGAGTTTTTTATTCATACAGGGTCTGCTTGTAAAGGAGATCAACTAGGTTCATGCAGTATCGTCTTTGAGGTCACCCTGGTGTTTTTCTGTTGAGTTATCTTCATTAGTTACACCTTTTCTACAGCTCAGGCTTGTCCTCCTTGTCAGAAGCTCTTACCATATTGTGTAGTCTATTCAGGTGTCCCTTAATTCCCTTATAGAAGTTCTTGGCTACAGTTTTATCTGCACAGTTGGTCAGAGCTCTCTTACCAACATGCAGAGTTTCTTACCAGAAGCTCCACTAAATCTTTTCTTACTATCCAACAAACATCTGTGAAGGCTAGGAGGCAAGGTGGGGTGGAATGGGAGCAGAAAAAAAGGGTTAAAGAGAAAGAGCAACAGAGGTCTAGGCTAGAGAATTGACAAGGTAGACAGCAGAAAACTGATTTAGCTCAGGATGGTCAGATTCAGAGGGTGGTGCTCAATGGCTTGAAGTGCAGATGGTGAGCAGTGACAAGTGATATCCCTCAGGGGTCTGTTCTGGGACTTGTACTGTTCAATATTTTTGTCAATGACATAATGGGATCGAGTACACCATCAGCAAGTTTGCAGATGACACCAAGCTGTGTGGTGTTGTCAATACGCCAGAGGGACAAGATGTCATCCAGAGGGACCTGGACAAACTGGACAGGTGGGCCCAGGTGAACTTCATGAAGTTCAACAAGAGCAAGTGCAGGGTTCTGCACCTGGACTGAAACAATCCTCACTATCAATACAGACTGGGGCATGAGGTGTTAGAAAGTAGCCCCAATGAAAAGGACTTGGAAGTGCTGATGGATGAGAAGCTGGACACGAGCAGACAGTGTGAGCTTGTAGCACAGAAGGCAAATCACATCCTGGGCTGCATCAAAAGATGTGTGGCCAGCAGATTCAGAGAGGTGATTGTGCTGTGTATAGGTCTTGAGCCCTCAATATAGGAAGGACATGGACCTGATAGAGCGGGTCCAGAGGAGGGCCACGAAAAGGAGGTTGGAGCACCTCTGCTATGAAGACAGGCTGAGTGAGCTGGGGTTATTCAGTCTGGAGAAGAGGAGGCTCCACGGCAGCTTCACGGTGCCTGAAGGGGGGCTGCGTGAAGGATGGAGAGAGACTGTTTACAAAGGCCTGCGGTGATAGGATGAGAGGCAATGGCTTCAAAGTAGAGAAGAGCAGATTTACATTGGATGTTGGGAACAAGGTCTTTACTATGAGGGTGGTGGAACACTGGAACAGGTTGCCCAGGGAAGTGGTTGAGGCCCCTTCCTGGAGATATTCAAGGTGAGGCTCAATGAGGCCCTGGGCAACCTGGTCTAGTTGAGTATGTCCCTGCTGACTGTGGGGTGGTTGGATTAGATGGCTTTTGGAGGTCCCTTCCTGCCTGGACTATACTATAATTCTTTGATTTAATTCCAAGGGCTTCAGTACAGGTAAGGTTCACAGCATGGGGTCTTCTCAGACATGGCACCTTCTTAGGTGCCTGAACAGGAGGAACTTTTTGTACAATTGCATACTGATTAGAGTACTTGCTTAGAAAGCTCTGGTAATTTTTTTGAAGTACAGAAAACTTTGAACCTGTTCCTTCTGGGAGAATGCCTATGAGATTAGCAAACTTGTAATGGAGCACATCTGCAGCTTGTATGGTGAAACTGGACCACAGTTCAGAAAACAAAAATCAAGATTTGTGAGAAGATATAATCATCAAGAAGTACATATGTTGTTTATTTTGTTTAGTAATGTTAATTATGTTGTCTAATGACAATAAAATACAGATTTTTCTCAATAACTCTTCAGTGATAAATAATGTTCTCACAAGTCAGACTACATACAGCTGAAAAATCTGTTGATCTGAGTTCATCCATTTCTTGGGAATTTTTTTCTAAGTTAATACTGTTGGAATGCATTTCTGAACTAACTCGCTGATAACCAAAAGAATTGATGATGTTTTGAACACAGTTTCTGTCTACATACTCACTTACACATTTATGTGTTATATCTACACTGAGTATGACAGTGGCTGAGATACCTGAGTTATGTTTCAACAGCCTAATTCAGGTTCTGGAAGGCAGCACAGAGCCTTATGTGGGCTGAATTACCCCATTGAGAATGTGAAAAGCTTTGTTAATGAGCTTCCTTGCCTGTCAGTCACTTGTTTTCATCTATTTTCTCACTTCAGCTAGTTCAGTCATGAAACAGTAATATGTTTTTCTGTGTTTGCAAAGATGATACTCATGATTTACTCCTCCATCTACCTATCACAGTGGGTGGTTGGTTGTTTTTTTTGATTGGTTATATTTCTGAAGTTTTCATTTAAATCATGCATAACTTTATGAAGTTGGACAATATATTTAGTGAGGTTTTGTGCAGCTTTACAGCAATGATCTCTTTGTAGAGATTATGACAGCGCGTTGTTGATTTCAGTTCAGTGTTCTTTTTGTTTCTAAACCTTCCCACTGCATGTCTCAGAATTTTCTGTGCCCTAACAATCTTTATTTTCAGGCATTTGTTCTCATTTCATAATTTCATTTCAAAACCAATGATTGCCAGTTGAAACGCCTTGCCCTGTTATCTACCACACAGTATTTTTGTATCTGCTGAGGGTACTGTGATGTAGCAGACATCAAAGCAGAATAAGGTAGTTGTGATTTACAAAGAAATATTAAAGTATTTTGAGTTAAAAACTTTTCTGTACATCATTATCTCTATTTTATTGATTGTCATGAAATATTTAATTTAAACTCTTATCTACTTCATAACAGTGAAGAAAGTGAAATATGTAGATTTTTCTTCTTATTTTTATATTTATATATTTAGAGAAAACTTTAAGAACTCAAATGTAGCTTTTAGGAACATTACATTGCCATGATAAGTAACAGTCCCTGGCAGACAGGGTGGTTAGGGAAGGGCCACAGCCACTCCAGTACAGTTTTTGATGAGATGTAAAAGGTCTGCAAAACTCTCTGCTGGAAAATATCTCTGCTATGAGGTAGGCTGAGGGAGCTGGGATTGTTCAGCCTGGAGAAGAGAAGACTCCAGGGGCATCTTATAGCTGCCTTTCCAGTATCTGAAGGGATCCTACAGGAAGGGACTTTTCTTAAGGGTGTCTAGCGACAGGACAAAGGGAAGTGGTTTTAAGCTGAGGGAGAGTAGGTTTAGACTGGATCTTAGGAAGAAGTTCTTCAGTATGAGGTTGGTGACACTCTGGAATAGTTTGCTCAGAGGTTGTGGATACATCCTCCCTGGGGCTGTTCAAGACCAGGTTGGATGAGGCCTTGAGCAGTGGAGTCTACTTGAGAAGTGTCCCTGCCTCTGGCAGAACGGCTGGAGTAAATGATCTCTAAGGTCCCTTCCAACCTATGTCATTCTGTGCTTCCATGATATGATAGTATGATCTTAAAGCTTTAGGGAAAGAAAGAAAAGTTGTATCAAACCAAAAGCTTCAATACTTGTAGCAAAGGTGTAGAGTTTCTGCTTTCAGCTTTGTGGATCCATGAGAGGTGAGATGTCATACATACAGATAGAGGAACAGGTGTTGCCTGTAATGATGTTCTAATTTGTGAGGAAGATAAAAGCATTTTAAAAAAAACTTTCTTTTTTTAAGTGTGCATTTGTAAAAGGATCATTAAACACCACGGTTAGGTTTTTGGTTGGCTTTGTTGGGGTTTTTGTTTGTTTGGGGGATTTTTTAAAAATAAAATCTATTCCTCAAAGAAAATCATTTCTGTTAATGAGACAATTTTTTTCCATTCTCTGAACCACTGGAACATACTGCTAGACTTTGTTTCTGACACATCTGACTCTTTCACTACTAGTAATTCACAAAAGATTGCTAGTACACAGGTACACCAAAGCAAACCAATGAATGGTCACTGGGGAATTCTATCATAAACCTCATGATTAGATTAACTGTGGAGACTTTAGGAGACCAGGAGTACTATGACATCATATAGTACTTGTAATCCAGGCTGTATGATACACAAGGGCTTTACGGATAGGCACCTGCTCTGACCAGATTGTGGCTGTATCTCAACTTCGGTTCCCTTTTAATATTATCTTTTCTTTTATTGAATTTAGAATTGGTTTCATTACTCTGCTGTGTTTTTTCCACTAGAAGTGAGCCAGAATGGGTAAATGTGTCTCCTGTTTTCACAGCAATAAACTGGGAAAGTTTTAACATCATCACACTGTAATCTGTTCTTTTCAAAGTTCAAGCACAGGAAATATCTGCTGTCCTCCTCTCTTCACTCTCTGGGGTGTCTGTGACAGTTACTAAATAGAACTGTATTCTTTAAGTGGACCTACTTCTCATGTTCATGTGTGGTTGTATACACTGAGTATCTGATGCTGTAAGTTTGTCCCTAAATATTATAGGTTAGATTTTGGTCTCTTCTCCCAGGCAGCCAGCACCAGAACAAGAGGACACAGTCTCAAGCTGTCCCAGGGGAGGTTTAGACTGGATGTTAGGAAGAAGTTCTGTACAGAGAGAGTGATTGCCCATTGGAATGGTCTGCCCAGGGAGGTGGTGGAGACACCATCATTGGAGGTGTTAAGGAGGAGACTTGATGGGGTGCTTGGTGCCATGATCTAGTGGTTTGGGTGGGTTGGATTGGTTGATGGGTTGGACGCGATGATCTTGAAGGTCTCTTCCAACCTGGTTTATTGTATCGTATTGTATTTGTGTTGTAGACAAATGCAGTTTTTTGGTAGCTGTGAAAAGTATATTCTAGTAGGGATACTGAGCAGGCAAGCATGTTTTTCAATATCATTCTTATTTAATCCTCAATTAAAATGGTATTCTTGCTTGAGATTTTGCCACTAATTGTGAAGGCTTTTAGAAAGGTGAACCTTTGCTAGGAATCACCCACAAGCAAAATGCGTAACTGCAGCAATCTTTCTGTTCTGTTAGTTTATTTATATAAATTCTCTGATGCTTCTAATTGTTTTTCCTCTTTTTTTAATCCCCTAGATATTGGCTAATGTAATCATTTTTATCTGCGGTAACTTGGCAGGAGCATACCACAAACATCTCATGGAACTCGCTGCAACAGACATACCAGGACACGTGCAACTGCATCAAATCCCGTATCAAGTTAGAATTTGAGAAGAGGCAGCAGGTAAAGTCACACCCATGTCTGGGTCTGTTTTGCTGTTTTCATGCTATTCCCCCATTCATTACAGCAGTTTGCTGATGCAAAAGTGCGCGATGAATTACTTGAGGTTACTTTAACAAAATATGCAAGGTCTTTTGAACGAGGTTGTGCATATTTCCATATAAATATAAGAAGGTATTACATTTGTTGACAAATGCTTTATTTTTGTAAAATGCCTTATTGTTGTTAAATGTTTTATTTGTTTCATAAAAATATTTTACGATAAATTTGAAAATACTCTCTAGACTCTGGTTGCATGTCATCTCTTTTTTTGTCCTCATTGAATGAGCTGTGAGCTCACAATTTGGGAGTCTTCAGTTCTTCGTGCCCAGTACCAATACTTGCAGAATCACTGTGAGAAGATTACTGTATTTGAAAAATATTTGAAACTACAGTACTGATGAATCGTGTGATACAGTTCTAGGGGCATGTTAAGAGGAGCTGGGGGAATTGCATAATGAGACTGTTATTTCTTGTTGCAGCTGAATAAAGGAGTTCACTGATGGCTTTATATAGTTCTTTATCTCTTTGCAAGTTCTGTACAGTGCCTATCATCCTGACAGGTGCTTCATTTAAGAGAATTTAAAATACAAATTAGTTCATCAGGTAGTAAAGAAGATAAGCATATTTTGCTTTGAACGTCACCAAACTCACATTTTTACAAACTGTTAAGGGTCAGAGAATAAAACCTTCACTAACACCTTTCTGTTGTCACAAAAAGTGCTGATGTACACTTCATATGTCCCAGCTGACCTTAACTGTCATGTTTGTCTCACAATTACCTGTAGTAATTTTAAATTCAAGATCCACCACCACCACTTTTTTTTTTTCCTCAGAAAAAGCACATTGAGAGTCCATACCAGGACCTTAACAGGGCATGTTTTCAGCCTTATTCTGGTGGGCACTTGTTGCATATAAAGAGGGATAAGGTGAGAAATTACTAAAAATATAAGTTAGTTATTAATTTAGCTTTGCCTCCCACATAACTATATACAAAAGTTATTAAAGATTATAAAGGTTTGGTATTAGATTGAGAATATCTTCACAATATAGGAATGGTTGTAAATAGTTTGATTTGAGAAACAGTATTTGGAAAAGCTAGATCCAAAAGTAGTAAATTACCTCACTATCAAAAGGTAGGAATTTCCTGGAGACTTTAGGAGTATATCAGTTATTCACAATGCTGCTTGCTGATTGTGGGAATTTCTCTTTTGTCTCTTTTTATTGGAAAAATTCTCCTGAAACTGTTCCCTCTTGTAATCCACATGTGTGGCGGGCAAAAACCCAAGAGAGAAGAGCCTCATGCTCTCTGCAGCTAACCTGTTCTATTCAGCCAGCTAATTTTTGTTGGAATTGTCACCAGACAAAGGCTAGAACTAATAACCACCAGTTCTCTGCTTAAACATGCCCAAACATGTCCAAAACATGCCCAGATTTGACCCTGCATGGGGTCTGTGCCTAGCATGACTTGGAGGAAGGGCCCACATGAAATCCACCAATCCACAGGCCTGAGAAGGGGAGGTATCTCTTTTCTGTCTCCCTTTATCTCAGCCTCTCTGTTTTCCCTCATTTCATCTTCAAGGGGTTGGAGGGAGGGGTTTTGGCTGCACTGGCACAGCACTTGGGTTGTGTACTGACTGAATTGCCTTCAAAACATTAAAAGTAGTCTTACAAAGAACATTTTACAGTGAAGGCATGTTTTGATGGTTAGATGCAAAGTTTGCATGAGGTACTGTTGCAGAGGAGGTTGTTTTAAGAGCAGTCCTTTCTGAGTTTGCACCTTTGACTCCATGAGCTCTGCACTGCACTCCATGCACAGCAAATCACTGGGCTTTTTAACAGATAGTGCACTCTGCCCTTTTGCTCTCTGTTGAGAATATGAGTGAGAGCATCTACAAATTAGTTCTAATGAAACAGCTTGTGAGTGCAAAGCAACAAATACCAGGTATCTGGAAGCAGTAGCACTCCAGAAGGAGCAGACTCCAGTGATGTAGGGCAGATGTGATGGCTCTAAGCCCATGGTGACTTTGTAGAGGGGATTAACACTCTTCTGTGTACTCTGGCCTCAGCTGCTGGAAGGATGTATGCAGACCATAATCAAACATCGTAATTCATACCAGACATCAAAGTCTCCCTTATTTCAAGAAAGGTGTGAGCTCTTAGCTTCCTAAGCACAATTGTAAGGGCCCAGGTTTGGTTGTTTCCTGTTTGGTGCAGGAAATGCATTGACCTATCTGCAAGAAGCAGGAGGGTGTGTTACTGTCAGTAGATAAATTGGTAAAGATGAAGTTTGTACAAGGCAGTACTTAGAACAGATACAGTGCTAGATGTGGTACCTATAAATGTGTATTACTTGCTAAGCACTACTAATTGCTGTGGAAGGATGTAAGTAAGTAGCTTTGATTTCCTGTCACTTCTAAAGGTCTTACAGAAATGATTGAGAGGCTGACAATCTGCGTAAAAAGTTTTTGTGTTTTGTGGGAGTTGTGTTTCTAACATAGTGGAGCCCAGTATGATGGAAAGCAACAGTGGCTACATTTCATTGATAAATTGCCTTGTTGTTACAGAATAATGAAGGACATTGTACATAATTTCTTACACATGTATATATATATACACACATAAATATGTTTTGTCATATTCATTTTGATAGAAATAAAAATGTCATACTAAGTAAGACATCAACACAACTAGTGTATTGCTGGTCTCTCTTACTAAATGGAAGTATTCTACAAATGTTAATAATGATCTTTTTGACCTCTAATGGACCATTACATCATCAGATCTTCTTATATAGATTTCTGTAGTCTTTATCCTGTCAACCCCATAATATGTCCTTTATCTCACGTCATAACTTTTCCACCCAGAAAGACAAGGAAGCACAACTACTTATCATCACCCTTATGAATGCTAGATATTTAAATATTAAAAGGTAAATGAGAATTAATTTGATAAGTTGTTTTGATTCTACGTCTCTTTAACAAGAAAAATATATTTTAGTGGCGTGAGAAGTAGCACAAGCCACTTTTATACAAGTGCAGAGCATAGCATGTACTTCTAAATGCTCTTGCTCCAGATCAAATTTGCATTTTTTTTTCCAGATTGTGGACATCGTGTCTTTTATAACTGTTCTTGAAAGATATACACTTTATGTTCCAAATTATTTAGTGGATTTCCTCTTGTTTTATTCAAGAGTAGGCTCACACAAATGTTGTTTCCCTGTTGGGTTGTTTGTTTGTGCATGTAACTTTGAATAGCCTTTTTGATAACATAATTTTGATCTTATCACTAGAAAAGTATATTGAGTTACCACCATACCAAAAAAAATCAAAAGAAACACCATATTCATTGGTTTCAAGTGAGACCAGTGTACCTTAGTATCTAGTAAAATAGGGGTGCATAAATATATACCGAGGTACAGGTTAGGCATATTGTACCCACACCACTGTGGATTTCTATTAGGGCACAGCCAAGGTTGGCTGCTTGCAAAGGGATAAGAAGCTATGGATAATGACACACAGCAGTAGGGCACGGGCCTCACTAGACAGGGTCCTGTCCCATAGCACTAGGTGATCTAGACAAAACTGGTTGCTTGATAGCCAGGCTCAAGCAAGAATCCAGAATCCAAACCAAATTTGTGGTGATGAGACAGGTCACAGGCAAGCCAGGAGGTCTATCCACATCTCAGGGTCAGATCCAGCAACTGCTAAATAGATTGGAGGTGAAGCCAGGAAGTCAGTCCAGGGACTGGTATCAGTAAGGTGTACAGCCAGCTCCTATGGCACAGCACGGGCACAGGCTAGGCTGAAATGGGGCTCCCAGGTCATGAGCAGAGGCAGAATGTGGGGGCTCAGGTGAGATTGATCAGGGCCTTTAAGGCCAAGTCAGCGCCTTCAGGGCTTCTAAATTTCATGCAATTTATTACATGGGTTTCAGACATGGCTTGGATTTGCACTGTATAAGTGTTTGCCTGCTAATGTATATGTGTAGATATTTCTGCATATTACAAGCCACACCTTTATAACTAGTTTCATAGAGCAGTGTTAGCACTCTGGGTAGTATTTCCTTGCGTGTACTTTGTTGGGAGACTCACTTTTAAACTGCTGTGGTAAAAGGCAGTATTGTCAGTGCCAACTTCGGTGTTTCTTTTCTGTCTTTTCAGTGTTCTGTTCAGAGAAACATGATACTAGTCTGACCTCTATATTTGCAGCCTTATTTCATGATATATATTTAAAATAGCTTCTGTTAACATTATTTGTCTCACTGATAAATTCTGGCTGACGCTTTGTAGGGGCAGTGACTCACTGAGTGGAAGATCTTAATGCTGACAAGCAGCATAATTGCTCTTCTCTCTTCTGCTGCTTTGCTTCATGAGACATAGGAATGTACACTGAGAAATTCTTGCAATGTTGCAGGAAGGTCTTTGTAAAGTGTTGGTGTTCAGTGGGTTCTCTAAAATACTGCCTTTGAAAAGGAGGCAGTATAGTGACAGTTTTAGAAACAACACTCAGGTAGCAGAAGAAAATGAATGAGGATTCAAATCACTGAGTAGGATTTTTATTTTTTCCCTGACACATAGTGAAGCAATACCATTAAATACAGGAACTGAAACACTTAAAATTTATTTTCAGGGTAGTCTAAAATAGAAGCCTCATGCATTTATGGGACTTGAGGCTGTTAGTAAAGAACAGAAACATTTGAATTATATTACTTGGAACTAATACATAAAGTGTGGATTCCTGCATCAATTGATGCATTTAAAAATGTAAATTACTAGTATTTTAATGAACACAAAATAGTTTTTCTAAGGGCTTCCTCATTTATTTTTTTCCACATAGCTTCAAGGCTTGCAAACAGGAAAAGCAAAAACTAGCTTTGCTCTTTTAAATTTCAGAATCTGTTTTCTGCTTCAGGTGTTTTCATACACACACAGAAGTGGGATGCCAAACTTTCCTACTAATCTACATGTCATTACCAGAATGAAAGCTTGTTCTGAGGGAGAACTGAAGTGCCAGGTTCTGTGGTAGACCATGTAGAAGATGGATAGAGTATGAAAATAGATACTGGAGAGAGTCCAAGGCTATAGGAGTGATTAGGGGACTGGAGCTCATGACAGATTATGAGATTTAGGGAACTCAGGATGTTTAGCCAGCAGAAGAAAAGGCTTGGGGAGGGGGGCAACTGACATTCACCTACTGCCTGAAGGAGCTTATTGAGATGTGATTAGATTTTTCTCAAAGGCACACAGTGAAAGGATGAGGGGTAATAGGCATGAAATGCAATGGCAAATCCTGGCTGGAGGAAAGTAAATAATTACTCACAAAGAGAGGAGTTAAACACTGGGAAGGGCTACCTGGAGGCAGGTGGAATCTGTGCACAAGGAGATTTTCAGGACTCCAACTGGAGAAGTTGTTACACTTCAAATCTTGTGGGCAAGACAGAGCACACTATAAATACAGAGCTCAGAATCTATTATTAGTCTAATTAAAATCTGTCTCTGCCCAGAGAGGGAAAGAGACTCAGTTCTTTTGAATATTCCTGTGTTATGAAATTAGAGTCACAAATGAGGCCAAAATATCAACAGCGAGGCTATTTATTAACAGATAAAGTGGATGGAACAGAAGTAGTCAGGGACAGAGAGGGAAAAAATAGAGAGAGAGAGAGAGAGGGAGAAGAGGGAGAGAGAAGAGGAAAGGAATTATATTATCAACCCCCCAGCCCCCAAGATGGTTTGGGTCTGTGGAGGAAGGGTGCTGCCACTTTGGTGTGGAGGAGAAGTCATCCTTGTTGGTTGTGCTGTCCTCCATGGAGGAGGGCAGGGACAGATCCCAGAGTCCAAGTCCAAGTCCTTCTCTGAGCAGCCTCTTCAGCTCCATGAATTGCAGCAGGTGGAACTTAGGACACAGAGAGAGGATTCCTCCTGGTCTGCTGCCTCCAGGCTACATGGTGATGTCTTTTTTCCTGTGTCTGTCCTTTTCTCTACTCATATTTTCTTCTCTGTTTTTCTTCCTCATTTTTCTTCTCCTGAGCAGGTATTGCTGAGGTCTTTTGTACAGTTTTTTAGGTATGTGTCCAGGTGGTGAATCCATTGTCCTTTTCACCATCCTCCCTTTCCAGGGTAGCTGATGGGTAGAAATGATCTTGTCTATGCACATTCCAGAGAGTGATTATCCAGTGGCTCTGCCCAATACACATCAGCTGTTGTCTGGTCCAGGAGCAAAGGTGATTTTATCTTTGTTGATTCACATCAAGAGACACAAGATTTAGTCTCTTACAAAATCTTAAGAATCTAATGAAAATACAACAGACAATTATTAGTAATATTTTAGTTACAATAGCAGTCACAGCCCACATTATCTAATTAACACAGTAAAGTATAAATACATCTAGAATTGCTATGCAGAAAATCTTCTAGTATAGCCCTGTTTTTCTTGCTTGTTATCCACAGTCTTCTGTAACTGTGTAGCCCCACAATATATTCCTGCCACTGCCACATGCTTTGGACTGGGTTTGCAATACCTCAGGGTTAAGTCTGTCCGATTTTTTTTTTTGACCTCCCTTTTCTTACAGCGTGGTGCAACTATAGTTATTGTAGTTATACAGGATCACAGGATGTTAGGGGTTGGAAGGGACCACTGGAGATCTTCAAGACCAACCCCCCTGCCAGAGCAGGACCATATAATCTAGTGCAGGTCACAAAGGAACACATCCAGATGGGTCCTGAAAGTATCCAGAGAAGATCATAGAATCATAGAATCATAGAATCAGTCAGGGTTGGAAGGGACCACAAGGATCATCTAGTTCCAACCCCCCTGCCATGGGCAGGGACACCCCACACTAGATCAGGCTGGCCAGAGCCTCGTCCAGCCTGGTCTTAAACACCTCCAGGGACGGGGCCTCAACCACCTCCCTGGATAACCCATTCCATGGCTTCACCACTCTCATGGTGAAGAACTTCCTTCTCACATCTAGCCTGAATCTCCCCACCCCCAGTTTCATTCCGTTCCCCCTAGTCCTATCACTACCTGAGATCCTGAGAAGTCCCTCCCCAGCCTTCCTGTAGATCCTGGAAGGCCACAATGAGGTCACCTTGGAGCCTTCTCTTCTCCAGACTAAACAGACCCAACTCCTTCAGTCTGTCCTCAGAGGAGAGGTGCTCCAGCCCTCTGATCATCCTCATGGCCCTTCTCTGGACACGTTCCAGCATGTCCACATCCCTCCTGTAATAGGGCCTCCAGAACTGGACGCAGTACTCCAGGTGGGGTCTCACCAGAGCTGAGTAGAGGGGAAGAAGCACCTCCCTTGACCTGCTGGTCACACATCTCCTGATGCAGCCCAGGATCTGATTGGCTTTCCGGGCTGCAAGCGCACATTGAGAGCTCATGTTGAGCTTCTCGTCCACCAGCACCCCCAAGTCTCTCTCCTCAGGGCTGCTCTCCAGCCAGTCCCTGCCCAGCCTGTATTTGTGCCTGGGATTGCCTCGACCCAGATGCAGGACCCTGCTCTTGGGACTCCACAAACTCTCTGGGGAGCCTGTTCAGTGCTCTGTGACCCTTACATTAAGAAAGTTCTTCCTCATGTTGAATTGAAACTTCCTGTGCTGTTACAGGGCACAGTGAGCAGAGGCTGTCCATTCCTTCCTGACACCCATCCCCTCATATATTTATATACATTTATTAAATCCTCTCTCAGTATTTTCCTCTCCACACTAAAAAGTCCCATGTCTCTCAGCCTCTCCTCATAAGGCTCATCCTCCAGTCCTTTAATCATCCTTGTAGCTTTCTGTTGGACTGTCTTAAAAGATCCCTGTCCCTCTTGAGCTGGGGAGCACAGAATTGGATGCAGTATTCCATGGGGGGCCTCACTGGGGCAGAGTAGAGGGAGAGGAGAACCTCCCTCGATCTGCTGGACACACTCTTCTTAATGTACCCCAGGATACCATTGGCCTTCTTGACCACAAGGGCACATTGCTGATCCATGGATAACTTCTTGTCCACCAGGACTCCTAGGTCTTTCTCCACAGGGCTGCTCTCTAGCAGATCACCTCCTAACCTGTACTGGTGCAGTTTATTATTTCTTCCCAGCTGCAAGAATCTGCACTTGTCCTTGATGAACCTCATTAGGTTCCTCTTTGCCCAGCTCTCCAGTCTGTCCAAATCTTGCTGAATGGCCTCACAGCCTTCACATGTATCACCTAAGCCTCCCAGTTTGGTATCATCATCAAACTTCCCAAGAAGAACTTGTCCCCTCATCAATGTCATTGATGAAGATACTGAACAGGACCAGACCCAGCACTGATCCCTGGGGAACTTCACTAGTTACAGGTCTCCATCTGGACTTGGCACTATTGATCACCACTCTTTGGTCTCTATATTGTAACCAATTTCTAATCCATCTCACTGTCTGTTCTTCTGTCCCACATTTCCTCAAAACTTTTGATCATGTACAATGCAATACAATACAATACAATACACCAGGTTGAAAGAGACCTTCAAGATCATCGCATCCAACCCATCAACCAATCCAACCCACCTAAACAACTAAACCATACAGCCAAGCACCCCAGCAAGTCTCCTTCTGAACACCTCCAATGAAGGTGACTCCACCACCTCCACGGGTAGCCGATTCCAATGGGCAATCACTCTCTCTGTGTAGAACTTCTTCCTAACATCCAGCCTAAACCTGAGCTTGCTTACAAGGATGTTATGGGAGACAGTGTTGAAAGACTTACTAAGGCCAAGGTAGACTACATCACTGGTCTCCCTGCATCTACCCATTTGGTTACAACAGCACAATCTTATCAGATTAGTCAAGAATTATTTCTCCTTGGTAAATCCATGCTGACTATGTGTCTACAGAAGACCTCCAGAATGAGCTGCTCCATCATTTTTCCAGGGATGGAGGTGAGACAGACTGGTCTGTAGTTTTCTGGAACCTCTTTCTTGCCCTTTTTGAAGATTGGAGTGGCATTGGCTTTCCTCCAGTCCTCAGGCACCTCTCCTGTCTGCCTGGATTTTGCAAAAATGATGGAGAGTGGTAGAGCAACAACATCAGCCAGCTCTCTCAGTACTCTTGGGTGCTTCTCATCAGGGCCCATGGACTTGTGTATATTCAATTTATGTAACTGATCCCTAACCCAGTCTTCATTGTTTAGTGGAGAGTCTTCTCTCCTCCCAGCTTTCTCTTCTTCATCCAGGGTCTGGAGTTCTCAGGGGCTGGTCTCAGGGGTAAAGACTGAAGCAAAGAATGTATTTATCAACTCTTCCTGTAGATAATAGTAATGAAGAACTGTTCTGTGAAGAATGAGAAATTTACAGCTTTAATATAAGGTGGAAAAATACACACCTCATAACATAGTAGAAGCCTTAAGAAGTTGAGATAAAGTGGAAGAATACAGGCATGCCATGATTAGAGATGAGGCACAGACCTGGCACTGGAGACTGCAGGTCTGTAGGTCGTTTGCCATTGGTCACATAAAGAGATGCAGACCTGGATCTGGACAAAAATGCGTTATAGTTGTGTGTGTGTTATCAGGCTTATTTCCTTCTTGTCTATAAACAAGATTTTGAGTGTTAAGCTTCATATGTTCCTCTGTTTTGTTTTTTTTTTCCTGCAGTAAGTAAATAGGGATCACTGGTCACTTGCCCAGGGCACTGCCAGAGTGACACCAACACAGGGAGGTCATAGGCAGAAGGCCACCAGGCAATTGCTGCCACAGATGAAAATCAGGCGAAGGCAATCTCAGAGAAGTCTAGAGATCCTCCACTGAGTACTGAGCTTGTGTAGTAAAAATCTTATTTTCTGGGCTACAGAGGCCCTGAATGACTTCATCTAGCTTTGAAGTTAGCTCAGGTTGGAACAAGATTTTGAATTATAGATCTCCAGTGAATCTGTAGTTCTCCTTAATGTCTTTTTTATAGCAGAGAGCTATGAAATATAGGAATACTGGGATTGCTGAAACAAAGAAATTAAAAGCTAAGCATCCCCTTGAATTGTATTCTATAATGGATTTTTTTTTCCATATTGACAAAAAAATCCTATCAGGTGCTACTAAAATTCTTCCAAGTATCCAATACTGAACATTTCTTACACAAATGTAAACCCAGAAATAATACAGCCGCTTTTGCTCCAACTTAGTACTGAGAATAATAGTACTTTTGCAAGAGTAGTGTATGCTTGTTATCAAAAGTTGAGTGATTTGAAAATTATATAGGTATCTGTTATCACTTCATTACATTCAGATCTCCTAGTCAGTGAGGAAGTTGAAATGAATTAAATAAAGGTGATGATACTACAATATTTTCTGATAGCTATTTAAGAGTCTGCAATTTATTTTCCCACAAGGTTCAATATTTCATTAAAAATCTGAAACTTGATTTCAAGAAACAGCTGAAAACTTCCTGTTTCCCACCTGGAAGCTTAGAAATACTTCTATTAAGTCTACATTTTAGAACTGCTTCTTTGTTATTTTAATGCTGAGTCATTTCACATAAGCAGTATTTTTAAATAGGAAATTCGTATATATTTGGTAGATTTCGTTCTAGGAGGAGGTACTACACAAGTGTAATGCATTCTATATTTGGTAATTACAAGTATTTCATTACAGTACTGCCAAAGAAGTATCTGTCATTTATAACAAAGATGATGATGATATTCATAGAATCATGCAATCATTTCAGCTGAGAAAGACCTTTAAGATCACCGAGTCCAATCATTATCTATCTCCACCAAGTCTGATGCTATACCACATCCCTTAACCACATCTATGGATTTTTTGAACATCTCCAGGGACAGGGATTCAACCACCTCCTTGGGGAGCCTACCCCAGTGTTTGATAGGCCTTTCAGTGAAGGAGTTTCTGGTAATATCCAATTCAAACATCCCTTGGTGCAACTTGTCCTCTCACTTGTTCCTAGGGAGAAGAGACAGACATTCACCTCAGTGCAACCTCCTTTCGGGAGAGTAAATTAGAGGGAGTGAGTCTCAGTAAGTGAGAGGCTCCTAGAAAACACTAAAGGTGATGGATTTTTTCCTTTTTTTAAAAAAATATTATTCATTGCTTTGGATATGTAAAAAAGTTACAGTATTTCCCACAGGTTTGCTTTTTAATTTATCCACTTTGTATTATAATTCCTGGACCCTATTGTTAGTACTGCAAATGTCAATAAATTGATTAGGTAGTTTTTGGTTTGTGTGCAGTTTTTTTTAGTCTCTCAATTCCTTTTCATGCTGTTTATTCACAGAATCATAGAATGGTCAGGGCCAGAAGGGACCTCCAAAGGTCATATACTCCAGCCTCTCTGCAGTCAGCAGGGACACACCCAACTAGACAAGTTGCCCAGGGTCTCATCGAGCCTCACCTTGAATATCTCCAGGGAAGGGGGCCTCAACCACCTCCCTGGGCAACCTGTTCCAGTGTTCCACCATTGGTTCAGTTTATGCTTTTATAATGCTGAATACACCACTGTGTTTTCTTAAAAAATGTCTGAGAATAAATATAATAGAAACTTTCAGAACTTCCTTCTCTTTTGACTTGTAAACCTCAAAAAGTAACTGTGCAAAGTTTTTTGCACAGCATGTTGACAGAACAGATACTCCAGGCTTTTATTGTCCAAGTCAACTGGCTTGCTTTTCTTTTATGGCACAACCAAGGCCTGCAGATCAGAAAACAATATCAAAGGTGGTAGCATTGTGTTGAGAGACTTTGTAGGTGCATTGCTGACCTATGGTCACCAATTGCATTGCTGCTTTTGTAGGAATACTCAATTCCTTGCTTGCAAATGGAACATGCATTACATTAGCAACATGAATCTTGCTTAAAGCCCTGGAGTTACTCTTTTGTAATACTTCCACTATTTCAAAAGTTGCTTAGGAACTTCTGCCCTGCAGAGACAGAGTAGTGAAGAGAGGTGGCTGGATAGCTCTCTTCATGTTCTGAAACTCCAGAGGTCCATCAAGCATGGGATACTGCCCTTTTGATGCTTTTTCAGGGATGTGAGAAATAACCTTGAATTTTGTAGAGAAACACTACTGACAGAAGGCCACTCTTAAACTATTTTCCAATTTTTGTTCACTAAATTGTTTGTAGATGTTTGCTAAATTGTTTGTAGGTGTTCTGTGTAGAAGATTAAAGGCTTGTCATGTTTTCAAATGTTGTAAACTGTTGCTTTTCACCGCAGGGAATGTATATTTAATTGTTAGAGGGAGAGATACCATTATTGAAGTCTGTTTATCTATATGAAGACTACCATCTATATTGTCCACTGTTTTAAAATTAATGGCATAGGAAATGCCTTGTGCAAGTGCCTACTGCACAGGTCAATGGAGACACTGCCATTATTGCAGTTCTCTCAGGACTTCATAGAGAGAAAAAGGTCATTTACCATTTTGCAGTGATAAGATTTCAGTTGCTTCTCTGTGCGTTGATGTGCAATACTGGATTACATCTAAATATCCTCACATAAACTGATGAGTCATGCTGCTTTGTTTTAAGAGTAGAATGTGTAATTTAAGTAGATACTAATTGGATCATTTTTGTAGATATCCTGATAAATATGATTAAATATATAGCTGGCAGGCAAATGTTAATTTTTGTCATGCCACCTGCAATTTTGTGAGCCACACAACAAAACATGAAATCAATAGCTAAAATGTAGGTCTTTTTAGAAAGATAATGTCTTTCCACAGTGAGTCCATATTTTTCAATTCTTAATTATCCTCATAATTAATTACCTCATTTTAAGACTGCCATTTTATTTGCTGTTAAAAATTACTTAAATCTAAATGGAGCCCTTTGTCCTAAGAATTCTTGCTATGTCTTTTTCAGCTCTCTACATTAAAAAAATATTCTCTACAGTAGAGATTACAGGATATTGTGCCTACAGAAACTATACAGATTTTGATAACCCAGAGGCCTTTTCCAAATTTTTTTTTCATACAAAATTGTTCAGTCATGTCACAAACATCCTTGTAATGCTGTAAATAGCTTGAAGATCTTAAAGGATTCCAGGTAATAAGAATTTTGTAGGCATCTGATCAGTCTTGTGCCTTTTTACTGAACTGATTCATTATTTCCTATATAATTTTTATGGAAAGTGTATCTGCACACTCTGTTGTCAATAATGCTGTCTGTGAATATACTATAAACTCACACTGGCCTTGTTAGCAGCAGCATCATGCTCATTGTGTTAAATATCATGAACTTCTTCATGAACTTCTTTCCAGAATTACTGCTTTTCAACATGAATGCTTACATATTGTAACAAGATGTTTTGATTCTGAATTAATTACCTCTGAGTATTTTAAATACCTTTTGTGTTGCTGATCGCAAATACTTCTGTATTTTTCTAGCATTGTTAATGATCCTGTCACTTCTTAATGTCTTCTTTATGTCACTTCTAGTTTTTTTTTTTTGTTCTTTAAGTGATTGTCCATAGGAACATTCACATTATCAATACACATATGCTAAACAGCTTACAGAACATTGTAATCTTATATGCCATTGTATTCTTCCTCCTTGCTCTGTCGTGCACAGTTTATAAAGGGAGAGGTGTGCTCATTGTCTTAATGTCTTCTCAGCAATCTTGCTAAACAGGGACTCTTATGGAAGTCCATATCCTTGCCAGTGGCCTAGCTAGATATTTCTTTTAAGTCTTTTCAACTTGTAAGTCTCTTTTTGTAGTGTTCTCTTTCCTCTTCCCTCCACACCCTTACCTCCGTTTAGCATTTCCCTGAATCCGAAGAGCTTCAGACTGTAGAAAGCATCCCTCAGAATAAAAAGTAACCCTGGAAAATGTGCTGTTCCCAGGTACTTTCGAACACAAGCACATGCCAGGTGGTACATGTTAAGTTTAGAAGTTCAGTCTGCTACCTTCTAGGAGCTCAGCTCATTGTGTGCAAGGCAGGTTTGCTAATAAGAGCTGTCAAGGAGAAGTCTGTACAAAGTGTTAAAATACGGTCTCCTTGCTCCTTCCCTTAGAAGCTGCATTTTTGCTGAGGCTGTCAGCTTCAGTTCCCACCTGAGATACACTGAAGCTGCATTGCACTCATATCCATGCCATCTATGTTGTTGATCTGGATGTTTAACCACAGACTTGATTTTATGGCTTCACCTAAGACCTGCCAGTCACAATATACTCGACTGGAGATCACCGGACTGTGGCATCTCCGGAGATGATCCTCACCCTGACTTGCTGATGTGGTTTCATACTTCTTTGTTGGTGAGATCTTGAGTCTTGCCTTTTGACTTTCAGCTCTTGGGATGTCCTGTGTCTCTTGGTTCTCAACTTGCCTCCCCTTGTGGAACAGTCTGCCCTTGCTGCTCAGTAATTCTTATGGAGATTAATGTTTCTGTTACAGTACTTTGTCAGCTCATCTTCTAATGAATGTACTCTCCTATTTCTTCTGCACAGAAGAAACGAACATCTTCAAAACCATTTTGTGGATCTCAGGCAAGGGTTCAGACTCTCATGAGATTATCAGGAAGTTGTTCACCTATACTGACTCCTTTTGGCCTTGTGAAATTCCAGCCTCAAAAGGCTCCCTCACATTTTTTGTGAATCTACTCAAACTTTGGGAAGTCACAGGTTATTCAAGGAAAAGCAAAGACAGGAAGAGACATAAGAAGACCTTATTATCTCTCAAACAGCAGCTACCATAGATCTACCGGATAACTTCGTCTTGCTGGGCATTCAAGTCTCTTTTGTCTCTTTGTTCTTTACTCCAAAGCCAATCCTCATGGACTGTCTGACACATACTTTTTTGCCCATCCCAGCAATACTGCGCAAGACAATCTAAGATAATTTTAGTTGTCCCAGCACAGACAAAGCAGCTGGTTTTATGTGGGAATGCAATGTCTGGTTTTGCCCATTGTTGTGAAAGTTGGCAATGGACTACATCTCCTATGAAGGAATTGGAGGGAACTCTGCATCTCATGATCTGGAACCTGGGGGTTTTAACTGATGTGAATAGAGCAGATCCTCATGGCTAGGCAAGCGAGAGTCTATGAAAGTTTTTGGACTGATATTAACTATTCAGTCTGCATTTGATTCTAAATTTCTTTGAGAATTTAGATATCCATTCTTTATCTAAACAGGAACTCTTCATTTTGGGCTTGCAGTTGTGAGAACTGAAATTCTGATTTTTATCTGAAGACTCATTTGGGTGTTTCCACTGGACAGGAATCTAACATTTGTGATGGGAACTAAACTAGAGTTTGATTAATGCAAAAGGAAAATAATTTGAGCACTGAATTCTTGTTTCATCCTCTGGCATTTAATGAAATAAACCTTGCTTTTAGTAATGATTCAGTGGAGTACAGAAGAAGTGGAAGTTGGCATAACTAGACTGAATTACACTAGATTTTTCTGGACAGGGTCAGAGGCTGAATGCAAATGAAATTTTGCCTAGTCTTCCTTTCTGGGTGCATTCTATTTCACAGATGCAAAGGCAGCTCTTCATAGTGTGTATTTTTCTCAGTGTGATTTCTCAGAAGAACCCTTTCCTTCCCTTTGGAGTGCTCATTGGACTCAACAATTTATACTCAGAGACAGTGTTAGGACAGTCATTTCTCCTAAGTCACCAGGCTTCTCTTCAGGCAGCTTCTTTATATTTGAGGTATTGGTAAGACTTGTGCATGGGAATGCTTACGAAAAAGAAAACAACCTGCTAGTTAGTAAAACACTCTGTGAACTGTGTGTTTTACTGATTCTCACAGACATGTTTTATGTTTCATCATATTCTGAATTTCTTTTAAATAAAGAGTCTTTCAGATTGAGAGGAATGTATTCAATTTATTTGAGGGGAAGGGGTGGTGATATGGGCGTTATGGTACTGTTACAGTTAGAGCCAAAAAGTGCATCTCAGATGCTTGGACATACATATACCTACAGAATACTTATGTACAACAGCTTGAAGTATATGGACATTGAGGCAGGTAGTTTTTTGTTAAAAGCATTGCATTTATTTATTCTTCTAAATTATGGAATGTGATGTCTCAGACACGCTACTCAAAATATTGAACATAAAAATGTGTTTCTCCATAAATTTCATTTTTTAACTCTGCCAGGAAGTTGGATTGTAAGCCTTTTGATCTGTGCTTCTGGGCTAATTTTTAAACCAGAGTATTGAATAACGGAAACTCATATGTTTGCATAAATCTAAATTATCACAGAAATTGTCATCCCTATTGTCGACAAATGTCTCTCATTTAGAAAAATAAAGCCTGAATGCAGCAGTAAAGAAAACAAACTAAAAAATTGCAGCTGCTTTAGTTCTTGAGGTAGCACTGGTGGGTTGAAATGAAGCTTTGTGTATGCTCATAGCTGAAAGTAAATTTGACATCTGTATAAAATTCTACTTCACTTTTTTTTTAAAAATGCTATAGGGGTGAAAGTAAACTCCCTCCCTGAAATTCCTTTCCCTGTATTTCCTTGTTTGACGCAAACCTGACACTTTCCTTGTCAGAGGCACAAATTAATTCTTTGCAAATTCTTCCAGTATTAGTGTACTTTCTGATGACAGAAAGGAATAAAGAGGGGAAAGAGAAGTGAGAGAGAAAACAAAACGCTATAAATTTAACTACTTACCATTTTTGCATCAAACTCTTATGTGTCTACTGAAGCCCATTTTGTGAACTTAATTAATTCCTTTTAAGAACCGGGGCTTGTGTATAACTGAAATGTTCAATCCATTTTGAGGAGCAGAAGCAGAACTGTAGAGTAGACCCTACTAGATTTATTATCAAAATATAATTAATAGAAAGTTTTATTGTTACTTCAGAATGTTTTTGTAAAATGTAGAAAAAGAAATCTCATCTGTGAAAAGGTTGTTTAATCCTTCTCCTCGCTTGGTGGTGGGACCAAATATACCTGAAACGTCTCAACAGATGTCTGTCTAAGAAGCTCTTCAAAATCTGGAGCGTCTACATATTTCCTAGACAATCTGTTCTCTTTGGTTTCTATCTTTGGAGAATATTTTCTCTGTTGCCCAACTTAAATATCCCACAATGCAGTCTAGCCTGTGAATATAATTCACAGTGAATGTGAATATGGTTTCTTTCTCTCCTTATTATTACAGCCTTCCATTTACTTTCTCTCTCCCCTCAGTTTTCCCTTTAATAGGGCAAACAACTGCAATTTATTCCAATTTTCTAGACCTTTTACAGTTTGTATTGTCATATTTTCTTCAATTGGTCCAGGTGATTTTCTGTAATGCTACAACAATTTGCCAGTGTTGTTTCTTCAATTCAGCTTGACATTTCAGAGGACCTTGGAATATAATGTGCTATTGTCCTTTCACCTTTGGATTCCTGAAGTTTATTTAAAAATCAAATTACTAGAGGTCAGATAGGATCAGCAATTAAATTTGTTCTGTTGCTACCAATGCTAGATTGGAACTGTTTTCACTCTTTAATTGATCTTTCACCATTCCATTCTACATAGTAGTTTTTCTACTTTCACAGTGTAGCTACATAAACAACTGTGCAGTTAATTGAAAAACAGAACATCTTCTTTCAAGGACAAGTTGATTTTGCTTATATTCTGTAAACAAAATTGAAGAGAAATATATAGTATTTATTTTTTTCCTTCTGTAGTGACAAAACAAAACAATAATCACTTGTAGCACATTAGACTCCTAGAATTCACAATGCTTTCATGTTTTAAATATTTTTAATACAATTCAATTGTCAACATAGGATGTTACCCGGCTCTAAGAGAAAAACAAATGGCTTTGATGCTGGTGTCCTTTAGTTGATTACTGGGAATTCTGTGAGATCCCTGAAATCCTGTACTCCAGAATTGCAGCCTTTTTACAACTTTAGATGTGTCCCACCTAACACCAAGTAGGGCTTTTGTAGCAACTGTTTGTTTCTGAAGGTTCTTTCATAATTTCAATCTTTAAACGGTGTAAGGACCTTCTATTGCCAGCTAACATGCACTCTCTTTTCGGTGATTCCCTGTGATAAGATGAGGGGCAATGGGTACATAGTGGAACACAGGAAGTTCTACTGCAACATGAGGGAAAACTTTAGGGTGACAGAGCACTGGAACAGGCTGCCCAGAGAAGTCATGAAGTTTCCTTCTCTAAAGACTTTCAAAACCTGCCTAGATACATTCCTGTGTGGTCTGCACTAGGTGATCCTGCTTTGGCAGCAGGGTTGGACTAGATGATCTTTCATTTAGAATAGAATAGAGTAGAGAATAGAATAGAGTAGAGTAGAGTAGAGTAGAGTAGAGTAGAGTAGACTAGACTAGACTAGACTAGACTAGACTAGACTAGACTAGACTAGACTAGACTAGAATAGAATAGACCAGGTTGGAAGAGACCTTTGAGATCATCAAGTCCAACCTATCATCCAACACTAGGATCTCAGAATGCATTTTATGCTCTTAAATGTCATTCTATTTTCTTTTTGTGCCTCTTTCTGCCAATTAATTGGTGTCTTCTTCCCTGCCTAGGGCTTGTAAGTATTTATGAGTGTCTACATGCTGGCCCTATTCAAACTTTATTCACCTTCCTCATCTCCAGTTCCTCTTTTTTGGATGGCCATTAATAACCATTCAATAAAACCCTCAAAAATGTAAAACAACCTGCCTGCTACTCCCCTCTATACATTCTTTGCAAAACACTAAAATATAAACGCTACAGTCAAGTTCCAGCTTTTCTATATTCCCAATCTCTCACTGAGAATGAGGAAACAGTTAGGGAAATTATATTATCTTTGTCTATGGCATTTGCAACAACAGTAGAAGCTTTTAGTTACATCCATATAGACTGGATAAATGTCTTGGGCTGTGGTTCTGTGATAGCCTATGATAGAACATGCATAGGTGTGTTGACATAAGTTTACTAGGGTCAGATTTTTGAGCTAAGTTCCTTCTCAGTTGCTTAATTAGAGAAATCCATAAGGAAAGTAACTTTAATTTGGTCCTAAACATTATATGTGATAATCCCTGCATGGCTAAAAGGGGGAAAAAATAGAAAACAAAGTGAAAGTAATGTTACATTTTAAAAAGGAATTAGGAAACTGGTTTGGAACAGCATTTAGAATATAACTTGAAGTCTGAACATACAGGAAGGAGACAAGGAGATTGTTTGAACTCCAACATGAGAGGCTCAGAGGACAAGTAGATTTATTTTAAATGTTCTAAACAGACCAAAAGAGAAAAGTTATTGAAAAGCAGAGTAAAAAAGTTTGTTATGAATGAAGAGCCTAAGAACAGGGAAATTATCACCTAGTCCTATGTCTTGTTGCTACGCAATAGTTTATGCCTCTGAAAAAGTAGAAAAGGCAATCTTCTGCCTGTAGTGGTACTTCCCCAGTTATCTATCTGAGCATCAGGAAATCTATGGCTCAGTGATTTAATGAACCAGAATTGATGGTGTTAAGTTTAACCCATTTGGACATGCATCGGCTCTGTGGCACACTTCTTGCCACGCTTTTTCAGATAAAATACATACGGTGTGCAAAACAATTTCCTTTACTTTTAATCATTGCCTGCTTATTTTTATTACTTGCTCCTTAAATCAGTCTCACATAGTCTAAAGACCAGATTACTGTCTGCCTATTTTCAAGTTTCTTCTTTCTTGCTATTTTCATTGGGTTTCTTGAAATTCATCAGTTACCAGCTTTCTCATTACAGATCATCAATTGTGACTGCTCAGGCAGCAAGACTACCAAATCTGTGTAACATTTTAAAATGCTTTTAGTGGATACTGGAAAATTAATGTATTGATGACTTCATGCAAAATAATGAATTTTCAGGCTCTAATGATGGCTGACAAGCCCAAAGAGTCTTAAAGTGCTGAACAGAAAGATTCATGTAGTATTTAGAAAACAGTGTTGTATTTTGGTGGGTTAATCATGGCCCACAGCCAAACTCCTACCCAGCTGCTCCCTCACTGCAGCTCAATTTCAACAGGAAAAGGTGAGAAAATACAAAAGAACCCTCAGGGATGTTAAAGCTTGTGCATCAAGATAAAGACAAGCAAATCACTTACCACTTATCTTTGTTGGCAAAACAGCCTCATCTTTAGGAAAATTAACTTAATCTCCTAACAACTAACAGAGGTTCAGCTAGTAAGAAGCAAGAGATAATTACAGACGCATTAACTTTGGTCCTTCACTCCCAACTCCTCTACCACCCCTCAAGTAGCATGGGGAGGGGTAGAGGGATGGTCAGTGCATGATAGTTCCTCTCTGCTGCTGTTCCTTATGCTTTACAGTTTTCCTTTGCTCCATTGTGGGCTCTCCACAGACTGCAGTCATACCCATCTGGTCTGATATTGTTCACATTGTAACACGGGTATCGCCTTCAGCATGGAGCTCCTCCTCTGACCATGATGTTCCCTCTGCTGTTTCTCACTTTCTTTTCTTTTTAGTAAAACTTTTGACACCATTTCCCACAGCAATCTCCTGGAGAAACTGACTGCTCATAGCTTGGATGGGTGGATGCTTTGCTGAGTTAGGAACTGGATGGATGGCCAGGCCCAAAGAGTGGTGGCGAATGGAGTTAAATCCAGTTGGCAGCCACTCACTAGTGGTGTTCCCCAGGGCTTGGTATTGAGGTCAGTTCTCTTTAATATCTTTATCAATGGTCTGGATAAAGGAATTGAGTGCATCCTCTGTAAGGTTGCAGGTGACACTAAATTGGTTGGGAGTGTTGGTTTGCTTGAGGGTAGGAACGCTCTGAAAGGAATCTGGACAGATGGAATTGTGGGTTTGAGGTCAGTTGTGTGAGGTTTAACAAAGCCAAGTGCTAGGTCCCACACTCAGGTCACACCAACCCCATGCAGCAGTGCAGGCTTGGGGTGGAGTGGCTGGAAAATTGCCTGTCAGAAAAGGACATGGGGGTGCTGGTTGACAGCCATCTGAACATGAGCCAGCAATGTGCTCAGGTGGCCAAGAGGGCCAATGGCATCCTGGCTTGTATTAGAAATAGTGTGGCCATCAGGAGTAGGGAAGTTATCATGCCCCTGTACTTGGCACTGGGGAGGCTGCACCTAGAGTACTATGTTCAGTTTTTGGCCCCTTACTACAGGAAACACATTGAGTTGCTGGAGCGTGTCCAGAGAAGGGGCAACAAAACTGGTGAAGGGTCCAAAGAATAAGTCTTAGGAGGAGCAGCTGAAGGGAATGGGATTGTTTAGTCTGGAGAAGAGGAGGCTGAGGGGAGGCCTCATTACTCTTTACAACTTCCTGAAAGGAGATTGTAATGATGTGGGGGTTGGTCTCTTCTCCCTATTATCAGGTGATAGAAAGAGAGGAAATGAACTGAAATTGTGCTAGGAGAGGTCTAGATTGGATATTAGGAAATACTTCGTTACTGAAGGAGTGGTCAGGCTTTGGAATGCGTTGCCCAGAGAGACAGAGGAGTCATTGTCCCTGGAGATGTTCAAGAAACATGTAGACGTGGCACTTGTGGACACGGTTTAATGGCCACAGTGGTGTTAGGTAGACCATTGGACTTGATGATCTTAGGGGTCTTTTCCATCTGAAACAATTCTGTGATTCTATGAATGTTAGCTTTCTTGTACTAGAGGGAAAATACACATTCAGCTTTTTTGTATTAGTTACAAAAATAGAAGGTGAAAGTGTTAGTGTGTCTGGGACTGTTATTGTGACATGAAAATATTTTGCAAATCTGTCTAAGGATTGCTCTAACAAGGTAACTGAAACAAAATTGCAAGTTTTTGTTTGTATACCAGCTTTTTTATGTTACATCTTTCTTTCATACATAATTTTTGTTGCTGTATTAATATATACCTTCCATGCCATTTCCCCCATTTTGTGTTAACTGTAGAGCTGATTTTTCACTTCCATATGCATTTTCTAGAATTCTTGCAAATGAATGTATGCATCCACATTGAGCTTAAGGAACAAGCGATATGTCACAACCCAGTTTAGAATCAGTAGCATATGAATAACATATTGATCTTAGATGAAGTTCCATTCATTTTTGCATATAAAATGCAATTAAATATGATTCCTGTTAGTGCTTTTGTTCAAGCTCTGTGCAAGGATTCTCAGTTATACCAACAGACTGTCATTAAAAGGCTGTGTAAATAAATGTACTAAACCTCACATGAATAATTGCACTACACTTTATTCTTAATTTTTTCAGTAAGTTAAAATTATTATCCAGATTGTAAAAGATATAATACATTGTTGCATAACATACATAAGCATTTTAAAGATATGACTGACTGAAGGTGAACTGGTTGACAGGAGTGACCAGTAAGAATGAAGATGATCTGGATGAGGGCATTGAGTCCATCATCAGTAAATTTGCAGATGACACCAAGCTGGGGGCAGGAGTTGACCTGCTGGAGGGCAGAGAGGCTTTGCAGAGGGACCTCGACAGGCTGGACAGGTGGGCAGAGTCCAATGGCATGAGATTTAACACATCCAAGTGCTGGGTTCTGCACGTTGGCCACAACAACCCCAGGCAGTGCTACAAGCTGGGGTCAGAGTGGCTGGAGAGTGGCCAGGCTGAGAGGGACCTGGGGGTGCTGGTTGATTGTAGGCTGAACATGAGCCAGCAGTGTGCCCAGGCAGCCAAGAAGGCCAATGGCATCCTGGCCTGCATCAGGAACAGTGTGGCCAGCAGGAGCAGGGAGGTCATTCTCCCCCTGTACACTGCACTGGTTAGGCCACACCTTGAGTCCTGTGTCCAGTTCTGGGCCCCTCAGTTTAGGAAGGATGTTGTCTTGCTGGAACGTGTCCAGAGCAGGGTAACAAAGCTGGTGAGGGGTTTGGAACACAAGCCCTATGAGGAAAGGCTGAGGGAGCTGGGGTTGCTTAGCCTGGAGAAGAGGAGACTGAGGGGTGACCTTATTGCTCTCTACAACTACCTGAAGGGAGGTTGTAGCCAGGCAGAGGTTGGCCTCTTCTCCCAGGCAGCCAGCACCAGAACAAGAGGACACAGTCTCAGGCTGCGCCAGGACAGGTTTAGGCTGGATGTTAGGAAGAAGCTCTACACGGAGAGAGTGATTGCCCATTGGAATGGGCTACCCGTGGAGGTGGTGGAGTCACCTTCATTGGAGGTGTTCAGGAGAAGACTTGATGGGGTGCTTGGCTGCATGGTTTAGTTGTTGGGTGGGTTGGATTGGTTGATGGGTTGGACGCGATGATCTTGAAGGTCTCTTCCAACCTGGTGTATTGTATTGTATTGTATTGTATTGTATTGTAAGATGCACCTAAGAGCAAAGCAAGTAGAAGCGCCATAGCAGAATACATCTGGAAATGCAAACGTGGATGCAGTAGATGAAATTTCAGGAAACTCTGATGACAACTAAGTAAAACCACACATTTGGGATGCCATAAAATGCAGATGGCTGTAATATGCAAAGTTTCTCATATGCCGTCAGGGATAGACTTAAAAAAGGAATTAAGTCAGCTTGATGCTTGCTGAAACTTTGGTAAAAAGTGTATGTTATGAATATGTGTGGGAAAATAGACATCCACTTTGAGGAAGAGCGTGATTTTTCCAGATTATGATTAAAATGTAGAAACCACGTGATAAAGCATCTGTTAGCAATAGTGATGATTTCCAGAAAAAGTGTGCTATTGTTCTCCATACCAGAGTCTCAGTGAACAGAGTCGCAGTGATAACATAAAGATATCCAGTTCTATGGAAATGGATTAGAACTTCGACCTTTTGGAGGGTTTTACATAAGCAATGAGGCAGGACAACTAGGCAAACTGTGGACTTTGGAGAGCCATGGGATGAACTTGTAAAAGAGGTGGCTGAAGCAGTGGCAGCAATGTATGAAAGTACATTGGAAGTTTCAGAAGAGTTCCTCTATACTTTTAACATTTAAAGTCACACTAAAATGTGATGTCCTGTTACCTTGGCATACACTCAAGGATTTTTGTCCTCTACAGATATCACCAGACACCCTGAAGATTACTCTGATCCTGACAGAGCATTATAGGGAATCCTTCAAAACTGGTTTCAGTAAGCTTTGAGTTGATCATGAATTGATCTAGTTCAGTGGCACTTTCTCAGATTGAGAAAAAGATGTCAGCATATGCAGTCCTCACTGAAAATTATTGTAAGACATCCAGAAAAGTCTTTAAGTCATAATAAGCAGCACTTCTGGTGCAGGGACAAAAAGGAAAAAGATGTAATATGCACACAGAGCAGACTTCAAAACAGCCTTAGGCTATAGTTTCAGATCTGGAAAGGCTGTTGCTGGTATAACCAGAGGACCTTTCCTACATGTGAGATGGGCCAGCCATTTAGTTCATGAAAGTATTTGACTGGATTCTTCTGGGAGCTGAATTCATGAAAATATTTACAACGGAACAGTAATTTTCAAACAAGTTTGTTTTCTTTCACAGTCATGATAAATTTGATGCAAGATCAAGCATATGATTCAGTTACTGTCTTTGTCTAGTATATCACATTTCTAACAGAGAAGAGCCACATTTCTACTGGATTCAAAGAAAAAGTCACTGCCAAAACTCTTTTATCTCTTCTTGTACTAAATCACAGAGTCTATGTACCACTGTCATCTTTTAAGTGACTCACTACCTTCCTCCCATTCCAGACCTAATATCAGAAACTTTTCTTCATAAATTAGACTTTTTCCCCTAAAAACCTCACAACTAGTCATTTACTTCAAGGGAGATGCATTTTCACTGAGAGGAAAAAACAGTGGGTAATCTGTATAAAAAAATCTAGCATTAGTTGACAAGGCAACTTTATTATTTCTGAAACTCACAGGCACTTGCAGTTCTCCAGTACAGTGGCTGATCTTAAATGATACTGGAATTTAAACCTGCTAATATGGGTAGGTAGTAAGATAGTCATGGGGTCTGTGGTGACAGGTTGGACTTGATGATCTTTGAGGTCTCTTCCAACCTTGGTGATTCTTTTTAAGAAGTAGGAAAGAAAATAAAATTGCTGCTAGGATATGATGCAAGGTTTTAATTCCATAGAAATGTGTGCTTGTGCTTGCTTTGCCTAGCTTTAATGAATGAATCACTCAGTTTGAAAATCCCTCATATTAAAAAAAAACACAACACAAAGATGACAAGTGAGAATCCCCTCTAAAAGGTTTTTGTTTTGTGAGATAGATTTGGCTCTGGGAACATTATAGCATCAGCTGCAGGATAAGTGCAGTGACAGCTCTGTCAGAATCACTGCTTGTGTTAACAGGGATGAAGGGTTGTTCACCCCTTGGTGTAAGATGTACTGTAGAGCTGCACAGCAAACGGCACTGCAAGATCTGCTTTAACCCCACCATACCCATTGATTAATGGTAATTATAGTTAGTGTAGTGTAGTGTAGTGTAGTGTAGTGTAGTGTAGTGTAGTGTAGTGTAGTGTAGTGTAGTGTAGTGTAGTGTAGTGTGGTTGCCATTCCATCTCCATTGCCACAAGTTCCCTTCTGTCCTGTGTGTGATACTTCTGTGCAGGGCAATACCTATGCAGGAAAGTATGCTCATAATTTTTATTTTCATTCACCAAATAAAGATTTTAGCCTTTCAAGTGAAGAGCTGAGATATTGGGTTAATTGTTTTTTTCAAAGGGACTAGACATGATAGGATAGCTTATATTTGAATGTTACATAGTGTAACAATGCAGTGTAACATACTGTATTATTGTTGTAGACCTTATTTCTCTCTACAGCTGTCTGAAAGGAAGTTGTAGTGAAGGGGGTATCAGTCTGGTCTCCCAGCTAACAAGTGATAGAATAAGAGGAAATGGATTCAGATTGCACTGTGGAAGTTTAGACTGGCTATTTGGAAAAAAATTAATCACTGAAATTGTTGTTAAGCATTGGAATAGACTGCCCAGGGAAGTGGCTGAGTGACTATCCCTAGAGGTACCTAAAAGACATGCAGGCATGGTGCTTAGGGACATGATTTCATGGTGGACTTGTTAGGTTAATGATTGGACTTGATGATCTTGAAGGTCTTTTGCAGCTTTAATTCTATTGAAGCAGAAGGATATTCTAATGAATTACAGCAAAATGAGAAGATGGCATGGTAGGGTTTCATTGATTTGTGTTCTGATTTCATTTAAATGTCATTATGCTAGTCTCAGCTTTAAGAAATTTAAAAATTAAAAACTGAAGGCTTTCTGTCATATCTGTGCCCCAAATTTGTAAATTGCTGTACAGTATTATATAGATCACAAGCAGAATAAAGATCACTTGTTCAGTCATAAGAAAACTGCCTTCCCCTCTCCACTGAAAGCACATTATTTATTTATCTGATTCTAGACCAGTTAGCTGCTGTTCTCAATCACAAGGAACAAAAGAAAATAAAGTTAGGAAAGTAAGGAAGAAAGGCATAGAAAAACATTCCATTTAATCCATTCTTAATGTTTAATGCCTTGCTATCATGAATGCAAATTGGTAGTAGAGTAATTTAAAATAACTGCCAGAGCATTTAAAATTTTTCATAGATAAGAGGAGATACTGAATAATTTGCATTTATTTTTAAAATTATCTTTTGGGGAAATTAAATTAACACTGAAAAGAGAAATGGTACTATAAGTTTAATAACGATTAGAAAGAAACGTGATGCACTTGACTGTACAAAAATAACTGATTTGTCTTTTTCAGGGTAAGTTCATATTCAGGAGCCTACATGTGATTCCCAGCAGTAAATCTAGTAGATGAGTTTTTTATGGTTCTGTAATCATTGTTGAGGAGAGGAGTTTCCCATGTTTATGGAAGACTTGTTAGAGCATTTATCTCAAAGTGAAGTGTGAGGAAAAGAGGTCAAGTAATAGGTAGACTCAATAAAATAACTGATAATAAATCTTCATATCTGTGTATTCAGCAGAGAGACCTAAAGAAACTTGGGAATGAAACAGCTGAAGGTTTTAGCAGTCCTATGGGTAAGAATAATCTACTTCTTATGGGCTGCCTGGATTTCTGAAGGCAAGATCCCTCACAAAAGGGTCTTGAAGACAGTGGGAGGTCATGGGATAGCATAAATGTCCCTGTAGGATGAAGTATTTTTAGTTTGATTAGTTCTCCCCATTGAGAACAGTTTTTTAGATTTTTTTTTTTTTTTTTTTTTTAATTCTTCTTATGTCCCTTTAATTTTCTTTCATGCTCAGATTATTTTTAAAATAGCTTTCTGTATTGCTCCAAAAAGTAAAGACTTGAATGAAGGGTGTTTATCAACCATGAAATATGTACAAGTCCCAGAAATAAAAACTTGGTTGTTGCAGCACGTTCTACCAGTCTGCAAAGTGTTATTCACAGAAGTGCTTTGATGTTACATTATACATCATAGCATGGAGCTCTGTCAGCTTTTACAGTAAGTTTTATGCTATTTAGAAAAGTAAACCCATAAATAAATTTGATTTGTTACATAACATATTTTTAGCTCTCTATGTATAAAATTAAACCTGAGTATGCAAGTATACAGAGGGCAGTTTATGTACATTTCTAGAAGATGAAACTAATACTGAAAGGGTAATTTCACTGGAATTCATACAGAGAGGTTTGCTGGGTTTTTTTTTTCACGTGACTGTAGCCAGTTGTATTTGTGAAATAACCTGAATATTGAGAGGAGGGCATTGTTATAGTAAACTTAGCAGCAGGCATTTTCCTTCCTTCATAAAAATGTTTCTGGTTATTGTTCAAAAATAGCAACTATCACAGAATGGTTTGGGTTGGAAGGGACCTTGAAGGTCATCTAGTTCCAACTCCCCTGCCATAGGCAAGGACATGTACCACTAGACCAGTTTGCTCAAAACGCCATCCTACTGAACGCTTCCTTGAGCACTTCCAAGGAGGGGCTATCCACAACTTCTCTGGAAAACCTGTTGCAGTGTCTCACCATTCTTACAGTAAAGAATTTCTTCCTTATACCTAATACGTATCTATTATCTAGTTAGATGTCTAATACGGATGTAGCAATGCAAGTGCTGCTGAATACAGCTATGAGGCTGTCACGGGGAGAAATATAATTTTAAGTGGCAGCTTAGAGGCTGAGAAGGAAATTGCTTCCCTTTGGCTTAGTAATTGCAATAGTGTGCTAATAAATTTTTTTAAATTATATTTTATAGCTTTTCTCATTGTAGGTTGCTGAAAACATACAGGAGTCTTCTTGTTGTTCAAGAAAATTCAAAATTATATCATGTAAATGGTGAGAACAGAAAATCTAGTGTGAAAAGAAGTACATACTCTGTAACCTTTTCTAATATCATGCAGAAAGAGTTTTGAAGCGGTAAAAAGTTTCACCAAGGGAACTGTAACAGGAGCCAAATATGAAAATAAGCATCCTGTTACACTGAAGATGTAAACTTTAAGTTCTGCCTCTCCTTCAAGGAATGTTCCTGTATGTTGAAGAGTTGGCATTATGTGCCTATATGACTGAGCTTTCAGTGCTAAATAATAAATTATGATATTGTGAATTATGTGGTAAAATTTTACATGTTACTCTGTATACTCAGAAAAGGGTATGTCTTCTGGCTTTAATCTTATCCTTTTGATAAAGCATCTTTATCTTCTCTTAAAAGCAACATAGTCCTCATTGGTCAACATGTTTTTCTGATGGATAGGTGTGTTAATCCATGTTTAAAATGTGGAGTTTCAAAATTCAACAAATTGAATGAAGGCATGTGGTATATTGATGATGTATGATGGAAATTACCAAAAAGAATTTTAGATAAAGTCTAAACCTCTTCCAAATTTCTCAGATTTTGGAATTTGTTTAAATTCAGTAATCAGAGATTTAATTAATCCATGGCATATTGACCATTAAAAAGAATGCTGCCAAAATCAATCAGCTGCAGCTTTGTTATTTAGTTTTACAGTATATTTAATTCCTACTGATATGTACAAATGTGCTGCAGTGTTTAAACCAGGATTCTAAACCAATACAAAAATACCCATAGAATTGGTAAGAATTAGACACGTTTAAAACCCATTAAAACATGTGAGGCTTTTTAGATAGTCTTGTCTGGAATTAATCCCAGGGTAAACTGAGACCTAGCTTTCTGTTTGTTGAAGGACATTTGCCAAATATCTCCACTGGATTGCACACTCCATGAGAGAGAAAAGGAAGTGCAGGAGCTCAGAGATTAAAGAATTCACTTGGAGTACTGTGAAGACAGGAAATCTTCTACATGCTTCAGTGATTTTTAAATAAATTCATTTTGCAGTGGATTAGCTTCACCTGAAAAGGCTGCTAGTGCTCTACCTCCAAAATAACCTTCCATTTACTTTTCCTGGGCTAGAAGAAAAAGGAGATGTCTTTTGGCAGAGGACTGTTTTGAGTGCAGGTTGCTCACAAGGAGCATTGTCTAATCCCTGGATCTCCTGTTAAAATATGAGAACTTCTGGAGCTGACACCCTGTTTCTTCTGCACTGGTAGCTATTTCTCTATACTGAGCTTGTGTTAGCAGCTGCAGGTTGCAGGGGGCTGTGGTGGTGAGCTGTGAGGGAAGGGTTGTGAATCAGCATGTGCCAGTCAAAGCTGCCTCCAGCCTACCATGGAATGTGTAAAAACAAACATGGGGGAAAAAGGGTTTGTGTACAAAAACTTACCCACTGAGCACCAAAATGTTATCTAATCTGAGGCCTATGGTGCCCCTTTCCAAATACAGTTCAAGAAGGAAAACAGCAGCTGCTGGAGGCTGGAGACAAGCTGTTGTGTATAGAGGACTCTGCATCAAAAGAGGATACCTACATCCCTGAGGGACTGTGGCCAATGGACAGCCCATACTGGAGCAGGGACACTGAGGAAAATGGCAGCAGAAACTATTAAGCAAAGAGCAACAGAAGTGAATAACCACACAGTGGCAGAAAAAAAACATCATGATACCACCTCAACTTCCTACATTGTCTGTCAGGAATTTTGGTGAATTGGGTGTAATCTATAGTAAAATTAAGGAGAATTTGGACCAGGAAGTGCAGAAGATAGAGGTTATGTCAACATCTTATTGTTAATTTGCTGCCTATTGCCCCCCCCCCCCCAATGGCAAACAAGAATGAGAGGTTTGTTTTTATTTGCAATAAATTAATTCAGTTAAAATTTCCTGACTCTAAACTGTTTTGCTCACAACAGAGTCCCAAGCAAATGAAAGTGCCTCCTTGCAGCCCAGAGCTAAGAATCTTAGCAACACCCTTTTCTGGGAATTTCCAGGAGCTCCAGGCACTCTAGGTAGTCACAGACATAGAGGGCAACACCCCCTCCTCGTCTCCCTTGCCTGTCTTTCCTGAAAAGCAGCACACCAATCATCAGATTCACTCCACCATGTTTCTGTGATGCCGATCATACTGTAGCACTGCAAGCATGCCAGCATCTCCAGTTCCTCCTGTTTATTGTCCATGCTGGCTGCATTTGTGTAAAGGCATTCGAGTTGGGCCCCTGATAAAGTACTTAGAGCCCCCATGAAGTGTGGATGCTCTTCGGCTGGACTACAGGCTTCACCCCCTGCATTGTTGTGCAATTCCTAAGGTTGTTTTTAGTCAGGATGGTTTTGTCCCCTTCCCCCTTCATACCTAGTTTAAAGCCCTCTCAATGAGCCCTTCTAGTTCATGACCCAGGATCCTTTTCCCCCTCTTGGTCATCTGAACCCCATCTGGCCACAGCAGGCCAGTCGCTGTATAGACACCTCCATGGTCAAAGTACCCAGAACTGGATCACTGGCATCATCATTTGAGCCAAGTGTTTATCAGATAAATTAAAATTTATCATCAGTGTTTCACAAGAAGTAGGACAGATCCTTACTGTACCTTGATTTTTTTTTTAATATATGGATGAAATAAATTTCTTGAATTATCTTCTGCTTGATTAAACATCTGACCATTCTGTCTGACCCATTTTGAGGTATGAATAAGCTCCTGACAGGCATAGTTGGGTGACTGAGCCTTGGGTTCGATGCTTCTTCTGTGTGGTCAGTAAGATTTGATCACACAAATGTGTGCTATCTATATAGTATCTGATAAAATATTGGAAAATTACCAGTGAGATACAGAGAAAAATCCCTTTTCATGCTTAGTTGGTATTCTGTAAGCAGATGGGTAAGACACCACCACATCATCTGAAGTTTAACCAACCCATTTCATGCTATTTAAAAGAGCATGGAGGAGTTATACTGTTGATGTGCTTTAGACATGATCTTCTAACTTAAGTGCAGTGCTGTGCCTTATAAATGCTTTTGGTTTTGCTTTGGATTTGATACTTTCAAACATGAGGTTTGACTCTAAGCTGAACAGGAAGGTTCCATCTTTGGGAGAGGGCTGCATAGATACCTTTCAAGTGGTACTCTTGAATGTCTTTACAGACAGGTCCTATGGATGGTTTGGAAGAATGAAAAGATGTGGAGGGAGAGCTGCATACAGTATTATTAATTTCTAATGAAAAAAAAAAAAAGAATATCACTCATCAAAATGTGAAATGAGCTGTACTGGTGTTAAAGGGTTTATTATGTAAAATAATCGTATTGAGCAAATGCTATCATTGTAATACTTCACCATTATTAATGGATGTTATAGTAATAACCATGCTAATCTCATCAAGTTCTTTGCAAAATGTTGCTTCTGTCTATTCAGCAGAAATCTTGAGATACATATGGCTTAAAGAAAGAGTTAACAGGATCAGAGAAAAAAAAAATACATTGTGTGAATTTATCAAGCAGCTCTGGCTGTATATGTCATTATGCTCTGGCTTCACTCTTAGTTTTTTGCTATTTCATGACTTGTCTCTGGAGCAGCCACAAGATAGGCATGTCTTCTGAAGGTGAAGTGAACATAATTTGAAAAATTAGTCATAGAAAGATTGCTCATGCAAACTGTAATCTATGCATAAACATTAAGCATCCCCTAGGTTCCTTGAAGGAATTTGTCTTTGCCAAATATGTAGTGAGACTGTGCATTTAAATGAGCTTTCAGACCCATACACTGATGTAGTTGCAGTGAAAAAGTTCTTTCAGGTAGTTTTAGTATTATTTGGACATGAAGGTGACAAGCCAGATGTTAAATTTACTTTCAGAGTTACTCAGCAGCAAATGAGCTGGGCATGGTGAGGGTGCAGAATGGTGACTATTTAGCCTGAAGACAAATACATGTATTTCCATGGAAAGCCTGGGTTGGTTGTGTCATTCTTGCAACTTGATCAAGTCATGCCACAGATGTTTCACTATTACAAAATGATCTGAAGAAATCTTGCTTCCTCCTGGAGGCTTGGCTGCAGCTCAAGGCCATCAAACAGTGGGCAAGGCACCAGGGCAGCACTGTGGGGTCAGATCCCCATCTGGCACCTCTACTGGGAGCTGCTTTTCAGCTGGGCCTCTGCCACTCATCCTGACCTCAGCTATAGCTCCTTTGAAACATCCTCCATGCCTGTACTTGGTCTGGCCCTGGTCCCAGTCCCTAACTTGGAACTGACTTGCCAGGCTTTCCTGGGTGTTATCCTTGCCCTCGTCCAGTCCTGACACCCAGGTGGACATGTCTCATCACCTGGTTTGACCATAGGGATGGGCTCTGTCCCACTGGCAACCCCCTTTGCTCACTAGAGCAGCTGCAGCTTGTCTTCTGCAAAGCATCTTCTTGAAAGAGTTTGTGTTTTATGGATGATGAAGTAGTGAGGACTGAGAGGATGGTGCTTGTGTATATTGATTTTCTAATTTTGATATCAGCTCCTGGCATTGCCAACCTTGAAATTTCACCTACAGGATCATGTAGATAAAAAGTTTTACAGTGCTGTGCTTGGGGATTAAAATAATCTTCATTTTCCACAGGGAAAATATTTTTTTTAAAGCTTAGATAAATGTTGCTGGCAATGCTAGGAGGCTGTTAATGAACAGCTGAGAATTCATAATTCTGTCATCAGAAAAGATGTGAGTTGTGGCGTGAAGTTTATAGTAGCCACAGGTAAAAGCAAAAGCAGTAATTATATATGTTTAAAATGGTTCAATATGATAAAAGTTGTGACAGGTAAGATTTGTCTATATGTCAGGAAAAAAATCTTTGCCTGTTTCTGTCAAGATAGATGATAGCATTTTGGAAGTATTCCAGGAAAAATGTCACTCTAACAAAGGAAGAGGCTGCCACTAGATAGGAAGAGTATAAACGAACATTATGAAATAAAAGTTGCTTCTATGACAGCTTTGTATTTGGAAAGAAATACAGTGATGTACTCAAGAACTTAGTAGGACATTGAGTGATATGAAAATGCTTTCTGGTTTTTATTGGGCAACAGATTTGAGTTATATAACTTTACAATAGGAATAGATTTCAGTAAGATGTTTGATTCAATGTTGTTGGGCATGCTGATTAAAAGTACTGACTCTGCTCCTGATCAAAAGAGCATATTAAATGGACTTTCAGTGTGGCAAATGGAAATGGCCAGTGATGTTCAATCAAATGGCATGTGTGTCGTATTCTGCAAGGACTAGTTCTCATCCTTTATGCTATTATGTATTTTTTATTAATGACCTAGGAGAAAAGTGAAGACAGTCACAGACAATCATTTTTTGCCAAAAAGCAAAATAACAGTCTGGTAGTAAATACCACAACACAGAATACTTACTAAACTATATTCCAGACAGTTTATAATAACTGTCTGGAAAGTCATGATTCTAAAAGCAAAGAGAATGGGTCATAGATGGAAAATTGAAAGGCTGCAACTTTGAAAAATATTTTGGAGACATAGCAGACAGGGAATTCCAGAGATATTACTGTAGAAAGTTGCACAGTGTAAGTCATGGACATACTGAGAGGACTAAGGCAGGAGGGTATGTGTGTGTGTGTGTATGTTTACTGGAGCACAATGCTAGGATTTTTGTCAAATGAACTTTCAAAAAATGTGTGAAGGTTGTTGAGGGTTTAGAGAAGAGAGTTTAGAAAACACTCAGGAGCAAGATATCTATGGAGCTAAGTCTGTTTACCTAATCAAGAAGATAATTAAGTTATCTGATCGATGTATAACTGAACGGGGAAAAGAGTGGGGGCATTACACTTGAGCTAAGGACTGAGACTTCAAAGTAAGAAATACAGAACACATTTTAACCAGTTTTTAACAGTTTAGCTGATTAACCCAGTAGAACAAGGAACTGATGAATTCTTTATCTGTTGATGTCTCTGTAATCAAGATGTGTATGAGTAAAATGCAATCTATTGGGGTCATTACAAGTAATAAGGTTGTTGTAGGTTACTAACATAAGGTAAACTTAAGGGGATAATAATGCTAATTAAAAAAAAAACCAAAATAAAACAAAACATCTCCCCTTCCATTTAAGAATCCAAGTTAGCTTTAAGGAAAAAACATTTAAAGCTCTTTATTCTAGTAGGTGCATGAGGTCTAGGTAAAAAATGATAATTTTCCAAACAAGTACCCTGTTGATCACCATGAAATGTGGCTCATTGTGTGATCAGGAATCATAAGATTCCTTTCTTGTAGGGTATTTGTTGATATGGTTCAAGGGCAGCTGGAAAATTTTATTTTAGCTATATTTATTTGCTAACTCTGTTGTGAAGATGGTTGCATATATAGGCTAATTGCTTCTAGACTTCTTACTGCTGACTTACTGACTTACAAACTTGCTAAAGAGATGAATAGGCATATGCCACAGGAATCTGAAGAAAAATGCAACCCACAGAAAAGTAGAATTCAATATTCAGTGCCCTAAATGAAATTATATGGGGCAAAAATACCTCTCTGTGGGATTATAGGGACAAATATGTCCCTATAATCTTTTCTTGATCTAAATATATGTAGGGGGTTTTGCATACTTATTGAACATCAGAAATTCAACAACAAAGATGTACATGTATTCCAATATGACCAAAATTTTGATCTATAGTTCTCTTCAGAGACAGCAGGGAGAAAGACTAATAGGGATGCCTGCCTACTACAGGAATTCAGTTAGATTGTATGAATTGTCTTGAAGGACAGTTTCTCTGCATTGAGATAAGATATTAACCTAATTTTAATGCAGCGAGTCCAATCAGAATACCTTTGTTTCTCCATGATGAGATTCTGTTGTCTGTATTATTCAAGACATCAAATGTGATGAAATAATATTTGGCCTTTAAATCTATAAATTCATAGAATTATTCATGCTTCAGTAGAGAGCTAATAGTCATGTAATTTTGTACTAATACGTGAATCAGAAGGGGTATTTTACACAACAAAACAGGAATGAGTAAATAAATAAAGCATTATTGCTTCAGGCCCGGAATAGTTTGATTTGTGGCATATGCTGTTGAGAAAATGTACTGTACCAAACATTTGAGGATATTTTGCTTGCTTACTGTATAACAGCAGCAAGTTGTGACCTCATTTGTGCAAGATAGTGCATATGCAGTTGCCACCTTGCAAATACCAACAGGGTGTTATGATCTCTAACTGACATATGCTAACTTATTCTAGCTAAACAAACATCTAGAGTTTATCAAGCTTTAGGGGAGTGACTGGGAATAACTGCCAAAGACATCCATATAATTATAGGGAAATTCTGACAAGACAGTCATTTTGGATGTGAAAGAACAGAAACTCAAGTAACAATTTGACAGATGCCACTGAAATTCCACAGTTAGAGAATCCAGGAAGGATGACTACTTGCAAGCCACTCTCTTGGATCCAGATGGACTTGCTCAGAGAAGAGGGGAGTAGTTAACCCAAGAGTACTGAAAGACATTGTAATGTGGTATTTATTATGGATCACATGCCCTGTCTTTTAGCCCTGGACAACACAGACAGTCAGGAAGTACTTTTCAGTGCATGAATCACATGTACTGCCTGCAAGTTTGTGTTGGTAACATTTCAGAGACATCTTTAAGGGAATTTTCATTACTGCCATAGCACATCAGTTTCTTTTTAACCAGAATATACTATTATTCTTAGTATGAAGACTTTTAAATGCTGCATCTTGACCCACTTTCAGAATAACTTGGACTTCTTTCTTACAGACTGTAGCTGTGAGAATGGCTTCTTTGTTTACTAAGAATAGTCAAGTGTTTTGTCTCAGTCAGCATCTTGTATGTTAATTCACATAGGTTTTGATGTGCAGATTTTCTGTCTTTTTGGGAGAAGACATTGTAAGCAGCAGTCTTGATTTGCTATGTTCCTCACACTGTTCCAGCCTGTGGAAATTCCACTGCACAACAAGACGCACCACAATGTGATTAATAATTGGTCTTGATCTTTCCACTGTGCTCTTTGTAGCCATCAGAGATGACAAAACATGAAGGAAGAGGTGTACATAAATGTTTTGCATTTGTTTGGGTTTTTTTTTTAGGAGAAAGGGAGGGAACAATGTATTTGTAGCCATTTTGTATTTGTCTATCTGATGAGCCCAGACACTGTCTTCATAAATAGGTAAGAGTCAGCTTCTTTCACAATTGTCTCTTAGCAAAGGAAACCAAAAAAAAACCAATTCATGTGAAATGGAATATGTGACTTGATAACACATTATCACACAAGTGGTAAATTCACAGCCTGTGTGATGGAGAGTGACTGAAGTGCTTAGGTATCATGGGGCCGGGCAGGATATTTTGCAGTGTGCTTCACCAGTTGCAGTTCTCTAAAGCCACCTGTGGTTTTAATCTTCTATTTCATGTAATGGAACCAGAGGAAGAAAAACATTTTTTGAAGCAAAGTTCTGGTGTGAACAGCTTCACCACGCTGTTTAAACAGAAAGTTTTCTGACCTGGAGACAAAAATGAATGGAAACACTCTGTGTCTCCTGCTGTCCTCTACAAAATGAGGGCATTCTATTTTTCCTTTCCTCTTACAGTTCTTTAGCTTGTAGTTGACTTTATGCCACTTCCTATGAAAACTGTTTCTATTGCCTTCTTGAAAACTTTTGTTGCTTATGTCTTTGAGCTTTTGCTGGTCTGTTTGGGATTCAAAGATGTGTGCAATAACCTGGACATTGAATGTCTGCCTCACTGCATGTCTGGAATGATGATCGAGTAATAGGAAAATAGTGAACTAGTTTTAATTTACTAGCCATGGTACAACAGGAGCACAGCGATGTAAAATTGGAGCTAAGAGCACTCACCTCTTTGTTCACTATTTAGTGATAATTATTAATAAGTACTGACCTGTGCTGTACATTATAAAACAGCAACTTTCTGATAGATAAAGAGCAACTGGCAAGAGTGAGCTCTCATTATGGAAAAGGGAAAAAAAAATCCTTTTCTTTTAGGCATTCTTTGTATGTTTGCAAAATATGTGCACCAAGGACCAGTGAACTACGTTAGAAATGAATGGATGTGTACTTGCTAAAATGCCTAAATATACTAAATTAATCTTGCATTTGAGAAAGAACACCACATTAGCATTTTGATGAAAAGTCAATTGTATGTATTCTTCTAAGTTATAGTGTGTCAAATCTGAGTTCCTAGCAGTACAAAAACTGTACATCTATTATTTTATTCTTGCCTCCTTTAGTCAGGCTAGACACAGCTATGTCTGTCTTGAACATTTATTTCGCTACTTGTCTTGCTGCTTATGCCTTAGTATGCAAAATAAAGATAAATCCATACCTATGTGAATTAAAATTTATTTTAGACCTCATCACAGTGAAAAAAAAGAATATTATTAGTTCAATGGTCCATAGAAACAGAAAAAGATTCTGACTTGGTTCTTCCTCACAAGGAGAAGACCATGAGTATCTTACCAGTAAAAGATAAGGAAAAATACATACAGTGTTTTTTAAAAAAAAATCAATTACCCTTTAGGTTAATATTTTTAAAAATCTTTAGTTCACTGAATGCCATACTAAAGGAAGTGGAGAGTACATGTCAAAGCAGTCTGCTGAAGTCTGACATTTTCAATATATTCTGTGTTCCGATTTTATCTTTTCACTTTCAGTCTAACAATGGCTAGAACTATGACTACACATTTAAAATAAATTTTTAAAAAACATTTAATCTGCTCTTGTCTGAATTGGACTCCGTTTCCCCAAAGCCCTTAAATAGTCTTTGCAGCTCTTGCTTTATTTCCTACATCCTACTCTGATTACTGTGCGTAACTTTTTGGATGTTTAAGTTTAGCTTAAGCTTTTCTATTACATACACAACCTTGAAGAAGTCAGGTATTACTTGGAAATGTGTGTATATCTCTGTCAGGTTCTTCAAAGAACTGATTAATTTTGGAGGCCTGAGTGCAAGTGCCATTGAAATGTTCCAGAGTATTCACAGTAATGTATGCTTTGCACATTATTGCTTCCATGGTAATTTCATTCTCCTTAAAGAAAATCTGTGGATGTTTAAATTTTAGGAACGCCTTCTACTTTCTTTACTGCCCGCTCACATTGCCATGGAAATGAAGGCAGAGATCATCCAGAGGTTACAAGGCCCCAAGGCTGGCCAGCTGGAGAACACCAACAACTTCCACAATTTGTATGTCAAAAGGCACACCAATGTAAGGTATTGTACTGTAATAAAATCTACCAGCAACATTCCAAAAAAAATTTTTGAAAAGGAAATATCAAGAGAACAATTAAGGAAACACTTGTTTTAATATGTTCTTTCAGCAACTTCCACGTTCCAGATGAGCAACAAAGGTGATGATGCAAAGGAGCTGTTTCGAAAAAGCCACTCATTAACGAGCTTACTTTGTGTTGTCTTAATTTTTTAGGTCAAAGTACAGAATCTTGCTGTCATGTATACTAGTCAAAACTGTAATTTGTGTCAGTTATACTATTCTTAATTTTAAATGTTCTTAACTGGTGCAATTTCTTGAGTTTTATATAATGTAAGTAGAGGCAGCTGTATCACATATGTATTTTACACAGTGCCTGAGGTAAAATAGTCAGCTGACAAATACAGTTAATGAAGTCATTAATTATTAATTATTGATAGACATTAGAAAATTAATAAATTAATTCACCATTTATTTCACAAATTCTTTCATCTTTACAAGTTGTTTTGCCCTCCCCTTCCTTTTTTTTTTTTTTTTTTTTTTTTTTTTAATTGGACAAGTTAAATGATATTCTTAGAAATAGCTTTTTTAAGGCAAATATTGCAGGACTTTTGAGGAAGTTTATTTTCGGTTGCAAATGCAAACATTTTTTCCTTAGCCAAATTGTCTGAATGGTCAAATTTTCTTGGTGAATAGAAACGTGGTGTATGTCTTGAATATCTTAGTTATCAAGCTTGATTTTAATAGATTCATAGATTCATGGGGTGGTTTGGACTGGAAGGACCTTAAAGATCACTTAGTTCCAATCCCCCTGCCAGGTTGCTCGGGGCCTCATCTAGCCTAGCCTTAAACACCTCCAGGGAGGAGGCATCCACAGCCTGGGCAACCTGCTCCAGTGTCCCACCACCCTCACTGTAATGAATTTCTTCCTCAAGCTTAAAGCCATTCCTTCACGTCCTATCACTACAAGCCCTTGTAATAAGTCCTTCCCCACTTTCTTGTAGGCCCCCTTCAGATACTGGAAGGCTGCTATATGGTCTCCTCTGAGCCTTCTGTTGTCCAGGCTGAACAGCCACAACTCCCTCAGCCTGTCTTTATAGGGTAGGTACCGCAACCTTCTGATCACCTTTGTGGCCCTCTTCTGGACCTGCTTTAGCAGTGTGATGTCCCTCTTAATGCTGGGGGCACAAGAACTGGATGCAGTACACCAGGTGGGGTCTTGCAAGAGCAGAGCAGAGGGGCAGTCTGGGCTACAAGTACACATCGCTGGCTCATGTTAAGTTTTTCATTAAATGACATGCCCAAGTCCTTGTCCTCGAGATTGCTCTTGAGCCACTCCTCGCCCAGCCTTTATTTCTGCTTCGGATTGCCCTGACCCAGGTGTAGGACCTTGTACTTGGTCTTATCAAACCTCATCTGGCTAAATTGGACTCACCTCTCAAGCCTGTCCAAGACCCTCTGGATGGCATCACTTCCCTCCAGCATGTCAATGGGACAACACAACTGGTGTCATCCACAAATTTGCTGAGGGTGCACTCAATGCCACTGTCCATATCGCTGACAAAGACATTAAACAGCACTGGTCCCAGTACCAACCCCTGAGGGATGACACTTGTCACTGGTCTCCATTTGGACATTGAGCTTGTTGGCTGTAACTCTCTGAATGCAATCATCCAGCCAATTCCTTATCCAGTGAGTGGTCCACCCCTAAAGTCCATGCTTTTCCAATTTGGTGGCCAGGATGTCATGCAGGATGGTATCAGAGGCTTTACACTAGTCCAGGTAGATGACATCAGTTGCTCTTCCCTTATCCACAGATGCTGTAAGTCCATCATAGAATGCCACCAAGTTCATCAGGCATGATTTGCCCTTGGGGAAGCCATGTTGGTTACCATCAATCACCTCTTCTTCATTTTCCATATGCCTTAGCAAGGCCTTCAGGAGGATCTGCCCCATGATCTTGCCAGGCACAGAGGTGAGACTGAATGGCCTATAGTTTCTGGGGTCTTCTTTTTTCTCTTTTTTGAAGATGGGCATTATATTTCCCCTTTTCCAGTCATCAGGAGCTTCTCCAGATTGCCCTGACTTTTTGAACATGATGGACAGTAGTTTGGCAACTTCACCTGCCAGTTCCCTCAGAAGCCATGGCTGGATCTCATTTGGCGTCACAAACTTGTGCACCTTCAGGTTCTTTAGACGGTCTCAAACTTGTTCTTCACTTACAGTGGGCAGATCTTGCATTTTCCACTTCTCACCTGTGTGTTCTGAATCTTGAGCTAGAGCTCTTTCTCTTGCTCGTGAACACTGAAACAGAGTAGTCACTAAGCACCAATTCGTCATAGTATCATAGTATCAGTCAGGGTTGGAAGGGACCACAAGGATCATCTAGTTCCAATCCCCCTGCCATGCCCAGGTCTCCATTTTCATTTTGGATAGGTCCCACATCTTCCCTAGGCACCTTTTTGTCATTGATGTACCTGAAGAAATGCTTCTTATTCCCCTTTATGTCCCCATCCAAGTTTAAGTCTATCCATGCTGTTGCTTTCCTGATTTTATCCCTGGCTGCTTGGACAGTATCTTTGTAGTCCTTCCACATGGCCTGTTCTTGCTTCCATTGCTCTCCTTTTTTCCCTCCAATTTAAGTCCAGGAACACCTCATTGATCCATGTCAGCCTCCTGGGACTCTTGCCTGCCTTCTTCCTTCTTGGAATGCACTGCTGCTGGGCTTGGAGGAGTTGACCAGCTTTCTTTGGCCACTCTTCCTTCTAAGGCTTTATCCCATAACACTTTGCCAAGCAAATCCCTGAAGAGGATGAAGTCTGCTCAAAAGTAGTGAGCTTGCTTGTCACTCTCTCTGACTGCTTGAGGATCTTAAAACTCTATCATTTCATGGGCACTGCAGCCAAGGCTGCCCTTAAGTTTCACATCACTGACCAGCCCCTCCATGTTGGCAAGGACAAAATCAAACATAGCACCTTTTCTTGTGGGTTCCTTTACTACCTGGAGGAGGAAAGTGTCATCCATGCATTCCAGCATAGTCTGAGTAACAAAAGAACAAAAAGTTTGATGCTGCATATCATTGACAGGTAAACCTAAAGAGAAGACGTCTACAATAAAATGTTGTGAAACAATTTCTGATAATAAATGTGTTTACTGAAATGATTGTCATTTTAAAATTGCCAATCTGTGAGTAGGAAAAATATTTCTATTTTTTAATAATACTGTAACAAATATATGTATGGAGTGCCTATAAATACATATAAGTATATGTATAAAGGTTATACCTGTAAAAGTGTTACCTATAAAGATACATATAGGTATATATTCTAAATATAATGCCTATAAAATTTAATGTAGGTTTACCTATAAATTTATTTATTGCTCTACATTTAGCAGTAGCTGTTTTGGATATGGCCATACCTCTGTGAAGGTCAGAATGGCTATTTCAGGTATTGCTGTTCATTGATAAATCTGAATTCTGCAGAAGGAAACCACGTTCCTGTACATTTCTGTTGTAGCATCTTGTATGCTGATATCGTGGGATTCACTCGCCTGGCCAGTGACTGCTCTCCGGGGGAACTGGTGCACATGCTAAATGAGCTGTTTGGTAAATTTGATCAGATTGCAAAGGTGGGTTTCTATTGGGCTGCTTCTCTGAGTTCAAATAAGTCAGTCAACTTTAAAGTGCTTTTTCATCTCGGGGACTCTTCTACCTTCAGACGGCATTTCTGAGGCTTTGGCAGCAAGATCACTCTTGAAAGGTGGAAGAAAAAAAATCTGCCTCTGTGCTGAGTGCAACAGTGTGTTTCTACTGGTGTGACAATATGTGAAACCCAAGACCACTTTCTCAAAGAGGACCAAATGAGACAGCTCATTGAGCTAAATAAAGCTTAATGGCTGATGAACAGCTCTTTAAATAGATTTTTTACAATTACAAAGATTAAGATAATTAAGACAAAAAAAAGATACATTCAATTTTCTGATATCTGAAAAAACATTTAAGAGCCTGGAGGACAAGAGAGACAGTACCGATCAAAGCAATTTTAATTAATGACCACATTTTTTTTATTGCCCGTGAAAAGATTTACAGAATCACAGAATCACTCAGAAGATTTTCTTTTGCTTATTTAGGTGCCATTTTTATAAAAACTACATCCAACTTCATGCAATGTGTGAAGGTGAATTCAGAAACACTAAAGCAGACAAAAAATCTTATGTGTTTTCTATTATTTCAAAAACTATTGCCTAATATTGGTTAAAGAAAGTAATTTACATTGTCTCAGAGTACAAAAGATAGAAATAAGATTATAATTACTAGTTGCAGAAAGTATTGCGTAGTATATCTTCAAAGATGCAAATGTGGAAGTCTAGGTCTTTTGCATTCATATACCAAACAAAAATATTTTATTTAGATTTCAGACATGATACTTAGGCTTAGTTCTGTAACCTGAAGTGTGAAGGAATCATCTCTATAAAAATTGCTGACAGCAATTTTAGCAAGCCAAGTCCTTATCTACAGAAAGAAGCTCAAATAGAATGAATTTTCTAATATAATTTAAGTCAGTCTTTGTAGTAGTAACACCTCATTTGTGTAATTCAAATTGAAAGTGACTATCTCATCTTACTTCTTCCTCCAGGAAAATGAATGTATGAGAATTAAAATTCTAGGTGACTGCTACTACTGCGTCTCTGGGCTACCTATATCTCTTCAAAATCATGCCAAGAATTGTGTGAAAATGGGACTGGACATGTGCGAAGCCATTAAGTAAGTGCTAACTGTTTATTAAATATTCAACTATATAAATTCTGTCTCTTTCCTATATATGGCTGTGATTGCTGGTTGAAACATTCAGACCTGCAGTGTGTTTCACTACAAGGTCCAGAATAGTAATCTGGATCTCAGCCTCAGCAAAGAAATGTTTTAAGATGTTGGGTTGTGCCAGACTATCTTGTCACTTCACCATAAAGATTGTTAAGGGCCTGGATCATTGCTTGTATGAAGAAAGGCTGAGAGATCTTGGACTCTTCAACCTGGAGAAGAGAAAGCTGAGGGAGAAAAAAATCTCATCCATGTTTTTAAGTACCTGAAGGGAGACTGCAAAGAAGATGGAGTGAGGGTCTTTTGTGGTGCCCAGTGACGAGGCCAGGGATGATGTGCATAAGCTAAAATACAGGAGGTTCCCTCTGAACATCAGGAGTCACTTTTTTTCATTGTGAGGGTAACTGAATGCTGAACATAGGTTGCCCAGGGAGGTTGCGGAATCTCCATCCTTGGAGATACTAAAAATCTAACTGGTACATCCCTAAGCAACCTTTCCTAGCTGGTCTTGTTTTGAGCAGGAGTTGGACTAGGCAAATGCCCCTTCTGACCTCAACTATTCTGTGATTATGAAATGCTAAATATCCCAATAGGCATCACTTAGGACAAGGAAGCTTTGTTTGTTTGCAGTTATGATGCTGCCACCCACCAGAGTCATAACACATTTTGAGAGGCCAGAGCTCCTGGTTCTTACCGAGTTTGGTGCAGCAGCAGTTGCCCCTCCACAATTAAGATGTCTCAAGCCCTGAGGCCTTGAGCTACTGAGCTTGTCTATCAAAGGCATTCCTAATGGCTTACAAGTTCCTGGGCTGAGACGCTTACTTGCCGCGTTTTAAATAAGCGATTAATTATGCCTGTCTTACTAGACCCCATGTTTAGGTTTAGTTTCAACTTCTCATTAATTTCTTTTTAGATGATTTTCTAAGAAGTTTTGGTAATTAGCACATGAATGCGCTCATTTTCTACTTAGCAGCGGGATTTTGTATTTGTGGGTTCCTGTATTTGTCTCATTTCTTTCCCATAGTCATTGTGCTTTTTCTGTCGTTGAAACAGAAAACAGAACAAAGTATTTGAGAATCTTACTGTGACTGCTTTTAAATAGCAGTTGTAACTTATTTCAGGTAACTAAGTACTAACAGGAGGCTTGATAAAATTGTGAACGAGGAAAAAGAAATATGGTTGTATCTGACCGGTTAACCCCTGTAAGGCCTCTGAGGATATAGCTACGAAGAATGAGGAATGCTCTAACGTATTACTGAAGAGTAGATTGTGAATGGATTACAGGCAGCTGTAGCAGTTCTGAGGATGATGGAAGTTCAAAGCAGTCTTGGGAAAGGGTAGCTTTACTCCCTTTCATTTAGTCACCTGACTGCTATCTGAACTCCCAATGCAGAGCAAAAATAACTCTTTTGTAAGCTGCCTGCCCTGGATAAATTCTGCCACCAAAGCCGGATGCGTTTCAGTATGAGGGTACTAGTTCAAATGTTACACGTTATGCTGAAGGCTCTTAAACTTGCCTATCTAGAAACTTCAACGCAGTATTATAGCTTATTTGTTAAAGGGGCTTGTTCCATTAGTTTATTTAAGAAACATTTTGTAGGCAAAGGACAATTGAGAAACTTTCCACTTTTTTTTTTTTTTTAACCAAAGTCAGAGAGATTATTTTCTGTAATTAACATCTGAAGTTCTTTTTAGCTTTTAGGAGTTAAAATAATGTAAGTGGCTACTTACAGCAATTATTATTAATGGCACAAATAACTATTCTGTAGAAAATCTAGGGGTTTTTTACTAAAATTACAGTATATCTAGGTGATATGTACTTGGCAAAAATATCTATCATGTGGAGGTCTGGATATTTGGTAGTCACCTCTTTGATTATTTTTTTTTTAACAGTTGGACTGGTTTTAAAGCTTGGTAGGCTTTTACTCTGGAAATTTCCATTACAGTTTGGATGGTTTTGCCCAAATCACATTTACCGCTCTCCAGGTAGCAAATGAAGAAACTACCTAACCCTTGTGAGGTACCAGTGTGGTGTGCACCTCATCATGAAATGGATAGTTATGTTAAATGGTGTGATCTCAATGGTTAATGAAACAGGCATACAAAAGTGATTCCTCTAATCCTTAAATAATGTACTCGTATGTAATTGGAACCACAAGATAGTTTCCACTTGCAATTGCCTGATCTTATGATTTGATTTGAGTAATTACTGTATGGGTAGGTTGATAAGCAAATTTGGTTCTTTTCCTTTTGAGACATTAACACAAAAGCTGTAGTATTTGTGGAAACTTGGATTTTGACCTCTTTGTTTTAGGGATCCTTTGTAAAACTAACCTCTGTCCAGGAATCAGGTTGCTGTATTTTCTAGACATTTTTTATGCCTTACAATCTGTCAGTTTCTCAAACTTCAGAATGTCCCAGTTTTCTTTGAAATAACTTTCTGCTCAAGCTGCTATCAAATATGTTCATTTTTAATGCTCATTGATAGGTCCTTCTTGGTCAGAGCAGCCTCGTAGACTAGAAAATTATCTTTTAGTTATATGCACATTCAGATCTGATTTTATTACTATAGTCAGAATCCACAACACTCCTGTAGACAGATGCTGATTATTACATCTCTGTAAGAAGTAGGGAATCTGTGCCCCATGTTTTCAAATGCTTTCAAAGTATTATGTCAGTGTTGCAGCTTGCAGATGAATGAAAATCACTCATTATTAATTAACTCCATATGCTGCATCTTTGTGTAGCAGCACCTCCTGAAATACTTCTGTGGCCTGTAAAACTAGAAATAGTGATACTCTTGCTGATGGAAGTGTGTCCACTCAATATGTTTGACTTACTCAGTCTAAAATATCTTTGTTTGTTATAGATGAGTGTTTGCTGCTGGGGTGCAAAGTGACCCCTCAGTGTGTAAGTTACTAAACCAGTTTGCTGATTAAATTAGCAGTTCTGTATACGTTTTTCTATCTGAATATAGTTCCAGACAGAGTTCTCTTTGAAGTTAAAATGAGGAATTCTACCAAACTGTCACATGATCTGTAGTACAAAGACTTACTCAGTCTTGTTTCCTAGTAGTTATGTGTAGCTCCATTTTGAGCAATTCAGCCTCAGTACATTTTGGATTGTTTCTGTTTAAACATGTTAGTAGTCTCACTGATTAATTGCTTTGCTTCTCTGCTCTATGTTGAAACAAATACAGTATTTCTTACAATCTGCAGCCTATGTGCCCTAAGTGGGGATGCTCACCTTATAAAAGCCATAGATGCCAATACCACCTGTGCTTTGAGACTAGAGTATATCTCAGGGCAAAATATGTTTGTGTATGAATATATGTGCTCTTTTCCTTCTGCCCAAACTCCACCCCCTGACTGTCTGGTGATTTCCTAATTTAAGTGTTTCTCAGATACAGATTTTCAAAGACTATCTGTGATTTGAAAGCATGAATTTAGTTCCATTTCAGAGGAAAGTGAAAGAACCCGTTAAATGAGATGACTGTACCAGTTTGAAAGCTAGACAAAAATAATTTTTTTTTTTTTTAGGTATGATTTCATTCCTTCAGGAATTATATTTTTAAAGCTGGCAATTTGCAGGGAACTGAGTGCTTAAGGCTTACTGAATGTGTTAAAGCATGCGAGACAAGATTAGGTGATTCGTTAATACATTAGTCCAGAATTACCAGTGAATAAAGCTCAGATAAACAGAGCAGATGCCTTCCTGAAATCTTGCTTGTGCACAGTAAAGTTACAATGACTACTGCAAGCTAACCATACCTGTGAAAAATAGAATCCTTACAAACTCAAATTTCAGGCTGCAATGGAAAAAATACAGTTCTGATGAGTATTTTGACCAGAGATGTGCCTGAGGACTGGAGGAAAGCCAGTGTCACCCCATTGTTTTAAAAGGGCAAGGAGGACCCAGAAAACTACAGGCCAGTCAGCCTCCCTTCCCTCCCTGGAAAGGTGACAGAACAGCTCATTCTGGAGGTCATCTCTAAGCACATGGAAGAAAAGAAGATTATCAGGAATAATCATCATAGATTCACAAAGGAAATCATATTTGACCAATCTGATAGCCTTCTATGATGGTGTGACTACCAGGGTAGTGAAGGAGCAACAGTGAATGTTGATTACTTCAACTTCAGCAAGGCTTTTGACACTGTCTCCTATAACATTCTCATAGGTAAGCTTAGGAAGTGTGGGTTAGATGAGTGGGCAATGAGGTGGATTGAGACCTGGCTGAATGACAGAGCTCATAGGGCTGTGATCAGTGTTTCGGGGTCTTGTTGGAGGCCGGTAGCCAGTGGTGTTCCCCAGGGGTCAGTACTGGGTCTGGTCTTAGTATCTCCATTAATGACCTGGATGAAGGGACAGGTTGCATTCTCAGCAAGTTTGCTGATGATACAAAACTGAGATGAGTGGCTGACACACCAGAAGGCTGTGCTGCAATTCAACAAGACCTGGACAGTCTGGAGAGTTGTGCTTCATGAAGTTCAACATGAGCAAGTGTAGAGTCCTGCACTTAGTGAGGAATAACCCCATTGAACAGTAACAGGTTAGGTGTTTGCCCTGGTGGAAAGCAGCTCTGCAGAGAAGGACCTTGGAGTCCTAGGGGACAAGTTAAGCATGAGCCAGCAATGTGCCTTTGTGGCCCAGGGCAACAGTATCCTGGGGTGCATGAAGAAGAGTGTGGACAGCAGGTTGAGAGAGGTTCTCCTTCCTGTCTGCTCTGCCATGGTGAGGCCACATGTGGAGTATTGTGCCCAGTTCTGGGCTCCTCAGTTCAAGAGAGACAGGGAGGTACTGCAGGGAGTCCAGCGCAGAGCCATGGTGAGGGGGCTGGAGCATCTCTCTTAAGAAGAAAGGTTAAGAGACCAGGGGCTCTTTATCATGTGAAAGAGAAGACTGAGAGGGGATCTTATAAATACTTAAAAGTATCAAAAGGATAGGGCTGGCCCAGTAATAGGACAAAGGACAATGGGTACAAACTAGAACATAAGAAGTTTCACTTAACACATAAGGAAAAAATTCTTTACTTTGAGGCTGTCAGAGCACTGGAACAGGCTGCCCAGAAGGGTTGTGAGGTTCCTTCCTTGGAGGCTTTCAAAATCTGCCTTGATGCTTTCCTGAGCCTGATCCAGGCAAACCGTCTTTAGCAGTGTGGTTGTGCTACATGATCTCTGGATGTCTCTTCCAACCCCTACCATTCTGTTGATTCTGTGTCTCCCCAGGCAAGATAGGGACACTGACTTTTGTAACTTTTTATGTGGTGAGTGAAACTGGAGACATCATGGGAGCAGAAATTGAAATAATTGTGGTAAAGTAAGATATACTTGAGTATGTAAGACAAGTTTCCTGTAGGGATGTGATAAGTTATGTATTTAGATGCATTCAGTGCCCTCATTGTCATAAATGATGCTCAGTGAGAACAGAAGAAAATACTAAACCCTCACATGGTGCAGAGTAACACTTCTCATTTAAGATCTTTTGCAGTTTCCTTAATTTGTGAGAAAGAAGAGAAGATTCAGCTCTGGAACACAGTATACTTTCTCCCCTCCTTAACTCCTCAGTCCTTATTATAAAGCTATGACTTGCTCTCCAGAATATGACACTCCTGGAGGGCAAATGTTCCCCTTCCTCTTTACCTGGTTTAAAACACTGTTTTTTTTCTTTCCCCCAAAGTGTTACGCTTGTGTCATATTCATTGTACAGAGGAAAGTGGTTACCATATGCCAACTTCTTAGAAAGATCATTTATAAGCAGTTAATTTTCAAGTGTGTCATCTACAGGAGAGCAGTGTAAAATGGCAAAGTGAAAAGAGATATCAGTAAACACTCGATAGAGATTGAAGGAATTAAAAAACATCACTTTTTTATAACTTCAAAGCACAGTTTAACAAAGTTCTTTCAGTCATACTCTGTTATTTTCATATCCCAAAAAAAACCACTCAAGAACCACTGATTACACATGAGATTTACCATACCAAATCAAGCCTGTTACAGTCTATGTTTCCTTTCAAAAAAAAAGGAAAAACTGGCCAGTTTTAATTCTGTAATTCAGAACAGAGAGAGCTGATGATTCTCAGCATTAAGATTGAAGGTGTTGCTAAAATGATGAACCTGACCCATATAAAGCAATTATTTGGGTTTCCTGTTTTGCATTTATTCTTTCCATCAATACCCTGAATTTCCCCAAGGTAAATGTGTGTGCATGTTCCACATTGCTGGTTACGTTTTGGTCCGTGTGAGTTGGGGCTTAAATCCAGTTAAGTTACGTTTGTTTCATTTCTTCAAATTGCGTAAGCCTGTAGACATATGAATTAATTTTATGTGTTGTTAGGTACCCATTTGACATATTTCTGAAAATGTTCTGTTTGTTTGACTTTAGTCACCTACCTGTGATTCAGAAGAGCCTCTTCTGGAAAGATTAATGCCTATCATGTGTTGGGTTCTTTCAAGATTTGGGTTGGGGTGAACAGATACTTCAACTGCGTAAAGTCACTGGAAAGGTCAAGGTGTAGATGTGGTCTGGACAATAAGGGTGGCCTCTCATTCTTTCTATAATGGATAGTGGATACAATATTTGCCAACCACGTGGAAGGCTGCTGAGCCTAATTCTCCAGCATCTGAATGGCACTGAGCTCATGTCCTCAAAAAGTGTATAAGCCAGCAGCCTGTAGAATATCCTGAATCATAGAACGTTAGGAGTTGGAAGGGACCTCTAGAGATCATTTAGTCCAACCCCCTGCCAAAGCAGGATCATCTAGGGCACTGTAATGGTAATTCCAGATCTCTAAAATACATTTTTTTGTACTGTTGCTTCATTAAAAGCCTGTACCAGAGGTTGCCTGTAGAACAAAACCCACCCCTATATTCTACCATGAGACTGAACGTTTCCACTACTTAGCAAAGCCCTTTCAAATAATTTCAAATAACAGAAGAGACTTCAGAGATGGAGTTGAGAATTAATGTTTACTGCAAATAGTTGAAAGTATGGATAATAGTAAATGTAATACATGCATATAAAATAATCCCAGCATTAAAGTAATGGAGGTAATGCTAAAAAGGAACAAATGCTATCACCATTGTTACTGCCAATTTGACTGGTAAATTGAAAAAACCAACAAAGGCCCTATTACATTTATTAACACAGCTTTTCTTCTCAACTACAGGAAAGTGAGAGATGCAACTGGAGTTGATATTAATATGCGTGTAGGAGTGCACTCTGGGAATGTGCTTTGTGGTGTTATTGGGCTACAGAAGTGGCAATATGATGTGTGGTCACATGATGTTACTCTGGCAAATCACATGGAAGCTGGAGGGGTGCCAGGGTAAGAGGCTACTCTGTTAACCTTTTGATACATGGCTTTTTATACCGTGGAGAAATGCATAAGTACCATGTCTTCAGCCATCAGCCTTCATGGAGAAGCCTGAAGTAATTCTTTGTGCCATCTTAAAAAACCACAAACCAGGCACTCAGTTTTTCCTGTGATTTAAAGAGTATTTCTGGGGGTGGGGGTGGGGGGTGGAGACCTTTAGTTTTATGCCCACTGCAACTTCCAAAAATAAGATTAAAAAAGCTGTAAATGAAGTGAGCAGCGTATGAAAATGTATATCCAAAAGCAAGTAAAAAAAGCTGATCAGGTTCAGATTATGCATTTGATTACTTTTTGTGATTTGTCACTGCTTTAAAATATAATTTCAGCCGTGTTCACATCACCTCAGTCACCCTGGCACATTTGAATGGAGCTTACAAAGTGGAAGATGGGGATGGAGATGTGAGGGACCCTTACCTGAAAGAACATAATGTTAAGACTTACTTTGTAATCAATCCTAAGGTTAGTAGTACTTTTATGTTGTGGCCAGTCATAGTTGGTCTTGAGCAGGACCACTAACCTCTTCATTTAATAATCTACTACCATAAGATATTGCTCAGTTCTTACTGCTGCCTACAAATGCATAATGTTTGCATTGCAAATCTTTTCTGCTCTTTAGAAATGAGCCTCTAATATTTCCCAGCAATATCATTAAGAACTGCAGGCTCTTAGCATCTCTTCATTTTTCAAGTTCCTAAGCATGCAGATATTTGGTACCGGATGATGCATTACTGCTTCAAAAGGTAATGAACACCAAGGCTGACATGACTTCTTATTCTCTGTCAACCAGGGAGAGAAGCGAAGCCCTCAGCACCACATTAGACCTCGACATACTCTTGATGGGGCCAAAATGAGAGCTTCTGTCCGCATGACCCGGTACCTGGAATCTTGGGGAGCAGCCAAGCCATTTGCACACTTGCACCACAGGGACAGCATGACCACTGAAAACGGCAAGATTAGCACAACAGTAGGGGCCTACTTATGTAATTTCATACAATTTAGAAATATTTGAAAGGAAAAAGGTGCTCACTGCTAAATACCCAGTTATTCCTGATAGAAGCAGGTAGATGCTCTCTACTAAATACTTGGTTATTTCTCATAGGTGAAAGTACACACCTTTGCACAGGTCATAAATTCAGTGAAGTTGCTGGGAGCTTTTCTATTAGCATGTGAGCTGTAGGTTAGACTGTAAGGAGCCATGTCTTGCTATGAGTGCATCTCTGAATTATAATGAGACCAACATACTTTCTAAAATAGACTAATAAGCTTAAGCCCCAGTCACAGCATATATAGTGGCTGCTGGTCACCTTGTGGAAAGACGCCTTTGGGAAGGAACACTTATGATCCAGAGACATTCCCTGAGATTTATTGGCTATTTGGCCACATTCTCCATTTGGAACATAGCCAAACCTGGAGCAAAGGCTGTGAACTTGGAATATCTTTGTATTACCTGACGTGGTATTATTAGAAGAATTTTCTGGGAACCAAATCTATGCTCACTGTAACATCTGCTTTTGAAGGGGTACAATCCACTCATCAGCTGTGGTTTGTGGCCTAAGTTTCAAGTATTGCAGTGCAATGTTACATCTCTTACAATGAACAGAAAAGACTTTTTAGTTTTGCTAACACTATTTTACTAGTGTTACCAAGATGCTGTGCATCCACTGCTTTTGCATTACATTACCTTCTATTCCAAAAAGTGCAAATATACAGGTGAATTCTAATAGTTTTCAACATTGGCATTCAGGTTTTTTCTTCTGTTATATATGAGGACATAGGACTGAGCCACCTTGCCCTTCTTGTGCAGTAAACACAGTGCATCAAAATGTGGATTGTGATGTGCTCTTTACAGACCATCCCCAGCCCTCACTATTATGTGAGGGCCTGTATGTGACCACCTGTGTCTGGAGGTTTTTTTTCAAAAGCACTTAGCATTGTTTTTTACTGAAGCTGGTAGGAGTTTGGTCTACAATAAAACAGTGGTGACTTTGCAGGAGTGACTTTCTAGTAAAGCAAAACATTCTTGAATTCAGACTGTTGTAATAGTTATTTAGTGTTTATAATGATAAATCAGTTCATCTAGTTCATCTCCTGATTACTCCACCTTCACTCTTGGCTAGAGTTTTCTTTAAGACAGTTTTAATCTAATGCTGAAACTATTTGTATTGAAAACTTTTTTTCCTTACTTGACCCTGTTTTCAACACTACCTTTAAAGCAACTTAATGTTGTCGAAGTCTAGTATAGCTCACAGGTATTTTCTTTCATTTTTCAGGATGTTCCCATGGGGCAGTATCATTTTCAGCGTTGCAGAGAAAGGTAAATCAATTACTTTTCAAAAATCATGTATAGTCTGTATAAAATAAAGATATATTCATATGCATTCTCATATATATATATATCCAAGTCATGCTTTCAAATAGTGAGGGCCATTTCTCACTCAGACTGTTTTATTCAGCTGATACCTCTTACACAGAGAAGCGCCACAGTAATAGATTTGGCAGACACATTAGTTATAAATTGTGAATACACTTTGTGCTAACAAATGGCATTATTCTAAATTAATATAAGGACATTGATGAGATACTATTTGTTTTTCCTACCAACTCAGTGGGAAAAAAATTATATGCAGGAAAACTGAGAGAAGGCACAGGAAAGAGAAAATGGAAAGGGCTGTGAATAATTTGTGCTGCAATAGCTAATAATACGTACGAAAAGAGATTATATATATGTTGCTTATCTATTTGTATTTGCACTGTGTTTTATTGTTTCAAAGTCTGTAGATATTTTATAGTCTTCCTGTACTTCTCCTGATACACAAAGTATTTACAAAATCACAATAGCTTTAAGTTTTCATCCTCCTGGTTGGTACTTCAATGACTAGGGAAAGATGGTGAGGAATGGGAACAGGTTGAACAACATCTATTTAAAAAACAAGCTTAGCACTGTCAGAAACCTGAAATAGTTAGTTTTATTTTAGTGATATGATAACACTTCAGATAATGTCTTTCTTGCAAATTTATAAGTAACATCACAAATAACACAAATTATTTGAACAAACCCTTTAAAAACTTGTATTTGTATTGCTTTTGATTATGGAAACAAGTCATTCTGTCAGTTCCTGCTCCAGCTCTGGTTGGTAAATGTCTCCTCAACAAATCACAGATTATTGGAGGGTAATGCAATTACCTAAAATATTGCTAAGTGCCAGAAGATTAAAGTTTTGACTGAATATGCATGATATTAATAAAAACAGTCTCTGATTTTAAAACTGGCATTTGGACAGCCTTATAGTAAGAAGGTGGATCTTTGGACTGTGGTATTGCAGATAATGCAATTACTTAAGGTTGTGAATTGTTCCTACTTCTGTGCTTCTAAATTCCACTCCAAAATAGATCCAAAAGGTGTAAATGTTATCATGTGTCTTGATACCATATTATGGAAGGCATTTCTAGAAACCATTACAGGAATCTGATTTCCATAGTGAGGCAATTAGTCATTCCCAGAGGAGTAAGCTGGAAATTAGTGTTTTATTAGACTATGAAAATGTGGGCCTCGAAGTTTGACTGTGGGCTTCTGTTTGTGTCAGTATTAGCACTTCACTAGTTACTAGGGATGCGCCAAGAGGATGAAGTGTGATTAGATATTTCTTACTTCCTTCTCTCTCTAGTTATTACTTCCAGGCAGTTAGTTTCATATGTGAAAAATAAGTTGTAAACACTTTCATACCCAATGCTATAGCATTGAATAGGCATAAAATCAGTTGGATTGTGTATAAGTTACTGTAAGCACACTTAATATAATTTCTGTATGAATTTGAATCCATTGAAAGGCTATTAGTTTTGGGGAAATAGCCCAGAAACTTGGTGTTGAAGAAAATCTGTCTCACCTTTGACGGGCTTCAATTTGTAGTTGAAAAAAGAGAAAATTTTGGTAAATAAGGAGAAGAGTCAAATTTCAGATCTGACTGTTGAATTCTTTCAAAAAGCTCTTATTATAAAGTTAACATTGGATGAACATTTTCAAGAGGCAGAGACATTTTTGAGGAGAGCATAACTGTTCAAAGGACTGATGATGTTTCTAGTAGCATGTTAGCAAAGACAAATGCATTCTGATGATCCTCTGATGGGTTCATGCTGAGTCCAGTGAGAAGATCCTTTATTTCATGGCAGTTTTATTATAAGGTATAAATAGAGAAATAAAACATATGTTTGAAATGAATTTCAGACTTGGTGCTTAGTTTTCTTATTAAAAATAATTTTAAAAAATCAAGAAAAGAAGAGTTAGCAGACTTGTGGTAGAGAATACTTACACCTTACTAGCAATCAAGTGCTAGTACAATTCTGACAGGGAATTTTAAAAATTAACTACAAGAAACAGAAATGTTGTATGAATTTGAGCATATTCCCATTCTTTTTCATTAATTCATAACACTGTAGAAGACTTTGTTTTAACCAAAATTTCCTCAACTCTCATGGTTTGTTTTTTTTTTTAAACTTAATGTTTTCTTGTAATGGGTTAACACAAGGGCTAATCTGCCTGCTCTCCAACACAGAAGTGAGAAAAGTAGCACACAAAACTTGGGGTTGAGATAAAGAGATAAGAGTTTAATAGAACATATCATAATCACAATGAATAATTACCTTAGCATAGCTGACTTACAGGAAAAATAATAACATGAAAAAGAATAATGTAACATAAAAGATAATATGAAAAGATAACATAACATCAGAATTACTTTAGCTTAGCCCACTTAGAGAAAAAAAAACCCATAGTTAAATGCAGGAAACAGGAAAAAACAGCATAAACCAGAAAACCAAAATGAGCATGCTGTCCCACTCCCACTCGTCTCTCTGCCATCCCTACGGAAAGGAGCCAACACCCAAACACCTGGAACCCAGAAGCAGCAACCAGAACAGGAAGCCTCCCAAGCTGCAATCTGAACTTCCAGCCAACACTTTGCTGGTGTGACTGCACCATGGCATGAAAAGCATCAGCAGAGTCAACTCAACCCATGACACTTATGTTTATTTTTTAAGTGCTCCCTAATAGCTCAATTCTAAATTTGTGTGCATATCAGACTCTATCTCACTCTGCTTTTGTTAAGAGCTTATGAGGCTCAATATGTCTGAAGGCTATATTGCAGCATAAATGTTAAAGAATTGCTATTGTGCCTGATTGGTAATGTTTATTAAGAGTGTAATAACTTTACAAAGTAGCTTCTTACACTTTTCATTTCAGAACAAAATCACAGAAAAGAAGATTTGAGGAGGAGCTGAATGAGAGGATGATCCAGGCCATTGATGGAATAAATGCTCAGAAGTATGTTTTTATCCTTTGTTGTCTCCTTCCTTCAGCTTTGATATAAATCTGCAGCAGAGGGTATTGTTTATTATTTGTCACTCCTATATGCACAGAGAAGTCTGAAAACAGTAAAAGTGTCACTGGCAGAGGAAATGCTGCACGTTGTGAAGTTAGGCTGTACAGCAACACTTTCTGCTATGTGGGGTAAGACAGAGCCTGCGAACATGATATGACAAAGGGTTTGGCTTGTCTTGATCTTCATGGCAAAAGGATTTTTGATCTGTAACTCTTCACGTCTGTACACTCAAAGCTATAACTCCTCAGAATTCTGAGTGCAGAGAGGTAAGCCTTATGCAATAGCTCACTCAGGAATCAGAGTGATGTGAAATTTGATACTTCACAGTTATCAAAGAAACATCTCCTCCAAATTAGAAACTTTCCATAAAATCACGGTTTAATGTCTTTGGTTTAACTGGTTGTTTGATTTCTTAAAGAAGGCTAAGCTTGCTGGCATATTGAAATTTTGGGGGAGGCAACATGGCATTTATTCCCTGTGTCCTAGAAAGAGCTAGAGGTGGTATTGGTGTTCTCTGTTTGATGGTGAATAGATAAGACTGAGAGTAAAGTCAATGCCAGTCCAAAATAAGTGTTCAAGTTTCTCATGTTTGCCTGATGAAAAAAGATAATTACCCTTCAAAAACATGGACAATAATTGTGATGAATTATGTGTTTTCCTACCTGCTTCTGTTACTCAGACTAGTATTAGGCCTTAAATTAGGCCAAGTATTAGGCCTCATACTCAAATCTCACATGTGGTTTTTTGTATATGATAGCCAGATTAAAAAATGCCTGGCTCTAGGAAAATATTTTTCAGTAATTATTTTCAGAGAATAATTTTATGGGACATAGAGAAAATAGAGTGAGAGAGGTTACATCATGTGATAAGCAGTTTTTATATGTCCTCATGTACACTTGCTTTGGTAAGTGTGTGTAAAGGTTTGATGTCAAAAGTAAAGCATCTGTGCAAATACATTAACATAGTGGTATGATCATACTTTATGTTGGTTTATCTTAGAGAATCCCTGGCTTACATAATTAGTGCATAAAATTCAGAGAAACTTTGGGATAAAAGATGTTTGTGTGATAAAAATGGTTGCTGAAAATGTTCCAGAGCATTTTGTGAATTACATGGGGAACTTCAAAAAGATAGGGAAAGATCTTACATAACAGAGAGACTGAATGCCACCTGCCAAAACTAGATCCTCTGCCTTTCCCTGTATTGATTTGCTGAATGAATTACTTATACAATATTATTCAGCTGGGTACCCAAGTTCTCAAAAGTGCTGACTCCCCATGCAAGCAAGTTAAATCAATAGTATTTTAACTATGTGAATGCTAAGCACTCAGAAAAAATTACATAGAAGATTTCTTGCATTTAGGATACAAAATTGATTACTTTTTTAAAATAATTTGCAAGGGTTTTTGTGCCTCAGTTTTTCAACTGTAAAATGAAAAGAATACTTATAAACTAATTTAATGGAACAGTTGTGAACCTAAATCTTTTGGTTTTGTGAAGCAAACTTTTAAGTAGAGCTATGAGAAAAATGGCATTTTTAAATGTTAGTGTATGTAAGGGAATGCAGAGTCTGGATCTCCTTAGTCCAAGACAAAGCAGTAGTACAAATGAATCACTGTTTTCACACAGCATAAAATAGTGCAGTATATACTGAAATGGTAACTCAGGTCTTTAAAGGAATGCAGCATTTTCTCTGGGTTCTCTCCCTCCCTGCCCTGTTGGTGGTTCATAAGCTAGGTTAGCTAGCTTTCCACAAAACTGCCAAGTGCCACATACACACACCGTCAGCAGTTCAGGGCATCTGGGTTCAATTCATTCTTTTGGAATGCAAATGAAACTGGTATCTAAAAAAGCAGCCCGCTGGCCTTACAGCATGATTAAGAGTAGTAGATGTATTTGGCAATGGTCCTTGCAAAGTCATATGAGGAAAGTTATGACTGGTTTATTAATTATCATTTTGTTAGAGCACTACGTCAAAAGATATGGAAAAACAAGTTGAAGAGAGAGAAACAAAGGCTGTCAGCTGAGTGCCTTAGCCAGTAGGGTGTTGCATCATACATTCTCAGATATTTCTTTTCCCCTTGGCTTGAACAAAGTATTCCTGGCTGCAAAGTCCCCACCCTGAAGAGGATAGGAATGAGTAACTCTAGCTATGCCACCCAGAACCTTTGTGGTTAGGGGACTACTGTAGGACAGGTGACCAACCAATAGCAATCTGCTAGCTTAATATATACCTACAGAGGGAGATAAACTAAATTCTCTGTGATAAGTAGTTTATTAAGTTAAAGAGAAAACTATCTTTCCTCCATTTTGTCTAACAGCCATGGTGGCTTCTGTGTTCTGCATGCAATTCCTGCTGTACATTGTCAATCAGTGCAAGCCCTATCAAACCACATGCCTCTGTTGATACAGGCAGAATTCAGAATTTAAACTGCTTCCCAGAAGGCCTATACCCATATACTTGGAGATACGTAGCAAATAGCTTTTAGACTCATCAGGGAGTCAGTCAGGCTGTAGGTAGTAGTTTTCAGCCCGTATCTCTGTGCCAAAGCATGTGACTTTGTGTTCTCTGTTATGTAATTTCCCATTCCATTTGGATGGGTTATACTGTTTCACTCATTTCAGACCAGTATAATTTTTTCTGAGCTTTAAAGTAGAACTAAAACCCCCTTAAGATGTGAGCTGTAATGTAGAGCATGAGGCAGCATTTGCTCTAAATAGCACTACTGACTTCACATGCAATCAAGTGTGTACAGACCAAATTAGGCCTTTGGGAGTAGATCTGCAGACAGAACTTTTTAGCAGTGTAGTAATGGTAATTAAATCAATCTGTCTGTCAGATAACATAAGAAAAAAAAGGGAAATCGGTTAAAAATTTGGAGAAGATGGTTCCTTTTTGTTCCTTTTTTCTTTTAATAACTACATGGATGAAGACTTGCACTTAATTTTTACAGTTTACCAAAAATTTTCCACAAACTGAATATTTTCTCAAGTAGATTACAGCTGGATGTAAACAAAATCATCCTGTATGTACAACAACCTATCCTTCCTGTTTCTTCTCAGAATTGTAACTGTGATCAGATGCGGATGTGAGCCATTGCAGAGCAAACTGGGAAACACATTGTTGAATTAAGCGTACCTAGAATTGAATATGTTTTCAGCTCTTTTATATAATGAAACTGATTGTACTGGTACAGGGACTGTCTCCTGGGCAAGGAAACAAACACTTTAGATTTCATAAATCAAAGCTAATGGCTTACACTCCACCAAGTCCACTCCTGTTCAAGTGCCCATTAAAATAAATGTAGACATTATATTAGAACATTTCAGTTTGTAAAAGTTATGTCAAGCTTTGGTAAAGATTCACTTCTTTTAAAATACACTTGTAATTTCAATGCAAGTAAGTATTGCTCAGTGTTAATCAGGGAAGAAGTTTTCATAATCAGTAAAAACATCAGAATCTACCTCTAGGGTACAGGGTCATGGTTAAGAGAGTAATACAGCTCAAAGGCAAAAACACTCCACCTCTTTTAATAATGTTTTGTACACTTTTGTTCATAATAGGAGTTCAGAATGTGTAATTTATCCACCACTTTTGCATATTGCAACAGTATGCTTCTTAAAGGTACCATGAGAAGGACTGGTTTTATCTCAGGTTCTCTTCTATGCAGTGGATATGCTACAGTATTTTGGATGACTGGAATATCAGTGTAAGGATTATATAAGTCTTTCCTTTGATTGTCCCTAGGAATGATACAGAGGAAAAACAGTTCACCTGAGCATTTGTTTCATGTGCATGTTAACAAATGAAGTCAAAATGGAGAGGGGATTTGTAGTTTTCTCTTTTCCTGTCAGTACAACTGACCATATACATTGCAATACACAAGAACTTGCTTGAATTTAAGTGGTTTTCTTGTTTTACTGCATTTCAGTAATATAAAAAGACAGGACTGCTTTATTTGCATGTCAGCTATAATGTTCATTTTCTCTTCCAGGCAGTGGCTTAAATCTGAAGACATTCAAAGAATATCACTTCTTTTCTATAATAAGACTCTGGAAAAAGAAGTAAGTTATTTTCACTGCAAATTCACAACTGATTATTTCTTTGCCTCTTCCTAAGTGAGGTTTTTATCCCTTGCTTTTGTTCCACAAAGCCATGATCACAGCGCCTCTCCTGCAAGAAGTGCTCAAACCTTACAATAATATTTCAGCTCATTTAAAGAAGGCATTTTATGAATGTAATGTCTGAGATTCCCTTCCTGTTTGTAGAGATTTGCAGATCATTTGAATTTCTTGGCATTTTCATGGCCTTACCAAAGTGGGAGGAGGTTTCATAGTCCAAATTTGATGTAACTGGGACAAAGAATTGCTAAATTCCATCATCTCAAAAGGCATTTATCAAACTCCAAGGGTTTTAAATTTTTTTTTTAATTTTGCCATGTCTCAAAGACTCCAGCTGAGTCTTTGTAGTCTTGTAATGGTGTCAGTTGCTCATTAGTTTACTTCATATGCACATGATGCTCACAGTCATTCCTGGGTATCAATACCATAAATGTTTTTTAAGAAAAATACCTAGCTGTCGTGGATATAACACACTAAATGTTCTTATGACTAATATATGTGATAAACCAAGTTTGAGACATGAATCTAAAGATGGAGTAAATGATACTGTTTCTAGTTCTTTGAGGAATGATCATAATCAAAGATTCCACCTTTTAGTGTCATGACCACTGGCCTAGAATATCAACTTTTTGTTGGTTTATGGCCTTTTAGAGCTTCAGTGTATTTCTGCATACTGACTCTTTCAGCAGGAAGACTGGAAAGCTGCCTTTTCCTGCTTTCTCAAAAGCAGAGCACAGCTGATAGAAGGACAGTTAATGCTGTCATTTAGAGAAGTGAGAGGGAGGCTTGCCCATAATTGACTGTATAAGTGATAAAGTATTACCATACTGTCTTCATACTGTGCAGCATAGGTACAAGTATCCTGTGGGCATCATGTTGTGGTCAAGTACATATTTAATTATTTTTGTAGCTTTCTTTGAGTTTAAAGCACCTGAAATAATTTTTAGATTCTTTCACAGCTCAGCAGAACGGTGTTCCTATGGTCAGATGCCAAAGGCATGTGTTTATGCCCTTGGAAATGCATTAGGGTGAAAAAAGTTCCAATGCTTCTTGAGACTGCTTAGAAAATGGCATATGAGAGAAAAGATAAACCTGTTGTGGTCTCATACATAATGTTTAAAAGGTACACCAAGTGGGCTAAAGGTGCACCTCAGAGCATAGAGAAAACCATTTTATATGCACTTTGGACAATCAGGGAATCAGGACTTGGGAGAAAATCAGGGAGCTAAGTTATTTGGCTGTGCAGATATTCCCTGTAGAAGTCTAACCACTTTGAGATTGTAAAATGCTATGGAATGGCAAAGAACTACTTCTTTTCAGATTCAGCTTTGTACTACCTTTCTGTAATGCCTTTTAATAATTCACCAGGCCAGTCTCAATTTTAAAGAACTCAGGCAGAAGCCTCCTCTTGATTTAAACAGAAACTTTTTAGGTGCCACAGGACCTGAAAGTATAGTAAGGAAATAAACCAAAATAATTATTTAACCTAAGGAGTGAGTTGCCTGACTTCATTGGGAGATGTCTGGGGAAGTGTGGAACAGTGACATGAATTTAAAAGTGGGTTGGAATTAACAGCAGCCAAAAGTCCAAAATTGCTAAAAGTATTTTTAAACTGTTTTCACGTGTATGTTTGGGTTTTTTTAATTAAACTTTTTATCATGAATTTGAGATAGTCCTGTTCTGCAGAGGAGCAAGACAAAACCATTTGGCGTGGCTGCTTAAACTGTGCTTCAAGAAGAAAGTCAATTAATACTAAGCCTGATAATCTCTAGGCCTATGTGAGTAGATGTGGCAGTCACTGAACAACAGGAAATTTGCTGTTGCTAAAGACTGCCTATACGTACCTATGTCTTTAAGCCAAAATTTCAGTTAGGTGATATTTTACCTGCTTTGGAAATTGTGGTTTTAACATTTGCTTTTTTCTCCTTCTAGTATAGAGCAACTACTCTGCCTGCATTTAAGTATTATGTGACTTGTGCCTGTCTCATATTCTTCTGCATTTTTGTTGTGCAGATTCTGGTGTTGCCAAAGTAAGTGATATTTAATGTGTACTCATTCCTGTGTATATTTGTTCATTCATGTAAAATCGAAACTGTGTAAGTAAAAACAGTTGGAATTGTTGCATTTCAGCGGTCAATTCATGGCAATGAAATTGAACAGAGAAGATTGAGAATTTCAACTGATTTCTAATGTTACACTTGTTTATAATTCTAAACACTGCCAACAGCATGGTGCCAAGCATTAGTATAAATTCTTCATTAACTTTGTTTTTCTCTTCACATTCAAAAACTAGTATCTATTAAAACAAAGGTAATATAAGTTTTTTCAAATAAATTTACATGTAAACAAAATGTGACAATTGGGTGTTGAGGTGGGACAAAATGAATTGCAGAATTTGGATTACGATTAAATGAATGTATTTAACATATTACTGTGATAATACTGCTCTAGTCAGCATGAGACCAGAGCAATACTCTTCATAAAATGTCTCTTTTACAAACTAATTTTAAAGCCTATTTAAAATCTATTGCTGGAATAATTATTTTTATCAGAATTTATATGTTATGAGCTGATTTATATTTGTGCATATAAATCAGCAATCTTTCTATCTGCATGTCATAGCAGGGCTGAGAAAACTGGATGACAGGACCACTAATAATATTTTATTGCGTTTTTTGACATTGAAGTTTGCTGCTGATTGTTTACAGAGTGGGAAGTTGATACTTGGTTTATAGCACTTGTTATTAAAGCCAACACTGTATGTTCCCTGTGAGACAGCGTTTCTTCACTCATAGTCTTTTTTCCTGTGCAGTGCTTTCAGGAGTAGTACTTCTCACCTCATTGAATTGATTTGGTTTGTGCTGTAGTACTTATATTTGAATTCAAAGCTAGAATGAACTGTTAGGTAATTATAAATTGACTTTCCATACTGCAGACTTATTTTATAACATGTATAAAGTTTCATGGACTATTCCGATGTTACAGCATTTTCTTTGCAAAGGTTTCCCAGCTGCTTTCTAAACCAGGAACACAAGCTGCAAAGGGATACTCTTCTGAGTTCAGCAGTATGTTACACATGGTTCATTATGACTTCAGGAATTACTAATTCAAAATATAAAATTAAGACTTGTGAATAATTTTATAGAATCATGGAATCATTCAGGTTGGAAAAAACACCTGGGGCCATCAGGTCCAGCCATTGACCCTACTCTACAAAGTTCACCTCTAAACGATATGCCTAAGCACCACATCTAAAAGACCTTCAAACACATCCAGGGATGGTGACTCAACCACCTCCCTGGGCAGCACATTTCAATGCCTGACCACTCTTTCTGTGAAAAAGTTTTTCTTAATATCCGGTCTAAGCCTACCCAGTCACAGCTTGAGGTCATTCCCTCTTGTTCTATCACTAATTATCTGTGAGAAGAGACCAGCACTAGCCTCTCCACATCCTTTCAGGTAGTTGTAGAGTGTGATGAGGTCTCTCCTTAGCCTTCTCTTCTTCACACTAAACAGACCCAGCTCCTTCAGTCGCTGTTCATAAGATTTATTCTCCAGGCCCTTCACCAGCTTCTTTGCCCTCCTCTGCACTGACTCCAGCACCTCCACATCTCTCTTGTATTGAGGTGCCTAAAACTGGACACAATACTCAAGGTGTGGCCTCATCAGTACTGAGTATAGGAGGACAATCACCTCCCTGGTCTTGCTGGACATAGCATTTCTAATACAAACCAGGATGGCATTGGCTTTCTTGGCCACTTGGGCACACTGCTGCCTCATGTTCAGCCCTTTGCTATTAGAAGCCCCAGGTCCCTTTCTGCCAGACAGCTTTCCAGCCACACTTCCCCAAGCCTGTAGCGTTTCATGGGGCTGTAGTGGCCCAAGTGCAGGACCTGAGACTTGGCCTTGTAGAAGCTCATCCTGTTAAAGTTAGCCCATCGATCCAATCTATCCAAGTCCCTCTGTAGATTCTCCCTGCCCTCGTGCAGATGAACACTCCCACCTGACTTGGTGTCACCTCTGAATTTACTGATGATACACTCTATGTCCTTATCAAGATCATCAATAAAGATGTTAAACAGAAGTGGTCCCTACACTTGTGACTGCCCACCAGCTGCCTTTATCTCCCCTGACCACCACTCTTGGGACCCAGCCAGCCAGTGCATAATTAGTATATTTTAGAAGATCATACTGTGTTTTGATTTGTACAGGACTTAATTCAGGGAATTTCATGGTTTGTGATACACTAGAAATCAGACTTAATCCCTTGCAGCCGTGGGATTTCTGAAACTGGTTTTATGTTTTAAGTCATGAAAATGAAGCTAGATTTATCACCTCATACATGTAGTAAGAGGCTTGTTCTGCAATATTGTCACTATGTCTCTTAAACCAATTGTAAACAATATTGAAATACATCAGATACTTTAAATAAATGAACTCTAGGGAACTGTATTCAACTAAGGAAACTGTCCTTCAACTATGATGATATTACATGACCTCTTTATAAAATCAGAGCAGAAGAAATACGATTTATCAATTTCATTGCCAAAATGTAGATTATCTTTTGGTGCTTTTGTAGGGCTGCACAATAAATTGTAAAAGCAGGAGTGTGAAATGAAGTATTAACAACAGGAATGGCATTCAGTTTCAGGGGGTCTGTGGATTAATTTAAGGAATGCAAAAACGGAAGACAGAAAGGCAAGGTATTTATAGGCATCTGAATCTTTGCTGGAGAATTGAGAACATTAGACATTAAAATATTGGGGCAAAAAAAGGGCAGCGGAAAAACCACATGTGTGTGGTCATCACAAACATCGCTTAAAATTGAACATACTCCGGTGCTGCAAATGTTCTTTCTTTCTAACAATAAATAAACAAAAAATAAATCATAATTTAGGTTAAAATTCAGTCTAGCCTTTTTTTTCTTCCAAAATTCTACAGGATCTTTAAATGGAGATCTAATGAAGACAGAGAAACTGTATCTGTCACTGGGGTTTATTGATTCAGTATTCTATTAATCTGTAGCAATGATTTCTATTCAGGCAAACCACCTGCTGCTTTAAAGTAGATTGGGAGATATTTAATGGTGAGTAGCATACAGCAAGTTGCAAGTATTAAGTAATCTCCAAGATTATAAGACATTTATATCAAGGCTGAAAAAGAAATTATTAATGTTTTAATTTTACTGGGGTCAATGAACTGGTGTGTTCATAATAAACTTTACTCAAAGTGGCAAATATAAATTTAATCAGGTAAAATGGTATCTTAAAGTGAAATGTATCATGAGGAGCAGGTCTTTACTGTGACATTAAAATGACAGTGAATCTTCATGATTATATTTCCATGGAACAGGCCTTCAGTGGCTCTCTAGCATTTATGGTTTGCCAAGTGACAGAATTATCTGCAACCCTACATTCTTTATCTGGGGAAATAGTTGGCAGTGTTGTGTTTCCAAATGCAAACTGGTGAACTGATGAAAATATATTCCTGTTGAACAGATATTACTTCTTGTACCATTCAACTAAGGGATTTTTGGGGAGGTGCACTTAAGATTCTTCCCAAGTCTTTGCTCTTTGAGGCTGCTGTGTTCAAGAAACTGTGTCCTTTTCTCCTGAGTTATGCCAATTAACAATCATCATGTTTTACCCATGGTAGGTGGTTAGGAGGCCTTAACAGTTTTGTCACTTCAAGAGAATTTGCAGTCAAATAATTCAAAACATGGAAGTTAATTACTTAGCAAGCTAATGGAATTCTCTGCATGCCATTAAGGGACATGTGCCATAAGTTAAATTTGCCTAAAACTTAACAGAATTGTAGAAAGAATATATTCCCTTCTCCATTTTTCAGTATCTTTATAATAAAGCTTTGGGTTTCAGTTAAAATGTTACCAACAAAACATAAGTATGTATAAATGCAATATTTTTTATCAATCTAATACCACTTAATAAAAATGTACTACAAATCAGATATTTAGTGATGAAAGCAGAGAGATATGAGAATGATAGGCAAGATCATACCTTTTTTTAGACTTGGAACTATCTGAAACCTAGGAAACTCTCTTGTTTCCTTAAACTCTGCTCCTCTCTACACTGTTGTTAGGGGTTGTCCTTTTGGGGATCTTGGTGGGGCACCATAGCAGACAGCAGATATTTTGGAAGTGAGGTTGCAGCATTGCTTGCAGCATCAGAAGAGGCAGGTAAAATGTTAGCTGGCTTATGTGATCCCAGGTTCTCTTTTGACAAAATGGTTTTCCCAATCTGTCAATGCATTGCATTTAGTGACTCTACACACTAAAGCTGAGATTTGTTTACATGAGAGACATAAAGACCTGTACTTTTTCTGTAATGTTTCAGAAACAAAAAATAAATATGTTATGGCTCTTCTCTGGTTGTTGACTCAAACGAGGCTTGTTTATGGTGGCACTCAAATTTTAGTATCTTGCTTCCCATTCTAATGTTTTCATCCTGCTGCTTTCCTTCTGGGAGTTGCATTAAAATATTCTGGCTAAGCCTAACTGAAACAGAAATCCTGCAGTTCCCAGAAAAGAAGGGGGGTGCAGAGAGCAAAAATCTTACCACCTGTTATTTTTCTATGTGTTCACCACTCAAATCTGGATTCTAAGATACCACTTTTCCTTTTCCTCAGTTGTTTTCTTTTACATGATAAACAGAATCTTGTTCACTTGCAACCTTAACACCATCATTGATCATGAAAAAAAGCTACACAAAGCTTTTATTCTTGCCTGCTACTCCCATGATTAAGTACTCTTTGCATAAGCTCTCCTTATGCTATGTTAATTTTATTTCCCTTGCTTTCCAGTTGCTCTCACAAACATCTTCTTCTTTTACAAGTACGCACTCCAAACAATTCATAAGGCTCTTCTGCTGAATCATAAGGGCAACGAAGTTGGTGAGGGGTTTGGAACACAAGCCCTATGAGGAAAGGCTGAGGGAGCTGGGGTTGCTTAGCCTGGAGAAGAGGAGACTCAGGGGTGACCTTATTGCTCTCTACAGCTACCTGAAGGGAGGTTGTGGACAGGTGGAGGTTGGTCTCTTCTTCCAGGCAACCAGCACCAGAACAAGAGGACACAGTCTCAAGCTGCCCCAGGGCAGGTTTAGACTGGATGTTAGGAAGAAGTTCTATACAGGGAGAGTGGTTGCCCATTGGAATCGGCTGCCCGTGGGGGTGGTGGAGTCACCTTCATTGGAGGTGTTCAGGAGGAGACTTGATGGGGTGCTTGGTGCCATGATCTAGTTGTTTAGGTGGGTTGCATTGGTTGATGGGTTGGATGCGATGATCTTGAAGGTCTCTTCCAACCTGGTTTATTGTATTGTATTGTATTTCTTAAGGTGTACAGCCTCCTTTTTTGTAAGCTTCATAACAGAGAAAGAAGTAAGAGTTTGAAATATACAAATGGTTATATATAATGGAAATGTATATGCATATGTGAAAAATAAGCCTGTTAATTATGGTAATTTTCCATCACCTCTTGTGCTGCATACTAGATTTTAAATTCCTAACAACAAAGACCATAGTTTTACACATTACTGTCTCAGTCTTGATAAGAAATTCTTAGAGAACATGTAACAATAATTTTCAAATAACTTTACAAGAAACATTATTTCAAGGTTAATTTATGTTGTGCATTGCCAGTTGTTTGTTTCTTATCAGCTCTTCACATCAACCCAAGATCTGAATGCTTAGTATACAAGAGCTTCCTTGAATGATTAGAATGCAAGCTCATAATTTACATTCCAAAATACTTTTAATGGCTGAATATGATATCAGATAGATTTGTGAAGTTAATGCTTTTTTGTTCCTTCCTGAAAACAGTTTCTATAGCACTATTGTTAAAATAGATCAAAATGTTTTCCAATATTTGTCTAAGGAAATTGATCCATAGAATTCTACTCCTAATTTTTCAGTGTTATAGTTTCTAAAATGCATATATTTAAATTCACATGACATGTCTAAAGAACAGGCATGTGCTTTTATTAATAATATATATTAATTCTGAATCGTATACTTATGGCAGAACTAGCTTGAAACACCTCTTATATTTTTGTGGGAAAAGCAAAGCATATGAAACCTAGTTCTAAAACCTTGTGATAATATTTCTAACATCACAGTATAACCACAGTATAACCAATAAGGTTTGATAAGGTTTGCTGGTTCTCAAAAGGAAGTATTTTTTATTTCTGTAAAAATGTCAACTCTGTAGCTAATACTAAAAGCAGATGATCAGGTGGGGGACTTCATCTAGTTTTCTTGTTTAAACAACTAAGTTTCTGGTCTCCTCTTGGCATTCATTAAGTATAATTAGGTCTCATTGCATCTTTCCCTAGGCAGCCATGCTAAGTAGCTTTCATATGATGTCTGTTGGAACAATTACTCTCTACTGTGGTATTCATACTGAGAGATTTCCACATTCATGGAATAAATGCATGCACAGATTGTTAGTGCATCCCAGTTTCTGTTTACTGAGCATCCAGTGATGCTATTTCAGCTAGACTTTCCTGTTTCTAATACACAAAAAAGAAGATGAGCTACAGCATAGAGTAAGAATGATTTCAGGAAGACTAGAAATTCCTCATTTTTTCATTTAATATATGTTGTTCTTTTTCTTTTCTTCATGGTGTTTAGCTTTCCATCCTAGCCTGTCCTCCGTTACTTCAGCGTCTACTGGCCCACCAGTCAAATTTGATACAAAATGGAGTTTTCAGAGGTGTCTAATCCCTATCTATTCATGAAATAGCAGAATATTAGGGCCCTTACTGGCTGAGAGCAGAATCGCAGATACCACAGATTCTAGCTGCACGACACTGAAAACTGGACATCACTGTCTCATGCTAATGCTTTTCCTACCTTTGGGAAGGAAGTACACTACTAACAAGTTTATTTCCAATATCTATTAAACTCTTAAATTGTTATAAAATCAACAGCATAAAAATAAAGCAATAAGGATCTTCTTTAATACGGGCTTTCTCAAGTAAAAGCAAAATACAACATTGCTGCTGTTAATGCACTCTGTCATTTAATTTATTTCTTTGGAAATTATTATCATCACATGACTGTAGATTCTCACAGTCAGAGGTAAAGCCAATTCAAGCATTCCTGAGACGAGGAAATGGCAGGGAGGAAATCCCCTGACATTCTAGTAGGGATTGGAATTGTTTTTCCACGGGGTTGATGTTTGGAAGCTGCAACTTATACGTGGCAATTTTTTGTACTTTGGTGTGATGTAAAAAGAAAGGTCATGCTACAAATGTGTAACAGAGGAATTAATGCATGTTTTCCTTTTGTTCTAGAACATCTATTCTTGGAATTTCATTTGGGGCTGCATTTTTCTTGCTTTCCTTCATTTTGTTTATCTGCTTTGCTGGACAGCTTTTGGTAGGTATTAAAGGAAAAATTTCTTTTGAATGAACTTGTTCACATGTTGCTAAGTCACTGTGTCTTTGCCGAGTATCAGTTGAGTGACAAAGGCTTGCATGCTCAGGCTTCTGTTTTGTCTGTGTTAATGTACTGTAAAATGTCCTCATTTATCTGAAACACAAAAAATGATACTGCAGTGACTGTACCTACACTACTGTTCTCTTTTCTCTATGAGGCTGGATGCTCTGAGAGGTTTGCAATATTGTTTGATTGATTCTTTTCAACAATTTTTGCTATTGTGCTTACTGGAGGTGACTCATAAGTGCTTTGTTTAAGTGTATAAAAACATTTTCTGAATCTAGAAAGTATTTCACAGTAACAATTTCATTTAAGCAGATTTTATAGAGAAATTCTAGTTTTGATATTGAGTTTTCCAGATGGCATTGTAATGCCTATTAGTGTACCCAATAATATGAATTTGAGAATATAATGTAATTCAAGATTTGGGGAAAACTTTTGTCATTTCATAATATAATTTACAAGTGTTACTGTCCTCCTTTCAGTTATTCTCAAGCACAAGCAACATATTACTCCATACAGAACAAGGTATTTCAGGATTTGTGAGAAAATTAATGCAATTTGAGTTCAGCATGTAATTTCAAGTAAAACTATCGGGATACTTGCCACTTAATCTCCATTTCTTCTCAGTCTTTACATTGTTCCACATGCTCCTGTGGAAAAAGATTTTTTTATAAAAAAGCCAAATGTGCACATGGGAAAGATAATTACATCACTATGCAGTAAAACAGTAAGAAAAAGAGGCCTGGCAGTTAAAACAAGAAACAGAGGAAGTGGGATTTTATAATTTCTCCCTCTTCCCTTGTTAGGCTTGCAATTAGCCAGGATGTGTTTTTAAGAAAATGCAATTAATATGTATTTCAGCTGTCTTTCCAGTAAGGTAGGGATGCTGCCACTGCTCAGAAATTATCTGAGATATAACACAACAATATTTTGAAACATTTAAAAATTTTGAAGGCCTGGAGATATTGCTATTACTTGACAGCAAAAAACTAGTTGTCATATAATAGCATAAACTTGATTCCTATTTGTTACTGGCATGAGTGTAAAATGCTGGTGTCAGTGTACTACTATTAAATAAGCAAATATGGAAAACCAAATCAAAACCAAAACAAACAAACAAAACAAATGGAAAAACAAAAACAAATGTTCAAGGAAAAGCCAATTTCCAGCATTTTTTTCTTTAGGAAAAAGTGGTACCAATGAAATGGTATCACAAAGTCCTGGGGCTTTTATTTGCAGCATAACTTAGGAGGAATTAGAACATATTTTTCTGCATTTAAAGTGTTTGCTAAGCAAATATCCCAAGTCTGAGTTCAGGAGTTCTGCCACTTCAGTAATACCTAACACCTATTTTCAGTGCTGTTTTTCCAATGTCTGCATGTGCTGTAAATACTTCCCAATAATGAATGTCTATTATTGCACTTCTGTTGATTTGCGACATATCACACTCTAAGGAAAATAGTGTAAAGAGGAGCTATTTATGTCTATTTTTTTATGAGGTCTGATGCTGTAATGCAGAAGCTATGCTGCTAATAAACCTTTTAGCAAGTAAGTTATGACCATAGTTGATGTAGCTCTGTCTTCATGATCACAGACATAGTTCTGTAAGGGGATGGATGGGTGGCAGCTAACAAAAGAGGCAGTATCTTTGACCTGTCCTCTCCCTAAGATTTCTTCCTTCATTGCAAAATCACAGTATTGCTTTGCAGCTTTATCTATAGTGACACCCTATGTTATGTTTTGGTATCATGCCTGTCTGACCCATGACTTTAAATGTTTTCTTTCTAGGAGAAAAAAATTAAATTCTTAATCAAAAAGGCATCAATATCTATTTAACACTTTAGTGTCAGTGTTAACAAAAATCAATCTTTATTGACCTAATCCTGACTGGGTTTGAGTCTTTTTTGACAGTGTGAGATCTTCCTAGCTGTTTTTCCTGAGGGGTACATTTTGGATTCCTTTGCAGAACAATAAATAATAAATATGGATATACCTCTGTGTCTACACACAATTGCATGTAATTACAGAATTTGAAATCATCTATCTTCCAAAAATGCACTGGGGCCTGAATGACCCTGACAGATTAATTAGTCTGTGGGCTAGACACCCACCCATCTGCTCACTCCTACCTCCTCAGTGAGACAGGGGAGGACAACAGGATGAGAAAGCTTGTGGGTTGAGTTAAAGGCAGGGAGATCACTCACCAATTCCTGTCACAGGCAAAAGCAGCCTCATTTTGGGGAAAATTAATTGAATTTGTTGCCAATCTGAATAGATTTGCATATTAAGAAACGAAAGCAAACATTAAAGCAAACATCATTCCTCATCTCTCTCCCAAACTCAGCTTCACTCCGAACTCTTCTACCTCGGCCCAGGCTGCACAAGGAGAAGTGGAGAGTGGTCACTATATAGACATTTCTCTCTGCTGATTCTTCCTTTCACATGTTCCCCTGGTCTAGCATAGGGTCTCCAAAGGCTGCACTTCCTTCAGGAGCATCCACCTGCTCCTGCACCACCCCTCCATGGACTGTAGTGTTGACATCTGCTCTAATATGGAGTACCTTCTCTTCCTCCTCCTCCCTCTTTTCCTCTAAACTTGTCATTACCTCTTATGTTCTCTATTCTTTTTATCCCCTCTTCCTCTTTCTGTCCAATATTTTCAGCCCTTTCTTACCCAGATGAGGTGCCTGCCCATGGCTGAGAGGCTCAGCTGTGCCCTGTGGTGGGGCCACTGGAGCCCGCTGTAACCTGATGTGTCCAGCATGATGCAGCCTCCCCAACTGCTCCTCAGAAGGGCTACTCCTGCAGCCCCCTCACTAGCACCTACACCTTGTACATAAACTTGCAATAGTAGCCCAATATTTACACGACAGTTACAAGATTTATAGTGTGCAACCTGTAGTGCCAGCAAAGACAGCAAAACATAAATTCATGTAGCTGTCACTGTATCGTGTGCTTGTCTTGATACTTCAGTTTCCACTGGTTATGAATGGCTGTCACCACCACAAATAAGTCACACAAAACCCAACTTTGGTTTTCATTTCATTGGTAACTGAAAAATCCAAACTGTAGTGATATAATTACTTGCATTTACAGAATTTAATTACAATATTGTAAGAAAAGATTTATTATCAGTTTTTCACTCTGAGTTTATCATTAACTGATTTTACTGTTCAGCAGCGTGGCAGTGTGGTCTGACTCAATCTGTTATGGAATGATATATCACCCATTAAATAAGAATCTGAATATTTCCATCAAATGATGTGGCAGAATGGTAGCACAAATAGTGAGGTTATAGACTTCCAGATCATGGCTTTGCAGTGTGTCATCCCCTACCAGTCTTGCGCAAACAGGCTGAGTGCAGGGTGGGCTGACAGATTTCATAGGAACAGCTCTTTGACCATAGATATTAAACCTTCAGCAATGCTAACTAAAACTGGAAAATGTCCCAGACTTGGAATAGATTTCATAGAATCATAGAATCATAGAATCAGTCAGGGTTGGAAGGGACCACAAGGATCATCTAGTTCCAACCCCCCTGCCATGAGCAGGGACACCCCACATTAGATCAGGCTGGCCAGAGCCTCGTCCAGCCTGGTCTTAAACACCTCCAGGGATGGGGCCTCAACCACCTCCTTGGATAACCCATTCCATGGCTTCATCCACTCTCATGGTGAAGAACCTCTTCCTCACATCCAGCCTGAATCTCCCTGTTTTCTGTTCTATTTACTTTTTGTCTCTGTGTATTTTTTATTTGTCTTATTTTTTTTAGATAATCATAGTAGTCTGACTAAAATCACAGGCTCACAGAATTAACCAGGTTGGAAAAGACCTTTGAGATCATCAAGTGCAACCTATCACCCAAAACCATAAGACAATGAGTATTTTGGGGCTTAAAGACCCTTTTTGGCTTATACTTTCACATTTTTAATTGTTGACTCTTCTTCTTTATTCATTCTGATTTTTCTTTTCCCATTTTCTGTGAGAGGTTACCTTCCTAAATTACATGCAGAAAGAGGACAAGTTATTTTCTTTAGCTCATAATACTTTCTATGTGTCTTCTCTTTATCTTCCTGAGTATAGACATATCCATAGAATGAGTGTGAAATGCCTCAGACCTGGTAACTGTTATATGTGTTTTGCCTCCTGAGGTGGGTGTAAGGAAGCAGTAACCTGGTTACCTAAATGATAAATTGGAAAATGTAATGCAATCAATAGGAAAAAAGCACAGTAAGCATACAATGGGAAGATCACTGTAGTAGCTGAGGTAGCCTGACGAAAAGGTATTAGTCTCAAGCAGCTGTGCTTTTCACTCTGATTCAAATACTGTCTCCAAAATTTCTTTGCATTATCTGCAACATCTGTGCACTTAATTGAATCAAATACTCTTTGTGCCAGTTATTTTCTTGCAAAACCTAGTTACTTCAGATAACAAAGATTAGAAGCAATATTTGTTTTCTGTCAACAGTCTATGCTTATAGTCTCCCTAAAACACCCAGTTGAGCCATAGAATTAGCAGAACACGATACCAATGAAAGAAAAATAATTGGCTCCACAGATGAGAAAGATGTTCTGATTTGAGGTTGCCAGAGCATCTAACAAAGTGCAACCAGCACATAAGCAGTCCTGTCCCTGCCAGAAGAGAGCATGCAATGTATTAGTTGCATTATACCACACCACTGTATAAATACAGTCTCACAGTATTTTACTTCAAAGCAGTTGCCATTGCTATCTAACAGTCAGAAAGACTGTGTTCACAAAAGATACTTAAAAGCTCTGTGAGAACAGGGTATCAGTACCAGCACTACTTGGAAATTATTTTTTACCTGGAATCTTACCTTCGATGTGAGTGTTTTGCAACATAAATATGAATGAAAGCTCAAGGCCCTTCACTTTCTTCTATAGTAAGGTTTTGACTGTAAATTAAGGTTAAAACATTGATGGAGAAAGGCAGGGAGCACCCAGAGAGGCATTTTGGCACCTACAGCAGGGTCCATGAAAGAGGCTTGCCAAACCTAAAAGTCGCTCTGGTGAGTCTAGCACAGGCATCCATCATCACTGAGTTAGGTACCATGTTCAAGACTTCAGGAACTATTAGAAATGTGCTTTTTTCAATAACAAAAATCCTTCTCCTTAATCCTTCTGGTGATACATGTTTATGACATGTCATGTAATTGTTACCAACTGAAGTTACCTAGCCTGGTGAAAGCAAGTTTCTTACATCTGTTGTGCCAATAACTTTCCTTGTAATATTTTCCGATGAGTGAGACCATCTTGATTGTTTGGTTTGGGTTTTTTTTTGGCAATGCTGGCTTTTAGAATCTTTGCTCACGATGAGATTGTAAATTACCTCCAAATAAAGAGAAACCATAGGGTGCTTCCTAACATCCCTAGAGTTAATTAATGAGCATCTTGGAGACCAAGACTTGGTCAGTGGAGAATGTAGTATTTAGAACTCCTTCCTCTAGTTATTTTGGTTTACTCTTTCCCAAAACCTGTGGCTTTTAGAATTGTAAACCAGGAAAACTTTGCTGGGAGGACTGAGAATATCTTACCTTAAAATAGCATATAACACAGCAATTATACATTTTCCTGAATGAGGAAAGCAGCACGAGGTACCAGGACTGAACTCTGAGTGCCTAAAGGCATATTTATACAGCGCACTGCTGTGCTCTTTCCTTTGAATGTGACAACTGAAGGGAACCACAAGGCTATTTTAATGAAGGATAATAGACACTGCAAAATATGGTGAAACTAAAAATGTGATACCTGCTTCAGTTTTTCTTGTTTATTTCTTTATTCAGGGTTCTAGCTTTTGTCTAACCAGTTGTATCCAATATAAGTTGAGTAGACTGGATGCATTTTGTGTGATTCAAAATGCCTGGCTTAGATTTACAGGTACCACCATGAAGTTCAAAGGCTTGCTGTTAGAGTACCCATTTTGTAAGTGCTGTGGTTCTTTTGATTAGGAATGGGACCATTAGAAAGTATGTAAAGTATGAGCTTATGTCTCTATACAAAAATCATCTTTCTTCAAGCTTAGGTCAGTATAATAACTGCCAGTCAATCAGCCTGTTCTCTGAATTTAAATATTGGTGTCTTCTCTAAGTCTGAGTGAAAATGATCATGTGAAAAAATTCTGAATTGGGGGGTTTTTGCTTTGTTTTAATTTTTATAATATCATTATTACTAAAATATTCAGCTGTATTTGAATGCAAAATGAGAACAATAATAGAACTTTAAAAAATGTGATTCACTGCATTGTTGTAAATAAGAGGTCTTCAATTAAGATTTTCCAGCCTCTGCTAGTATGTGAAAGAAAAGTGTGACAGATCTTGAGACACTGTCTTTCATATACAACAGAACTGTCACAATTCATTCTCGCATGAGTTCCTTGATCTCACTCAGAAAGACAGCATTAATTTTGTTAAATGCTGAAGAAGGTTTGTGTGTGGAAAGGCAACACTGTATACATTTTAATAACCTGAATAATCAAAATAAGTTCTTATTCATTATCATGCTAAGCTGTCATATCAGCTTTAACATATTCAAATAAAAAGGTATTATATTAGTCACCTTTCATACTGAAAATACCTATTACTTCTAGTTGGTAAATGATAAACACTGAACCATAGTTTGCCAGCTCCACTTTTGCCAGCTCTTGCATACTTTCTGAAATGATTACATTGTTCCTTTCATCTCATTTTCCATTTTCTTTAAAACATCACAAATGAGACATAACATTTACAAGAAAAAGTGTTTGACATAATCTAATGAATCACCAAAACATGTCTGCATTTAACAGTCTGAATTTAATGACCACCCCACCACTGCAGTTCTGCTTCCAGGAGTTAACTAGATTTTCACCAGTAGTGAACTGTTGCAGTTGTACTATGTATGGATTGGATCTACACTGCTCAAATGTGAAATGAAGTTCAGCAAATCTGTTCACTTAGATAATTACTGATCAACAGGGTATTCTTTCACATTTTCCAAGGAATTTATACTCAATTATATGAAGATTTTTACTGTGAATTAGGTTTTGTCAAATATGCATTTAGACATTGAGATTTGACAGATATTTTCTATCTGAAACTTAATTTTATCTTCAGAATTGACATAGGACAAGTTTTTAATCTGTGCAGAGAAAACCATCAGTTTACACTTCTTAGCAGTAGAAAACCATGGAAATATCATTTATGGCATCAGTTTGCATAGTTTTTTTAAGTTCTGAAATTGAAAAGTATAGTTGCTCAAGCTTGTTGGATCCAGTGGAGTTCAAAGTTCAGAGGAGTACTCCATCATTAGCTTCTTTTCATGGAATTTCTTATTCTAAGGAGTTTTCTTGAAGTGTATAGCCTTCTGTAACGTAATTCAGAAAGGAGAACACAATGTACTGCTTTATCTATATGTGCACTGTGTATTCCTTGTACTTTCTGTGTTCCTGGCAAGTTTTGTCCCTTATCCAGCTTACACTATTCCAGCTACTTCTATACTGCCAAGAAAATCACACAACAATTTAGGTGAAGTTGTAGTAAAGCTACAGATGTGCTGTAAAAAAAGGCAAAGAGTACTTTAAGGCACTATTTCATGACTGTTTTAATTTACCATAAATCCATGCTCCCTGACTCATTAGGTTTTAGGCAGACTAGACAGATAACTGAGTGATTCATTTTCACACAGATACATTGCCAGCACCCAGCTGAACACTCCCCTTCTGTAACAACAGCAGCAATCCAGGGTTTGTGTTTTTTACTTTAATAAAAGTGGAAAAGATAATAAAACTTTTCTTCCTAAAAATGACTTCACTCAAAATCTGTCCAATCCAGTACGTAAAACTCATTGTCGTAAAAGCAAGCAATATGTAAAAAAGTTCTAGATACATAGTAGCTTTGTCCAAATAGTTTGTAATTAGGAAAGAAATGGTTATGTGCATATAACAAACATCTTCATGTGAGCTGTATGCCATGTGCTGGGTAGTAGTGTAATTTAGCACGATGTGTCATAGCTCTTGAACCTGCACCAATAGATAAGTGTCTTAATTTAAGGCCTGTATTTCATAGTCCTCAGTGCTTGAGTTCTTTCAGAGATTTCCTGTGCTCGCGTCACTGCTTGATTGCTTTGGCTGGGATGAAAACAATAGGTAAATTGATCTTTGTTAGTATTACATAAATATTGATGACAAGTTAATGAAAACCAAATACTTTTGTGGAACTGTTGTGCTCCTTAACTTCTCATTGCCATTTTTACAGTGGCTTCAGTACAGCTGGATTTGACATTTGGAAAGGGCACAAAATGCTTCTAGGCAACCTTATCTCCTCATTGCTAAACTTTGGGGGAAATTAATATTTATTGGATGTGTCACAAATTGTTGTTTATTCTTTGTGAGCATCTTGTGCCTCAAGGCACCATGCATGTACGAACAGAGCCTACTGCAGTGTGTTCTTGGAAGCAAGTTAAACGAGTCAGGTTTTTTTATTGTTAATTTTTACCACTTCATAAGAAAAGTTTCCTATTCATTAAATATTTTGTGTCAGATTGCAACTCCAATTGTTATATGAAATTCTTATTTTTCTTATTCTATCTCTTCTAGATAGTTTTAGGGAAGGTTGATTTGCTTTACTGAATTGCCTTCAATTTAAAATGAGTTATCAAACAAGGCTCCAAACAAAATTAAGGACAAACCAGAAACTCCTCTATTTTGTAGATTGCCAGTCATGTATCTGTGTATACAGCCTTAATTCTGGTGAGGACACCTCTGTTTCTCTGTCAAAGACTGTTTGGAGTCATTATTTACATTTTAAAGTTTCTAGAGAGACTACTAAATACTGCTTTTTCAATTGAGGTAGGGGAAGGTTGTATGTTTGCTTGGTTTTGGCTGATATTAAATGTTATGACACTTCTGTCAAGACTGTATTTGCTGTTATTTGTAATATATATTCAATGTTTAATAAGATACTTGCAAATTGTAATTATTTAACCAAATTGATATTATGGCAGATATTTAAACTAAATTTGCATTTGAGTTCGTGTATAAGCATGATCTGTAACTCTTAGGAGAATGTAATAGTTGAATGCTTTTGTAGAATCTTTCAAGATTAATGCTGCAGTCTTGAGCCTTTTTAATTCTACCCTTGTTTACCGTAATTAAATGTACTAAAGCTATTTTTGTTTTCTCTTTCTTCAAACTCTTTGCACTTAGCAATGTAGCAAGAAAGCTTCAGCTTCATTGTTGTGGATCCTGAAATCATCTGGAATAATTGCAAACCGTCCCTGGCCACGAATCACTCTTACATTGACAACCACTGCTATAATATTAACCATGGCTGTATTCAACATGGTAAGGGGAAACGGGGTGGTTTTTACTTGATTTTTTGTTCTTGTAAGATTTTTTTTTTTGTTCAGTATTTGTTTAGATGTTGAATTTATGGCCCATGGCTATGCTAGGAACCTAGATGATAAGTGCCAGACAAAATAAAGCAGAGTAACAAAAAAACTACTGTATAATGGGGACCTCTGTAAACAGGATTCTCAGCAAAAGTTTAGATCTTGACTAAGCTTATTAAAGAGAAATGTAATTTATAAGGAATATTAGACAGTTAAATCCCAGATTTTAATTATTTGAATCCCTTGCTCATCAATTAATTGCTTAGAAAAGCAGAGTTTTGCTCAAAGAATGAAGTATCTCCTCACAGGGTCTGTTGAAGACTGTGCACAGCTCAGCTTTATTCAGATTTGTGATGCACCTCTGATTGCAAAATGATCATAATGTAGAGATTACTGAATTTCACATGCTTGTCTTTTTTCTTTTTAAAGAGAAAAAAAAAATTACATTTGAACTAAACTGCAAGTTTTTAAGAGCTTATTGCTACTTGAGGTATTTCAATATGTGATTTTCTTTTCTAACAGGGAAAACTCCACGTAATTCTATTATTCTTCTGTAACTGTAGCAAATGCATGAATCTTAGTGTTCTTGTTTGTTCTGAATCCCTGTCTAATGGGATGAACAGTATAAGGAACAAAAAAACATCTTTTTTTTTTTTTTGCCCTGTGGGCTGAGCTTGATTCATTTATTTGTAAACCTCTGAAAATGTTCCAGCTCAGTTCTGTGTCTGCAAAATGAAAATTGTAATATTCATTTAAGTCATGTTTTCATTACAATATTAATGCGTAAATATTAGTCACATTTCACAAGTAAGATTTGCACTTCAAGGCTTTTGAAACTGCAACTCTAATCCTTCCTTGAGTTGCTAGTATTTTTGTTACTTGAGGTTCATAATGGACTTAAAACCTGATCATACCAATACTGTTTTATGTTGTTTTCCCACAACATTTCACAGGATCGTTAGTCAATCATTTGTTACAGCAGCACTAAACTTGTGAGATTGATGTAATAGTGTAATGTGGGCTTCTAAATGTGAAAATGTGAAATTTCTGGTAGAGCCTCCTCTGAAGTTTTTTCTATGAAATGCTCCTGCTCTTGGGTTTGTTAGTTTTCTTGTCAGGAAAGTACATATTTTCCTTTCTTTCTTGCTCTTTATTTCTCTATTTTTATATTTTAGTGATTGTAGATAGACTCAAAACCTATTGCATGCTCTAGAATTAAAAATTCAGCTAATTGGTGTTTGAGAATGATAGAGAAAAAACTCAAAGAAGCAGTGGCTGGAAAATAAGCTAACTTTTTAGCAGTGAAGGCAGTTAACTGCAGAAACAAATTATTCTCAAAAGTTGTTGATTCTCCATCCTTTCTTGTCATCAGCTGAAAACAATATGCCTTTATCGAGCGTAACTTTTAGCCAAGCAAAAATTATTTGACATCCGTGGGACAAAAATAATAGCTTGTAAAATGTAGGTCAGATGAGACTTTTCCTTATTTTGAACTCTATAAATATATAGGAAGAAATAAACTACTTGGACTTGAAGTGTACTTTTAGTTAGAGTTCATGCAACCATATGGTTATTTATTAAGTTTAAAAGTGTAGAAGGCATGGTCAGCCTTCACCTGGTAAAAGACATTAGGAGTTGTTCAACACATCGTTTTTAGAAAAAGTGTTTACTTTATTGGTTCAAGTCCATTTTTATGTGGACTGAATGTTACAGTAAAATTTAATAGGCTCTATTTTAAAGTCTTTTTGCCTTACCAGTAATGACTGCAGTATTACAAATAATCATGTTCCATGATATTCATGAGATGATCATTTTAAGTACAATTCCCACCTTGAAACTAAACCTTAATAGTTTGAGTAGCAAAAATGACTTTAAATGTGATTGTGAAATTTGCATTTCCTTAATATTAATAGCAAATTGTGGGAGAGACTCTGAAGTATCATTATTATATCTCCAAGCAACATGTATTTAATAGCAGAGTCCATTAACTGCATTCATTTCCATGAACTCTTTCAGCAGAAAAAGGCAAAATGTAGCCATTAAGATTGAATGGAGATAAAAAGTGTCTCACCATCCCACACCTAATAAATCATAATTAAGACCAAAATGTCAAATAAATCACAGTCTTTATGGTCAAGGGATATTAGAAAAGAGTGGGGGTGTGATTTTATTTCAAATTAGCTGTTTCAGCAGACATCTGAATCTAGTCTTCACATCTGAGAGGTATATAGTAATGATCAGTGGAGGGAAGACAAAAAAACAGCTCTGTGACGTAAGTATCAAATACTTCTTAGCTGTAGGGAGAGGGTGACTAGTGCTGCTTCCGCTGAGCGTTAGAGTATTTAGAGTAGGGCAACCATCAATGGCTGGGGAAGATTGTTTCTGCAAAAGTGATCTGCATTAAACAGAACACGAGAATGTACATTTCAGAGAACAATCCAGACAATCTCAGACAGTAGGACTGCATGTCTGCAAAGGGTTGACTCTTGGAAGCTACATGAATGACTGAATATGATACACCAAGTGATTGAGCCTCAGCATCCTCTGGGATTCACATGAACTTGGTGAAAGTGGCATGGTGAAGGAGCCCTGGACAGAGCAATTTTTTTCAGTTACTTCTGTGTCAAATGGATAAGTGATTCTTGGCACAGCAAGAGGTTTTCAGGGCTATACTCTCCCAGGAAGGTGCCCTGGCTACCAACTTTGTTACTTGCTTTCCTGTCTTTTGTCCAGTGAATTTTGAGCAATGGAACTGTTTCCTTTGAAAGAACATGTCTCCAGAAAGGTGAAAGCTGGCAGAGGTGTGAGTATGTCTGCATACAGTATGTATGTACTGCATGTACAGTATGGCCAGCATACTGTAAGAGGGTGCCTAATGCATTTTTTTTTAAGAAGAAGAGACCATCACTGCCTAGAAATTATCCTGGCCTAGGTGCTGGAAGGGAATGCACAGCTGCAGTCATGTGATTTCAGTGGTACTTGCAGGGGCCCATAACAAATCCATTCCATATTATAGATAGAATTTATGAAACTTACTAAATTGGTTATCAGTCTGGGTACACTGGACTAGCAGTTGAGGTAGCAAGCACTTAGCCTGAACCATCCTGAAATATTTTTTACAGCTGTTCTGGTATCTTTCAAGTGTGTAGAGAGAGAGATGGAGTCATGCTATCATGTGACTATTTGCTCCACCATCCATGTAAGTGATCATCAGTCCATACCTGTCAAAGACCATGATGTAAAACCTCAGAAGGCTTCTCATCTCTCACAAAATTCTTCTGTGAGCTTTGAACAAGGCAGTTGCTTGCCACTGCATATTACTGGCAAACGCTGGTATTCATAAAAAGTATTGCTTTCATTTGAGTCATTTGAGTAGGTGTGACTGCTTAGTAGGACTGAGCTGTCTCTTACAAAAAAATACTATGTGGAAGAACAATACATAGCTCCAAAGCGTGATAGCAGATGTAGATAACTGATGAGAGACAAGAAAGACAAGTGCAAACATCATTCAGAAATAAGTGTTGTTTGGCTCCTGAGAGATGACAACATTTGCACATCCTTTTTATTTTTCATTCTATGTTTACTTATGCTGCATTTTATATAGTATTCTGTGTATGTAGGTAACTTCAATGGATCAGAAATGCCTAGTCCAAACCTCAAACCCCAAATTTAAATGCTATAAATACAAATATACTATACATACGTAAGTATATATAACGTGTGTTTGAGTTCCTCAGCGTATATAATCTTCTGCCCTGTGGATATGCATAGGATGGGATTCTGAAACTAAATACAATTATTTCATATTTCTAAAAAACTAAATGCACTCTTAGTGAAATGCCCACCCTTGCCAGATGATCTGGTTAACAACATCTAGTGCAGTGAACATAGCACTGTAAATAGTTGAGTGCAGGAGGGGGATTAAATACTTAAAGCTGTCTGGAGCTTATTTGCCCATTTCCTTCTGTTAAAGAGGAATTCCAGCGTGAGCTGGGTTAAACACAAATGAAGGAACTTCACAGGGAATTTGAAACAAAGAAGGAAATAGTGTGTGTGTGTGGGAAGTATAAATGAAGCATGGAAATTCATAACAGGCAGAGACCTAGGAGTGGAAACAGCTGACTCTCAAAGCCTGATTTGACATTGTTGTAAGTCACCTGTCTAGCATCACACCTCTGCCTTGAGCAGTAAGTGCAACCTCTCCTCTGGACACTGTGAGCTGCCTGCTCTGCCACTGCAGGGGTGGCAGTGTGGGTGGCAACAAATAGAGATCCATGTGAACTTGCGGGGTCCTTTCTCACTGGCTTCTGTATCAACAATTCATAGGGAGCTGCACAGGGATATATAAAGCTAGAATACCTACATCCGTGAGGACAGGAGTGGTGTGCAGGTAGGGTAACCCACAGTCTACAGAAGATCGCATGTATTTAACCTGCTGTAGCAGATCTGAATGCCTAAAATGGTCACACCTGCATATCTTGTGAGAAAGAGTAGATGTGGATATTGTGCTGCATCTTTGCGTGATTGGAGAGCTTCAGGATCAGAGAAGAAAGTTTTACATTTTTTAGGAGTATATTAACACTTTGTAGGGCGTGTTATTGTCATTTATCTGTCTTGTTGATATTGATCCTGAATGTGAGGCTCACTGATTGCAGGCTAATGTGGTGAGGTGCAAAGCAGTGGAATTACTGTACTCAAATATAACTCACTAAGAAAGCACCAGATCAAAAGGTACTGCATGACTGTGATTACCTTTGACATCAACTGTCTGAATCTGATGTCACAGGAGATACTGGTTCTACTCTTATGCTTCAATAACATTAGTACCAGTATTGTCATCATGGTTATTACATGAAGGATTACATCTGTGTGAATCAACTTCAGTAAAGACTTTTTTATTCTTTCTTTAATTCTTCCTGTATTTAAATGGGATCACAGTATCACAGTATCACAGTATCATATGTCAAGAAACTAGGGTATGGGATCAATTGAGGTAAACCCAGAAATTATTCCTATTGAATGTATTTCATCATTGCCTCTCATGTGTGTGAACTTCTGAAAGTAACATAATACAAAGTCTTTCATCTTTTATTCAAATGGAAAGTGTCAGATGGAGGTTAACAAAGTTGTTTGAGCATGCAGGAGCAAGTAATAAGGTGATGTCATTTTCCCTTTTCTATTTCAATTTGCAGTGAAATACCACAGCTAAATGATTACTGGCAAGCCTTTCTCCACTTCTCCATTGCTCTTCTCTATTTTGACCTTAAACAGCTGACAAGATAATGGATTATATGTTGTTTTTCTACAGTTTTTCCTGGATAATGCTGTGAAAGCTTTTCCCTCTGTTCTTAATTCATCAAATACAAGTTTTCCTAATTCAAGTAATCAGACACAGTGGTGTATACAAAACAACTGTTTTTTCCTACCGGTAAGTTCATTTTGCATTTCTTTGTTTATAGCAATTATACTAAATTGACTGTACTAGATCTGCTTGAAATTAAGCACCCACCAGTTTTAGAGACTACAGCAAAAGCTTAATTCTTTTTCAGTCACCTGTAACTGCATTATAAGGAAGTGGGGAGCTAAGAGAGGTTAGTACTTCTGAAAATAAAGGTTTTAATGAATGAAAGATTAAAAATGAGGGAACAGTCTATTAACTAAGAGGCATAGGTCTCTCATGCAAACAGATGGGTGTTAGAAGATTCCAGGAGATCACATTGCAACTACAAAAAAGCATGTGTACATGACTTTTATGTCACACAGAATTCAGTGTGACCCCCTGTGGAATGCAGCCATTAGAGAAGTTTTAATTTTGGTGATTCTGAACAGCAGTTACTTCTGTTTCTTATTTCAAGCAGATCTGCAGGCACACTGCAGTAACAGCAAAGATGGCAGATAATTCTCTGATGGGTGTTTTGGCATAATCCTCCAAAAATTAGTATACAATGCTTCTGGTTCTATTTAAAGTACTACCATCAACAAGTCAACGGTAGCCTGAAAATAGCATTTCTGTAAATAGAATGCATTGTAGTTCCAAAAAGAATAATTTCCTTATGAGATACAGGACTGTAATTTTCAGGAAGCATCTCTGACAAAGGTGCTATATGCTAAGAACCAAAGTAATGATTCTAGTAAGAATGTATTATGTCTGGTTTAGCATTTCTTTTGATGCTCTGATCCATTTACATAAAGTATCCAGAGAAAATATTTTTCCAGGAATTTGACTTCAACCATACATATTTTTGCTATTTTTTGATGACATAGGAAAGAAAAGGCTTTTTTAAACAATTGGATGTATTCTTAGGTAGTTATAACTCAAAAGGATTTGACCAAAGGTTGTTGCATCAATTTGTGTTCTTCATCCCCTAGCCATATTTGTTTGTAAAATTATGTATTTATAAGGTTCACAGCAACTGTGTGTAGTGCATTAGTTTGTAAATGCTGCAAATATAAGCAATTAAATTGTTGTTTTCAGATCTTTATATATTTTGCTTTGACCCTTACGCAAGTGATACTTTAGAGGGTAGTTATTAAACTCAAGTATGAGTGAAAAACATAGAGTGGCACAGAAGTAAATCTTTTGTCAGTCTGCCAGCAGTAGGCTTCAATGCCACATATAGATACTCCTTGCTACTGCAGGTTAGTAATCAAAAGTGATGGAGGCTGGAAATTTGGGAAAATAAACTAGGGGCATAATCTGGATTCGGCTGAGTTTTGGGCGGTTTGAAGCCTAGTAAGAAAAAGGTCTATTTTAGCCAATACCAACATTGTTGTTACTATCTGTAAATCACCTGACCCAGGTACTTTGATTCTTTGCATGTTGTGATAGATTCCATGCTTCTATGAGCAATAATTTGTTTTTAAACTAGCAGGGGCATTTTATTTGGTATGATTTCCTATTCAAGAGCCAAATTCTAAATCTTTTCCGTTTGAATTTTCTGTGCCAGTATTTTATATACAGCTGCATATTGGGGCTCATTTCCTGTTCCGTTTTCCTAAGGATAAATTATGAGTTGAAAATGGTGATAATGTTGATTGCATTGGTGGGTTACAATGTTATCCTTCTGCACACTCATGGGCCCATGCTGGATGACTATAGCAAGTTTATGTATGCAACAGCATCTCTTAGAAGGTAGGTAGATAATTCCAGTCCTTCTGAAACTATTACAAATTAAATACTACCTGTCACACTTCTTGTGTCATGGAAGAGATTTTTTTCCTATGTGTTTGGCTATTATATAATCTATAAGTCACAATTAAAAATCATTGTCGTGCTGCTGTGAATATATGATTTAATGTCACAGCTAAATCATTAGAATCAAATAAACAGGTTTGGTCAAGGTGTTTCAGTCACATACTATAAGAAATAAGAGTATGGTTTAGTTTGCATTTTTGTAATAGGGAACAGGAGGAAGAAGTCATCATTAAGGTTAATAGGCGCCTAAGACTGAACATAATTACAGCTGTTAAAGCATATTTGCTGCAAGGCAAATAAAATCAGCTTTCTCAGAACTAGTACATTATCTTAAAACTTTGCAAATGCAGTCTTAGCTATTGAAAAAGTTAGTAAACCTACAGTTTGCTGTGCCTGCAAATTTTTATATTTTCAGTGAGACTGATGGAGTCTTTGCTATAGAAGATGTTACGGAAGACCATAATTATTACTCTTAAGTATTGATGTGCAAAACATTTTTTGGGTACATGTAATTTCAACTTCATTTTCAAAACAAAGAGCTGATTCTCTTCTATATAGGTTGAATGTGCAGTGCATATGCCACAAGATAAAAACTGAATGTTCAGTGTAGAGTTTCAGTACCCTTTTACCTGTGCGCTAAACTACTTGAGTTCTTTAGGACACAAAGACGACAATGGAAGAGAATCAGAACTAACAAGAAGTGTATGTTTTCTTTGCATTTAAACCTAAAGATTAAATAATCAAACCCAGGTCTTTATGTTTCCATTGTATAAGCAGAAAGAATACCTGTGATGAGCTGAAGAACCATGTGACAGGTTAGACTGAGCATGTGCTTCTGGCAGCCTTGATTTTGCCAGTGAAGCTCTGTATTTGTTGGTATTTATTTTATTTCCTACATCTCTCACCAAAGTTCTTCTTTCAGTGGCATCATCAGGAGAGTGCTAGTGTAATCTGTTTCCCTTTACTTCTGGTGTCTTTTTCCCAAATCAGAGCTTTTAGTAAAGTCTGTATAAGTTCTGGTTTGTACCTCTTGAAATTCTTAGATGAAGAGGCATCTTAACTAGGTGCTTTAGATTTCATTTTGTCACATCCATTGGATGTGGTCCAGCCCTCCATTATGGAAGTAGTGCTATTAAATTTAAAAAATCTCTCTTTGATCTGCCTGTATAGAATAGACATCAAATGCCCTCCTCATTTTAGTGCTGGGCTTCAAAATGTAGCAAAAAAAAAAAAAAGTAGAGTAATTAAAGCTTCACTGCAGAAATAATAATATTTAATCAAATAATAAAGCATATCATATCAGCCCAGGGAAGTAGTTGAATCACCATCCCTGGAGGTAGAATTGGTTCTGAGGGACATGGCTGAGTGCTGGATGTAGCAGTGTTAGGTTTATAGTTGGGCTCAATGATCTTAAAGGTCTTTTCCAACCTAAACGATTCAGTGATTCCATAAATGGTCTCAGTGTACATACCAGAAAGTAGTGTAAATTGTGTTCTTATTTTTGTGCTAAAGTAATATTATTTTAACTTCTGAGCAGCTTGTTTTACTTATGTTTTTATTTTATAGGCCAGGAATACTGAAGGACCTGAAGACAATGGGCTCAATTTCTTTGTTTATATTCTTCATCACATTACTGGTTTTGGGTAGACAGGTAAGATACACACTTCTCTTCATCCACAATGCCAGACTTCACATGCAGCCTGCCAACTTCTCAAACATTTTTGAGATTTTTCTGACGAACTCCTTTATTTTGTTCTGCCCCACATCCTTGCAAAAAAGTGTGAGAAGCATCTAAAAAGGCTACTTTATCAGCTCCCAGTATGCCCTTAAGACTCACCAATAACTGTCATTGAAACTGTGGACATTATGCTGATAGTATTCTGTGACTTGCTTGTCAGGATGACCAATATTGACTCATAGCTTCCCAGAGTGCTTCCATCTGTCTGCATCCATCTGCTGTCTCCCCAGTTACTTAATTACAAGCTATTTTCTTCACAGTTACTACAATTTGATGCAGACACAGAAACAATGTAGTATGCACACAGATGCATACCACATGCTGAGGCCACAGTTGCACTAAAACTATGACCCTACAGGAAGCTACTCTTTTATCACCCAGTTCTGTTTTTTTCAGTACAAACATGATGTAGAGGTGTTACTCTCTACAAAGTTGAGGGCACATCCAAGGACAGTTCTTTCTTTAAATCCTTGGGTCTGACCTTTATCCATGGCTAAAAACTGCAATTGCAGCCTGTTGTGCCAGGAGCCAGTGTATGAGACAGGGCTCTGAGATGGAAGAGGCAATTCATATGAGATCTCATGAACCGCTTGTACCCAGATAGCCTGCGGTCTTGGGGAGGATCATATCCCTGACTGTTTTTAAATCACTCGTATATGTTACAATTCCTGAAATATAATGACTGTCATTTAAATCACCAAGCACACTCTGCAGCTTCTTAAACAAAAAAATATCTGGCAGCTTCTCCAGTATTAGCTGTACTGAGAAACATCCTTCTAGAATAAGAAGTTACATTCTTCATCTGCCTTGCTTCCAGAACCGTGTTAGACTTTCCTCATTTAATGATGGTAGCAGAGCACTTCCATTTGGAAAGAAGGATAAATACTTCATTGCACCAGTTGAGAAACTTTAGTCCCTGTCAGCCAAGGTGCAAATGGATGCAGTGGGTGAAACACCAAGAAAAAAGGAGAGAAGGAATGTTATCTTTACTGGTCAAGGAGAGTATTTCATTGTGGTTCAGTAACATCAACAAGAAAGTTTGTTTTGCATATAAAAGCTCTGTGTGTGTGTGTTGTTCCCTGTCACACAAACTTAAACGGGATCCTGTAATGGAAAAAGTCTTTGTTTTCAAAGCCGTAGGTCCAGGGTTCTTGTCATGAAACCAGCTGTTTGGGGCTCTTCAGTCTTTTCTCTTTGATTTCTCTGCTAGTTTGTTCCCCTTTGAGGAAGGAGAAAGAACCCTTTGTGTTTTAAAACACTCTCAAGCAAAGCCTAAATGATAACTAGGAAATATTATGCACTAATTTTAATACATACTTGGCATAAGACCTTCCATTTAAGTGACTGTTAGTGATACTGACTGGTAGCAGATGCCTGGGAAAAGAATAGGGGGGTGAGTGAACTTGCATAGAGTGGCTCTTCCAGGAAGATGTACTTCCCACCCTCTGCCAATGGGCATTTCTATAGCAATGTTTAATAGCTATTAATCACTCTTTCTGTTGCACTGTCTGATCGCTGTTAAACCTTTATTATCTTCCTGATATTCCAAACACTGTCTGATAATGAATTTCACCCTTTCATAAAATGTCATGGCAAAGTGTCCATCATCTTGTTTGTTTTTAAACTTTCTGTTTGCTTCTTTCATTGAGTAGCACTTGCAGAATACTGTTAAGCCATCTTGGCAGCTTAGGCAAAGTAAAGTTCTTCCTTACACCCTTCTTCCACAGAGGGTAATATACAAGTATTACCTCTGTTTGCTGTTGTATCTTTTCTCTTTTGCAGTTAATAACATGTCTTTTCTCTCAATATCTGATTATTTCAACAATGCTAAATAGCCATTGATGAAAAGTGCAATATTTCCATTTCTCTTAAGCTGGCATTGGTGCTTCTCTGTCCTCAGTCAGTAACCATAAAGTTCATCTAAACAAAAAGTAAATGCTTACCAGCAAGCCTAGCTCTGTGAACCTCCTCACCACTGGTCAGAGAAATGCCTGTCCTGATGCAAAAGCAGAAGGGAAAGTGTGTGTCCCTGGTTGAATGGGGATGAAGAGAGGGATTGCCTAAATGCAATTCAGTAACTAATAAAGCAGTAAATAAACTGTCATATCTTAAATATTAGTTCTTAAAGAAGAAAAATGTATTTTGAAGACTTCAGCTTATCTAACACCTTTTAAATACAAAGCTGTAACAGTGTATGGCTATGTAATTTCAGTTTTATGCCAGGCATTCAATTTACTTATGTCAGTTTATGCAAATCATTTTATATCCCAGGATTTCATTGAATTTTTTTTTTTTACATGAATACAGCTGGTGGTATTTGAGTTTATCATCTATGTGAGGAACTTAGATGTACAAATGTATAATATACATATTTTAAAGCTTGCAAAATTATTTTAATACCATCTCAACTTTCAACTCTAGCTTTGGATGTGACTCATTTGGAGCTATGACAGCCACTGTTCAATCAGAACTACTCTCATTTTGATGTGAATGCTTACTGTCTGCTAATAATGCTAGCTATCATTTTGAAGGTTTTATATAATAGTGTCATTATAATGTTTCCCTGGTTAATAACATAGTCTTCACTGAGTATATATGATAGCACTAAACCAACGGACTACAGTGAAATATCTCTTGATTTGTATCAGTTCAAATGACATAGTCAGGCCAGTGGAGGCTTTACTGTAGAAATAATGACATAGAATTTGCAACAAAACATTGGCAAAAATGCATTTTTATTCATTTTCAACATCTCTTTAATGAAATGCTGATATTCCAAGAATGTTATACATTTCCCTATAGTTCCAGTTATTGTTTTTGTTGGGAATGTTAATAAACAATTACTAACACTGTGGAACAAAAATAAAAGCAGGAGAAAGTATTATGAAACAACTAAAAAAAAAAAAAGGAAAGAAAAGAGGCAAACAATGAACCTCCTAAAAAATGCCACCTAAACAAAACCAAAACTGGGTTGGCCCAGCTGTTTTTGATAAGATGATAAACCAAAGGGATATTATATCAATAGACTGTTTATTTCTTGTACTGTCCCCTTTGCCAGGCTGATTGCAAGACATAACCACAAGATTGTAAAAGCCAGGGTCTTCCTGAAATGATCATTATTCGAAGTTAAATTCTACACCAAATAAATCATTGCATCATAGAATCATAGAATGATCTGGGCTGGAAAGGACCTCCAAAAGTCATCTAGTCTGACCTCCCCATAGTCAGCTGGGATAGCCCCAACTAGACCAGGTTGCCCAGGGCTTCATCGAGCCTCACCTTGAATATCTCCAGGGAAGGGGCCTCAACCATCTCCCTTGTTCCAGTGTTCCACCACCCTCGTAGTAAAGAACCTTTTTGTAACATCCAATCTAAATCTGCTCTGCTCTGCTCGAGTTTGAAGCCATTGTCCCTCGTCCTGTCCCTGCAGGCCTTTGCAAACAGTCTCTCTCCATCCTTCTTGTAGCCCCCTTCAGGTACTGCAAAGCTGCTATTAGGTCTCCTCAGAGCCTTCTCTTCTCCAGGCTGAACACCCCAGGTCCCTCAGCCTGTCCTGATAGCAGAGGTGCTCCAACTCCCTGATCATTTTTGTGGCCCTCCTCTGGACCTGCTCCATCAGGTCCACGTCCTTCCTCTATTGAAGGCTTCAGACCTGGATCCAGTACTCCAGGTGAGGTCTCACTAAAGCAAGGTGGCAGAACCACCTCTCTGCATCTTCCAGAAACACTTCTTTTGATGCAGCCATTATATAGGTTGCAAAACTGTAAACTGTTTCCATAACAATGTTTGTTTTCTGGATTGAAATTCTGCTAAAGCCTGACAGTAAATTAATAAATCTTCCATTATCTAAGGGACCTTGCAACCTGGTGTTTTTTTTTTCTGGGCCTTTTTATGGACCTTTTTTGGGGGAATGACTTATATATTCTATGAAATGTATGTCATATATCATGTGCTTGGGATTTGATTTCTGTGGGATCTGAAACCATACATAAGTGGCCAAATAATGGCCTCCTAGGGGTAGTGTACTGTGCTGATTTTGTCTCTTAAACCTGTGCTCCAGCAGGACAAGATGCCTATTGTTTCTTTACCTCTGTGTCCTCTTGTAACAGAATGAATATTACTGTAGGTTAGACTTCCTGTGGAAGAACAAGTTCAAAAAAGAGCGGGAGGAGATTGAAACCATGGAGAACCTAAATCGGGTGCTTCTGGAGAATGTGCTTCCAGCCCATGTAGCTGAACACTTCCTGGCAAGAAACCTGAAGAATGAGGTCAGCCATCTCTGTATATACTGTGCTCTGTAAGAAAACAGCATATCCTGGAAATACCACTTAATGCTGATTTGAACAGTAGGCCCATACAGCAAGAGTATAGATTTACAGTCACTTTCATTTCCACTTACCTACCTGAAAGGTTTGCTGTATAGCACTGAACGCATCTTAGTATCTTGAAGTAAAAAATGTGAAATTTTCTTAACTGGCAATGAACTTTGCCTTTTGAAGGTGGGTAAAAAGGGTGAGGAGGGAGAAAAGGATGGTTGAATCATCATGGATTTAAGTTTAAATCAAATGCATTCAGATGCTTTTTCCTTTGTGATAAGAGTGGAGCTTCATCCAGGTTCTGAATTTTCTTCTGGTGACTGAAGACCTTGCTTACCGGAGTGAAAATTAACCTTTGCCTTGAAACAGTGGTGATGTTAATTCTGGAAAGAGGTTCTGTTTGCTCACTTCTTACCGAATTAACCCAAGCATCAGAAACATCAGCCAAAACACCCCTGTTCACTTTGGTGGAAATTAGATCTGCTCCTAATACTGCTTTACAATAGAGAGTAGTAGTTGTATTGTATTGTATTGTATAGTTCTAGAGATCTTAAATGCAGTATTTTTAATTACTTGTGCATTGCAAACAATTGTTCCAAAACTGACAGAAGAGGGGAGAGGTCAACTTTAGGCATTCAGTTTTTATCTCCTTAAGTCAAAAGGACAATGCCTGTGGTTTGCATTAAGCAGTACTAATCAGTACTACCTGTAAATGTTCATTTGATAGCCAATGTTGAATGAAAACTGCTTTATGGTTCCTTTGAATCCACTGAAGACCTTTACTAGAAGCCAGGTTGGCTCAGCTCCAGTTCTTAGTTCAGCCATTAAAAACAGCAAACTCTCAGGAGATTGCTTTCTCATTTATGTGCTATTCCATCTCAGTTCTGCAGCACCGCAACACCATCTCCTCACCTTTATATTGGCAACTGGATTGATTCTGTCACCCCTTAAGTTTCATAGGTTAGAAGGAGCCTTAGTAAATCTAGTGAAGAACAGAAATGGTAATGAAACATGAAACTGTAATCTCCAATCTATCATGTGAGCTGAAGTAAAAATTATTTGAAATTATTTTAATGCCATCCATTAAAAAAAAATCGAGTTGGTTGTTGTTTTATTTATCTTTAAACACAAATGTTCAGGAATATAAGCATCTGTTTTGTCTTCAGATGTACTCCAGTGTCAGCAAGAACATGTTAAACCTTAAAAAAATATTCTGTATATTTGTATGTTTATACACCTAAGAATATGTTAAGACAGATCAAGCCTCTGTTTTCTTTGTGTGGCTATTTAGATCAAATTGAAATTTGTCTGTGTTTCCTATTTGAAAACATCCATGTTTTTTATGTATATTCCTTTCTGTCAAACCAGAGATGAGAATTAATCTAATGGATGAATAGTCTGTTTCAGAATACTGCTTCTCTTAGGATTTCATGCTTGCAGCTGTATGGAGAAAAGGGAAGACTAAAGTGTCCTGGTGAAGGGCAGGCAATAGGAATGCAAAGGGAAAGAAAGAATGGAAGAATGCTGGCTGGAAGTAGTGAGGCTGTACTTTTAGATGACCAGCAAAGGTCTTTTCATAACAGAATACACATTGATTAATGCTGATATGGTAAAAAGAAAGTTACTTCAGATCAATCTGTAACAAAGGTTTGTTTGCTTTACCAGAACCTCTAGAACTGGGTTTATGCTTATATTCTGCATGCTGGGTACCAAAAAGGTACTTTTCACTTGAGTCTACGTAAGGCAGGAACAAATATAAAATGAAAAGCAAGAATTGCGCCAGTGAGAAATATATCTGCACCTGGCTTCTGCAGCATTTTCCTTTATGCTGTTAGCATTGAGATCTTCTATTGGTAAAAAGTGTTTAGGAGCTTTTGTGCTGCAAACTAGTTGGCTAGTACGTTACTGAGCAAGAGGAATCTCGTTTCATTAGCTACAGGATGGAGCCAGCATCCTACTTAGAGAAGAAATTGTGCCCCGTGCCCCAAAGAAGCTGACTGCCATGCCCTTTACAAGAGGTAGAATGGGACTGGTTTGCCTCCTCCATCCTGAGATATTCAGGCAATGGAGAAGAAGAGGGGACAGTAAGGAAAGCTAACCAGCACAAATTAAGATGTTTTCAAAGGGAAAAGAAAGAGAGAAAAAAACACAGGACTGATTGCAAAAGACAGGATAATTGTATTTCTGTTGGAAGAAGCAAAATTGTTCCTTCTTGCAATGGTGTTGCTTTTCATTTTCTGATTAAACATTTTGGATAGTAATGTCTCAAGATAAGTATTCACATGGAAATTAAGACACCAAATTGACACAGCCTTTATTATTACAAATGATCGAAATAAAGTAGCTGGGAATGCCCCCTTAAAATTCACTGACATTAATTATGACAGCCACAATTACTACTCATCTGGTTATAAACACTGACATTTGTTGTTGTTTCTATGCTGGTACTATGCTATGGAACATCACTGGGGATGAATATTGCTCCAGTATTAGAAAGGAATAGAGAGAAATGGGATATTTCTTTGTGTGGCCAGCAGATCAAGAGAGGTGATTCTGCTGCTCTGCTCTGGTGAGACCTCACCTGGAGAACTATGTCCCCCTCTGAGACCCTCAACAAAAGAAGGACACAGACCTGATGGAGCAGGTGCAGAAGAGAGCCACAAAAATCATAAGAAGGCTGGAACACCTCTCCTTTGAAGACAGCCTGACAGTTGGGGCTGTTCAGCCTGGAGAAGAGAAGGTCCTGGAGAGACCTTATTGCAGCATGTCAATATCTGAAGAAGACTTACAGGAAGGCTGGGGAGAGACTGTTTAGAAAGGCTTGTAGCAATAGGATAAGAGGTGATAATTTTAAACCAGAGCAGGGTGGAGTTAGGTTAGACATAAGGAAGATTTTCTTCACAATGAGGGTAGCAAAATACTGGAACAGGTTGCCCAGGGATGTGGAGGCCTCATCCCTGCAGACATTCAAGATGAAACTTGATGGGGCCCTGAGCAATCTGATCTAGTTGGTGATGTCTCTGCTTACTGCAGGGGAGTTGGACAAGATGACCTTTGAGGGTCCCTTCTAATCTGAAGCATTCTGTGATTGTTGCTGAGTGTTGACAAGTGTTTACATACAATATGTTCATTTGTTTTTAGGTGAAGCAGAGAAACTACCACTCTGGTTGCAGGAAAAGATTTATGTCTATCATTGTAACAATCAGGCATGCAACCCTTTCTTTCAGATTGACTGTCCCCGTACTGGGTAGACAGCCAACAGCATAAAGCATCACAATCTTCCTGTGTTACAACAGCACTTTTCTTTGAATCTCTGCTCCTGTCTTTTGCTCAGTCGTATTTCTCTTCCTGATGACTGTGCATTGTGCTAGTTCCCATTATTTATTCTGAGCAACACTTCTGCTTTCAGAGAGGACAGTAAAGGCACTTCCTAATAGCTAATTAGGGCTCCACATTTAATGTCTGTAAGACAGTTTTTATAGTGGCAATCGTATCAGCAGTCCAGTCAGCTATAGGGCCTTCAAAGTGTCCTGTATTAGGTATTTCAGCAAAAGAAGATTGATGTGCTATTAAACCTTTTGCTTTTACCTGTAAATATAAGGGCATACTTTGGTTCTGCACATGCTTTTTATACACTTGCCAATTATACATTTTTGTAGTATTCACATAAGCATTCTGGCTTTTAACCTTCTAAGCTCTTATCTTTCATGTGGTTGAATAACAATGAAATATCAATTTATATATCTCTTATCTTCTTTTAAATATGCTATTTATCTTCTGATTCCTGTATGAGGAGGTGGTAAAATGAAACTATCTTCTACCATCTCCTTTTTCCATAAGGGTTCAATTGTAGCTCCTAACGGACCTGTATTCTTATGACTTTCTTGATCATATTCTTAACATAATCCTTTAAATGGCATTAGTTTCCATTTACTATTTCAGATATGGCATTGTCCCAGTGTTGCCTCTGTGCCTAGATTTTGACTGTTTCACAAAAGCAGTATCTCATGGGTAGTGTAAACTCTGGCACAATTTACATTCTGAGGATGCAAAATCAGCAGGAGTTGGGGCTATTCAGTCTGGAGAAGAGAAGGCTCAGAGGTGACCTCATTGTGGCCTTCCAGTATCTGAAGGGGGCCTACAAGAAGGCTGGGGAGGGACTTCTCAGGCTATCAGGTAGTGATAGGACATGGGGGAATGGAATGAAGCTGGAGGTGGGCAGATTCAGGCTAGATGTGAGGAGGAAGTTCTTCACCATGAGAGTGGTGAAGCCCTGGAATGGGTTATCCAGGGAGGTGGTTGAGGCCTCGTCCCTGGAGGTGTTTAAGACCAGGCTGGATGAGGCTCTGGCCAGTCTGATCTAGTGTAGGGTGTCCCTGCCCATGACAGGGGGTTGGAACTAGATGATCTTGTGGTCCCTTCCAACCCTGACTGATACTATGATACTACTATGATACTATGATTCAATAAAGCAAATAAAACAGGTTCTACTAATGCTTCTCTGGTAAATTAAACCAACTTATTTTTACTAATAAACAGAATCCATAGGACAATTCAATTGTGTATTAATATTATAATTTGGCTGGCTTTAACTTAATGTATTTTTCAAGCTGGTAGGAATGTGAACACTTGGGGGGTTTACACAGTTTGTCACACATGTAGACAACTTGTTTGTTTCTTCAGGTTAAATTTCCAAAATATAAGTAATTATCCATGTGTTGAACATTAATTAAATTCTGCCAGAAATACTCATGTAGCGCCCTTCAGGCCTTTATATAACACTGTGAATTTCCTCTCCAATATTACTAAGGCCCTGTATTTGTGATGCAGTCCTCTTGATAACCAGCACCATGTGCATGACCTGGATTCCTTCACCCCAAATCAAATTACGTGGAGAGTAACTTGAGGAAAAAGAAAGAAACATTTATTAAGCACAGAATGTCATCTCTGTACCTTTTCTAACTTGCCTATGAATAGTACTCAGCAGTACTCAACTTTTGATTAAATTTATATATAAATGTTACTGTAGCTTCAGTTTAGATATAGATATAGATAGGTAGGTAGGTAGATAGATAGATAGATAGATAGATAGATAGATAGATAGATAGATAGATATGCCTGAGGTAAATTTGAAGGAGCAAAATGCAGACTACAAAAGCTAAATATTTGAGGAGTAAGGCTGTTAATCTTTTTCTACTGCTCTACGTAACTGATTTCAAGCTAATTTGAATATACCTGCACTGAGTCTAGGTGCACACATACTCAAGACAGCTGCTAGTGTATGTCACTGCAGTATTACAAAGTGGGCCTGGTTTTAAGTATGGGACACTGGAGCAAAGAGAGCTTCTGAATTTCTTATGGTCAGAGTCATCCTGTATAATTTCAGGCACTCCCCTTGAGTGCCTACATTAGGAAAAAGTACCTCTTTAGTCTTTTATCCATAATTGACTGAGAGACAGAAACACTGTCTGGTGATTCTATCCATCTGGCATTACAAGGACCTCTCAGATAGGCACATCTGTACTGACAATATAGGACACACAGGATGACTGTGCTCTCTAAATACTTCAGCCAGGTGCTTAAATTGACTAAATTCAGTTGATGTCATATAATCATAGAATTATTAGGGTTGGAAGGGACCTCAAGAGTCATCCAGTTCCAAACCCCTGCTATGGGCAGGAACACATCACACTAGAGCAGGTTACACAGACCTACATCCAGCCTGGCCTTTAAAAATCTCCAGGGATGAGGCTTCCACCACCTCCCTGGGCAACCTGTTCCAGTGTCTCACCACCCTCATGGGAAAGAACTGCTTCCTAACATCCAATCTGAATCTACCCATTTCTATTTTTGTTCCATTCCCCCTAGTCCTATCATTACCTGACACCCTAAAAAGTCCCTCACCAGCTTTCCTGTAGGCCCCCTTAAGATAATGGAAGGTCACAATAAGGTCTCCTCAGAGCCTTCTCTTCTCCAGACTGAGTAGTCCAAACTCTCTCAATCTGTCCTCATAGGAGAGGTGCTCCAGCCTTCTGATCATCCTTGTGGCCCTTCCCTGGACACATTCCAGCACCTCCAGATCCTTCCTGTAATAGGGGCTCCAGAACTGGACACAGTACTCCAGCTGGGCTCTCACCAGAGCAGAGTAGAGGGGCAGAATCACCTCCTTTGACCTGCTGGCTATGCTTCTCTTGATGCAGCCCAGGATGTGATTGGCTTTCTGGGCTGCAAGTGCACACTGGTGGCTCATGCTGAGCTCCTCATCCACCAGCACCCCCGCCCAGAAGGGTTCCCTCTCCCCACCATGTGATTGGTGATATGGGTTAAATTTGATGAACAGGTGTTTATGGAGATGGATAAAATAGATGGGGGAAAAATGTTATCACAATATTGGTTCTTCATGAAAACATCTTTTGGGAAGAGGACACATGAAATCCACAACTCCTCTGAAGTTTAGTAACAATCTGGCAGCGAACTCATTGGCTTGGACATTATACCAAATCACTGAAGGCATTCCAGCCACTGCAAGGTCTCCCTTTTCAGAACCAGGAAATTCATATCAATAAGGACATTTTTATTGAGAGCTGGGAATGACAGGTGTTTTTTTTTCTTTTGACAGGATCTATATCATCAGTCTTATGACTGCGTCTGTGTCATGTTTGCCTCTGTTCCGGATTTCAAGGAATTTTACACAGAATCTGATGTAAATAAGGAAGGCTTGGAATGTCTCAGGCTGCTAAATGAGATCATTGCTGACTTCGATGATGTATGTACTGCTAACAACAATTAATGATTTCATTCTTAATAACTCAGGGTATGCAACAGTAATAAAACATACTTGAAAGGGAGAGTGGAAGATCTGTCAGAAGAGAAAATTTTTATGCCTAGTCACATAGAAACCACTTACAGGGAGTATTAAAGGAAAAAGATTTCTTTGGGATAAATCAGATACTGATCTGACATCATACTCAATTGCTTTTGATTCACTATAATGGGGATTCTATGAGTATATCTGACAGAGAAATTTTTGCCCTTCAGCTGCAGTTCATAAGGTAGTTATATTACATGCCATATAGTAATTACAGTTTCTAAATACTGGAGCCTAAAGTGAGGTACAAAAATCTGTCCCCTAAAATGATACATCTTTGTGTTATACCTGATCTGTGCTGTCTCATTATACAGAGCACACTGATACATGACCAACTCAAATTATTCGTTAAGATTTAATACTCCATTCTCTAAAGTTACGTGCAAGTACACAGTATGACTACAGATGGATTGTGAAAAAGGCAGTTGCAGAGAGCAGTATTTGTCCTAAAGAAAGTTAATAGTGATGAAGATACCAAAAAGGGCATTAAGATTGTGTCAGGACTCAAAGAACACAATCTGAATTTGCAGATCTGCAGCTATAGAGGATATTTTAGCAGCAAACCCGTTTGATTAATATTGGAACATCAAAAACAATCTGGGATATGAACTAAAATCCTTATATTTGAGTCCCATTGGCATGGAAGAGATCCTTACTTACTAAGCTGCTTCAAGCTTGACTATTGGCTCACATGATGACTCAGTTTCAAAATTAAATGAGTACAAAATCTATTGACTTTTAAGAGCTGTATGTACAATAAGGTGGAATTTATTCTCAATGCTATAGATTAAGTCCCTTTATAATAAAACAATATTTTAGTAGACAAAAATTCACTTTCCTTGGAGTCTGTAGCCATTGTTTCCTCTATCCTTAAATCCTTTGTCCTGTATATATTTGTGAAGTTATTTGAGTCTATTAAGACATTGTTCTAACAACTGATGCTCTGGAGAGTAACAACGCTGCTGATCTGAATCCTTGTTTTGCAGTTATTGTCAAAGCCAAAATTCAGTGGAGTTGAAAAGATAAAGACCATTGGAAGCACTTACATGGCAGCAACAGGACTGAGTGCTACACCAAACCAAGAACAGTGTCAGGTACAGGAATATGTTCCTGTTTAATAAGATACAGGTTCAAATGAAAGCTAAAAATCTGATCATTAAACTATGTATAATCTTCTGGCCTTTTTTTTTATTATTTGCATTAATGTAAATTGTATTGTACTGGACTTTTGTTTAGCAGACTCCGTGAATATTGTTCTTCACACCGTAGTTTGAAAATACCACCTCTGTATTTGCTAAATGTGAAACAGGCCTTCTATTCTGAATACAATGCAGCCTTTTATTTCAGCATGTGGCAGAACTAACACTTACAGAACCCTCAGACTCAACATTGAGAGCATGTTCCTTTGTGGCTGGTGTACTTAGCAGGGTAGGATGGGGAACTGCAGGCAGTAGAAATGAAGTTCAGAGAAGCAGTTCATAACTTTTAAGCAAAAACATGGGTTTTGCCATGATCTTTAGAGTACTACAGGTTAGCGACAGAAACACAGAAATTATGAATCAACACATTCTCTGCTCAGAATTAATGTACTTTTTCCAAACATCCATCCCTCTAGACAGAAGCAATTAACACCTGAACTATAGGCCTTGAGGATCCTGAGGACAAAAGAAAGAATGATTTAAAATTATCTCTGATGTTTAATACAGGAAGGTGAAGGGGCTGAAGGAAATGCAGAACCATAGACACATGAGAAGACATAGAGGAGCTCTCAATCACAATTAAAACAAGTGTATGCCCAGGAAGAAATTGATCATTTGAATTATTTTCACAAACTGTGAATAAAGAGATCCAAGTGTTAGTGTTCCTTTGGTGATTTAGTACACATTTTCAAAAGAAATCCACCAGAACTCAGAAGCCTTCAATCCATATGCACAGTACCTTTTGCATCAGTCACTGACTGCTAGGCATACTGCTGGGAACTTCCTCCAGCTTAAACCAAGCATCCAAGGAAAACTAGGTGCATCAGGAAGGGATTGGAATACATCAACTGAACAGGAAACTGTCTGTCTAGGAGTGAACTGCAAAGGAAGTAAGTTTCATTCATCTAAACAGCTGCTCTGGTAAGCACAACTAGCGTCCCACCAAGGCTGATGCATCTGTTCTATGAATCATCTCCTGAAGTTGTCATCTGTCCTCACTCTGAGAGAATGAGGAAGATTCAGTCATTTCTAATAGAGATCAGTGTGTCCATCTCTTACAAAATCATTCTCTTGTCAGGGTCCTACCCTGGGCTGTGGGAGCCTGAAAATCGGACTACACTGTTGATGTATGAGGAGACATTAAGTCTATAGCCTTTGTAAATGGTATAAGCTCTGAGCTTGTAAATTGGGGGACAGAGGATGGATTGCCTTCTTCCTCTTTTCTTCTTGTATTTTATTAATTTTCATGTCTGTTAGATGTTCTCAGATGTGCTTCATATCTACCAGATAAGATCAGTGGAGGAAATCTTTAAGATTGTGAATTTCACTGGTTTTTAAGAATTAACTAGGATGCTGAGCTGTGCAATAGTGAGAGGAAGGAGTCTCTGTGGAGCTGCCCACAAGCATTATTTATTATTAAAGGGCATGAACTAGAAACACTTGGAGAAGATTATTGAGCAAATCCTAGACACACATAGATATTGAGTGCCTGTGCAATAGAGGCTAATCAATAATGTGACAATAAACACATTAGAATAGTCATGTTTTGGATCTATCATCTTTAAACTGCCTTGATTGTGTAGGTACAATGCATCCTGGTCTAGTTGCTATTGTTTAACACTGGTGCTGTATGCTGGCATTACGATATCCTTAAGGGCTTAAGTGCTTTCAGGTGTTCTGCATATTTTGCTTGTAGTCTCACTGCAAGTAAGGCTAAAGAAAATTATTTCACTCTGGGGTTTTTTTCTGTTTAAATTCAGGAACCTGAACGACAATATATGCACATAGGAACCATGGTGGAGTTCGCATTTGCCTTGGTGGCAAAACTGGATGTCATAAACAAGCATTCATTCAATGACTTCAAGTTACGAGTAGGTATGTATCAGAGGATTTTTGTGAGACTATCATGAAGGAGGGGAAGAATGCAGTATCAGCTAATTATAATATAAATGTAACTGACCAAAAGGGCAATGACAATAGCTCCCTTTTCACTGTATTTAAAGGCAGCCTTCATGATATTGCCTGTTAAACATAGCTGCTGTTGTCCCAAGGAGTGTTTCAAGCCAGGACTCAGAAAAGAGCAATATTTCTAAGAATAGTTGAAAAAATGTGTTCTCATGGCTTTGAATCATTGTGTGGTAACTCTATAACGATTATTCCAGAGGTTGTAAACCACATAAGTTAGAATCATAGAATCAATAGGTTGGAAAAACCTCAAAGATCATGAAGTCCAACCTGTCACCCAACACCTCATGACTACTAAACCATGGCTTCAAGTGCCACGTCCAATCCCCTTTTGAACACCAGGGACAGTGACTCCACCACCTCCCTGGGCAGCACATTCCAATGTCCAAAAAACTCTTTCTGTGAAGAATTTTCTCCTCACCGCAAGCCTAAATTCCCCTGGCACAGTTTAAGACTGTGTCCTCTTGTTCTGGTGCTGGTTGCCTGGGAGAAGAGATCAACCTCCACCTGTCTACAACCTCCCTTCAGGTAGTTGTAGACAGCAGTAAGGTTTCCCCTGAGCCTCCTCTTCTCCAGGCTAAACAATCCTAGCTCCCTTAGTCTCTCTTTATAGGACTTTTGCTCAAGGCCTCTCACCAGCCTCTTTGCCCTTCTCTGGACATGTTCAAGAGTCTCAATATCCTTCTTATATTTAGGGGTCCAGAACTGGACACAGTACTCAAGGTGTGGCCTAACCACTGCTGAGTACAGGGCCAGAATGACTTCCCTGCTCCTGCTGGCCACAAGAGCAGGGTAATTAATTATGCTCATCAATGCTCAAGGTCACAAGAAGGCTCTGGACAGGGCTTTACAAAACCATAAAAATGGTTTTGGAGCCTAAGATCTGAAGTTTGAAATATTTCAGATGTACTAAACTAAAACAAGTATATAGAAATGCACTCTTTCCTTCCCAGTGTTATATCACTTCTTTGTTATTCTGTGGTCATTGGCAAATAAAAGCAAAGATGACTAGTTGTTTATATGTGAAAGAGGTGTCCCTTATATTTCAGCTTCTAAGGAATAGGCAGCTACAGTTAAGCCAAGGAAAGGATGATTACATAAATAAATTCAGAGCTGGTCAAGAACCATATGTTCCAAAACATTTATTTCCTGAGAGTAGTACACAGCAGTTTTACAGTGCAATATGTAACTTGGAAAGTGTGAAATGAAAGCAGTAAATAAATATTGGAAACACATAAATCCTGTAAACATGTCAGAAGTATTTGATTTTCAACAGTTATTCTCCTGTCTTCTTTTTCTTGCTGTGCCACTTGCTTTTCCCTTTCCACTGCTCTCATGTTTATTTCACAGTGCCACCCACTGGCAAAACCTGCTATCTTCTGACTTGAAATAACGTGTTCCTTGGAGCACTCCTTTGCCAGTATGTTTTGCATTCCTTGTTTAAAAATGACAGAAGCAAATCTGAAGTACAGTTCCTTCTCAAAGTGTTACAGAATTTGATGGGTTTAAAGGAAACATGTAGAGAGATATTTCTGTACAAAAACCCTTTCTGTTCTTGCTGTAGATGACATGCCACACACTTACACATATCAGTAGTGTCAGTCAGATAAAGAACTGCTGAGTGTCAAGGCTGTATCTACAAGCTGATTAAAGCAATACTGACTCCTTTAAAGTGGGGATCATGAAGCAAACTTTCTGGGTGAAAAAAGAAAATACCTACTTGTGATTTTTAAAGTGTTTGCTATAGATTCCAGAGAAGTCAGACTCCTTTGCTTCATAAGATGAGGAAAGAATAAATTTACAAATGGACATAGGTCTCAAGGTTCCATTTTTGCCATCTTAATTCAACATAGGCACCACTGAAGTTTTCACTTCCCATCTTCGCTTCTTCTCCACTATCCACCACCCTATGACCATATGATATGTATAGCAATTAGAACCAAAGAAATATTTGAATATTTACCTCCAACCTGATCCCTGCTGTAAGGATTTAAACCCCAAATGCCATTTTGCAAAAGCCTTCTTTGGCCAGCATCTAACCTTAGCATAGTTGCAACTTACTGGAGGTCTCAGCTTCCAACTTCAATTTTCTGTCAGTGCCTGAAACGCTAGTTGTGCCTCAGGAGGTACACAGTCTACTCTGATGTTGTCAAGTAAGGGAGGGGAGCGTATATATTCTCTCTCAGGCATTACTTCCTTCTGTTACCTAAGGTGCTTGATTTATTAGACAAACCCAGATATGCTTCTGCAGCAAGTTTTGCACAGTTACTGCTTTATTTTCAGAACAGAATAGAGGCTGACGTTTTCCACATAGCCTCATGGTTAGAACATTTATCTCCTTTGGTGAACTTAATTTGGTTCCTGCTTTTGTCTGAGGCTGCTCAAGCATGGAGATCTGTGTTCCCTGGAGTTACGAAAAAGGGGTAATAAGGCAAGAAATGAATAATAATGTATTAATTATTTATTAATTTGACTTCATCTCCCACATAACTCGATACAGAGCTTATAAAGGTTATAAAAGGGTCAGTATTCAGTTGAGAATATCTTCACAATAGGAATGATTACGGATAGTTGGAGAATAGTATTTTTTGTTTCTTTTGTATGTTACTTTCCCTTACATCTGTGTTGTAGGGAAAAGGTGGTGTTAAACCACCACAGTCTACAAATTTGGCACCCAGCATGAGGCTCAAAAGAGCTGTCTTAACTAAGACAGTCGGTTTTGGCAGGAGACAAAAGGGTTGAGATAACAAGAAGTGAGATAACAAGAAGATTCCATTAAGGCTTGAGGCTTGTTAAGAAAGCTTTATATGAGTTGCATTGTTTTTCTGTTATTGTTCACTGTGTTGATGCATTTGCTTTCCAAGGGCAGCTACAGCCAATGTGATGACATTTTGTATATATTCCTTCTGGTGATGTCTCATATCTCAGGGGAATGGCTTAGAGCTGTGCCATTGCTGTGCTTGTTATTGGCCTGCCAGGTTTTGTTCAGAGCAACACGGGACTTTTCTCAAGAATATCACTGAGATATCATCTTGATGCTGGTTAATTATGGGTGTCAGAGTGTATGGGAATGTATGAGTAAATTCTTAGGGCTGTGGTCCCCTCCGGTGTTTTGGAATTTCACCCCTGAGCAAGTGCAAGATGGTGAAATATTTGGGAAAAAGTCTGTTGGCCTGTAAGTTTCCAAGAGACAGAAGTCACTGTGTTGTCTTGGGGCCTGGCCCATGCCTTTTGAGCTCTATTGTCCAGAGTGCTCAGGGGCAACAGAAGGTCTCTGGGCCTACAGACAGGGCAATGGGCATAGCAGCTGCATAAGAGAACCAGCCTGTGCCAGTACCAGCTGAGCCTGTACAGAAAAAGAAGCATACAAGGAAAGTAACTCACCCTGCAAAAGATAGGGATGAACCAGGGCCATCACAGGAACAAGAGAAAGAGCCAGGGCTGCTCACTTGGTCTTTATCTCTGGCTTTGGAAGATGGCCAAGGAATGGTGGGTGAAACGAGCAGCAGGCCTCAGCAAGGTGAGGGAAGTCTTTCCTCCTCTGTCCAGGCCTGTGTTTCAGCTGTGAAGGAACTGTCCTGGGAGGTTCATCAACTCAAGAAAAACATTTCTGTTCCCCACCTGTATGATCCCATGTTTCAGCATAAGGAGCAGGTACTCCCCTGTCTGAGGGAGAGAATCTTGGAGGTGCCCTGTAGTTTTACTTGTGTGACCATGGGGAGGACATGAAGTAGTGGGATGAAAAACCCACTTCAATTCTAGCTGCACAACTACATGAATTACAAGGAAATTCTCCCCTTGAGAATGCTGCTTCAGTTTCCAGTGGAAAGCCACCCAAAAAGAGCAAACTGATACTGATGGAAGTGATTACAGTCAAAATTAGAGGGGCTCTGCCTCCAACCAGATGAAGGAGAGGGGCAGCAAGGTTTATTGGACTATATGGAACCAACGGCTTTGCAAATTGAACCCATGAGAATATGAAGCTTTAGCAGATACAGGCACCCAGTGTAATCTGATGCCATCAAACGACAAGGGGTGGAACCCATCTGTGACTATGGTGTGACAGGGGTATCCCCATTGGAAGCAGAGCACCAGAATGCAAGCCACAATTTGCTTTTACTTGGAAGAGTGGAAGGAGTCACTAGAGAGGACTGTCCCGGGGTGGAAGCACAGCCCCACCAGTTGGACTATTCATGGACTGCTCCAGACTCTGCTGGAACAGAGTGGAGCTCCAGAGCATCCGCAGTGAAAAGTCTTCTGTATACTGCAAAGCGAGCTCATTTTGAGTGAGAATGGACAGTGATTGATGTATGACGTATGTCGTGTAATGATAATCGCTGCTGAGTGTAATGCAGATAGTATAGAATAAGGGGTGGAGAATGTCATGAGTTGAGCTGAATCTGCTACTGTTAATCAAAACCATTCTGCCATCATGCTGGCTTCAAAGTGAAAGTGCTGGCTGAAGCCAAGTATTTGGGGGCTTGAAGTTCAGATTCTAACATGAGAGGTTTCCTGTTCTAGTTGCTGCTTTCCATTTCTGGGTTTAGTGGTGTTGGTCTCTTCTGCTGGGATGGCAGTGGGATGGGGAGGGATGAGGGAGTAGCTTGCTCGCTTGGGATTTAGTTTGCTGGCTTCTACTACTTATTTCTGCATTTCGCTATGCCTTTTCTGCAATAGGCTAAGGTAATTGCATTGTATTATCTCACTTATATTAAACTCTTTATCTCAACATGGAGGTGGGGTTTTGGTTTTGTTTTTTTGTTTGGGATGGGGGTTTTTTGGTGTGTTATTTTCCCTCACTTCTGTGTTGTAGGGAAAAAGGTTGTGTTGAACCAGCAGAGGCAAAAAGACAAATCCATTGCTTGGCTGTTAATGTTGCATGGCCTAAGTCCTTTTGTGCATTTAATCCCAAGTGCTTAGAAAACATTTATCTGGTATCCTTCAGGATTTGTGTATTTCCTCATTTTTCTAAATTTACTTGCTACAGACACTTTTTCCAGTGTTTCCAAGTGGTCTTACAGAGTGCTTGCTAGACCGTGTTACATGGGATCCATACTAGATGAGCCAGCTCTGAGATGCTTCTCCATGCTACAATCACACTTCTGTATTGCTGTGTAGATATATCCCTAGTGATGGTTTCTGTCAAGAAATTCACAGAAGTTAGTTATGATCCACTGGAGACAATTTTAGAAATCCGAACTGCTCACTTGTCCAGTTCTTTCTCACTAGGTCTAACCTGGCTTCCATGCTCATCAGTGTGTGTGTGTGTGTGTGTGTATATATATATATTTAGAATTATAGTACATTCAATGCTGCTTAACAATAGTGCTTTTGATTTTGCCTCCTGATTTCTTCCCCTACCAGCTCCTTTTACAAATGCAACACAGGATATAAACTGACTGCAAGATAAAAAATACCAAGTCTAAGGAGGTTGTTGTTTGGTTGGTCTAATGTTTTTCTTCACTCTTAGAGTGTGCATTTCAGAGCTAGCACTTTATTACTCTTACTCCTTGAATAATCATAGAATCATAGGATGCATTGGATTAGGAGGGACCTTTAAAGGTCATTCAGTCTAGCCTCCCTGCAGTAAGCAGGGCCATCCCCAACTAGATCAGGTTGCTCAGGGCCCCATCAAGTTATTTGAATACATATGTTTATCTAGCTATCAGAACAAGGCTTCAAATCCTTCCAGCTCATTTGCATTAGTTTATGCTACATTTAAAAGGCAAATAATACTGTAAAAGTAATTTGATTTAACCATCAACTATTGAGAGAGGAGAATGTAAATAGAAATGCAAATAAATTCTTGTATGCCTGCTTTCCCATATTCGTTGACTTGGTACATCACCAGATGCACTGTGTGTCCTTGCTCAGTGGATCTTTGTTCTTAATACCAAGTTCTGATGTTTTCCAGGTATCAACCATGGACCTGTAATAGCTGGAGTAATTGGAGCTCAAAAACCACAATATGATATCTGGGGCAATACAGTAAATGTGGCCAGCAGGATGGACAGCACTGGTGTCTTAGATAAAATACAGGTAAGTCTTGTGTTTGTGCTAGTATTTATCCTACTCCTCTGAGTTTGGTGCTTAAAAATCATTATTTTTATTTGTACACTAAACAGGTCTGTGTTTTGGGCCTAAGGATGCCTGCAGTAAAAAATTACCTACCAGATGTATCTGTACACTTTATAAGAATTAGACCTTGGTCAGGAAAGTAAATAATTTAAAGATAATTATAGGGATAATGGGAGGAAAATCAAAACTTCATCTTAACCTCACAGAGGAATACAGTAGAAGTAGTTATGGGAAATTTGAAGGAAATCACACATATTCTGTGAATTTTTAAACTGATAAAATATCTCTGAAGCGGCTTCCTGATGTTAATTATTTTTACATAAAGGAAATTACAACTGCTGTACATCATTAAATCCATAAAGCAATCAAGAAGCTGCCATTTTAGTGAACATTGATGATTAATAATCTTTAATATTGGTATAGAAAAGACATGCAACTTATGAACTTCACAGTGATTTCCCATAGTCAGGGATCCCATTTTAACTATCTGCCTAGTATACTGCCTAATACTTTGGGATCACAGTATGTGACTGAGAGTACTCCAAATCTATTATCGAGACTGTTCAGAACTAAATAATGGAAAGGGGAAGGTAACAACTGTTGATCAAAACTGAAAACAGAAGGGATGTCAAAGCAATGACATCTACGAACAGTTGCTTGCTTCACCAATAAACACACCCAGTCTTAGACAACTGATGCTATTGATCAACCTCTGTCCTAGCAGGCTTTCACCTAAAATGGCAGAACTGCCTGGTTTGATTCACTGCTAGTTATGGGAGAAATTGGCAACAGCAGCTCTGACAGATTATGCTAATGACTTACTACCACTCCATTCACGTGGCCTTAGCCTTTTCAAAACCAAAGGGAAGCTTTGGTTTACTGAAATTAAAAACAGCTCCTGGAACTTAGAAAAATATTATATGAGGACAATGTTATCCCTAGTGCAATTTGTGTACTTAGAAGCCTTCTATTTGCAGTCCTAGGTACAGAATGGTTATACCAAATGTGATTGTTGATGTAAGTGATTAGAATGGGTGTCCAACAACAGACTATTTGGAAGCCCAAATCTCACTTGAGACCCTGAAAGGCCTTATAGTCATTAGAGAAAACCCTTATAATTTCTCTGAGCATATGTTCTCTTCATGTTTTAGAAAATACTGCTTTGCTCTGTTATCAGCACTGGTTGTATTACTGTATTGTTGCAGGTGACAGAGGAGACAAACAATGTCCTGCAAACATTGGGGTACATGAGCACTTGCAGAGGAATAATAAATGTAAAAGGAAAAGGAGAACTGAAGACATACTTCGTACATACTGAAATGACAAGATCCCTTTCACAAGGGAATGTGGCATCTTGAAGATGCTTGTATATGTCATCAGTACCATATTTTCAGGAAAGTATCACGCACTTTTTAACTACATTTTGGCCCTTAACATGCGTGCTATTTTCTGGTATGTGGCACTTATTTTAATATGGCTGCAGAATAGTCTCATGAGCCATCATTTTGCACCTTGATAGCCCTATGTTCAAGGGCAGTTGCGATGTACGCTATAGAACTGGAAGATTGTACTGCTACTTGCACTGTTATTCAAAGACATGAAAAGAAGGAGATAAGTCATCCTGAAAGGAATAAGAAGAGAAGTTAGTGGCAAGTGTCGGGGGGAAAAGGCAATAAAGCTAGGGGTGCATACTATTTTCTGATGCATGTTATTTTCTGGAAAATAAAGTTGCTCCCCAACAGCATCCACTAATCTGGTATTAAAGTCTACAGTATTTGTAAATAAGTTTACTCTGTCCACATATGATTTGGATGTGATTACCAGTTGCATCTCATAGCCAGGGACACGTTGGGTGGCTTGCTGGCATTCTTTCAGAAGAGAGAACTAACAATGCTGGAATAGTTTTGTACAAACGTGTCAAATGTTTTGAAGCTATTGTCTTTTGTAAGGTTAATTCATTAAAGGTTTATATGTACTTTGTCTTACTGTTGCTGTCTCTTAGTTTTGCTTCCTTCCATGGCTTCTGCTGCTCTAAACCTGTGCGTCTTCTGCTGCTGCCACCACTGCTTTTTATGCAGCAGTTGGATGTTGAGGCAGGCTAAGGGCCAGCTATGTCAATGACCTTGGTCAATAATATCTGCTAGACCTCCCATTGCCTATCAGAAATTGAATAACCTCTATTGTAATCAGTTTTGGGTGGCATCCTGGGCACCTTACAGTCATTTACTCCCTAGGTGATAGAGACGACTTACCTCAAATCTATAAACACAAGCAACGTGGAGGGTACTGGAGACAGTAGCAGTGTTGCTACTTTGCAACTGGCCTGCAATGCTTTAAACAATAATTAGGAGAAGCTCTACAAAAGAAGAAAAACTTTGTTTATTTTGTACTTTGACAACCTCTTTTGCCTTTGCATGCCTTTCGTTTTAAGCTTTACAATGCCAGATTTCATGGGATTTTGATATAATGTAATTTATCAAGATATGAGTATAACCAGAAGATTAAAAAAATGCTATTTTGTGGACATTCAAGATTAATTTAAATCCCTTTGACTGAAGAAGTATTGCACTTGTTGAGTTCATAGATGAACCAGGTGAAAAATTGAAAATGCAGGTAATTGTACTGTCTTTGCAGAATTCTTTGAAGCATAGAGAGTAAAGATCAATTTTTGCTTTGCTATAATCAGTACTTGAAATGGAGATATTATTTTAGTCTTAACATCCTAACATGACCAAATTAATAAAATCATCCTAATTGCAAAAAAGCATACAATTACAAGATTTTTTTCTGACTGACATAATATGAATACCGAAGTCAACTTATGCAATATTAGCTTTGGCACGGTATTGTAATGCAAAAAGAATTCCAATTTCTCATTCATGAAGCACATATTTAGAGGTTATTGCACTGGTGTCCTTTCAGAAGGAATTCTTAAAATCTTGGGTCGCAAATAAATGGTATCAGGCCACCATCTCACCGAGTGTGCCAGAGTTTACTCACAGTAGCCATCAGTCCAGCAGCAAGTTGGAACGGTAGATTTCAAAATCCCTACTTTTGCGGTAAAATAGACTAAATGTTAGTTCGTCTAAATGCACAATGCAAGTTATTTCAGTTATGTCCAACATAACACCTTTGATGTCTCACCCAGAGCTGGAGAGTTTTGATCAGTGATTCTCAAGATAGGTGACCAATCTTAAAAAATCTCCTTTAAAATTGTTGTCTTTATGATTTCCTCATTTCAATTAATAATTTAAGATAAATATTTTCAAGTGGTATGAAAGACTCCAAATACCTCACATAGCAGCAGAAACAATGCCCTGGTCATCGCCTTAAATAAGCTATCACTTACCTATGCTCAAGTCTTCTCCTAAATCCCCTCTCTCCACTTACTATAAATTAGGCATAGAAACTTTTTTTTTTTTTTTAAATTACCAATTTCTTAGACTTTGAATATAGTCTTGGCCCTTAAACTCATTCTATTATTACCACAGGTCAAAGCAATCATTTCTTACAGTGGATGAAAACCTTTTATGCAAAGTCGATTATATTGTACTGTTGTATCTATGTACAGCTTCCAGGTATAACCTGTACATTTTGCTTTTCATTTGTATTCTTGCATAACAGCAGGAAACATTGTACCTGATAGCCTTGTTTATATGGTTTTTATAAGTTAAATAAATTTCTGTAAGCCATGAAATGTTAAAAAAAAAAAGAATGTCCATGAGCTGAGTGGTGCGATGACCTGCAAGGAAAGATATATCCGTTCCCTCCAAGAGCATGTTGAAAATGCCTTTATCAGAGTGCTCATGTTTCACTGATGTTCTTCTCTCATTCTGTAGTTGCATTTGGATTCATGCAGCCAAATCCTGCTGAAGAACAAACTGGGCTAAAGATGATTGTGTGATGCCCAGACAAAGAAAGGTGCATACCATCCTCTCTCTAGTCTTCAGTTGCTCAGTATTATTATCTTTCTAGTGCTGAGAAGCCATTTGTATCCAATAAATACCTTTTGTCTTCCATTTTACATCTACTGTTTATAGTTTTATTTTCCCTGTCTAGACTGACACACAGAGTTCTTGTATCCTCTTTCTTCCTCTCTTGCAGCAATTTTGTCAGCCTGAATAAATGGATATAATACTGCTCATGCATCAGTGTGTAACTTGAAAAGCTTTGCAATAATCATACAAATCAGTATTTGACATTCCATATATTCTACCTGACAGTAAGGCTCATCGAGTCCTTCAGCTTCTATGTTGGTGTCATAGATCAAGAGTTCCTAGCAAACCACAAAGAACGTGACTTTCAAAAGTACAGTGCAAATGTATTTCACACCATGAGGCACCAGCCAAAAAGATAAATGTAAAAGTGATTCACTGTGGCCTGGGAAAATGAAATTCAAATAGAAACAGCTGGGGAGCCTGCTGGACTTCTTTTCAAAGTCAGTGCATTGCTCCAAGTTTATGGAGGGGTACCAAAGGGCAGGAAGAAAGATGAGACTTGCAGGTATTTTTGAGAACTACAATAGTTCAGATTACCTGTAAATTAATGCTATTTAGCTGCTGTTTCTAAAGAGAGCTATTAGAATCTTATTAATGCAACATGAAAAGCATTTTTCATTCTCTTTATATTCCTTTATGAATCCTCTATTTTGTAAAAAAACACCTCCCCTTTTTTCACTGAGGCACAAATAGTGCCATCTGCCTGTTTCTAAAGCAACAGCTGTGAACATCTGAAGGCAGAGCTATTGACAGTCTGTCTCGCATCAAAGGTCCTTAAAGTCAGAACCTTGCATCAGGACAAATAATTAGCTATGTTGTCAGGATGCTTTATGTAGCAGCAGATTTCCTGTTAAAATCAATGGTTACCTTGTTCTGTGACGTAGTTTTGTTTTGGATACTTCTCTGTTATTATTTTTTTTTAAATTATTTTCAGACAGCAGATTTTCCTTTCACCTGACCTAGATAATACCCTTCAACACTTTTTACAGGTGGACCCCCCAAAAAAATTAAGACTGGGGCTTTTTAGTTTTATTCTTCCTTTTTTGTCTAAAATAGCAGAGTGATGCTGGGGTGGAAATGTGGAATAAGATATACTTGCCTTAAACAAAACATGTAATTAAGAGAGCATTTTTGTTCTTTTGAAGTACTTCAAGTTTGTGTGGATTTGTCAAAAGTAGTATGTAAATCAGCTATAGCTAGTTCACCCTAAAGTACACTATGCATAAATTTTACACATTTTCAATCGTAGGGGTAGGAACTATTCAGGTCAGTGTAGTTTTTAATACGTCAAAATGCATGACAAGGACATTTTAATTCTGTTTGCAACTATGAAGGTCTCTTTATGTTGTAGGATGCTGCTGTTTAAAGATTCTGCTAAAGCTTGTTTGAAAAATTTTAATGGAGTATTTTGAAAAAATATTTATAGCCATTAATATGCTTTTAATGAAAATCTGTTCAGACAGGAAAAAACAAACATGAAGTATTGTGAAAGACTTCACATTCCTGGACTAGAAGTTTTCACGTTTGCTTTCCAGAATAGTGCTAGAAATAAAAATGGTTATAAAAGTAATGTTCTCTCATGTATAAAATGGTGTATTACTCTCCTTACCAAGAGGATTATTGAACAGAATATTAATCTGAATCAGAGTAACCATTCAGCAGATATCAGTGACCATAGAAATAATACAGCAAATTATGTCAGTCAACTAGTTGCCATTTGGTAATTGTTTCCAAAATATTAAAAATAATGACAATTCTTTGAAAAATAGAATTCTGCAATCAAGCAGTTGAAATTGTAGTCACAAACCAAATAGGAAATGGTTCCAATCTGCAGACCAAGGCTCAGTCATAGTAACTGTGTAGAGAATTACTTGAAACATCATATATGCCATAGACCTAAGGAAAGTCAAAAGATTTCCAAAGGAACTCATGAAAAAAAAAAACCACTGAAGTTTGCAAAGGGCATGCTTGACTTCTGCAGGTGATATACAGGTGTCTCCCTCTCTTTCTGAAAACCTCTGGAGAGCTTTCCTGTTTTGAGACAAGCAGTCTGTCACTGATGAGGGTATAGAAGAAACAAGCACTTTTGTGAAACAACTGGCTCGGACAAAAGCTGTGGTAGTGGAAAGGGGACAGAGTTATTAGATGAAATATTTGGGGCAAAGACTGTCTGTCCTTGGTGCCTAAGCTGGGTGTCAGGGACACACAGCAATCTGATATGTGAGGTCAAACAGCAAAGATGGGATGAATAGCTCAGCCTGAATTTGACAGCAAGCTAGCTATCTCAGCAGTAAGTGACAAGTCTGGAACAGGTATACCGGCGTGTTGTAAAAATAAACACCTACTGTGCTTATTCCTGTGTACCAATGACCTGTCAGGTTATATGTTATCCTGTTATATGTCCATCCTGTGTCTGATCACTTGTCATCATCTCTGTTCATGTGTCCTCCCCCCACCCTGTTACCATTTGCTTCACAAATTCCTTCTAGAAATTTTCTTGCAAATTTATTCCATAAACCAGTTTGACTTTTCAAAAGAGTGACCCTACCTTTGAGACACCTTTATGGCTTAAAAATGCCTATCAACATATTCAAAGTTCAGGAACCTTATAAATGGAACCTGAAGGGGATATTACTGCTTCCTTAAAAAGCAGGAAGTTTAACTTCTCTTCCTTATGACACCAAGTTCAAAGCAGCTTTTAACATTTTGCTCTCTAAGCTCAGCTTGTATTCAAATGCATAGTTTTGACCATACAGATCATTGCTCCATTGGCTTGTCATATAAACACATTCATATTTTAAGTCTCTGTGGAAACAGACTGACCTACTATTCTACTCTCTAACAGTAACATACTCTTAACAGGAGTATATTAGTAGTGTGTGATCTAAGCCTAGTTGTAACTGGAATAAAAACCCCTGAGCGTTCATATCCTGTTTCTCAGAAGTCTGCAAAAGGTGACCACGAAGAAAAATCTTCATAAGACTCAAAATAATTTGAAAAGGATTTATACCTTCATTGAGAAGGAAAGTAAGCCGAAAGGCATAGTTTTTAAATATTTCAAATGGGAGGGGGTTATGACAAATTTAGAACAAGCATCCAGCAATATTTTTAACAGCCTATATTGCATAGGGATAGTGTAATTCAATTTCATACCATCTTAAATGCTAATCAAAATGAGCTACATGTGAACAGTGGAAAGCAAACTGGAGAGAAATCTGTCAGATCTGACTTCAGAGTTCCTGTCTACCTCCATTTGTATTTATGGCGAATGGTTTCTCGCAGCTCTATTTATAGCTGCAGCTTCAGCTAAGCTGCTTTTTATAAACGGGCTTGCTATCTCATGGTGCTCAGACTAAACTATGAAAGAGCAGTTGCACAGGGGCAAGCCTGCCTCTGCATAGGAAGCTGATGTAAATCAGCTGTTGCATTTTCAATTCCAGTGCACTTACACTGAGCTAATTTGGCCCATGCTAGAGAAAGAAGTGCATACTAATTGTCAGAGGGACATTGTTAGATAAGCAGATGGAAACTATCACAAATGGTTAAAAACCCACACTCCCAAAGCTTTTGTGATGGGAGACTGGCAGCTAAATAAATCAGTAGGCCTGGATTACTGCCTTGGTCTAAGATGCCCAAAACAATGGGTTGCAAAGATTTGTGATACTCTGTGTATTGAGGGGTTTTAAAATAAATCTTGGATGTTCAAAAATGCCTCGAAATGCACTGTTGTGAAAGTGTTGTGCCTGAGTTCTGCAACTCTGGTTGCAGAAAAGAAAGGCAAAACAAACCAAGCTACTCGGATCCCTAAGGAGGATGGTAAGAAGCAGCATGAGTATAGTTATGTGAATGTATTAAAGGTTAACTGTGTGATATCAAAACTAGAAGCCTTCTGCTACTAGGGCAGAGCAGTTTTCGAGTCAATCTGTTAAGAGACTTTCATCTGGGAGATGCTTAATTTCAGTGACTGCAACACAAGCATTCGGGAAACAGATTTTGAACTCCATCGCCTGAAATGGCTAAATATCCTGTTAAAGCCAGTGGTACTGGTCAAAGAGACCCCAAGTTCCTCTAAGAATACTCATTCTGGTTGCAACGCCGTTCTGACACGTGTTTTTATTCAATTTTTCCACTTACAAAGAGATTTTAGGATTACTACAAACCGCTACAGAAAAAAAGTTACTCCCTTTTGCCAAGCTTTGCCCTGTCTAACCTCACCCAGCTCCCAGGGACTAAGAGCTCAGGGAGCTGGCCAAATGGAGCGCGGGAGCCGTGAGCCGGGCCACAGGGAAGACTGCCTGCTGGAGCTGGCAGTAGCACGGCTGCTCTAAACGCCATCCCTGGCTGTCCGGGAATCCACACTGCCAAGTTTCATACCACTCCGTGGAAACGCCCAGAGCTTCCTTGGAACCCCGGGGGCGCACCCACGAGAGACCAACAGAGCCCTGGGGACCGGTTGCCTCAAGCTGCCTCGGACTCCAGGGCGCTCCCGAGAGGGGCTGGAACCTCTGCTCCCTGCCTGGGCAGCCCCTCTCACCACCCTTCGGGCCAACCGCCCTGCGCCGCGAACCGCCGGGCGACCAGCGGGCGGGCACGGAGCGTTGCCGGGTAACGGCCGCCAGCATGGCCTGCGGCGCCCCGGCCGCAGCCCTGGACCCCGTGCGGGTCCCGGGCTCGGGAGAGTCGGAGGAGACAGAGGAGGCACTCGGGCAAGCGGCGAGAAAGAGAAAGGAGCCTCCCCTAGCCGCCCTTTCCGCCTTCAGCCACATACCGGCCAGACGGGAAGGCCCTCCAGAGCTGAGCTATTTCTACAGGAAAGCCAAGGTGAGGGAGGAAGGGTGGAAGGGAGGGAAGGAAAGAAAGAAAGAAGGAAGGAAGCGAGCGCGAAGGCCAGCCGGGCGCCAGCCGAGAAGCCTCGTAGGGCCGGCGGGGCCGAAGGGCCAAGCCTTCCCCGTGAGTTTCTTCGCAGCATAACCATTGTTCTCAGCCCTCATCATAAGGGACCTGGTCAAGAGGAATAAATAAATCAATCCTGTTACTATTTCAAAAGCCGGCGGAAATGCTGTGCGTTAGCGGTGAGCAAGGCTGTCTAGTGCCAAAATAGCAGTTTTCATCTTCAGAGGCGTTTATGAAGCATAACGCGTGTTTGCTACTTGTGGATGGAAAATGCGAGTAATGTCTTTCACTGGATGTCAAGACAAAGCAGTGACATGGTTTGCCAAGCGTTAAGGACCAGCAGGCCACATGCTATCACCAAAATGTGAGATGCTGCTAGGGCAAGAACTAGGAAAGGCATCATCTGTCTCTAGGGTTGAATGTGGTACCTGTGTTTTTTCTGGTAATGCACACTTTCAGGGACTTGTTAATCAGAAACCATCATTTTCAGTCAAGGGAAAAGGTTTCTTGCATGGCCAGCTGTAATAAAACCAATAGAGCTACTCAATAACAGCAATATTTGCCTTGATAACCGAATGCCTCTGCACTGACACTTCACATGTAGTATCTCAAGCAGACTATCAGGGGATCTTACTCCTCACTCTGCTGCACCTCTTTTCCTCCTTTTCTCTCCATATTAAAATCAGAAATTAAAATGATCTTACACTGTTGGCATCACCTGGGCCATACTTTCTGGGTAGCAAATCTTTTCAGAGTCATGTAAGACACTGAATGTAACATTTTTTTTCCTCAAAAAAAATAACATTACAAATTTCTGAAATGTGTATTATGTCACTGTTACGTACCAGTGTCACAGCATTATATATTTATTTATAACAATAAATACTCCCCATGAATCCCCTCCCTACCCAAGTGACAGGCTGCTGAATCTGCAGAAGACTGGGTAGCAATGACTGGCAATTTCTGAGAGTTTGCAGATCCTGTGGCCCTAAGATGTGGGTAGAAGTGCAGACCACAGCACAGCACCAGGCACTAAAGGAACAGCAAATTCCCTGCATTGACTGGGTAGCCCTGCAACAAAAGACAGATTTCTAATTTCAGACTGTGTTGATTCCATGTTACCTTGGGAAGGTGCTTGTTTTGGTCTATAAAAGGATAAATTAATGTTCAATAAATGGAGCGATTAATTTAAAAAAATTAATTTTTTTAATCACAAAAATCCCACAAAAAATATTAAAGAAAACCTATTTACAGGTTCGAGGGGTTTCGGTCGTGGAACAGAGACCTCACCAGCAGGAACAAATAACAGTTTAAACAACATGCACAAAAAATCCAGAAACAACAAACATCACTTTAAACTGTAAAGCAAAGAAACCTCGGCACTGCAGCCGGCGGTTGCCTACAACGTGGGGAACCCCGAACTCCCCAGGGCAACAGACCTGCAATAGATGCACGTGGAAGCTGCAGGAGCAGAGTTTCACTTTCCGTTGGGGTCTACAGCTTATTGCTGAGACAGGATTTGGTCCCAAAGGGTTTGTAGCCAAAAGCTTTGTAGAGAGGAGGTTTCTCGGCTGTGGTCCTTTTGCAGCAGCGCTCGCTCCTTGCTCCAATCAAACGAAACTGTCCCGGGGACTCGGCTCCTCTGGGGCTTCGCCTCTCGGCCCAGCAAGACAAGTATCTGTCCTCTGGGCTTTACAACGCTGAGAATAGCGAGGGGTCTTTGCTGTCTGGTCTGGGTAAACTGGAACACAGTTCAGCTTCCAAGCGAGGGATGTGGTTCCTTCCAGAGCGTAGACAATGGCAAGACAAAGCTCTGGCCCTTCGGGCTGATATTTATAGTTTCCCGAGACAATACTGGCCAGGAGCAACACAGGTCTAGGGGTCAACCCTGGTATTGCAACCTATAGAAAGCCTTCTTCCCAAACGTGGCCAAAAGCACGCCCACCTGGCTCATCCTGGCTCTGAAACATGTCCAGGCAAGCCCAAAGAAGCTTCTGCCTCATTGTCTGGTTCAGAGCCATTTTGAGGCTTTTTTGTCCATCCAGGACAGTGCTGTGAACCAAAGGTGAGCGGAAATGGTGCCAAGCTTAACAAAACACAGTAGGGAGAGCACAAAGAGAGTAAGGCTAGGGCAGGTCAAAGGGCTGGAGTGGTGCACTTGAGGGTGAGGGAGCTCGCAGCCTATCCAGTCTGCATGGAGTTGGCAACCATATGGTGGAGCTTTTGCTTACAATATAAAATCTGTTTTCAACACTCCCAGTGACCTGGTTTGTGGAAAATGCTGCTCCACTGGCATGGAAACAACAACAACAACAAAAAAAAACCCAAACAAACAAAAATAGGTTTCTTCATAGCACAGACCTTAGCCATAAGAGAGGAAGCAGATTCAAATAATTTTTATGCACAATTAATGGATCAGATTGCTTGAAATTTTCTATTTATACAGGGAAAGGGATTTCATTCCTTATTTGAAGTGTAAATACATAAAACCAACTACGTGTCAAAGACTGAAGAGGTGAGAAACAGAGGAAAACATGCTCAGCATATGCCAAAAGCCCTGTTAATCACTTGGATGACAGTTGCTCTCTCAATTGTTTTACAGACGTTACTGTAGCCACTTTGTGTGTGTTTTCTGTGACATGGAGAAAGCTATTACCGATTTTATGCGTGTCTGGAATATTAATGAATGTTTGCAAAGTGCTTAGCTTTAGTAGCGGTACACATTGAGTGCAAATTTATTGTCTGCTCTACATGACTCAGTTGCTCTGACAGGTTTACGAAACAGCTCACCACCACCACCTAGGTCAACTAAGTCAGCATTTAACAGCAAAGAAAAATGATGGCAAAAAGTTAACCATTGTATTGAGCACAGAAGTGTTTCCTCTACAAATCTGGCACAAGATCTTAAACAGACCATCTGGGACAGGGCGAGTTTTTAGCTTAACAGGCTGGCTACTTATTAGACAGGTCTAGAAAGCATGAACTATCTGCTCTGACACAGGTAACAAATGGACATATAATGCCACATGAATTAGAGCAAAGGAGAAAGGTGGTACACAAATTAAATGACCCCTAAAATTCTGAATGAAACTGGTAGTGTGGGGAGGAAAGGAGAAGCAAGCACAGAAATAATAATAATGGGGGTGGCACATCAGATACAGGATGCTCTTGAACCTGCCTGAATTTCTGAGTCTTGGTGGGTTTTGATAGATTAAGAGATGGAGAGGTTAAATATCAAGCCACCTCACCTCTTGGCAAAACCAAATAATGGAAATACCCTTCCAAGTGAAGCCTGTGATTATAGCAGTGCCTCACTAGTGCTCTTAACTATAATTTCCTTTTAATGGAGCCACTGCAGCCCTCTTGACCTGCCCTGACTTGACTGCTTTTTGCAGGATAGCATTGTAAATTGTAAGACTCAAAATACAAGAATTTTTCAAAAGTTAAGAATTTGGAACACTGTAAAATTAGAAGTAAGCCCAACAAAATGCACAATTTTTCAAGTTTGTAGTCAGCCATACACAAAACCAGTAACTGATTGAGATGTTTACCAGAATATGGACTTCTTAACGAAGCTCATTAACAACTGACAGTATATTTCAGTAGGAGATTTTGGTTTTCTTTCCTTGATAACTATTTCAGTTTTGAAATTCCTTTGAGTTCACTGATGAGGACTTTTGATTGGATTTCATAAATGCATTTGTTAGCAAGTGATAACTTTAATGTCACTTATTTGGATGCCACTATGTAAACAGGCATCATAAATACAATGCTATTATGGCTTGGAGTGTGGTGTACTTTCATACATGACAGATACATACAAACTGCTGTATCACAGTATTACCACTGTACCACAGGATTACCCTTCTCAGTTCTGCTTTAATCAGAAATTAAACAGGGATTCTGCTGGAGGGTACTCTTGTATTTTTCATTCCAAATTAATTTTGAAACTGCTTGCTTTCCTTTTACATTACAGTGTCAGCCCATTTGACAACATGAATTTAAGAAAGATAAGATAAAGTTCAAGAAATTAAAACCAATAAAGTGGTTACATTTCCAAAAGTTACAACAGATCACAGGGGTAAAAAATGAGGTGAATTGCCACCAGGACAATTTCCAAGCTGAACATAAAGATATCACATATCCTTGGGTATTTCTATCACAGACTATTACAAAGGAGTGACCCAAACTTGCTAATGGCAACTCAGTAATATTACAGTTGTCATCATCTAATGCTATATGTGCAGTGTTTAAGTTTTGATTTAACTACATATATTCTGTAACCTGTTGTGGTAAGGTGAGCACCACAATTAAGCACCACTGTGACTTAGCCATTTTCTCCTCTTTTTCTCAAGACAGGAGATGATTCCACTTACGATGCCATTTTCAAAAGACCAGAGGGTTACAACCAAAAACTTCACCGGTGTGACAGAGCACATGCAAAGAGTCATGGTCTTAACATTAATGAGGAGGTAACCCATTGCTAAATTCATAATTATCTTTGTTAAATGTATTTTGTGGTTTTTGACATAGCTGGATACTATAGGCATTGTTATACCCTTCCATATAGAATCATAGAATTGTTTCACTTGGAAGACACCTTTAAAATCATTGAGTCCAATCTTCAGTGTAAGACCACCATGGCCATTAAACCATGTCCCAAAGTGCCATGTCCACATGTTTCTTGAACACCTTCAGGGAAGGTGGCTCACCACCTCCCTGGGTAACCTATTCCAAAGCTTGACCACTCTTTCAGTAATGTTTCCTGTTATCCAGTCTAAACCTCCCCTGGCACAATTTCAGTCCATTTCCTCTCATTCTACCACTTGATACTAAGGAGAATAGACTGATTCCCACCCTACTACAATCTCCTTTCAGGTGATTATAGAGAGCAATAATGTCTCCCCTCAGCCTCCTCCAGACTAAACAATCCCACCTCCCTCAGCTGCTTCTCCTAAGACTTGTTTTCTAGACCCTTCACCAGCTTTGTTGCCCTTCTCTGGACATGCTCCAGCAACTCAATGTCTTTCCTCTAGTGAGGGGCCCAAAACTGAATGCAGTATTCAAGGTGTGGCCTCACCAGTCCTGAATACCAGGGGAACGATCACCCTACTCCTGCTGGCCACACTGCTCCTGATGCCAGACAGGATGCTGTTGGCCTTCTTCACCACCTGCGCACATTGCTCGCTCATGTTCAGGGAGTTGTCAACCAGCACCCCCAGATCCTTTTCTGCCAACTCCACCCCATGACTGTAGTGTTGCACTGGGTTGGTGTCTCCAAGTGCAGCACCTGGCACTTGGCTTTACTGAACCTCATACAGTTGACCATGGCCCATCGATCCAGCCTGTCCAGATCCCTTTGCAGAGCCTTCCTACCCTCAAACAGATCAATACTCCCACCAAATTTAGTGTCACCATCAAACATACTGAGGGTGCACTCAATTGCCTTGTCTAGATCATTGCCAAAGACGTTAAACAAAATTTGCCCCAGTACTGAGCCCTGGGAAACACCACTTGTAACTGTCTGCCATCTGGATTTAGCTCCATTCACCACATCTCTCTAGCACCAGCCATTCAGCCAGTTTTTATCCCAACACAGTGTGTGTGTACCCAAGCCATGAGCAGTCATTTTCGTCAGGAAGATGCTGTGGGAAACTGTGTCAAAGGCTTTACTAAAGCCAAGTGAGATAACATCAACAGCTTTTTCCATCATCCACCAGGCAGGTCCCCTTATCATAGAAGGGGATCAGATTGGTCAAACAAGATTTGCCCTTCATGAACCCATGTTGACTGGGCCAAATCATCTGGTTGTGCCTTGTGTGACACATGATGTCATTCATGATGATCTGCTCCATGACTTTTACCTGGTGCTGAGGTCATACTGACAGGTGTGCAGCTTCCTGGATCCTCATTCCAACCCTTGCTGTATATGGGTGTCACATTTGCTAACTTCCGTTCCATTGGGACCTCACCGGTTAGCAAATACTGCCTGACTATGGCAGCAAAGGAATCAGAAAGAAGACATCATTGTCCTCTTATCTGGAGGTTTAGGAGAAAGCATTAACCAGTTAACACCCAAGTTAGCTCCTGCTCTTTGGCATTCTGTAGATTTCCAGATGGCATGCCATATGCAAGGTAAAGGTATGGGGAAAGAGATACAGCAAGATAAACCCAGAGTTTCAGTGTCACTGGGAGTAGCTTCTGAACCATCTGTGCTCCTCGAGAGTTGCAGTTCAGGTGGTCCTTTAGCTATTTCTGTGCTACTTGAAAAGTCTTCTGCCTGGAAGAACTGGATTCAGGGGCCCAACTCAGCCTCTGCCCTCTTACATCCACCCTCTGTCCTCTGACATCCACCCTCCCTATGCCAGCATTTGCTGAGGGCCCAGGCCTCTGAAGCTGGTGAGTTTGTTAAACGCACACTAGATTGCCATGCAGGAAGAATACTCATAGGGAGATAGTGCAAAGGAGGGGTCAATCAGAAGACCACAGGCATGCCTGGAAAAGGCTGGGCAAGGCATTCAAGGCCAGAAGAATCTGGGGCTATTGTGCAGCCTGATAGTTAAGGAAGTATGCAGGCATGTTTTTAAACAGCTGGCTTGAAAACATAAATACTATAACATGTATACATACATATTTTTCTGTGTATCCTCTGAATAATACACATACATAAGTGTGTATACGTATTTTTACACACACACACAGAAGCAGAGGCTGCCAAAAAATATGAAGTGCACCTTTGTTAATGGCCTCAAAATCCTAATGGGTTCATGGGATATAAAGAGATGGGTAGGCTAGGAATGGGCATTATATATGAAAGAGGTGGAAGGAGGAAGAGAGATTTAAAAAATTACTCTAAATGCTGTGCAATAAAGCTGTTGCTATTTTGTGACAAAGACTGCTGCTTGTGATTTGTCTCACTAGCAGCATATACGCAGACATTTTCAGTGCAAGTGCATAGCCATAATGCCCTTCAACTCTATCACACAGTGCAGGGAGTATTAGGTGTTCCCAAAGGAATGCCAGGAGTGCCTATTATCATCACCTGCTCATGACTAGTAACTGCTGCAAATGTGTGAGGCCAAAAGCCATGTAAATAGCTACTCCAATTAAAAATGAACATTTTTTATTGAAACAAAGCAAAGCCATCCCCCTTCCCCCAATGCCAAGCCCAACTTCCAGATGGGACATTTGTGTGGAAACAGTTTGTCAATGCAAGTTAAGGTTTCTTACTGAACTCTTTCATCAACAAAATTTAATTTCCTATCAGTTTGTTTCCTAAATCAAACACCTATGGGCCAGAATTCATCCCAGCTCTGCTGGGCAGTACACACACAAGAGTCTGTCTGAACAGGTGTCCCTTAATCCAGCTTTCTAATTAGCATGAAGACAAATCAAACCCACAGCTGTCAAGTGTTGCAACATGATTCTCCTGCATGTGGTAACACTCAATACTGGACTTGCCCATAACTAAGGGCAGGTCATATACTCAGCTCTTAATTACTTGAGTGACCCTATCAGACTTTTTATAATAATAACTGCATTATAAAATTTAAAAATAATCAACATCTTTCTAGTACAACTCTGAAAGCAGACAGGCTTGAGTCGAACACAGTACACTGCTTTACTTGAAATGGAAAACACCAAATCACTGTAGGCTCTTCATTTCCTGCAGAAAGCCTTGGTGACCCAGGAAATCCAAGATAACAGTCATAGAGACATGGTTTAGCTACACATAGCACAGCAACTGCAGCAGTGTTGGTGCAAGGCTGCCATTGCTGATTTGAAGTGTTAATAGTGCTAGAATTACACGTTGTGAAGGCGTGTAGCAGGATGCTTCCCAGCCAACTGTTGAAAAATCTGATATCTGTTGAATGTAAATCCCACAAAGATGAAATGCCACTGTGCACACTCAGCACTGTGCTACCAAGGATGCTAAAACTGAATCTTATTTATTTTAAAGGGAACACAAACTATCCGTGTTGCATACTGCTTCCCATCGTTAGCATTGTAAACCCTGTATTGCTAGCAAGGTCTTTCTTGATGGGACGAAGATTCTCTCATACCTTCTTTTTCAACATTTATCCACAACTGGGGGAGGGAATCATAGAATCATAGTATCAGTCAGGGTTGGAAGGGACCACAAGGATCATCTAGTTCCAACCCCCTGCCATGGGCAGGGACACCCCACACTAGATCAGGCTGGCCAGAGCCTCGTCCAGCCTGGTCTTAAACACCTCCAGGGATGGGGCCTCAACCACTTCCCTGGACAACCCATTCCATGGCTTCACCACTCTCATGGTGAAGAACTTCTTCCTCACACCTAGCCTGAATCTCCCTATCTCCAGCTTCATTCCATTCCCCCTAGTCCTATCACTACCTGAGATCCTGAGAAGTCCCTCCCCAGCCTTCCTGTAGGCCCCCTTCAGATCCTGGAAGGCCACAATGAGGTCACCTTGGAGCCTTCTCTTCTCCAGACTGAACAGCCCCAACTCCTTCAGTCTGTCCTCATAGGAGAGGTGTTCCAGCCCTCTGATCATCCTCGTGGCCCTTAAGGAAAGGAAATGGTCTTAATTTTTTACCTGTCACTCTTCTTGACTTGGTTTTTGCTCTGGTGTGATCAAAAGTTCAGGTTATTTTTCACCAAGTCCACTTCCCATCATTGCAAAGCAGTTACTTCTGTAATCTTACAGCTACAAGCGTATTTAGTAAGACCTTTTGTTGTGCAAAAAATTACAGTAGTATATGCTTTATTTCCTTCAGGGGAAGTTTGCATGGACTAGTGGTTTCTAAGGGCTTTTCTTTAGGCTTTGACGGTTTTCATGCAGTGCTTCCAATGAACTGTGCAAGCAGGGTAGGTGTTCCTGTAACAGGAATACAAATCTCTCCTAATTTTTGAATTAATCATCCAAGTCAGTGCACAGTAAAAATAAGAATTAAAATAAAATCAGGGCCACTTTCCAGTAACAGCATTCAGTTTGCCAGTAATCACAAAGTAATCGCCTTTGTGTGTGTAAAAAGTTATCAGTCCACAGTAACTTGATGGCATAGCTCCGTATCTCATCATCTTGTCATCTAGTGATACATTCATGGTTTATTAATATACATAAAAAAACCTAGGTCAGGGATGGAACAGTAAGAGTGCAGATCACTGCTAAATAATACACATCCATATAGCAGATGCCATACAGTTCTGTCTGTTATTTTGCCCCTGGCCACAGCATATTTAGCAATAAAGAACTGCCAATATTCACTCTGATTTTCTTATAAGGAGGCTTTTATATTTTCACAGGAAATGGCAAGACCTGTTCCTCTTTTGTCATCTTCAGAGTATGGGAGACGCATAAATAAGCCCATAGAGGAGCAAATCAAGGGTCACGGAAGGACTAATCAAATGCAGTCAGATTTCTACAGGAAAAATGGCATCACCTGCCTTTTGGAAAAATCTTCTCCAAGCCTGGATCCACGTTAAATCTCTTGTATCTGTCATTGCTGTTGTAGTTGATACATTTATTGGCTGGAAATATGATAAAATATTAATATTATTTATTAAATATCAAAAATTGCTTTCCCGGGCCAATTTATTCAGGTTCGTTTGCCCGGTCGATAACAGGTTAATTACACATGGTAGAAGGCTAATAAACAGTAGATTAACAGTCTAGAACAATCAGAACTTGGAATACAGAGGAACAAACTGGAATCTCCCTGTGCACGCGAAATGAAACAGCAACACTGCCTCAGGTGGCATAGACAAACCACCGTGGAGTTCACAACGGAGCTATCTAAGAGGTACCAAGCTATAAACCTCAGAAACAGCCAGGTAAAATAGCTTATTTTACTCACGAACCGCCAAGCTGCTAACGACCAAAACCTTTGCTGAACAAAGAGGTGTTTGAGTTCGTAGTTATAGTCCAAAGGGCAGTATCCACAGATTTAGAGGAAATGAGAGGGCAGGCTGTTGTAGTGAAGGCCCAATTTTAGCACTAGGCCGCTAAAACAAAGAAGCTAACTGCTCTGAAGATAGGAGCAAGTAGGGTGCTTGTCGCCACCTTGAATCCCATTAACAAACAGGGGAGAGAGGTGAGAGAGTAACGAGCATACAAGCTATGAGTGTGAGGAGTAGCGAGCAAGCAAAAAATACAGGAGGTCTTCCCCTGTAAATTCCCTTTTTGAAAACTGAATGGCCCAATGGCACATTAGTGCCTGACTTGGTGGAGCAGGCAAAATGGCTGGAGTTAATGATCTTGGAGGTCCTTTCTGGCCTGGATAATTCTATGATTGCTGCCTCATGTCCAGCTTCTCATCCACCATCATCCCCAAGTCCATTTCTGCAGAGTTGCTCTCAATTTCATTATCCTTCAGCCTGTGTTGACATCTAGGATTGCCCAAACCTACGTGCAGGACCTTACACTCTGCCTTATTGAGCCTCATGAGATTCTCCTCAGCCTACCCCAGCCTACCCAGGTCCCTTTGGATGGCATCCTGTCCTTCAAACTATCAACCGCACCACTCAGCTTGGTATCATCTGCAAATTTGCTGAGGATGCACTCAATCTGTCTCTTGAGGGACACCACTTGTCACCCATCTTCATCTGGACATCAAGCCATTGACCACTAATGGCTGGACATCCAGCCAATTCTGTATCCAGTGGACAGTCCACCCATCAAATCCATATCTCTCCAGCCTAGAGCAGGATGTTGTGGGGACGGTGTTACAGGTTTTACAAAAGTCCAGATGGATGACATCTGTTGGTCTTCTCTTGTCCACTGATGTAGTTACACCATTGGAGAAAGCCACTAGCTTGGTGAGACAGGATTTGCCCTTGGTGAAGACATGCTGGCTGTCTCATTACCTCCCTGTCCGCCATGTTTCAGTGTAGCTTCTAGGAGGATCTGTTCCATGATCTTCCCAGGCACAGAGGGCAAGTAAAGAAATGATCTGACTTCCAGAAGTCTTTAGCAGTTTCAGCAGACTTCAGATGGAAGCCAATTTAAAGGGAACTTCTTAGTACTTAGTATTTTAATAGACCATAATCTGGGTTTAGCTGATTTAGGACATCCATTTTGCTGACTTTCACTACATGAATGGTGCCTAGAGGATTGATCTATTCAAGAGTCTCACAAGAAAAATCATCCTTGGGTTTGTATCCTATGCTGAAAAAAGGGGAAAAAAACAACCAAAAAGAATACTAGCCAAAAAAGTGCTAAATAGCTTGACAGAAAGGATGACAAACACATAACGATTTAAGCAATACTAATTTAAAAAGCACGTTTAGAATAAATGCCTTGTATTCCTACTGAATACAGTACTGGAGTTATAAGGAAATTTCAGAAGGATTATCTTCTCCTGCAGGGCATGCATTAGTTTGGTTCTCAAGAACCACTGGTCCTGCTGTTTAAAGCTGAGGCAGTATTGTTTAGAAAGGAAAAACAGCCAAGCTGATAAATATCAAAGTTCACAAATTTGACTGACACTGGTCTTCTGTCAGGTACTTAACACATAGGAAACTTAAGTAATTTGTGGATATACTGAGTCTCCTAGTGGAAAAGAATAAAACCAAAGAACTTCTTATTGGGGTACCTGGTGGATGTGGGGAGGCCTGTGGATGTGGTCTACCTGGACCTCAGCAAGGCCTTTGACACCGTTCCCCACAGCAAACTCCTGGCCAAGCTGGCAGCCCGTGGCTTGGACAGGAGCACACTGCGTTGGGTTAGGAACTGGCTGGAGGGCCGAGCCCAGAGAGTAATGGTGAATGGCACCACATCCAGCTGGCGGCCTGTCACTAGTGGTGTGCCCCAGGGATCAGTACTGGGCCCCATGCTCTTCAACATCTTTATTGATGATCTGGATGAGGGCATTGAGTCCATCATCAGTAAATTTGCAGATGACACCAAGCTGGGGGCAGCAGTTGATTTGCTGGAGGGCAGAGAGGCTTTGCAGAGGGACCTCGACAGGCTGGACAGATGGGCAGAGTCCAATGGCATGAGATTTAACACATCCAAGTGCCGGATTCTGCGCATTGGCCACAACAACCCCAGGCAGTGCTACAGGCTGGGGTCAGAGTGGCTGGAGAGTGGCCAGGCAGAGAGGGACCTGGGGGTGCTGGTTGATTGTAGGCTGAACATGAGCCTGCAGTGTGCCCAGGCAGCCAGGAAGGCCAGTGGCATCCTGGCTTGCATCAGGAACAGTGTGGCCAGCAGGAGCAGGGAGGTCATTGTGCCCCTGTACACTGCACTGGTTAGGCCACACCTTGAGTACTGTGTCCAGTTCTGGGACCCTCAGTTTAGGAAGGATGTTGACTTGCTGGAACGTGTCCAGAGAAGGGCAACAAAGCTGGTGAGGGGTTTGGAACACAAGCCCTATGAGGAAAGGCTGAGGGAGCTGGGGTTGCTTAGCCTGGAGAAGAGGAGACTGAGGGGTGACCTTATTGCTCTCTACAACTACCTGAAGGGAGGTTGTAGCCAGGCAGAGGTTGGCCTCTTCTCCCAGGCAGCCAGCACCAGAACAAGAGGACACAGTCTCAGGCTGCGCCAGGGCAGGTTTAGGCTGGATGTTAGGAAGAAGTTCTACACGGAGAGAGTGATTGCCCATTGGAATCGGCTACCCGTGGAGGTGGTGGAGTCACCTTCACTGGAGGTGTTCAGGAGAAGACTTGATGGGGTGCTTGGCTGTATGGTCTAGTTGTTGGGTGGGTTGGATTGTTTGATGGGTTGGACGCGATGATCTTGAAGGTCTCTTCCAACCTGGTGTATTGTATTGTATTGTATTGTATTGTATTGTACCTGGGTATGTCATAAATTAGACAATCAATAGCACTTGTTTGGCATGATGTGAGAAGCAGAGTACACAGCGGCCCATTCCAAGATGTGTTTGTTACAATCATTATTCATAATATGCAAATTCCTCTATATTCAGTGAGCTAGGGACAAGAGGGTGGTTACTGCTACATTCCTTTTTAACTATAAATACTTCATTAAACAAATCCAACAGCACAGAAGGACAGTAATCACAGTAAAAGCAAAGTCAGGAGGCAAAGTTTTCTAACAATACCAGAATGCTTTTTCAAAAATTGGTATCAAATGTATAGCAGTGACAAATGAAATGGAGAATGGCCATATTGTAGGCAGGTTATTTTTAGTTTAGGACAGTCAGTACAAATTGCTTAGTCTTTCTATATTTACAAACCATCTGTGTTTGAAAAACTACTGGAAGTCAAATTAATTTGAGAACACCACCATCTTCTGGTGTGTGTGAGAAATAGGGATCACCAGCTCACTTCAACCATGAAGAAAACCTTAAGTCATCAAAACACCAGCACAAATTTACCCATCTCATTTCTTTGGTTATGTCACTCCCTTCTCTTTCTCTCCCTTCTTACCCCTCCTCACTTTCAAATGCTTTTCACACCCTTCTCCTACTTGTTTCTCATTCCATTCTCAGAGGTTGACTTCAATGATTGTTAAGAGTCAAAGGAATACCCTGATTATTTCTTCTCTAACAGGGAGAAATTCCTTAAAAATACCTGCAAACACAGTAGTTCTCTAATTTCTCTTTTGCCAGGATGACAACTGTTTGGTTATCAACATGCTGTAAGCTTCCTATTACACTGTGGGAAAGTATTTCATTACCTCTTGGTGCTCCCTCACTAGTCAGTGCTGACATACTATTGTGAATAAAGCTGTTTTACATGCAACAAATTCACATGCAAATGCACAGCATGACACAATGCAAATCACCTAGATTTTGCATTCAAAAATCTCCAGGGATTGTTGGGACAATTGGCAGACACTTGCAACTCACAAATTATCAACAATAGCCTTGGAAAGAAAGAATGGCCACATTCTGTATGTACTGGTGAAAGACACAGAACTTCAAAGATGTAAAAGTCCCACCTTTTTTTGTATCAAGTCACACCAGATTATACTGGGAGTACTCATTTGCTAACAATAATTCTACACAGGACAGGATGCACAAGCCAACCTGAAAATGTGTTTTACTTGGTAGCTCATCAGGTATACATTATGCGTTTGAAACTAAAGTTATGCTGTTTTCCCTTCATCTATCTGTAAAGCCATGTGTTAATCCAAGTTAGGACATGCTTGTTCTGGCAGAAGTGGCTACTAGTTCAATTCTCAGTTCCAACCTTTCATCAGAATTTGTACTTGTATGTAATAATGGACTGCATAGGACATAGTTCTGAACTTCTGAGCCACAAGGTTCAGTTTAGGCTGGAATAGCAGGCTGTAAATTGAAGGAACTCTGGAGCACATATATGACCTCATTCAAACAGCTTTGCTGAAACTGCCACGCAGAGCGAAACTACAAACAGTACATACCCAGAACATCGAGTGGCCCCCACAGAGACAGCTGTGCAAGCCTCCTACCTTGTGGCGGCTGTTTATTTTACAAAGTTAAGCAATTGTTTTTAACAAAAGCATTCTAACTTTCTGTAAGGTATTGCTATTTAATGTGTGCAATAAGCCAATACTGCTTGTGCAATTTTAGTTTTATGAAGCACTTGGGAAATCACACAAACATCTATGAGTAAATTGCACAATTTATTTTATATTTTAACAAAAAGCCCTGATTAGTAGGTAGCATAGCACATTTTGTACATTCAGACCAGCCAGTACCCTTGAGTAGTCAGATCTGTCCATCTGCAGTTGTGAGTTAGAACAAGTGAAAATACAAAGATAACGCATTGAAGTCTGGCACTTACATCTGTTAATTTATAATAAAGATTGGCACAAAACTCAAGAAAATATGTTGCTCTTTATTAGTCTTTACACATCAATTGTTCCAAATATTGGAAGGACTCAACATTCAGAAGCTCAAATTATTTTGAGCTATATAGGAAACAGACTTTTTCTTCCATGCACAATATTTATAGTACAGGAGGTCAACCTGTGATTTAGTATTATTCTCCAGCGTTGGCAGCCGAGTCGGTATGGATGAGAGGAAATAGTTTTTTGTGTAGGTATTCTGCCACTTCTCTGCAATTTTGTACATTCTCTATCTCAAAAAATGGAATCTGAAAACAAAACAAAAATGATTGCTGGAAATACCTTTTAATAAGTAACTGAGTAAGATTTATTAAGAAGACTTAAAAATCATGCATCAAAGATTTGTTCGTCTTAAACCTTTAATCCTAAGCATACAACTGATTTGTAAATCACCAGAATTATTGTAAAAGAAAAAGTGATATTCACTCTGTTAGGCTCATGCAACAGATTATTATAAATGGAAAAGAAAATCTCAACAATCTGAAGGTAGCTGTTGTAGTCCAAAGTATGTTTAAAGATAAAAATACCCATATTAATTCAACAGGCAAAATAATGGATATAGTCTGTTGTGAAAGTATTATTTGCAATTCAAAGCAGTTGGTTGGTTGGCTTTTTTAACTCCTCCTTTTAAACTCCAAATTCAGATACTTTTTAAAAAGTATTTAATTGAAAAATTTTACTGAACTCTTAGACAGCATTTTCCTTTAAGTCAATATTTGAACCTTAATCACTGAAGAGAAGTACTCTTCCAAACAGCCACTATTTGGTAGGAAGCGTAGGCAGAATACACTAATTGATCCAAGGAAGAAAAATTCATTTCTGTAATACTCTCCATAAAGTAAAAGATAGGTAAAGAGAACATAATATAGAAAGGACAAGACTACATATGCCTTGGGAAGTAATTACCACTACAGTTTTAAGCATTGTAATTTTTCACTTGTTTTGTTAGAGCAAAAGAAAACCAGTCTTTGGACTTTACCTGCACAACTTCATAACCAAGCAACTGAAGATGTCTCTGTTTAATAGCTTCTACTCCCAACAGGTTACGGCTATTAATGCAAAACCTACTTTGACCATCAACACAGAGGGCAATTCTAAAGTCAAGCACAAATATAGGATAAAAAAAATAAAATTGGTTATTTTAATCACCACAACTACTGCAGTTCCTCAGAGGCATGAGAGAATAAATACTTCTTAGATTTGGATGTTTAAAATGGGAATTATGTAGGTCAGGACAATTTAAATCACTCAATTTAACGGTGGGAGGGGAAAAGCCTGAAGATTAGTGAAACTGATCTGGAAAGCTTACTGATACACTCTGAACAAAAACTACCATACAATGTTGTAAGACTGTAATATTTTTGATACTACTATTGGTAAGCTGTTTTGCATTCTTGTAGAAGGAAAAACATATGAAATACTTGTCTCAGCTTGAAAACACTTAGGTAGCTGAATTTATTGAACTTAGTAGTTTACCCATTAGAGTTCAAGTTAAAGTTAAGTTTAGCCTAAATGTTTAAGTTAAACCCGCATACATGGTTGGCAGTATCATGGATGATAAACTATTCTTTCTCCTTGGTGATAAAACTCACATCAGCTAAAACCAAAATTTGTAAATCCACTATAAAAATGTTGCTTACATTTTCAGTATGCTAAATATATTGTGACCTTATTTACACACAAAAGCTGTAATTTAAGAAAATTAAAAGCCATTCTTAAAGCATAGGATTTTTGAAAAAAACCTGTATCAGTCTTTGACACTTTTGAAGGTTAAGCTGCAGAAAACCTTTTTTGAAGACTTGCTTTACCCAAGTAAGTGCAGTTGCAAACACCACACAGGCAAGTCGCTTAACTTTGCATGAAAGGTTTCACCATATAATCCTTGTTTAAGCACCTATTACAGGAGGGATGTGGACATGCTGGAGCGTGTCCAGAGAAGGGCCACAAGGATGATCAGAGGGCTGGAGCACCTCTCCTATGAGGACAGACTGAAGGAGTTGGGGCTGTTCAGTCTGGAGAAGAGAAGGCTCCAAGGTGACCTCATTGTGGCCTTCCAGTATCTGAAGGGGGCCTACAGGAAGGCTGGGGAGGGACTTCTCAAGATCTCAGGTAGGACTAGGGGAAACGGAATGAAGCTGGAAATAGGGAGATTCAGGCTAGATGTGAGGAAGAAGTTCTTCACCATGAGAGTGGTGAAGCCATGGAATGGGTTATCCAGGGAGGTGGTTGAGGCCCCGTCCCTGGAGGTGTTTAAGACCAGGCTGGACGAGGCTCTGGCCAGCCTGATCTAGTGTGGGGTGTCCCTGCCCATGGCAGGGGGTTGGAACTAGATGATCCTTGTGGTCCCTTCCAACCCTGACTGATTCTATGATTCTATGATTCTATGCATTTTTCAGTAAAGCCCAGAATCTGTAGTAAATATCCCATTTACACAGGATTCCTTACAGAAGTACATTTGTGAACTCAAACTGGCTTAAACTGTGTTAAATCTATGCAGAATGGCTTACTTAGCATTAATTTGGTTTCAATTTGCAAATTAATTACAAGATCAAATACATTACTATGGGTAAAGAGACTAATTGTTTGACACTGTAAATCAGGAGGCAAAACAATGAGGCAAAAGTATAGACTGTTAATTTTGCCAACTTTGTCCTTTGCCACTGGTCTCAATGTGAAACATGGACTTGGTTGAGGTCAATAACAAAACTCCAATTAGCTTAAATTTTGTCAAGGTTTCACCCTGGATGCTCTCTGTCAATGTTTACATTTCATGGGTTGTTTCTTTTATTCTCTTACCGTCTGTGTACCTCTTCACATTGGGCAGCAGGCAATACAAACCCATCTTCATCTAATTTTATCTCTATATCTAGTATAAATGAAAAGAGAACACTGAAACTCATTTCACATAATGAACGGTTTACTGTAATTCTCATTCTCTTAGAGTTGTTTTACAAAATAAAACACTATTGCAGAACTTTTTTTTTCTGAATCACAGAAGCTTGCAGAAGACTATTTAACACAAATGATAATTAGTAACACTTCAGCCTTTCACAGTACCGACACAAAAGCAGGACTCCACTAGAACCCATAATGAATTTCAATGACACTTTGCTGGGCTGGTCAGGGACTCTAATATTCCAGGGGTTTGGGGGAGAGAAACTCTCCCTCTCTGCCTCTTCCCTTTATTTTTTTCTTGAATTTTCTCAATTTGCAAGCAGAGCTTTGGGCCTAAACCCTGCCAACTTCAACCCCATGATGGAGCTCAGATGCAGAATAATTCCTTCTCTCAACTTTTTTTTTCAATCCTTCTGAGATTCATGAGACACTTCTCTGAACACCTTATTTATCATCCAGCCCTCCTGGGCACACATCTTCATCATTATCATCTCTAAGTTTTCTTTTCCAGCACATGAAACACTGAACTTTGCTCACTCTTCTAGACTCCACTAACTATGCAGTCCATAGTTCTTACCAAGGGCAAGATCCCAGCTGAGCAGGGCAGAGGGCTAACAACCTTCCAGCTCTCACTTTGTCTACTCACCAACAAAGCTGAGAGATGAGGCATAGCCTCATTTTGCTGTACATTATACGCACTGTTTACAGGATAAGTAAAAGAGGAGCTGGTAGTAAAAATACAGAATACAAGAGCAGGCATCTACTTTCAGTGCAGACTGCCTGTGTATATTCCAATCAGTACCAATACAGTTCTTTTATCTCCTCTTCCTGCTCTTTTTTCTGAACCTGAAAATGCATTTACTTAAGGTTACTGAGCTGTTTCCTCATTTCAGACTTTCTACGGTTCTGTATTTGAGTTTACTTTTTCTGTATTTGAACAATCTAGAATGTTCACAAAGGGAATAAAATCAGTAATTTTTACTTTTGGAAAACAGCTGAGACTAAAGTTTTGACAACGTAAGCACATGTTTTATTATTAATCTAAAGAAATGTTTCTTACCAACTATATAGAAATACGGTGTTGATACCTCTGATGCAAAATATGTTCTTTTTTTCAGTAAATAAAGTAATCCAGTCTTCACCCTTTCGAGGAGGTGAACATCCAGAGAACCGTGAGACATGAGAAAGCCCTTTACTTGATTCTTTGGAAGGAGTTTGGGACCCTATATAATGACATAAGACCAAATGAAAGTAAAAGAGAGGTAACACTTTTGTAAATACCTCATATTAATGTAGCAAAATGTATTCAGTGCATTTGAAAGTTGTATCTATTGAGAAACTTCAAGTCCGAGGTATGATGTTGGAAACTTAAAAAACCCCCAAAACACCAAAATAACCACCTTGACAAACTTCCACACTATCATACTGAGCACACCACTCATGAGAAATGTATAACTGTTTCCATTTCTCTTCAGTCAGGCCACCATCAGAGTGCCTGACCTCTTTTGTGCTCCAAGACAAACATAAAAAAGGAGTAGTTGTTGAAAACAGTATTCAGAAATATACAAAAAGGGCTTGAACATAGAGCTAGACAATTCTGTCAAGCACAGAGATAACCTTACGTCAATCTATCAGGTGGAAATGCCTTGTATTTCCATCAAGGAAAAAAACCTGTTTCATCCAATTTTGATATTTTTATGAGGAAGACAGTCCTCAACTAATTATCAACTGGGCTGTAATGACCTTACCACCTCTCATGAACATCAGTTCTAGTTTTGTATGTACCATACCTCATAAAATGGGCACTCCAGAGTAACAGTCAGAAAGAGCTGGATTAGCTGAGAGGTAACAATTCTGTCCAAACCAGGTGGCTGAGCTGAAACAACAACATTCAGGCTTTCAGATGTACCTTTAACAAAGTACCTTTACACAAACTATCATGCAGAAGGTAGGGAAAGCTATTCAGTTTAATGTGCAGAGAAGCTACTTAATCATTATCACTCTCAATGACTGAACGAACAGAAAGATGTGAAAAAGAGTACCACCAGCAGGATCTTAGTGAAGACTGTCACATTCTTTCGCCAAAAAAATAGGACAGCCTGAGAGATGCAGGATGTTCTATAGAGGGGAGGTTTAAATTTGAGTTGAGATCTTGGAGAAAGTTACTACTTCTCCTAAGCAAGATGGGATAAACCATGGAGCAGATTTGAGAATTTGGTAATGTTCTCCTCATTGTGGTAAGACATAGGACCCAGGATGTGACTGTATTGCTTTCTCGGCAGTACAAAGCAGCTCAGAGCACAGAAAAAAGAGATGGGCACAGGAAACCTCCACCAGAGGAGTGTAGCAGTCAGAGAGGATGCCAATGGAAAGAAGTATCACATAAGTGCGTAAATTCTAGAGTAAAAGTAATTTAAAAACCACAACAAAGCACCAGTATTTATGCCTTTTCAAAATTTATGTGAGCCTTAGAATTCAATTTACATTTTTGCCTAGATAATTAGAAAAAACAATACCAGCTTATCCTTAACTGCTCACATTTATGATGCTCTGATGTTTTACTGGTTCAGATCTCATTTATCTTTTAATCATGCCAACAATTATGCACTGCAAATTATTTTTTCCACCTTTATCCTTTACCCTTTTCAGCTTTCACAAGCTCACTATAATAGACATTCAAATCTTTAAGGTACAATTTTCAAATTCCTCCAAATGATACACACTGAAAGATAACTGTGACAAGTAACCAACAGACACTATTCTCATGTCATTGCTGATTTGACAGATGAAAGTGGCAAGAAATAGGTGCTTGACAACACACAGACCACGTCAGAAAGAAATGCAGAGCATCACAAGACAAACACTGGTTCTTACCTTGAAGTTGTTGCAGAAAATAGGGACTAAATATTTTCGGCAGAAAATTTAATGGATAACGTTGAATAAGGACACAGGAGTGCAGCAGGTTCAGCAAAGTGTGAGGCTGAAAGTGACGAAGACGAGCACGCAGTATGGTTTCAAGCTTCCTAAACAGGGAAGACGCACTTGGAGGCAGATAATTAAGGGTCCCAAATGGTACAATATACCCAGCAATCTGGTCAGTGGTAAATCTGTCACCATTAGAAATGAAATTTTCTGCCACTGCATCAAAGATGGGCTTAGAAAGGATCAGTTTTCGGCAGCAATACTGCATGACTTTGCTGACTGTTTGAGGATGCATAGTACAGACGGACTTGGGAACATGTTTTTCCAGTGCCTCTGTGAAAATTTGTTCATGATATCCAAAGTAGAGGAAAGCTTCCAGTATATCTACCAGTTCATCACCTATGAAATATGGAATATGCTTCACATAATGTTTACACAGTGCTGCGACTAAGGGAACTGCCTGAGTCTGATTAAGAACAACCAGTGAATTCAGTATTATGCTTGTGAACTTTGGGCTTAGCTGGGAAACTATAGTTAAAGTGACACTGTTCATTCTGTTTAGCAAGTCTTGGTATAGTTTCCCTTCCTTGACAGTCACCTGCAGTATCTTATAAACCAACACCATTTCCCTAGGACTCCATTTTTCAATGTCTATTTCTTGCATGTGATTCATAATTTGTTCCAGTGTTGCATAACTTGGATTTTCCAACTCAAGCAAACTCTCTCCAAGAGTACATAGATTTTGAACTGATAACCGTCCCTTACCAAGCCGTTTCTCACCCTCTGAAAGCAAGCTTGTCACCAGTGTACTCTGGGGATCTATACGTAGATTTATCAAAGCTTGCAATGCATTCAGCAGGCCAGCGTTCGACAGTTTTGAGGACTCAAATTCTAACTGGAAGCATAATGCCCTGAAAACTTCATTCTCGAACACTCCTTCTGGGTTTTTCAGACCCTTGTCATCCATCTCAATTTCAGAAATTCTCTGCAGGGCTCCTGATGCCATAGTATCAGACATAACTTCCAGAGAGCTGAGAAAGTCAAAAATCTCTTTCGATGTACAAAGGCTGTTCAGCTTCTTGAAAAACAGTCGTCCATCCATCCACGCAGTATTAGATTTAGCAGTGCTCCCAGTGTCTCCACAGAGATGCACAGCTTCATTAACAGAAAGAGACTGTATCTGCAGTTGTACATGTTTTTTTCTGCAAAACATATACTGAGATTTATCTTTGAGGCATACCATCCTCATGGCTATGGAGCTACAGTTCTCAGGCTTTTGCTGCCCACAGATAAAGTTCAACCTTTTGTTTAGTGTCATCAAAAGGGACCTGCTTGTGGGCGTGCTGGATGAACAAAACTGGAAACTTTTCCGGCTAATCAAAGCCATACTGGATGAAGTGCGTTCTCAAAGGATACCTAGAGAAAGAAAAGTACGTATAAATACATAGTTCGGGAAACAGTGCCACTGTAATTAAAATGCAGCAAAAAGGCCTTTCAGCGACTAAACACGACTTGGCTGATCCCTCTCCTAAGACTACCTCCACAAAACAGTGCAACACCTCTGCCACTCGTCTCGGACGCCACGAGCGGGACAAGGCACGGGGCAGCCACTGCACGGCAGCGCTTTCTCCCTTACCCGCGCGGGCCGGGAGCGCGGAGCGGAAGGGCGCATCGCCCTTGCTCGTGGCTGAAGGGGGCCCGGTGCCGCAGGCAATGAGCGACTCTGACAGCAGCACCGACAGAGGCCCTCCCCTCCACTTCCTGTGGGAGACCCAGCACTTCCCTTCGCCAAGAACTGCGAATGACAGACAAGCCCTGAAGGTACCGCCGTGGGCCAAAGTGCGTCCCTCCTACCCTAGTGCCTACTGCTGCCAACCACGACCCGGGGCGTGTTTCCACCTCCGTTCTCTTTCTCCCCTTGTTTTGGCGCTTCTGGGGACCGAGCTACAGGAGCGCATGGAACCTCACCCTCACCGCCATGACGTGCATCCGTAACCTGCCGGGAGCTTCCGGCGCTCCCCCGCTAGCTACCCCCGGGCGTCGATAGCTGGCGCTTTCCCGTGCAGGACTCACCCTGTCCCGTTCCAGCTCCCGCCTCGCTGCTGCCGGTGGTGTGGCGTGGCGCGGCAGTCTCTGGGCGGGTGCGGAGCGCGGGCCGGTCCCGGCGCTCTGTCTCGGGAGTCAGGTTTGATCCTGTGTAGATCTGGATGAAAAGCGCGTCCTTCAGCACAAGTGATCCCAGCGAGTACGCGCCCTGAGAGACAGCTGCTGGGGTCGGGCGGCCAGCGCCGAGGCGAGGTGCGCGGTTCTCCGGGAGGCTTCTTTTGCTGCCGTGGTGTGGGCCTAAAATCACCATCTGTCTTCAGGGATAGTTCTCCCCCTTCCCAGCAGGGTATCGGTTGGTGCAGCCACATTTTTCTGGGTGGAAGGTCAGCCCTGGGCCATGGAGGATTTCACTTGCGGGTTTCGTTGCAGTTTACAGGGGTTTTATGTTTGTGTTGGTCGTAGAGTGAACGCGATTTTGGTAAAGTCACTAACTGTTGAAAAAAATGACATGAGAATAGCTACATGGCAATGAAATAACGGTCCCACAGCCCGGGTTAAAGACACGCAGAAGTGTGTAAAGGTACTCTAGAGATTTCCTGTGTTTTTATCCAGTCTGTGCCCACACACTGATATTTTTGACAGTCCATGTATGTAGGTACATGAAGCAGTACATGAAGTAAGGGCTAGGGCCAGTACATCTGGTTCAGTGAAACTGTCGCTAGCATTTGTAGATGGTGCTTTTGTGCCTACAGTGTGTTGGTTTGGGGGCCTGATCTTTTGTGGAGTGTTCATTTTCTGACTTTTCCAAGTACTGGGTCAGATGAGCTAAATTTTGGAATTGCATCCTTAGTTTCATGTTAAGCCCTAGTTTCAGGCAGCAAATGCTGGGTTGTTTTCCCAGCTAAAATACTGTTTTATTTCTTGACATGTGACTGCCAACACATTAACACGTTAGAGTTTGCTGGTGTGGTTATACTGTTAGAGGGATTCTTTAGAAAGGTCAGCAGTCAATAGTATTGACATCTTTTACCTTCTGTATTTCAGATGAAAGTGAGGAACCTTTGAAGAGTGTTTAGTGCGGCAAAGCAAGATCCATATGGGCAGTATGTTCATGTGAGTACAGGTGTGTTCCAGACTTATGATTCTGTTCCTCTGCAGGTAGGCGTGACTAGTTTCCCTTTCTTTCATCACTGCACTTAGTTTTTGCATAAAGCTGTTTTAGTTTATGACAGAGAAGGTGCTCTCACAGGAAGAAACGCCTCAACTTGTGTAGTTTAGATCAGAATCAAAGGGGTTTATTAATCTATTAATGACATAACTGACAGGCAGTTAATTTGCTACTGTTTAATCAGGTAATTGAACTATATATTCAAGGTCAATAACAACAATGCAAGAGATAGAATACTAGACCCTTATAGAATGTCAATAAATGCCTACAGCCTTCTATATCTAATTCCAAGGAATTGTCCGGTTGTGGCCTGCAAGCATACATTCTCACTGTTACATGCACTCACAGTTGCCTCTCAGGAAGTAGCCATCTCAAGCACAATCCTTCCTTCTGACTCCATGGATTCTTTTGTTTGCATGCATCCTCTGTGGGAGATGTTGCTCTAATTTACGTGTCTATATGTAGTGTGTCTGCACACCAGTGAGAAAACTCCCTGCAAGTTTACGTGTATACACCTAAGATGAGGTATCTGCTTTTTACACCCTTTACTGTTACTGTGCTAGCTGGGGTGGAAGCACTACACAGTGTCTTATGGGCAGGCTGCTCTTCATGAAATAGTCAGAGGTCATGATGCTGTTGACATCTGGCTGTCACTTTGTGACTGCTGCTCTTTCTGTTGTCATCTATCCCCCAACTATTGCCAATTTTTGTGCTTCTCTTATGCATCTTCCCAAGCTGACTCTTACTTGAAATCTGTTTTTAATCCCCTGGCTAAAATGTTGAGAGTTTACCCTCAGCTTTTTCCTGTATAGAAGGCTTCTGTGCTGTGGTGTGATCCCAGTGGAAAACAGATTCACCCATTCTGAGATATGAGAAAGAATGTAGTAATGAAATATTGCTTCATCTTCTTTTTTCTCCATTTATGGTCAAGCATTGCCACCTGCTGATGAGAACTGTTAGGATAAAAACACATCACAGAACTAGGATGAGTCTATATTACTACGAGCAACTGATGGCTTTTAACATGTATTTAAGGTATTTCATATGGGTGATCAAATGTCTTTGTATTTCTTTTAGAAGAGGAGGGTGAAAAATCATTTTATGGATTGTTTTGACCCACCCATCTTCTGGGAACATGCACATGAAGCCAGATATTTAAATGAATTTATTTAAAGTGACTGTTAAGGTAATTATTAATATTAGGAGGTAATATAATGTAATCAATTTAAAATGAAAACTATAATTGGAAATGTATTAGAATAAAAGACAATGAAGGCCGTAAAATGTTTCACACTTTTCATAGCATTCATGTGCGGTACAGGCACTCTACTCTTAAGAAGCTTTCAGTTTTACCACTTTGGATTTACAAGTATGCTGTGAGAAGAAATAGAATGCCATGTCAATATAATGCAGAATTCTTATGCAGCTGAGCTATGTTTGTTTTCCCTTGAGAGAGAGAAACAGGAGAAATACATGCCTCAAACTAGTCAGCTACAGGTTTGTGTAAATCAGTGTGTGTTACTTCTTGAAGTCATCCTTGCACCTATTGTATTCTGGCTGTTCATGATACCAGAATCATGGAAGAAACTTCTCACAGGTGAATGAATAAGGATCCAGATCTTATTCATCCTGCTGCTTTCAAGGCTTTGTGAGGGAGTGGCATTTTATGATACAGCAGATTTCTCTGGGATGATTTCTTATTTTTAGGAGAAAATGAGCCAGTCAATTCTAGATAGTTTGCACTTGTTTAAGAAACTCCTTTTTGAAATATGGAATGAAAAACAATGTTTGTGTTCTGAAATATAGTAGACAGTAAAGTGTAAAGGCATTCAGGCAAAAATAAGAAACTGAGAATCAGTCACTCACTTTAAGTAGAAAATATAACTTGCATAATAAAAATAGTATGTATTTTTACAAAATGAGTTACTTTTGTATTGTTACAAACTAGATTCGTGATACTAGGGGTATGGCAACATTACTTCAACTGTGCAGTACAGCACAGGTGGCCAATATGATGAGTCCTTTGCAACCTGGCCTACAAAGCCTGGTTGTAAGAAATGGCTTTTATTCAGAGCAGACGTCTCATTTCCAAATTAAACACCAATACTGCTATCCTTTAAACTGTCTTTTAATCTAATAAGCAAAACAAAATTTTGCTTTTCTGTATCCAATAAATTCACTCTTTTTTTCCCTGCAGTGTCTTTAAAAAGGGCTCTGTTTTAGGAAATGTGCTGTGATTTAAAAAGATTTTTGCTCCTCTATGCAACACAAAAAGGGCAGGCAAAAGCCATAGCCGAGGAAATATGGCAGCAAGCAGGGGCCCATGGACTTGAAGCTGATATGCACTGTATGAGTGAAATGGACAAGGTGAGATACTCCTTGCTGTTTTGAGGAAAAAGATTTTCAAAAGATGCATTTTTCTTCATGTGCTCAAGTGGTAGCTGTTAATAGCTGAGACGGCTGAGCACGTGCACCCACCTAGTTTTAAGTTTTTGCTTCTTATGAATCAGTAATTTGGACCAATTCACACACACACTTAATAACCTTCTGTCAAAGGCAGAACAGTATTCCTTTGATCTCTCTTCTAATGACAATGCAGTGACTTCTTGAAAACTATTTCTGCAGTAGGGAATGAATTCTGTATTTGCTGGTCATATCTCTTGTAATTAGAAATGATGCATGCCGTTTTTTCTGTTGGTTTTGTGTTGTATTGAGGTCCTGTATCCTGTTAACTGCAGCATGACCCTGAGCTTTTGTGCAGTTTTCTTGAGTTACATAACATATACTCTCACTTCAATTCACTCCAGATACACTCAAGTTATAGTCTAGAAAGAAATAAAAAGCTTTCCTGGAGCAAGGAAGTGGCTTTTTATGTTTTACTGTTATCGAAGGGTAAGGATCTGAAAGCTGTTAGTCTTTGTAGCTAAAAGCAGCACAAAGGGTAATGTCCTTCACAAAGCACTTAAACTGTATGTCTCCAAACACAAATATTAAAAAAACAACCACAACCACAAGCAAAATTTGCTAGCCTGATATTTCATATCAGATGAGCAGAAAATAACACCTAAAAGAGGGAAGTTTATGCACTTGAACATTTGAGAAATTTACAAAAATAATTCCCTTTAACCGGTTGCTTTTTTGAAGCTACATTGTGTGTTGGGTAGCTGGACTTCTGCTATAGAGTGAATGTTCACTATTCAGCAAAGTGTTACAAAGAGTTCTATGCAGGCAGCAGGGAATAAGAAGATTCTCATTATTCTTTCATTTCGTTCTTATTGCATTTGAAAGGTTTGGAGATTGGTTTCAGGAAGGCAGTAATCAGGATACTATCCCTGCCACTTGAATAAATCTGTTTTGTGAAATTTGGCCAGATGACCAAGAGCTACATGTTATTGATGAGGTAGAAAGATGTGCTGAATTGAGAATGTGATAACTGAGCATTGAGAAAAAAAATAATTTCTGCAATTTTGTATACTTTAGCACTTAAGCTTTTCTTACCCCTTACTGTAATTGTAGAACTTCCAGAAGCTTATGTGTAATTGGGGAGGAGAAGACAGAGTGGCATAATGACTGAGAGCAAATGCTTGCTTGCATTTGGTGGAGCTTCTTGTGAAGTTCTCTGGGTATGTTAGATCTGAGGGTTTGTTTCACAACATACATAGTTCAGAGAGGTATGTATATATGCTTTAGGTGAGGAAGTCAGAGGTTTCCATTTTGTCCATATTTTTCAGGTAGAAGGCCTGTCTTTATGCAGCTCTTGGGTTTTTTTCAGACCTCATCATCACTTAAAGGGATTGTTGTGAAGGTCTGTGCGTGGAATATATGGCTACAGCATCAATAACCATAATGTGATTGTGGTAGCTTTAGGCTGTACCTTTAAAATTATGGCTTCAACAGTGATTCTGACAGTGATCCTGCTGCCATACAGAAATGGATCAGAAGCATTGGCTCTTCCCTAGTTTCTCTCACCTACACTGTTGTTGAGAAAGGGTCATAAATCTTCGGTTGGTTACTGACTGCCTTTTATTCTGGATGAAAGACTAAAGTGGAAATGAGGTAGGAGCAATAAAACAGGAAGCTAAAATGGATATCATCATGGGTCACAGTGCGCGTAGTTAGCCTTGGATGAGTTATCTGGATAAGCGTTTGCCATGATATGTATTGTTCTGTATAAGCCATATCTGGGTATCTGATCCCATCCTCTTCCTTCAGCAGTCATTCAGAGCTTGAGCTTGAGCAGGCTACTCACCACTGTTGTGTGGCACTGCTGTCCTCAGCTGAAGCATACTTTTGAAGGAAAGAGAAAGAATGGGACAAAGATGTAATACCAAAAAAACCCCAAACCTTTATTTGTGTAAGGTTCTTGTTGGCCTAGTGATATGTCAGATCTCCCAGATCTCTCTCTCTTGAGGGAAGAGGCTGTCCAGAAGAATGGAATCTCCATGCTTAGAAGTTTTCAAAGTTCAGCTAGGGTTATAGCTGACCTAATGCAGTGTTGGCAATTAGTTGCATTTGGAGCATAGGATGGAACTAGGTGGCCTCTGGAGGTCACTCTACACAAGGTGTCTGTGATCCTGTAGAGCTGTGTTTCACACAGGTAGCTGGCTGTGTAATTCAAAACCCGTGGCCTGCAGGGATGCTGTGAAATAGCATGTTGTGTGAGTGACCTGGTAGACAGCACACTAGCACAGTGCTGCAGTCTGCTGTCAGTGAAAAGCTGGAGTAATCAAACACAATGGTTCCTACTTAAGAAATAAGTAATGGTTGCATGAGACCTGAATTTATCGAACTGATACACAATCCCAAGTACAGGCAGTTCTTGTCAGCCTGGTATAATGGAAGTAGCCCCCATAAAACAATTGGAAACGTGAAAGATCAGCATTAGCAAAAGGAAGAAAAATTAATATTGGGCAGGGTGAAGAGGCCAAAATGAATCAAACTGTAGAGCACGGTAACTGATTATCTCGGTTCAGGGCTACCTTAAGTCCTCCAAAACACAAGAGTTTTTTAGTAGCAAAGGCAGATGTAACATGGATGTTATCAGACAGACCCAAATGTTCCCTAATGGAATTCAGAGATTATACCCCTAATTTGCATGTCCACACCCTAGTTTTCTGTGTGGGATTTTGGGGATTGTGACTGTGTGATTGTGATCACATCTACAGAAATACCGTTTCTGCTTGACAAAATACTGTAGGAGCTGTGTATTTAAGTGGAATGCAGTTGTGGAGTATTGTTTTCATGTGTACTAGCTTGTTCAAGATGCTGGCCTTCAGCATTGTGGTATGGGATCACAGAGTAGTGCAGGTTGGAGGGGACTTCCAAGAGGTCATCTGTCAGCTGAGGTCAGAGCAGGTTCCTTAACACTTTGCCAAGTCTGGTCTTGAACACTCCAATCGAGATCTTAAGTCGCATCTCCAAAATTACTTGTCATTACTTGAAAAACTTTCTTTATTATAGCTAAAATGAGATTAAACATTTTTCTGTGTACCTTTGGGATAAGGAAAGGTGGAAGATAATATCTAATGCTACAGGTGGGTATCAAATGGCACCTTGTAACTTGCTCTTTTACTTACAGTATGAGTTGGAAACAGAAAAGGCTCCTGTAGTCATTGTTATTTCCACTACCGGTACCGGAGACCCGCCAGACACTGCCCGCAAGTTTGTAAAGAAAATTCGAGACAGGACCTTGCCACCTGATCATTTTGCACATCTCCAATATGGATTGCTAGGTGATTTAGGATTTTCTATATTATTGTAGCAACTGTCTGGAAGTGAATAATTGATGTATTTTTTACTTTTGAAGAGGTTGACTTACTATTTTTAAAGTGATTATAAAACATTTGTAACATGAACCACGTTTTTTTATGTTATGTCACAGAAATCATCTGGATATAGAATATATATATAGAGAGAGATATAGATAATAGAATATGAGCTCCCCATTTAATTTTTTTATAGTTTAATTCTCTTTACATGAAAAACATAAGATCTCTATTGAAGTTTTTGAAGTGTCAAGTCTTTATGGACTAGATGACTTCACTTGACTATGAGTAATTGAGCATTTTTCTATACAGAGTGAAAAGCAGCATAAAATGTTAAAAATAAGGTTTTAAGATCATCCTATCCCTTTGCATTCACAATTAGGATTTTTTTTTTTTTTTTTTTTTATTTTGAATATCATACTCATCAGTGGAACCAATGTCACTTCAGGTTAAAGATTTATATGCAAAATAACATATTTGGCAAAATGCATCTGAGTAGGCAAGAAGGAACTATGAAGTTTAATGAGGCCAAGTATAGGATCTTGCACCTGGGAACACATGAACCAGGAATGCAGTTCAGTTTGGGAGCCACCTGGCTTGGGAGCAGCACCGTGAAGAGGGATCGGGGGTTCTTGATGGACAGAAGGCTCAGCATGAGTGAACAGTGTGCTGTGGTGGCAAAGAAAGCCAACAGGATGCTGAGTTGCATTGATGAAGGTATCACAAGCAGGGATAAAGATGTCATTCTGCCACTCTACTCAGCACTAGTCAGGCCACACCTTGAGTACTGTTTACAGTTTTGGTCCCCACTACACAAAAAGGATGTGGACAGACTGGAAAGGGCCACAAGACTAATCAGAGGATTGGGAGATCTGTCATATGAAGGAAGGCTGAGAGAACTGGGTTTGTTCTGCTCTGAGAAGAGAAGGCTTAGGGGAGACCTCATAACCATGTACAAATACATAAAAGGTGACTATCAAGACGAGGGATACTCCCTTTTTACAAAGAGTCACATAGTAAAGGCAGGAGGTGATGTGTACAAGCTACTGCTGGGGAGATTTGGCTGGACGCCAGAAAATTTTTTTTTTCACCATTGGAACCATTAAACATTGGAATAAACTCCCAAGGGAGGTGGAAGATTTCCCTACATTAGACAGTTTCAAGGCCCAGCTTGAGAGGGTGCTGGGCCATCTCATTTAAACCATATTCTTACCCTGAAAGGCTGGACTGGATGATCCTTGAGGTCCCTTCCAACCTGGTATTCTACAAATTAGACTTGAAGGGGGCTTACAAGAAAGCTGGGGAGGAAATGTTTACAAAGGCATGTAGCAGTAGCACAAGGGGCAGTGGTTTTAAACTAGAGAAGGGTAGATTTAGACTAGATATGAAGAAGTTCTTTTCTGTGAGGGTGGTGGAACATGTTGTCTGGGGAGGTGATGGATGCCCCTTTCCATGGAGACATTCACAGTTAGGCTTGATGGGTCTCTCAGTAACCTGATCTTTTTGGGAGCGTCCCTGCTTATTGCAGTGAGGGGGTTTACTAGATGACCCTTAAAGGTCCCTTCCAACCCAATTCATTCTATGATTGTGTGATTTTTGGGTGGGGATGATAAGGATGTACTGGTTTGAAATTGCACACAATAAAGGCTGTGAAAAGTTGTGATAGGATAGTGAAACAGTGGCATCTGTTAAGGATGAGGTATGTGTAGCTTAGTTGGTGCCTTAAAACCTCAGGTCCTCCACGTATATACCTGCTGAGTTCACCAACTCTGACTGATAACAAAAGAGTATATTCTAACAGAACATCACGACTGTTAAAGGGCAGGAAAAGCAGTGCAGTGAAAATAAAGATCTGATTCCTCCGGAGGAGGATGTTGTATCAAATTTCCTTATGCACAATTTCCTACATTTCTTACTTTGTATTGTTTAAAATCATTCCCATGTTTGATTAATTTTTTTCAAGGTTCCAATATTTTTAAATTACTTTTAACACTCTCACTTATTTTTTTAACATATATTAACAATTTTAACCTGAAAGTGAGATAATTGCTTTTGGTAATTCGCATGCAGTTTATCAGTTTCACTCTTTTAAATTATTTTGGTTCCTTACATTTTTCCTGTTAAAGTGGTTTTGTATTTTGTTAAAAGCCTCAAACATTCTTCTGAAATGTGAAATACTGAAAGCAATATATTTGCAGAGTAATTATTACATTTGTGAAGGAGGAGCCACCTTTTCAGCTCTGTGTTGGACAAACTTGTTTTTCTTTTTTTTTAAGGTTATCAGGTGTCCTGGTCGTATGCATTTTGCTGTATCAGGTTCTTCTGTTTGCCTGCAAGAAAATCCACTCTTGTCTTTGCAGATCGTTGTGTAGCCTTGGAGGGTGTTTGACATCATTCCTCTTTCCTTGACTTTGCTAGGTCTGGGAGATTCAGAGTACACATTTTTTTGTAACGGTGGAAAGACAGTAGACCGACGACTTCAAGAGCTTGGTGCCCAGCACTTCTATAACACAGGATTAGCAGATGACTGCGTAGGGTAAGAGCTGAATCAGTTTGGATTTTATTTCTTCAAGATGCAGTAATTACATCTGAATTTGGCTACATTTTTTGAACTCTGTGAAATCAGTTGAAACTGAATAGTCAGCACCTCATAGGAATGAGTCCTGCCTAAGCACAGTCTGCCTTTTCAGTTTCTGTTGCCTTTAAATAAAACTCCTTTTTTGAAGTGTGAGCAAACATTTGTAGTGACTGGAAAAATGCAGAGATTGTAGCTGTTTGTCGTGGGTTAAATTGAATATGGCTGCTGTTACTCAAAACCATGCTGCTGTCACATTAGCTTCAAAATGAAAGTGCTGGCTGAAGCAAAGTATTACGGGGCTTGAAGTTCAGGTGGTGACATAAGAGGCTTCCTGTTCTGCTTGCTGCTTTTGAGTTCCATGTTTTGGGCGTTGTCTCGTTTCCACAGGAATGGTGGTGAGACGGTTGGCAGTTGGGTAGCATGCTGGGTTTCTCTTTTTATGCTTTTTTTCCTTTCCTGCATTTTGCTGCACTTTTGCTGCAAGTAGGCTAAACTAACATAATTGCACATTATGTTATCTCATTTTATAATAAACTCTTATTTTATATCAACTCTATCTCAACCTGGAGTTTTTGTGTGTTACTTTTGCCTCACTTCTGTGTTGCGGGGGAAACAGGCAGGTTACAGTGCCTTAGCCTGTTACACTGTTTTAGAAATTAAGTGAGAATAAGTGGAGACGTTTCAAAATGTGTTTCATTTACCAAAACAAATAAAAACAAGTCCAGTTCCCAGTCAAGCAAACCCTTATCACTTCCATAAAGCATATTTCTTTTAGAAAAAATAATATATCAGTAATAATGACAGAAGAATTATGTAAGAAGGATTTTTTTGACTGCTGTAGAGGAATTATATAAAAAAGCAACTCCCTGTTCTGGTGGTCTTTCTTGCCAGTAGGCTGCAGTGTTGGTTTATGTATTTTGAATTGCAGGTTATATTGGTTCTGTGCATGATGGTTATGATGCAGTTGAACACAAACATTGCCATATCCATAAAACTTGTATCTTATGTTCTAAAATAATAAAAATGGACCATTAGAGTAAGCTACTTATGTTGCTTTTTCCCAATGAAAAGTTGCATATTTTGCTACCATCCCTTCAACTTCACATCATAAATTTCAATGTAAGGAAATAAAAATGAGGAACTGGAAGAAGAGCAAGGCTATTATATACTTCAGACTCCATAAATTTACATAGTAGAAATAGTAAATGAAAATACAGTTTTAACAAAAATGTCCTCGTAATAACAGCTGCAGATATATGTTAAAAATTGAAAGTTCTTAGTGTTTTTAGCTTATGTGGTCTTTTCATTATTTGTAAATTAACAGCCCAGTAAGTCACAATAATTCATCCATTTCTTTCTCCGTATTTTTTTGTCTTTCCTTCCCAGTTTGGAATTAGTGGTTGATCCTTGGATTGATGGACTTTGGCTTGCCCTCAAGGAAGCATTTCTATTGCAGAAAGAAAAAGAAGGCATGATCAGTGCTGTTTCTAGCTCTCTTTCTGCAGCTCCACCCATTGTGCATGAACTGAACTTAAACTCACAAGTAGAGAACTTGAAGATAGAAGATGGGGGTGTGAGGTGTTCTGATGTCCTGTCACAGAAACTGGATGACATCTGTCTAGCGGCTCCAACTATAGACACTGAACCTTCACTTGTTCATTCTGTCCCTCCTGTCTCACAGTCTGCTCTTAATGTTCCTGCCTTGCCATCAGAATATATAGAGGTGCAGCTTCAGGACACCCATGGTGAGGTAAGGACTTCACTTTGAAAGATGAAAGCTTCCCACTCTGGAAGTAGCATGTGTGCATACTCATACATATGGCTCAAGAGAGCAAGTGGATACTTGTATAAAGGAGATACATCCCTCAGCGCAGGAGGTTTTTGAATTTTAAGTGAAAGATCCATTTATATTGTGAAAGTGCAGTTACCATCATGAGAGTTATTGACACTCATGTCAAGGCATAATTCAGCTGAATAATTTGTCATTGCAGTGCCACTAACTGAAGAATTAAAACTCTTAGTGGCTTTTGCTAGGTCAGTAAAAACACCTTCCTGTGGGAAGGAGTATAGTATGATTTCTGTTTAAATTTTTAGTATTTAGTCTTTAGAGTGTGTAAAATAGCTCAAAATCCTACTGCATATTTAATAACAGAAACTTCTTATTGTGAAAACATGATCATAATTTTACTGTTGGAAATGGAAGAAAAACTGTAAATCAAAAGCTAATGTACTTTTCCTATGAAGCTGTGTTGAACAAAGACCTGCTATGTACAAAGAGAAGAACCAACCTGGGAATTTTCTCCAGTTGGCATATTTAGCATTGAAAATGAGCTTAAAAGCCTGACTCAAAGCATTTCTGGTTGCCTGCCAAAGGGCAGAGTTTTTGGTTATCTGTTCAGGGGAGCATTGAGGTTTTTTGGGAGTCATCTAATGAGGTTAGTCAGGACCATGAAAGCCCAGTGGTAACTCTTTCTGTTGAAGGTGCTGATGGTAATGCTGAGGGAATCACTTAATCTAGTTATGGAAGAGTGTTTAAAGAGTGTTTAAAGAATTTAAAACCTGAATAACTGCTTTTATTCTCAGGCTTGGTTGTTTTTGGTCAGGCTGTTGAATTAAAAAATCCAAATGACTGAAACAAAGATTTACAGGTACTCCTTGATTAAAGACTAATACTTGGGTTGAAAGTGGTGTTACAGTGGTTAAAAGAGCTGTTTTCTTATTTTAAAGTCATCGCATATGTTCAGACTGATCTCTGAAATAATTGGATCAGGTTCTAATATTGTTGTCTTGATTCTTCTGTAAACAGAGGAAAAGTAATTTTTCCTTTTGCACAGCAGATTGAAAGATGAATCTCCTAATGTGAATTTCAGTGACAGGTTAAAGAGTATAATCCAGATTTCAGCTATAAAGATGTGTGGTTGTCTTGGGCCTTGGAAAGAATCAAATGAAGGTTTGATTAGTTAGTTGTTGTTTTGTTTTTCCCCTTTGGCGCTGTCTTTTATGGAGTTGACTAGATCTAGCCAACAAGTAAGTCCCACATTTGCTGTTATAAGTAAGAAAGACACAATTCATGTCCTTTTCTGGTGTCTAACATTGCAACAGCCGTGGATATATTGTTTTGAAATGCATCTGCTTGATGTTTGGGTATCTCCAGTAACAGAATCCCTGCCATTTAAAGAAGGCTGGGTGCGTGGTTTCTCTACTTATATGTTCTATGTCCTGGGCTGTTGAGGTTCAGTGCTGAATTAACAAGCTGCTGTTTATTGGCAGCAAAGCAGGAATAGTCTTCATTTTAAGCCTTTGTGGCAAGTGTAAGATAATACAGTTTATCTTAAATCTTGATCTTATGCCTTGAACTTGACTTGGAGGGGAATATGAGTTATCAACCTGATATTATTATCATCTGATGCAGAATAACTTGATCTAGACCAAGCTGTTAATCATGTCAAAATTACAGTTTTCAGCTGTTGGTCCCAAGCCATTCTCCTGTCTCCTGTTTTGAAAATAGGAAATCTTCAGAATAACCAAAGTTCTTGTACTGGTAGAATAACTTACTTGCATGTGACAGAGTATTGTTACAGATATTTGGTATCTTTCCCACCTATTTTTCAGCTATATTGATATCAGATGAAGTTTGATGACAATAGCAATGGAGAAATGAGTGCTGTAGTCTGATCAAGTGACAGGCTTTGCAGAGGTTATCTGGAATTATTCTTGGTGCCCATTTACAGTTCTTGGCACACCTTTTTCCTTATATAGAACTGTTGTGGCATAACGTGGTGTTTTTAGTGGGACGTTGGCTGATTACCTGCAACTACAACTACCTGAAGGGTGGTTGTGGCCAGGAGGGAGTTGGTCTCTTCTCCCAGGCAACCAGCACCAGAACAAGAGCTCACAGTCTCAAGCTGCATCAGAGGAAGTTCAGGCTTGAGGTGAGGAGAGAGAGTTCTCTTCACAGAGAGAGTTGTTAGCCATTGGAATGGGCTGCCCAGGGAGGTGGTGGAGTCACCATCCCTGGAGGTGTTCAAGAGGGGACTGGATGTGGCACTTGGTGCCATGGTTTAGTCATGAGGTCTGTGGTGACAGGTTGGACTTGATGATATTTGAGGTCTTTTCCAACCTTGTTCATTCTATGATTCTATGAAATTTCAGTGTAGTTTTTAAGATTCCTTTTATAAATTGCCTGTAATAACAGCCTCATTTGCACTCCAAAGTCTAAATCTGCAATGATGTTTTTAAACAGTTCTTTCTTCTTGTGTCCATTCATCTTGTAATTAGGCAAGGGTTTTCTGGGTTTCAACATAAATACCATCCTCTAATTGGCTATTTTCAACATAGCTCTTGAAAAAGGAAATGGCTACCTGCATTTGATAGTAGTTTAGGCTTACTAGAGGAGAGGGTTCAAGCCCACTGATCTGTTATAGTTGAATATATGCCTGTTATCTGTTAGATATCACTTTAAATATAGAGAAAAAACCCTTTGTATACAGAAGATTCATGTTCTTCCTTGTTGTTTTGAACTAATTTCTAAGACTGTTTCCAAAAAATTGTACCAATTCCTGTGTCTCATAGTAAGCTGTCATACAGCTGATTTGCATTTTTACTGTAAGTTTTTATGTCCTCTTTTTCAGAATCCACATCCATCCTCACTGATTTCAGAGGGATCAACCTTTGAAGTGCCAGTTACAAAAGCAGTTCAGCTCACTAAAGAAGATGCAATAAAAACTGCATTGCTCTTAGAGCTTGATGTTGCAGTAAGTTGAAATAAAGGGTGAAATCATGTGTGTTATGTATAATAACTTGGGGAAAAATATTTGCTTGGCTGTTCAAAAAAGAAAAAATCATTCCCTATACAGTAGAATGTCAGCTTAGGCTGCTCTGTTTTGTAAATGCAAAGCTTGATTTGCTCACTGAAAAATATGACTCCACGGAAGTCAAAACAGAAATGAAGTGTCAAGTTAGTTTATTTGTCATTTCATGGATATTGTATTGAAGGGAATTTGTAGGGGAGAAGGGCAGACAGGGAATACTGAAAACTAGCAATCTTTCAGTTTTTAAGTATACAGTTTGAGAAATATTCAGAAACTGAATTGTGACTATTTCATGTGGTAGGTAATCTACACAAGTAATACTTTGACTAGTCTAATGAAGTGATAAGAATAATTAGCTCTTGAGCACTGTTTCTACCTCTGGCATTCATTTGCTCCGAGTTGCTAATATATTACTCAAACTGTCAACCCTGTAATCCTAGGTGTAAAAACTGGTTTAGTTTATTCAGGAAAGATCATCCTCTTAATATGTATTTGTTCTCCTCTTGTGTAGACTGCTCAGCAGTTCTTACTAAAGAGTGACTAAATATTTAAGCCAGATAAAGAAAGATTTTTCTAATTAGTAAGGTTAAACCTGAAAAGAAACAGTGAAGGGCTAGTACACAGTAAAAAATTTGTGACTTCATGTGACTGTTACAGTGGGAGGATTGGGGATGCTGTTGGCCTTGGTTTGTGATACAACTTAATAGAAACCATCTCATGTTTTAAAACAGGATATAATCTTTGACTACCAACCTGGAGATGCTTTCTGTGTTATGTGTCCCAACAGTGCCAGTGAGGTGGAAGAACTTCTTCGTGTCTTGGGACTTTCTGAAAAAGGAGAGTACTTTGTTTCTGTAAAGGTTAAGCAGGGCACTAAAAAGAAAGGTATGGAGGTCATGAATGAATACTCCTTTCTGTAGTAGTTGTGAACATTTTATTACTGGGACACAGCTGTAATTTCATGGAGTCATGTTGGAAGTTAGAGAAATGTGTTAACAAAGAGAGGACCCAGAATGCTGCTGGTGGTTTTGCCATAGATGAGTTAGTTTCTAACTAGAAACTTGAGCCTGGCATTGGTGTTCGTCCATCTCATTCTCCTGTGCTGTTTCATGTTTATGTAGATAAGTCTTTAATCACATATCCCAGAAATGCCTCACTTGAAATTAAAATCCATCTTTGTACAGCACTTCACATCAATCTGTTTCACATACTAAGAGACCTCCACTTCTGAAGCAGAAGACATAGTGCTGGCTCAGGGTGCCTTTTAAGGGGCTTGTACATCTATGTGGATCTGTTCTGCTGAGTCCTACAATTCCATGCTTCACATTGGCTAGATCATTAGAAAACTTAGGATTGTTCCAATTTTTAGGAGTGCTTGTTCATAGTGGGGGGTGGAAATATAGATGTTCATTTTTCCTGGTAAGCATTCCTCTGAGTTTCTTCTATCTGGAAAGTTTCAACAAAGCCTTGTGTAGTTTAGTAATGAAATTTCTTTGAACACTCATGTATTTGATCTTTTTTCTTCCTACTTTCCTGCGAAGTTTTGAGTTTTCATTTGAAAATTGTCATTGATTCTTATTTGGAAAACTCTTTTGATGTTTAGTTTATAGTTTCCACTAACCAGCTGGGTCTTGAACATACAGAACTGACTACAGTTTAGTTTTCTTGTATTTCTTGAAGGAACAAGCACTCTGTAATGCTGTTTTTGGAATTTAATAGATGTATGTATTGTGTTTTGTTTTGGTTATCTCTCCCTGAATTAGGAGCAGCTTATCCACAACACATTCCTCAAAGAAGCACTCTGAAATTCATTCTAACCTGGTGTCTGGAAATAAGAGCCATTCCCAAAAAGGTGTTTATGTGTTTCTTCTTTTAAAGATAAATCCTTAGCAGTTCTGTGCTGTATGGCCACTTACAGATCTATTCTTTGTGTGTAGTTAGCATGATTCTTTGTGAATGGGGATGATGTATGATGCTGTTTGTTCGTTCGAGTACTTTAGCTGGCAAACTATGAAATACTGCAATCTTTATTCTCTCAACAGTATGAGTAGGCAAAGAGAGCTGGCTGTGGAGTATTGCCCAATTCTGGTTTTAGAACATGCCAGCTTTGTTGCCTGTTCAGTGTAGAATGTGCTTTATGTAACTCCATACTCAAAGCTATTGTCTGAAAGTTCAGTGCTTGAGCACACTCAAATTACTTTCCAGGTATTCTTTCAGAGGAATATATCACATGATTGCACATCTGATTCGGATGACTTCTTTTATGCACTGTGTCTATTTCCATCTTTCTTTTGGAACAAAACTTGTAACTGTTTACTTCTGCTTTCTACTTTTTACATTTTACCATCCTCAATTTAATCATCCCTTAAGAAAGCTTGCAATACCATTATGTAGGCATAAATTATAGAATAAAACACCATGACAACATTTACATGAATCATGAAATACCATACTTTATTTACAGTAATGTCTTTTAAAACCATATATGATTCCTTTCCTGGCTTCTGGTACTTAGCAGATGCTTTTCTGTCTGAAATTAATTTACCTTATGGAGCTGTTTACTTAACTTAGTGCAAATACATCAATTAGAAAGCCTTTCATAAATTTGGAATTTTTCAGGAAATCAGTTGTGCATGTTTATTGGTCTCCTCACTCTGGTGACGCAGGATTTTTTGATCTGCTGGCTGGTCCCAGACATTAAAATGGTAGTCCCAAAAAAAGAAAGAAAAATGTCAATTTTTCACTGTATGTAAAAGTGGGCGTTAGGAAATAAATTGTATTATTCATTAACCTGTCAGGTGACTGCTTCCTGTCCCCAGGCAAATAATTTTTTTCCCAGCTTTATGACCATTTTCCCAAATGGACAAGTTTTTTTTTTACCCTTCACTCTTCTCTTCTTCCCTGTAGGCATTTTTACGAGCTCTTGTCGAATGTACCAGTGATGCAGGAGAAAAACGGAGGCTTCAAGAGCTTTGCAGCAGACAAGGAGCCTCTGATTACACACGCTTTATTAGAGATTCTAATGTTTGCTTGCTCGATTTACTACATGCTTTTCCAAGCTGTAAGCCTTCACTTAACCTGTTAATTGGTAAGTGATTGATTTAGGTTTAATTTGGTTTGGTTTCTGAAAATGCATTAGACTAGATGTTCAGTTTCTCAAGAAAGGGGAACAACTGTTCAGTTAACCGCTTTAGAAATTTTTTGGTATTGATAATGATCAAACCAAAGCTGTTGTTGGGGAGCAAAGCTCTGTTCTCCAGTTTGTAGTCTTTGCCCTTCATTTGGCAAACACTTAGGTTTGTACCTATGCTTCAATTGACTGTGGACTGCTCCTGCACATAAAAAAAGTAAGCACAAGTGTTTTCAGGTGTTCCAGAAACTGTTCATCAGCTGCTTTTTTGCAACCCCTGATTTCCCTGCCTGCATGTTCTTTTCTTGCACCTTTACCTGTTGAAACAAAAAGCTTTTCCCAGTATATTTGTAGCTACATAATGTCCAGTACGCTCACTGGGTTCCTTATGTAGGACAGTGAAGGAATTAGACTTAACTGTAACCATCTCAAATACATCTGAAAATACTGGCAGTTATTTTCCAGACTAAAACCCAGAATTTCTTAATGTATTTCTTAATGTGAAACAGAAAAAATTGCTTTTTATGTTCTTTCGGTTGTCTTCTCCACACCTACCCCAAATCTCTTTGGGGATTTAAAAAAATAAATGCAAGCTCTTCTCCACTTTATACTATACATGAATTTTCACAATGAAAGCAAAAATGATTGGCTTTTCAAAGACCGTATTGTTCACACCAAAGCAACTGAACTGAACAAAAGGGAAGTTTTTGAAATGTGTATCTCCAAGGAAGTAATGTGTTGAGTGGACTTAGCCAACATGAGCCTGCAGTGTGCCCAGGCGGCCAAGAGGGCCAATGGCATTCTGGCCTGCATCAGGAACAGCGTGGCCAGCAGGAGCAGGGAGGTCATTCTGCCCCTGTACACTGCACTGGTTAGGCCACACCTTGAGTCCTGTGTCCAGTTCTGGGCCCCTCAGGTTAGGAAGGATGTTGACTTGATGGAACGTGTCCAGAGAAGGGCAACAAAATTGGTGAGGGGTTTAGAACACAAGCCCTATGAAGAGAGGCTGAGGGAGCTGGGGTTGCTTAGCCTGGAGAAGAGGAGACTCAGGGGTGACCATATTGCTCTCTACAACTACCTGAAGGGAGGTTGTAGCCAGGCAGAGGTTGGTCTCTTCTCCCAGGCAGACAGTACCAGAAGAGGACACAGTCTCAGGCTGCCCCAGGGGAGGTTTAGGCTGGATGTTAGGAAGAAGTTCTATACAGAGAGAGTGATTGCCCATTGGAATGGGCTGCCTGGGGAGGTGGTGGAGTCACCATCATTGGAGGTATTCAGGAGGAGACTTGATGGGGTGCTTGGTTGCATGGTTTAGTTGATTAGCTGGGTTGGATGATAGGTTGGACGTGATGATCTTGAAGGTCTCTTCAAACCTGGTTCATTCCATTCCATTCCATTCCATTCCATTCCATTCCATTCCATTCCATTCCATTCCATTCCATTCCATTCCATTCCATTCCATTCCATTCGTGTTGTTTTCAAGTGATTTCACTGAACTTAACTCTGACTTGCAACTATTTTCTGCAGCAGAGCATCTTTAAAATATGTCAGGGTGTCCATGTACTGGTTGGAATATCTGCAAAAGGGTGGTACATGTGGGAAAACAGTTCAAAATGCAGTTAGATTGTGTGATACCATGTTACCCCACTGTATGCTTTCTAGCATTTGGTATACCTGCCCAGTTCTTTTTGTATTGCTCACTTACTCTCACCATTTTCCACCACACTGTTCACTTAGTAATATGTTTGTCTCCTTTTAATATGCCCTTTACCTGAGCCAAAATGGGCAGTCTGCATGCAAGTGGTTCCTTTGAAGGAACCAGTGAGTTTGACCTTTTCTGTGAACATACATACATATAAATGTGTGTGATACATACAGCGGGTTTCTTATTGAAAAAATGCTCATAAACTCCTGTCTCTGTTGTTGGCTTTTTTAGATATGATTTCAAGTATTTGTATAGGCACTCAGTGGTCCGAAATTGAACTGGCACATCTCTTTCTGGGACTTCATGTATAAGAAATCTTCAGACAAACAATTCTAATTCTGAGAACTTATGAACTCTTAGATGAAATGTGAGAAAAATAAAATTTCAGGCTTCACCTTATCCACTAGCTGCTGGTGTCTCTTCTGTGCACCTTACAGTTGTTTTTAGTTGACCAACAACCCCATAAATGAACTGTTGTGACCTCACTTTATAGGTTCTTTAACAGATGTTCCACAACATCATGAACTCTATTTTGTATATTTTTTTCAAGTCTGATTTAAAGCTTATTTCTAAACCATAAACACTGAATGTTAACAGAGTAACATTAGTAGTAATCTATTTTTAACATAAACATTCTTATTTTCATTGGGGTGAATCAAATAATAAGTAAGGATTTGGGGAGTTTAATTTTTTTTTTTTTTTTTTCCCAGAACATCTTCCTAAATTACAAGCCAGATCCTATTCGGTGTCAAGGTAATGAATATTCAAGTTATATCTCCCTGGTAATTTAAGTATGCTTTGTCCTCAAATGTGTGTGTGTAGGTTACAATCTAAAGTACTGAGAGTAATGAATGATAAAAACCTCAGGAAAAAAATATTTTGTCCCTGTTGCAAAAAAAACACACAGTGACTATTTCAAACATGGGGTTTTGAGTGTCTGGGAAGCCTAGTAGAGTAGAAGAAGCTCACACATTTGTGAATCTGGTTGGAATTTGGATTCTCGTCTATGAACACTGGCTGCTGAGTCCAACTTTAAGATGTTTCCTAATTATCTATTAATATCACAGAGTCAAATGAATTGTGTGAATCTTGATTTAATTCAGTTGCTTTTCATTGTGAACGGACCTGCTGCTAGATTCTACAGCCATTTCTCAGGTCTTGTGCATTTTTTATGCTCTTGTCTTTGCAGTTCAAACTTGTATCAGCCAGGAAAACTGTGTTTTGTATTCAATATTGTGGAGTTCCCTGTCTGTCCCACTAGACGAGTCTCACGGAAGGGAGTATGTACAGGGTGGCTTGCTGAGTTAGTGGCACCTCTACTGCACCCCATTAAAAACACTGTGGATACAAAAGGAGGAAGCTTTTCAACTGAAAAGGTATGGCTATTAGCTCTAAACTCCTTAACTGTTAAATGTATGCACGTTTGAAACAACTGCAGAGTTTTTTTCTGTGCTCTGATACAAGTATTTTGGCAATACACGCATTCATTTTCTAGTATTACCCTATTTGTAAGGTCACATTCCCTTTTATAACATGTCTAGAACTCTATTACTAAGTCAGTAAACTTACAATACAATACAATACAATACACCAGGTTGAAAGAGACCTTCAAGATCATCACGTCCAACCCATCAACCAATCCAACCCACCTAAACAACTAAACCATGCAACCAAGCACCCCATCAAGTCTCCTCCTGAACACCTCCAATGATGGTGACTCCACCACCACCACAGGCAGCCGATTCCAATGGGCAATCACTCTCTCTGTATAGAACTTCTTCCTAACATCCAGCCTAAACCTGCCCTGGCGCAGCCTGAGACTGTGTTTTCTTGTTCTCGTACTGGCTGCCAGGGAAAAGAGACCAACACTCTGCCTGGCTACAACCTCCCTTCAGGTAGCTGTAGAGAGCAATAAGGTCACCCCTGAGTCTCCTCCAGGCTAAGCAACCCCAGCTCCCTCAGCCTCTCTTCATAGGGCTTGTGTTCCAAACCCCTCACCAACTTTGTTGCCCTTCTCTGGACACATTCCAGCAAGTCAACATCCTTCCTAAACGGAGGGGCCCAGAACTGGACACATTTTACTTGATCCATGAATACCTGAGATGTGAACCTTACATTGCTGATGGAGTTGTTTCCTACCCTTCTCTAGTCCTAAGTGAGTCTTGGAAGGTATTTTCATGAACTAAAATACTACTGTGCAATGAAACAGCTACAACTATTGGTGCTGTAGAAGAGACACACTTGGTCACTTACAGGAAAGGGTGGCATATAGTAGGGGAGAAATGGTAAAACTCACTTGTCAGATCTTGCAGTTAGCAAAGGCCAGGTTGTTGAATATGTCACAGGGGGTAGCTGTCTATGGTGCTTCTGATGTGCATCGCAAATGTTTTGGCATGGAGGATGTTTTAGAAGGTACGTTTGGGGCTTTTTTTCATCTTGGTAGAGAATTTTTGTAGTTAATTGTTCTCAAAGTTATTAGATGTAGGTTTGTCATGGTTTTAAACTCAGCTGCAGCCAAGCACCACACAGCTGCTCACACAATTCCTCCTCAATCCCTCCCCCAGTAGGATTGGGAGGAGGAGTTGGGAGCAAAACGTAAAACCTCACAGGCTTGAGTTAAGGAGAACAATGACAGCAATGCAAAGAACATGTGAACAGCAGGAATACAACAATAGTAAAATTAATATATAAAGCAAGTGTTGTAAAATGCAACACTTGCACCTGCCTGTGCACCAAAAGCCCGAGACAGAAAACCATCTCAGCCCTCACCCGTTATACAGTGGCCATGACATTGTGTGCCTCAGTTGGGTGTGGCCCCATCCAAGAAAATTAAGAAGAAAATTAATCCTCTGCTGGCTGAACCCAGGAAAGCGATAATGATTAAAAATTTGGAATTCTACTATATAATTAATGGGATGAAAGAATTATTGCCAGTCTAATCTCTATTTTATTTTAAAAACTGGAAGCAAGTGTAGAATTTGGTTACAAGAAAACTATGCCAACAATTTGAGATGTTGATCTGGCAAAATGGAAGGGAAAGCCATACAAATGATCTTCATTTTTTTAAAAACTAGCTCAGAATTCAAACTGAATTAACATGTGCATCATACCTCTTATTCCAGTATCCATATCTTTATTTAAAATGTGATTGCTTTGCAGTATATTAAAAATCAAACATGAAAAAGAGGTGGAGTTTAAAAAAAAATTACAAAATGAGTCTGAATAAAATTTGGAACTATTTGTATCTGCTGTGCAAGTTAGAATTCAGCCTAGATAAATATGCAGCGATGCACATAGATTGCAGAAATACATGGAATACCAACTCAAAATAGATGAGTGTGATCTTATGCAAAAATACCTTAACTGAAAACACTTTACAGTATAAATGTTCCCCATTTGCAATATTTTTAAAGGAATGATGAGTTTGGAATCATTAATAGGGAAGATAGACTCCTAAATCAAGCGCAGTTCAAAGTAGTAAGTATAACAGAAATGGAAATACTGCTCCTCCACCAGCAAGAATTACACTATTTTTTTTATCATCATGAAATCAGGAAGATAATCCTGTTTAATGGTATGGTATCTATAGTGAAGTAAGTTATAAGAAATGAACAGTGGTAAGCCACTCAGATTTACAGAACAGAGTTTAAGTAACTTTGCTCAGTGCTTCACTCCTTCCTTAAACTTCTAAGTAAATTCAAATCCTCTCATAATTAATGTACAAAATAAATCAGATGTTCACTTATGACTTTAATGGACGAAGCTCTGCTGTGGCTTCTGTTGAGTCTTGAATAATCTTTTAAAGTTTTAAAAGTAGCAGTCTCTTATTCTCTATATATTGTGTTAGGCATACTGCAGAGAGGAGTTGTTAGAGCTCCAAAGAAAGTTAAATGTCTTTCAAACAGAGGTGTGCAAATCAGATTTAGAGTTCATCAGTGGAATGATATAAACCATTTTCAAGGTCATTGAGCACCCGTGTGCATTTTTTGAAGGTAACATAAAGCTTCCATGAAAGTTAAGAAAACAAGCTCAGTATCAGTAGGCTCTAAACAAATCCTCACCTCCACTGGAATATTTTTGGATGTCGTAATGTTAAAACCGGTTAATTGCCTATAAAGCAATAAAGTAGCTCTACTTCCCTTTGACTACCAAATCCAAACTTTCTATGAATTCTGTAACAGTATTCCCCAAATTTATTGTGCAGCCAATTTTAATAGTATTGCCTGGTTAGAAAAGACTTAAAATCGAATCCAACTAAAATATACCATTTCCCCGTACACAGCTGTTAGACCGTCTTCACATTTGATTTGACTGTTATTTTTCATATTCAGATAGTTGTGTGGTTTTCCCTAGTTTTCCTCCAGAGGGATTAATAGGTTTGTAAATATAGTATGAAATTTTATCCTAAATTTGTGTGTTATTATAATTAATCTCTACGTAAACATCCTGAAGATTCTATGAATGTCATTCTATTTTCATTGCTTAAGAATATTTTCTGATTGTATTCTACCTAATTTTATTTTAGATAACAATTTTTGCTCGTCCAAACAATACTTTCCACTTACCTCCAGACCCATCTGTCCCACTCATGATGGTTGGTCCAGGAACAGGAATTGCACCATTTATTGGTTTCCTGCAACATAGGTATGTACTGGATTGTTAACTGGAAAGCAACCTTTTGATGTTGAACAAAATGCAGCCTCAGGTTTCGAGTAGAAATGCAGTTTCATTTTTTCACTTTTTCCCACAGTAGTGTGCTGAAACAGTGTTACTGGTTTTTAATGAGTAGTGCTTTTTTATTTGTTTTTTTTAAATCAATAAAACTTACACTTTCATTTGACTGTACTTAATCTCCATAGTGGATATATGAGGAACTGGGTGAACCGTAGAAGCAGTAATAAGAAATCAAATCCTTTATCTCTGTTGCTATTGGAAGTTCTGTAAGTACATTTTAGAAACAGTATTGATTAGCATAAGTTTGGGTTTCAAAATCTCTTTCTTTCATAAGTGGCATCTATATTAGAAACCTTAGCATGATGAAACCAGGTTTTCTCCCACATTTCCTTATTTCTGTGTGTTTTCACATTTTGATGTTTTAAGATGAGGAGCTTGCCCTTCAACTGGGCAGTAGTCTTGGGTTTTGTGGGTTTTTATCTGAGGCAAGGCAGATCCCTACTTTTTGCCCTCCAACCTGAGCAGTGTAATTTTTCAAGGCAGAGAGATGTGTATTCAGAAAATGACAGATACACTATCAAGAATGTGTAACAACGTGGTCGTTTGAAGGAAACAAAGAATGGGAAGAGTGGAGTTTCTGGGTGGGAATGGTTGCCAGTTTTATAGGTAATCAATATATATCAATCCTATGTGGTTTATTAGTTCCTGCAAGATAGTAGTGTCTCAGTCCAGAGAAGAAAAGAGACTCAGTTCTTTTGAATATTCCCATGTTAGGAAATTAGAGGCACAAGCGAGGCCAAAATATCAACTGCGAGGCTATTTATCAACAGAATAAAGTGGACAGAACAGAAGAAGGCAGAGAGAGGGAAAAAAAAATGGAGAGAGAGAGGGAGAAGAGGGAGAGAGAATTGGAAAGGAATTATATTACCAACCCCCAAGACAGTTTGGATCTGTGGAGGAAGGGTGCTGCCGCATTGGTGTAGAGATGTCATCCTTGTTGGCTGTGCTGTCCTCTGATGGAGGAGGGAAGGAGGGCCTCAAGTCAGGCTATGCAGAGAAGACTGACCACACTGCTTAAAGCTAGCTGCATGTTTACAAGGTTTACAGCTTGGCCAAAGACTCTTCGATCCCTCTCTTCTTGTCGTGACCAGCAGTGTGCACGGGTGGCCAAGAAGGCCAATGGCATCCTGGCCAATATCAGGAATAGTGTGGCCAGCAGGAGCAGGGAAGTCATTCTGCCCCTGCACTCAGCACTGGTTAGGGCACAACTTGAGTCCTGTGTCCAGTTCTGGGCCCCTCAGTTTAGGAAAGGTGTTGAGTTGCTGGAATGTATCCAGAGAAGGGCAACAAAGCTGATAAGGGGTTTGGACCACAGCCCTGTGAGGAGCAGCTGAAGGAGCTGGGGTTGCTTAGCTGGGAGAAGAGGAGGCTAGGGGAGACCTTATTGCCATCTACAACTACCTGAAGGGAGACTGTAGCCAGGTAGGGATCAGTCTCTTCTCCCAAGCAACCTGTGACAGGAGGAGAAGACACAGTCTCAAGCTGTACCATGGGAGGTTTTGGCTGGTTGTTAGGAAGAAATTCTTCACAGAAAGAGTGATTTGCCATTGGAAGGGGCTGCCCAGGCAGGTGGTGGAGTCACCATCACTGGAAGTGTTTAAAAAGAGACTCTATGAGGCACTTTGTGCCATGGTTTAGTTGATTAGATGGTGTTGGATGATAGGTTGGACTCGATGTTCTCAGAGGTCTTTTCCAACCTGGTGTATTCTGTATTCTGAGATCCCAAAGTCCTTCTCTGAGCAGTCTCTTCAGCTCCATGAGTTGCAGCAGGCGGAACTTAGGACATGGAGAGACGGTTCCTTCTGATCTGCTGCTTTCAGGCTACATGGTGATGTCTTTTTTTCTTCTCCTGGCCATTGCTCAGGTCCTTATTCTGAGCAGGTGTTGCTCAGGTCTTTTATACATTTTTTTAGGTATATGTCCAGGTGGTGAATCCATTGTCCTTTTCACCATCCTCCCTTTCCAGGGTAGCTGATAGGTAGAGATGATCTTGTCTATACACATTCCAGAGGCTCGTTATCCAGTGGCGTCTGCCCAATACACATCAGCTATTGTCTGGTCCAGTAGCAAAGATGTTTTTATCTTTGTTGATTCACATCAAGAGAGACAAGATTTAGTCTCTTACAAGTAGTTTCTTGCATCTTTTAACATTGTTTTTTAAAAAAACTTTTTATTTGAGAGAAAAGTGAAATTTTGCAGTTATGTTTCTGGCTCTATGCTTCTGCTTTAACCAAATCATTATATGCAATCCTTACTACTTAACTCCCAAATACAGCTTTATCTCTCAAAAGTATTTTGCATTTTATTTTAAAGGACTCATCACATTTCATAAACATTTGATCAATGATAAAATCTCTCTGAAAATGTAATTGGAAAGTTGAAGCAAAAACTCATCTAAAGTAATGCCTTCTTCATTATTTCAAGAAAATACAGTAACTCTTCTGATGATCTGATAGTAAATAGACTGTTATTCATAAAGTCCAGCAGGTTTCTACAGCTGAATGGAAAGCATGCTAAGACTGGTTTGAGTTTTCCCAGATGTTTTTACAGGGCTTCCAATGAAGGATAAGGGGTAGTGATCTCCTTATTCAGCAGGCAGGAATGTTTCATGCAGTTTGAAAGTGTCAATCTTGACCACTCCAATATGAAACTGTGGCAAAAATCCTCATTTAAAGTTGATTGATTTTGTGCTGGGCCAAAATTGAGTATTCAGGAAAATCAAATAAGGACTGTTTGACTGTGATTTACTTTGAGTTGTTTCACATTTCTGCCAATACAGAGGTTCATCAAAGCATTAATTTAAATGAGAATTAGGTTATAGACGTTTTAGATTCTGCACTTGATAGAACAGGATTGAATTTTTAAAATTTATTTATTTTGTCTCTGTAGGCAGAAGCTCAGAGAAGAGCATCCTGATTGGGAATTTGGAGAGACGTGGCTGTTTTTTGGTTGTCGGCATCAGGATCGAGACTATTTGTTCAAGTGAGTTCACTATTTAGCATTCATTTCATATTCTTGAGGCAATGCTTATCATTGAGCCATTACTAACAGTTTCTGTTGCCTTTCAGAGATGAGCTCAGATGTTTCCTTGAAAACGGCACATTAACTCATCTGAAGGTTTGTTTCTCAAGAGATTCTTCAACTGCAGAAGTAGCCCCACCTAAATATGTGCAAGATGTCATCAGGCTTTATGCTAAGGAAGTTGCCAGAGTCCTGCTGAAAGAGAAAGGTTACTTCTATATATGTGGGTGAGTAGAATGCAGATGGACTCTCTCAGAGAGAGAACAGTTATCAGAAGTTTGAGGCTTTGAAAACAATTAGAGATGTCTGAAGAAAGTGCCAATAGGACACCGAATGCACCTTGCTGGAATGCAATTTTCATTAGCGGGTTCCTTTTTTTCTAATAGTGTCTTGAAAGTGTAACCACGTGTGACCACTTGTAATCACTCAGTTCCACTGATTGCTTTAGTCACTTAGTATTTCCTTTTCTTTTTTAGTATTCAGTTAAGCTCTGGTTACTGTCAAGGGAGAGCTATCTGAATACTCAAGTGAGAATCTTGACATGCAGTGTACAAGCTATGCTTTCATTTGGGTTGATTTTTGAATGCCTCTTTTCCAACATTATCTTGCTTTTGCAGCTGTTGAAAAAAATACATTACTATGCATTACCCTTCTCTTTTTTTTTTTTTCTTCTTTTTTTTTGTTTAGGGATAAGAAGCACATGGCTGATGGTGTAAGTGATGCTGTAGTGGACATCTTCAGCATGGAAACAGAAGGTGACAAATTGGAAGCAATGAAAATCCTGGCTGTGCTTCGAGAAGCAAACCGATATTTGCAGGATGTTTGGAGCTAAATATTTCACTTTTTCTGTGCCTTTGCAACACAAAAGATTTTGTTTCATGCGTGTTTTTAACTAAAGGTTATTATTAAAAGTGTTGTCTGTAGTCACCCAAATCTTAACTTTCTTAATTGACATTTCAAGGAGGAATGTGAAACCTTTTAAACAGCAACAAATGAGAGTGCTTTTTGAAGTGTATGAGAGTTTAATGATGTTACAGAATGAAGTGTCTCAGTGCCTTGATTCTCTCATTTTAAGATTGGTTTAATATAGAAAGTAAAAACATATGCACTTGTACAATTGTATGCTTACATCTTGTATTTTTTCTGTAACACATAGGTCAAGAAGCTACAGAGTAAATATGTTACACACTGATCTGTGCATCATCAAGTACATTACTAACTTGCCAAAATTTATTTGAACGCTTCCTAGATACTTCCTGACAGTATTTACATCTTTTGCAGCTTCCAAAACTGCCAAAATGAATGAATGTTCAGAATGTTGCACAGAAAGTGCTTTTTTCATTCCATCATGTGCAGAAGTTTTGCTGCACTCCATGCTAATCCTTACTACATTTTCTTGCATAATTATTTTGAAATTACTTTCATTTCTTTCTCCAGAACATTTGTGGTTTAATTTATGAGCAAACTCACCAATTTTAGATGATAGTATTTCTGTGCAGTTGAGAATAGAGAGATTTTGTCAGATACTGTGCTTGGCTAAAGTAGTGTCTGTGGTAGATACGATATCAGGTACCTGAAGACTTATTTTTAAAAACAACTTTGTCACCATATTGCCATAGATAATTTAAAATGTATCTGATTCTCAGATTCGCTGCTTGAATAGACAAATTCAGATGCAGCTCTCTGCGGTGCTGAATTGCATGTAAATACCATTTATATTCAATCCATTATTCTGTAGGGTTTTATTTTTTTAAGGAGACTGAAAACTTAACTTTGAGTGTAATAGTTCACATGAAGTCATATGCCTGTACATATTCTCATTGCGTGTTCATGTTCTGATGCAACCAATTACTGATATATCTCTTATATAAGAAGGACTTCTCTTTATTTTAGCAGCTCTGTCATCCTGTGTCTCAAACTGATAGCTTCAGATTTTTTTTCTCCTCTTCAAATGGGAATTTTATGCCTCCAAGTCTGACTCCCCTCCGGTTAACACTTCACCAAAACTCAGCCTGGTAGCCTTAATTTCAGTGTTTATATAATAAATGACAGTCTTTCTATGATAAATAATGACAGAAGATTTTCAGTGTTCTTCTCTGCTCTGATTTTTGTGATGTTGTGGAGGAATGAAGATGAGACAATCACTGCAATCTGACTGGAAGAACAATGCATTGTAAAAGTTATGGTGTACAAGTTCTGGTCAGTTATGAATTGAGAGATGACTCTATGTTGGTAGAATAGTATGAGCAACTGCTTTGGATATGAAAATTGAGCTAGTTGATACAGTGGTCTAACATAAAGACTAAATATAAACTATTTTAATGAATCTTGAGTCTGCTCTTCATTGAAGAAAATGTGCAAGCATAAAACATACTCAGTATTATTAGTGTTGCCTACCACAAAGAAATTAAAATACTTTTAAATTGATGGGAAAAGCAATGTGTGAATTTGTTTAGTCTCAAGGCCCTATTCAAATATGGCTTATATTGAAAAAAACTTTTATACAAATGCAAATTAGTCTTGAAAAGTCTATTCAGCACCACTACAAATTACATTTACTTTCATTAGTATGTGAATAAATGCTCCACTTCTGGTGGGAAGTTTGTTACACTGACAAAGCACTCAAAGCTGCTCGTGCTTATTAAAAAAAGCAAAGGTTCTGCGGCTGATTTGAAAACAACAGTTTTGTAATGCTTCATCAGTCAGGGATATTAATTTCTAATCTGCTTTTAACTCTATGGCTTAGGTGATTAATGCATTCTATTGTAACTGGGGAGGAGGCAGAAGGACTGTTTCCTGTACTTTTTCCTCAGTGGTGGGACAATGGCATTTTTTAGTTGTCTCTCTGGCCTCATGAGAAAACAGTGTTGGCTGCCCTTGATTTATGAACATTGCTGAGCAAACTTTCAAACACATGAAGAAATGCAACAAATTTAGTTCATCTAAATCTCACTGGCTTTTACAGCTTTTGTAAGAGTTATGCATTATGAGCTGACATTGCAGTCAAAATACAGGGGAATCTGTGTATTTTGTAAATAGGTTATTATCCAGTGTTTCAATTTACATATCCAACATGGATTGCAAGTCAACTCTATGTTATGTTCGTAAGATCATGATGATCGGGGAGGTTCCTGAGGTATGGAATAAAGCAAGTTTTACTCCTGTCTTCAAGACAGACCATGAGGAAGATCTGAATAGCTGTAGGCTGGTAAGATTCACCTTGATCCCTGGGAAGGTGATGGGCCAAATCCTGCTAGAAACCATTTCTAAAGGTGAAATGGTAACCTGGGTTAGTCATTTTGAATAATGACGGTTATGTGGAAATAGCCCCTGGCCAATGTGGTAAGCTTCTAAAATAAAAAGTCTGTCTTGCTGTATCAGAGGAGAGCAGTTAGATGTCATTTGATCTCAGTTGCGGTGCTGCTTTTAACACTATCTTATGGGTGGAATGCATCTAAAGTAAACAGTGAGGTTGATTGAAAAGTGGCTGAACTGCTTGTCTCCAGTGGTTGTTGGCTCAGCTAATCCATCCAGTCACTAGTGGACAGCGTTGGTCCAGCCCTGTTTAGCATCTTCATTAATGACCTGCACAATGGGGCAGGGTGCATTCTCAGAAAGTCGGTAGATGATCCAGAAGAAGGGGTGCACTAGGGGTTGATGAGAGTGCTGCCTTTTAGAAGGACCCTGACCAGCTGCGGTGAAAAGCCAACAAGAATCTCATTTGCAACTGATAATTTGCAAGTGCTTTTCTTAGCTTGATTGCTGGTACCTCTCTTACATGGAGTGTTTTCCCCACATTTCTGACTTCAGTTTCAATGAAAATAAATTCCCCAAGGAAACCTGCAAATGAAGAGGGAGTTCTACAGAGGTTACTCAAAACTTGCACATTATGGAATTTGAGGTGTTCTTTGATGCCTCTGATAACTACAGCATAAGACAATGGTCTGCGGTATACATTTGGTCTTTCTGACACTTAATGCTTTCTGGAATGTTCCATGTTTGGAAGGGGCAGATTGAGTGAGAGGATTTAATGGACCACTTCTGCAGCCTATCCAGTCTATCCACTTCCTTTTTCCTGGTGTTTGCATTAAAAATTATCATATTTGTTGTCTTGTAAAGCTTTATGTTGAAGTCCAGCAGTATTTTTTCCACTGAAAGATTTTCAGCATCATCTTAAGTGCTAGCATAGGACTACATTTATTTTATGTTCCTGCTTTGTTTTGGGTCAAAGCCAGAATAATCTTTTAAGGCATGATATGAACTTGTGTATTTGTTACATCTGGGCAAGTTCATCCTCAACAAAGCTAAATTAAAAACAAACTGGTTGACTAATGGTGAGTTAGGCTGCAAGAAAGTGCATACACGCTTCAGTTAGACAAAGTATAATGCCAGCTAGCCTAACAAACCAGGGTTTGGGTTGTTTTTTTACTGTTGGGCTTGTGCAAAGAATTATTAAATTGCAATTTTTTGAGCCATATATTAAGGCTCTGCAGCACACGGCTTTGATCTGGACAGGTACTTGTGAGTTTCAGATGATCACTTATAATTAAATTTCTAATGCATCCGAAGAACTTGGTTAAGACTTGTAATACTGATGTGCATGGTAGACAACTCTGAAAGTTTCTAGTGTGATGTTAATATACAGGTAAGCCTATTGGGGCTAACCCAGAACAGTCTACTTTGAAATAAGGGACTTACAGATTTTGAGTTCATGTACTCCTATCAGTGAGAGGCTGTAAATTCTTGTATTTATGACCTGGTGATATGACCTGAAGTATGACAAGTAGGTTTTTTTCCAATATACTTAGTTTTCATTCTCAGATTTTTTGTCTCCTTGCTGCATCCTGGGGTTGAAAAGATTTCTTGATAGGGCACCTGTGATTCATTGCTGGCCTCATTCAGTGTAAACACAGTGACTAGCAGTTTATCTCTGCTAGCAAACTGTAGTACAGGAGTAAAAGACAGTTCTAGCACAGGTGGAATTGTTTTCCGAGGCAGAAGAGGATGCTTACACTGTTGGCAGCTGCTGGGGACTGCCGTCTTGCAGTCAGCTTTAATTTGCAGTTCAAGTTCGATAAAAATTCCACCAAAGTCAGCAACATAGGAAATGTGCTGAACTAACACAGTCGATCACCTGCTTTGAAGGATGGGTGCTTTCTGACCAGCTTATGTTCTTGGTGTTCTGGAGAGAGGCATGCACATCTGCCTTCAGTGAATTATTTGACCTCTTCGGGAAGGTAAATGTGTCCTGCAGTGTGTTCCCATTTTGCATACTACTGAGTATTTCAACAGTAGCCTCCTGTGTTCCTCCAATGTTCTTGCCCTGTTATGCGGAGACTCTATCACCAACTGCTTGTTGCCAGGGCCTTGGGTGGTTGCAGTGTCAGAGAATACATTTTAATTGTATGGTATCAAGATGGTAAGTATTATTACTTACTTCTTGAAGGTGGGGAAGGATGAAAAGAGAAAAATGTTCTGGGAAGTGGCAGCCTGGGTCATGTTTACTAGGGGGATGTTGGAGGGCATTGGAATGTTCAATTGCTTTAGAGGAATTTGTTACTATAATTAAAATTAGGCAAAATACAATGTCTGCTGAAGAGTGGGGGTGATACTAGCTAAACCCAGAATTGTTTCTTCCTGGATTACCATATATAGAGGATTCTAAAAGAACAGAGTAATACAATTGTTCTGTTATTTTAGAATTCTCTATGTATGGTAATCCAGGAAGAAACAGAACAATACAATTGTTCTGTTGATACAATTTTGGAATAACCTCCTGAGTGCCATTAGATAGATACAGAGAATCTGTGTCATGTTTGATGTACGTTTGCAGGATTGCACTGAGGGAAAACAACCATTTATGATACCAGCTGTTAGTATAAATAAAACATGTATACACACTGCACAAAAGCTACTGAACATTCAGCCTTCAGTCTATATATCTACATCTATTGTCTCTTTTTTTTTTTCCCCAAGAAATAAGTAGAATTTTGTATGTGTGTATTTATGTAGCTTTGTTTTTTTGAATCCAGTCAGTAACGATACAGGACAGGTTGGGTAAAACCCAGCTGATAAACTGTTAAGGCAGTATAATGGATTTTTTGCTAAATGGGGAAGCCAACTAGCCTGGGTTTTTGATCTTTTTGTTTTATGGTGAAACAAAAATGAAAAAAAAAAAATGGAGGTATTAAATGGAATAAATTATTATTACCTTGTGTTTCCTTTCTGAGCTTCTACTTACAACTGTGTGAAGACAAGTAGCTCTGGGGTGCTGCCCTTGAACAGCCAGTGCTGGTGGTAAGGCCTATCATCACCAAGGGTCAGCTCTTCAGATCACAGGTAGCAAAGACAAGAGGTCCTCAGATTCTACCTTAGGGAAGATCTCTCCTTTATCTCCAAAATTGGGAAAAAAAAAATAATCTGGATTTTCTTACTGCCCTTGAGGGTGAAAATTTGAACAGTTTCTTTAGGGGAACTGAAAAATACCAACAGTGAAATACCAGATACTCTGTTTTGGTTTTTTTTTTTACCTCACCTATTTTCTTCTTTTGAGCAAAAAAAAAAAAAAAAAAAAAAAAAGAACTAAGCAAGTTTCCTGATGATAGGAGTTTTTCATTTTAGGGGGACTGAAGGGTGCTGTAGTTTTTACTTCCCATCAGTACTTGCCTGTTAACATTAGAAATCCATTATGTTTTTGCTATAGTTACTAGATACTGGGAGCACAGAGGAAGGGTTTAAATGACCTAAATCCTTCAATGATCCTGTGAAATGATCATGTCTAATCACATAAGGCTAAATACAAAGCATAGTTTTCTGTATGCATTCATGTGCCCAGACAAGCAAGAAAATATGCAAGCTGTCCTTCCCACAGCTGGGGGGGGCAGGGGAGGGAGAGGAAGGGGGGATGGGGGAGAGGAGAAAAAAAGCCAGTAACAAACAGCAGAGCTTAATTATTATGACAGTGAATATGGCTAAAAGCGTAGGTGTCAAACAATATGTGTGACTGAGCAGATTTCCTATCTGTCATCACTAACTGGTCAAGGCTGACTAAGATGACTCCAAGTGCTGAAGTATGAAGCTTCATACATGGTTCTGCTATTTTGAATAAATACAGGACTCATTTTTCTTATATATTGTTGTCATTTTACGCTTTGAAACCATTTCCATTATGAGTTACATGGAAATATAGAAACATTGTTCAGAGTCAGAGTGGTATTGCACAACACTAGGATGTGTTTTTAACTTCACCCTTTGGTCTTGAAAAGTTTATGTATTTAAATGTGCACTTGAATTTTATCCTGTATTTCTCTCAATGCACAAGGGAATTAGTGAATTCAATCGAGTAACAAATATTGGCAGTCAGCTCTGGGTTTTTTTTTCAGCTAGTATGCCAAGTGTTAGCAGGACTCAATTTAAAATGGTTGAGATAATGATCGCTCATCCTGTAGCATGCTACTTATCTAGCCTGTCCAGCTAAATTTTTCTCTCAGACAGTCAAGTTACGTGGCATGGAAGCTTTTAAAGCAGATAAACAATGAAATACAAACACTGACTGGTTTCTTCATACCTATGGCAAATTTAACTTTGAAAAAGTATTCTTAGATTTAAAATGGTAGGTGCAAATTTTTAATTACTGTTCTGTTAATGGTATGTGTTAGCCAGAAAACAACGGCTCCCATTGACTTCAAAAGGTAATCCACATCATTTTGAATTACACTCAAACTGAACTTGGAAATCATTTTATTTATTTATTATAAACAATAATATATATTAGTTTGATTTTATATTATATTTTCATGTAGTTCTTTTATATTTGTAGCTACAGTTCAGTAAAATAGCATTAATTAATATTTCGTTTCACCAGAACAAGAAGACACAGTCTCAAGCTGCGCCAGGGGAGGTTTAGGCTGGCGGTTAGGAGGAAGTTCTGCACAGAGAGAGTGATTGCCCATTGGAATGGGCTGCCCGAGGAGGTGGTGGAGTCACCATCATTGGAGGTGTTCAGGAGGAGACTTGATAGGGTGCTTGGTTGCATGGTTTAGTTGATTAGGTGGTGTTGGATGGTAGGTTGGACACAATGATCTTGAAGGTCTCTTCCAACCTGGTTTATTCTAGTCTAGTCTAGTCTAGTCTAATTTTAGTGAGACCTTTGCTTTTGTGTTCAGAAGATACACTCTCACTGTGTGTTCTCGAACCACTCAAAAGTGTTTAAACCAGTGATTCCCTTTCCACCAATGCTGTTGGTTTGTTTTGTTTTGTTTTTGTTTTGGTGGTGGGTTTTTGTTTGTTTGTTTTGTTTTTTTTTCCACAGTAAAAGTAAGGCTTGCATTGGAAATTCATGGTTGGAAGAGCTCCTTCTCTGGAATTCTCTAGTCCAACTTCCCACTCAGAGTATTCATGCTACTAGCACTACTTCTGTTCAGCTATGGCACTGTCCATCTGTCCTGAAAACTGTTAAGGGTACAGAAGGATATGTACTCATACATACACTAGTGTTGCTTTTCAACATTAGGTATTCATTTCAAATTGTAAAACTATTACAGTTATACAGGGAGAATTAATGGAAGAGAGTGGAAGACAGTTTCTTTTTATTAAACTCTGGGCTAGTTTTAGAAAGTTTCACAGTTTTGCTGGTGTTCTACCAAGCTGTCTAGGATCTATTTTAAACCCTTTTGAATTTAGCAAGCATCAAGGACAAAGAACAGACTTGAGTAAAGTCACAGCCACCAGCATTAGGATCAGTGGAAATTTTCCACACAGGTACATTTCTACCAGAGACTGCTGTGGCATTGAAGGGGAGACACCCTGTTGGAAATGTGCCAACGCTGATGAAATTTTCAAAGAATATTAAATATCTCTCTGCTTCGTTCCTGGGCGGTTTGGCTGCCTGCCTCTCTGCTCTTCAGCAGGTCATCCGCAGACTTCGGTAACACAAGGTTTCCAGATTCCCTTTGAAATCAAAATGGCACGTAACAGGCTTTCACTTCCATTACACATTTTTTTTGAGCCTGTTGGCATTTTTGTCCCCTCTGCTGCATGCATTTCTCTCAAGGTTTGCTGGCAAGCAGCAATTGCCTTCTAAGGCCTTGATCAGACCTTTTGTGGGTGGATCTATGCTATGACGTATGCAATGTCAATAGAAAGGGCAAGAGGAGATACTTTCCCGTAGTTTATGGTGGTCTGCCTCTTGTCAGACAAGGAATAAACACTGTAAAATTATGCAGGATAGGATGTGGAATGACCCTTGAGTACATTAAACTGGGCTCTGTAGGTGTGATATTAGGCAGAACTTAATTCTAAGCTTTTGAAACAGGAGATGTTTTTGAACGTGAAGAAAAAGTGTGCTTTTAATTATGTTATTTGATTGGTAAAAATTATGAGATAAATTAATTTATAAGAGTCTATAATATTTGCATGTGTCTATACTACTTGTTTTGTATGATTTTTTGCTTGTCTTACCAATAATCAGAAGAGAGGTTCATGACTGAGGAGCTCATTGTGTATGATTGTAATTCTGTAGTCTTGAACACCTCAGCAGTGACTTCATTTATGTAAAGATCTGATCTTGAAAGTATTACTTAGGTAACAGTATTTTCTTCATATCTATTGTATCTTCTGAATCCCCTTAATCTCTTTCTTACAAAACTTTATGCTCTGTAGTATCCTGTTCTTAGCATGTGCTCATGTTTTCACTGCATAATAATACAATTTTTTTATACTTTAAAGAATAGTAGTTGTTGAAGAAAAATCAACCCTTATCATCTCCTGCTAAGCCAGAAAAACCTTAACAGAGAATATGGACAACAGTTCAGAAATTTCCTTGGTTTGCTCTGCTGCAAAGGGGAAATAGTATATTAAATCAGTACAAATGCAGTTCTTACAATGGAAGGGATGAAACTTTTTTTGTAACAACACCAGAAAGAAGCATGAAAATTATTTTTGTGACAGCCTACTGCTGCTGTCAGTCCATCATCACTTGCAAACTTGTTTCTGGTATTAGAACAATGTGATTTTCTTGAACTCTTTCTTGGGTAGTGTATGTAGAAATCAATTTTCAAATTACTTAAAATCAAATTTCTTTCAAGACATTGGATACTTTCTTCTAAAATGCCAGTCAGATGTCCCTTTCACAATGTATTTCTTTCCAGATTCTCATAATGTTATCTGAACAAATTTATGGGGGAACATCATACCAGAAAGAGGCAGGGACTCTGTGGCTGCAATTACAAGCAGAGATCTGGATTCTTGCCTCAAAAGGACTGTAATGGCACTCTGAAGGTGTTTGGGAATAGTCAGTATAGATTTATGAAGCTGAAATCATGTCTGAACAAGCTGACAGCCTTCCATTATAAGATTACTGCCTTTGTGGATGAGTGAAGAGCAGAGGATGCTGTTTATCTTGAGTCTGGAAAGGCTTTCAACATTGCCTCCTATAACATTCCCCTTAGACAAACTGATGAAGTATAGGGTAGATGAGCAGACAGTGATTGAAAGTAGCTGAACTGCCTGGCTCAGACACTTGTCAGCAGCAGCATGAAGCCCAGCCTTCACTAGTGGAGGCCAGCCACTAGTGGTGTGTCCCAGGGGCCAATATTGGGTCGAATACTGCTTAACATCATTAATGACCTGGACAGCAGGGCAGTGCACTCCCAGTAGGTTGGCAGAAAATGCAGAACCCAGCCAGGGAGATTAGTGGCTAATTAACAAGGTGAATGTGCTGCTTTTCAGAAGGATATTGACAGGCTAGACTGTGGACCCAGCAGGAACTTCATGAAGTTTAGCAAAGGGGAGTGAGTCCTGCGCATGGGAGAAATAACCTTGTGAAGTTTGACAACAGGAAATATGAATTCCTGAACACCAGAAGGAACAACTCCATGCATCAATACATGCTGAGCACTGAATAAAAGTCAAGATGACCTGCTCCATGACCTTCCTTGGCACTGACGTCAAACTTAGAGGCCTGTAGTTCCCCAAGTTCTACTCGTAGATGGGCATCATGTTTGCCAATCTTCAGCCAGCTGGAAGTTAGCCAGAAGTCCTGGTAAATGATGGAGTGTAGCTTGGTGAGCACTTCTGCCAGCTCTCTCAGTACCCTTGGGTGTGTATCATCCAGCCCCATAGACTTATGTCTAAATGGTCACTAACCATCTCCTTGTGGACTATGGGTGCTTCATTCTGCTGCCCATCTTTTGTCTCAGGAGACTGGTTATCCAGCAAACCTGGTGTACTACTAAAGGCCAAGGCAAAGAAGGTACCCCTGAACCCAAAAAAAGAATGGAGATTCTCCTTAGCCCTCTATTTGTTGCTAACATATTTGTAGAAGGATTTCCTGTTCTCTTTAACAGCTGAAGCCAAATTAATTTCTTGTTGGGCTTTGCCCTGTCTCATTTTCTCGCTGCATAGTTCTCTCCCTCTCTGAGGCTGTCTCTGAGAATGAGAGACCCCATGTATTGGAATCCCACTACACTGAGTTCTTCCAGGACAGGAGTTAGTCTTGGCCAATTACATCATCATCAATGTGAGACCCAAAGTAATCTCTCATTTGTTACCCAGCACTCTACAATGCTGTAAATGGCCTTTCTCTCACTAGCTACCTTGTGTCTGTTTATGAGGTTGAGTGTCCTGTTGCAAAAAACATCAAAGACTTTTCTTTCCTGTATATTTCCTCTATGTTTTAGCCTCTCTGTAGTTGTATTTAGCCAAAAAAAAAAAAAAAAAAAAAGAAAATTAGGAGCCAATTCAGTGTGGTACTTGCTTTAGCATCTCTCATGCTTTTATGAAACAGGAAAATGAGAAAGTTAAGTCTGAATCATTTGAAATATGACATGTCTGAAATCCAGGAAGATTGTGAAAGTAGAAAAGCCTAAAATGTCCTCTTGGTTTCAAGTATCACTACAAATAAGAGTGTCCACCAATTGTTTCTACATTATCTCAAAGATCTTGTCGACCTACCTAGGGGAAAATAATGCATTTTGCTATTTTAATTTCTGTTGCTCCCACTCTCACTACCTCATCCATTTAAGATGGATTTAAGATTTACATTTTTATAGTCCCCTTAGGGCACGCTTTTCCAAGTTTCTCTTAGCCTGGTCTCCATTATTTTCCTACAGAAAATAAGGCTGAAGCTGGTTATGCTTAACTTCATGGGCACCAATATTTCTGTGATGCTTTTTTCACATATAGTCCAGAGGTGACCAAGAGAAAGAAAGCCAAAAAGGATAGGAAGATGGAGATCTTGGTATAAAGACAGAAGTTGTTGTAGAATAAGCTAAAGTAGTGTTTATTTAGTGCCATGATTTTCAAAGAAAATATTCTGTTGGTCTGAGGCAGTCTAGTTTACCTGCTATTTTCATGAAAGATTTTCCCAGTCTGAGAATTTATTATTTAAAAACACAAAATCCCTCAAATTTAATTTTACATCCGGTTGCCTTTCTCCTCTCATCTAAATGAATAATCTATTTGAATAATTTATTTTTTTGGAATGAACTTATCTCTGCACACAGAGCGTTTATCAAAGTACAACATATGTATTTGTATTAATGGGATGATTTACTGGTAAGATTTTCTGTCCAGTGCCAGAGTTCTGCATCTCCAGTGATTATTTCTGTCATCACATGCTTTACTTATTTATTTTTTGTAGGCATTATATTGGACCTTTTGTAGGCATTATCTTTCGTTAATAAGTGTCAGGCAGAAAAACCATGACTTGCAAATTGCACGTTCCTTCAGTATTTACAGGCCACCAACGGTTGAGTATTACAGAGACAACATGAAAGAATGACCTTGTGAGTAAGGTTTTGTATAGGACTCAGAAAAATCTGTTTCAATTTATCATTCTGCCACTCACTTCTTATGTGGCCTCTGGAGAATTGTGTAGATTCAGAATCCAAGCTGCGTAAACATGAAAATGATAATTCCTCCACTTTCTGTTTGCCTTGCTGTTGCATTACAACCTTTTCAGAAAATGCTATCACTTTGGCTGCATTTACATGGTGGCTGTAACAGTAGTTTGCAGGCTCTCTTAGGTCCACAGTAACACAAAGAATAATGTTAGAAGCATATGTTCAACGGAAAATAACGGGTAGGCTTCCCGTGATTTATCCTGGAGGTGTGGCATTAATGTATTGTAGCCATACATACTGACCACTTCAAATTTTCTATAATTTATCTAGAGAATGGCTCTCAGAGTCAGAGAAAGTGAAGAAAAGATTTCTTCATCAGATTCAATCAATATTGGAGAAATAGATTTGTGTCTGAATTGGTAACCCTTTCTTAACCATTTTTCAGGTATGATGTGCTACCCCCCTGAATCACCAGGACAGAGCTTTTAAGTGTGTGTATGAGTGGATAGCTGAAATGTGTCCCTGATGCATCAGTTTGGAAAGAATGCCCACAAAATTTGCATTCATTGTAGTAAAATGGTGTCCAATGTTACACATCCATGCTGCAAGAATTATCCTGTTTATTAAGAATTATATAGAATGCCTCCAGAAAGGAAGAAATCTGAGGGTAGTGAGACACTGGAACAGATTGTCCAGGGAGGTGGTAGTAGCCTCATCCCTGGAGTTTTTTAAGGCCAGGCTGGATGTGGCTCTGGGCAACCTGATCTGGTGTGAGTCCCTGCCCATGGGAGGGGGTTGGAGCTAGATGCTCCTTGAGGTCCCTTCCAACCTTAACAATTCTATTCCATTCTATGAAAACCACCTCTAAGTGTTATCACTAGATGCTGTGCATCTCTAGACCTATAAGAGCCAGAGTTGGTTTTACTTCTTCCTTGTTTATTTCCTTGCAGTTTGTCTCTCTGCAGGATTTGTGAAATATTCTGAAAAGCCACCCTTCCTGCTGTGCTCCAAGTTAACTAGGTGGTTATGCATCGTACTGTGTTACACCCAGGAATTCTGATGGGATCACATCTCGGTCCTGCAGCTCTGAATAAGATGGGTTCAATCTCTGGATTTCTCTTTCACACTTTCATTGTGATTTTAAGAATTTCATTCTGCTCTAGTTGAATATTTGTTAGGTAGGATCCAAGTATCTTCAAAATCCTGCTCTGGCAGGGGATTGGACTAGATGATCTTTCAAGACCCCTTCCAGCCTCTGAAATTCTGTGATTCTGTGAAATCTAATATCTACTTACATTAATTTCATCTGAAGCTTCAGAATGAAACTAAATCACATTCCATTTTTTTTTTTCCTTAGTGAACATGAATAAAGTTATATCATAGAATTATAGAATGATAAGGGTTGGAAGAGACCTCTAGAGATCACTGAATCCAACCCCCTTGCAAAGCAGGACCACTTAGGGCAGGTCACGCAGGGATGCTTCCAGGCGGGTTTTGAAGATCTGTATAGATGGGAATGCACAACTTCTTAGGGCAGCCTACTCCAGTGCCTGGTCGCCCTCACAATAAAGAGTTTTTTCTCATGCTGACATGGAATTTCCTGTGATTGAGTTTACATCCTTTACTCCTTGTCTTATCACTGTGTGTCACTGAAAAGGGACTGGCTCCATCCTCCTGATACTTGTAGACATTAAGAAGGTCACCTCTCAGCCTTTTCCTCTCCAGAGAAGTATTTGCATCACTAGAAAAGCATGGTTTTACACCCAAAAGGCAATTTGTAGACAGCAAGAAGGTCTCCCTGAGCCTTCTCCTCTCCAGGCTAAGCAATCAATGAGGTTGGAAAAGACCTCAGAGATCTTACAATACAATAATACAATACAATACAATACAATACACCAGGTTGGAAGAGACCTTCAAGATCATCGCGTCCAACCCATCAAACAATCCAACCCACCCAACAACTAGACCATACAGCCAAGCACCCCATCAAGTCTTCTCCTGAACACCTCCTGTGAAGGTGACTCCACCACCTCCACGGGTAGCCGATTCCAATGGGCAATCACTCTCTCCGTGTAGAACTTCTTCCTAACATCCAGCCTAAACCTGCCCTGGCGCAGCCTGAGACTGTGTCCTCTTGTTCTGGTGCTGGCTGCCTGGGAGAAGAGGCCAACCTCTGCCTGGCTACAACCTCCCTTCAGGTAGTTGTAGAGAGCAATAAGGTCACCCCTCAGTCTCCTCTTCTCCAGGCTAAGCAACCCCAGCTCCCTCAGCCTTTCCTCATAGGGCTTGTGTTCCAAACCCCTCACCAGCTTTGTTGCCCTTCTCTGGACACGTTCCAGCAAGTCAACATCCTTCCTAAACTGAGGGGCCCAGAACTGGACACAGTACTCAAGGTGCGGCCTAACCAGTGCAGTGTACAGGGGCACAATGACCTCCCTGCTCCTGCTGGCCACACTGTTCCTGATGCAAGCCAGGATGCCATTAGCCTTCTTGGCTGCCTGGGCACACTGCAGGCTCATGTTCAGCCTACAATCAACCAGTACCCCCAGGTCCCTCTCTGCCTGGCCACTCTCCAGCCACTCTGACCCCAGCCTGTAGCACTGCCTGGGGTTGTTGTGGCCAATGTGCAGAATCCGGCACTTGGATGTGTTAAATCTCACGCCATTGGACTCTGCCCATCTGTCCAGCCTGTCGAGGTCCCTCTGCAAAGCCTCTCTGCCCTCCAGCAAATCAACTGCTGCCCCCAGCTTGGTGTCATCTGCAAATTTACTGATGATGGACTCAATGCCCTCATCCAGATCATCAATAAAGATGTTGAAAAGCATGGGGCCTGACTTCCTGGAAGAAGCTCTCCAAATTCAAACACAAAATAAGAAAACAAACCATTTAATCTTCAGGTTACTTTAAAGTACTTATTTTGGCTGGTGCCACACTCTGTATTACGCAGCTGTCAAAATCTAACTTCCAGAAAAGTAATAAAAATGTCGGACAATTACAGTATCCCACACCTGGGTAACGTATCCTTTCCTGACCCCTGAAGATGTGCAATTAGCATTTGACATGAAACAAGATCCTGTTGTTTGTTTGTGTACTCACAAATATTGGTGATGGTCACTGGGATTTAGCCCAGTTTCTCATGTGAGTTTTCATGTCTCCCTAAACCCAAAGAAATATGTACAGCTGCTTGTTTAGCAGATCATTCCAAGCATTACGCTGGAGAAATGTATTCAATATACAGGCTGAGAACTGAAAAGCTTCAAGTGCAAATCAGTTCTGACAAAAGTAGGCCAGAAACAAATGGTCAGGTTAGATTAATATTCCACCCTGGCAGCCCAGGTGGAGGGCTGACAACCACCCACCTGCTTGGACTGTTGGAAAGCATTGAAGAATTTTAAAAATTTGGCAGCTCTTAGTGCAACTGCAATCATTGACAAGACAGGACTTGCGGTTCCTGAAGGAGATTCTGAACCCACTGTCATGGTACAATAAACACTGAAGCACTTATAAATGATTAAAAACTTCCAGCTCTTAGCAGTGTAATATCCAGGACTTCAAGCTGTCATAGCTGAAGGTCAGTAGGAAAGCTGTTACAATTTCTTTTGTCTTAATAGAGTTCATGGTCTAGAAAAAAAAATCTGACTCATACAAGATTCTATTTTTCAGTGTTTTCATTTTTGAGACATTTCATTTTTAGCTCCAGTTGAAAGAGATGGTAGAAGGAAAGCAAAAGAGTTATTGATGCATACGGTGTGTACCACTGTCAAATCCCACATGGATATTATTGGAATTCCTCCAATTCCATGTAACTGAGGACCTCCAGAGGAGAAGTCTTGACTGAGTTTCTGGCATCTGTAGCAGGAGACTAAACAAGGAGTGACAAAACACAAGGATTTAAGACAGCAGCCTGAAATTTGCAAGCAGATACTTGCATTGGCAGGAACTGAAAGATTCAGCATTAAAAAGAACACGCACTGAACCAATGCGAGGAATCACATTGCACTGTCTCTCCTTTTACCAGCCATGTGGTGTTTGGGACTGAAAGACAAATTTGCAGCTGCAGAGGTAGCTTAAACCAAAGTAAATGTTAGTAGGATTATGCTTTGACACAAACTTTTTTATGTCTATCTGAAATGTCCATTTTCCTATCATTTATGGATTTGCACTCTCAGAAGAGTTCATTCCAGCTTTATTCTGTATTTATTTCTGTGTTGCTACTTTTGTTTGCTTGTTTGTTTCCTGTGTTATTACAATCCTCCTTCTTCTCTCTGATAAGCTGCTTGTTGTATGAGTCCATTTTCTATCCATCCTTCTCATTTGCCTTGAGCTCTAGCAACCCCATCTCCTAGTCCAGGTCCCCTCAGGTTATTGTCTACAACTACTACTACTACAACTGCTTGGAACTACCCTCACTCCAGTACCTTCCACAACCCCTCAACATGTCTCACATGTCTTTTCATCACTCGTGTTCTGCTGTATGTGATCCTTGGCTGAGGCCTGGGATGGGAAAGATTGTAGGCAGCAGTAAAAACCAAGGCAGTTTGGAGAGCAGAAATCCAATTCAAGGCACAGCCCCTGGAGAGCAGAAATCCAATTCAAGGCACAGACCCTGGTGATTCTTTCCTAATCCTAGAAAGGCTGCCACCAAGCTGAAGAATGACGGCTCTTCTGGGAGACTCTGTGTGCGGTGCCAACGAGACTAAGTATTTGCTCACAAAGGCTTTCACTGGAACTGATTCAATTTAGTGTAATTCTTAGTGCTGTTACTGAGAACTCATCAAAATTAATTTTCATTAAATGAACCTTTCTTGAGGTCATAATTACTTTAATAAAAATTGTGGGGCAGGGAACAGTATCTGAGACAGTTTCACAGCTGTGTGGGTGGACTCTGCATCCCCACTCCTCAGCCAACTTCATCCCCAGCTCCAAACAATTAAATTCTTAAGGATAATATTGTGCAAAGTTTCTGTAGTTGTTGTAGTGTTTAATGAAAACATATTTCAAGGCAGTAATGTGCTGCTGGCAAAATGACTAATTAGTCATCCTATTAATTTTCTTTCTTTCAAGTCTCTCAAAGACCATGTGTGACAATACTGTCCAGAAGGACTAGCAGTCCTTCTCCCTTCTGCCTTATGCCGTCTTCAATGAAAAAAAATGATTACTTAGATATACAAAATATGTTTAACTTTTGCTTTACACTTGCCTGTATGTGTCTTCTTTGCTTTCAGCAACGTGCTGTCTTTTCAAAGGATAGTATTCCAAATCAGAAAGAAATAATAATAAAAAAAATTAGTAGATGCATATGATAAATATAAAGCACTACAACTCAGCCAGTTTATTGTATAGGTTGTTGACACCAGAGAGTATGGGGAAAATGTTCATTTCAGTCCATCTCTATAAAGAGTTATTACATTCTAAACTCCAACCATTTTTTCCTCTGTGGTTTTGCTATCACAGAGAAGACAGCAATTTTTATTATTTTTGCTAAAGGATTTTTTGTGTACAAGAAAAATAGTGAATTACAGGGATTGCTTATATCAAACTACAGTGCAACTTGTAGCCAAGGGATTGTTTGGTGCAATTTGTTGAGTTTGGTTTTTTGGTTCGTGTGCTATGTTCTTCCAAAAGCCAAGTAGATCAGACCCTCCAGGGCAGGGCAGACTGTCCTTTCTCTTGGGAGTAGCCAAGACTCTTCCTGGAGGGTCTTGGAGTCCACAGACTTGGGATGCAGAGGCAAAGAACTGGAGCCTGCAGTTCACAGGTAGACAATAATAAGAGGAAAAGGAAGACAAAACCCATACTTGAGGGGTGACAGCAAATACCCAAAGCCTAGCGCAGTTTCATGTGGTGCAGAAAGTTCTTGATTAAACTGAAAATGAGAATACAATAGACAGAGGGGAAAGCAGTTTATGAGCTTTCAAAAGTTCTGGTTTTCCCATTTATATAATTTGGAGATTTTTTAATAATCTTTCACTTTCTCTGCTTAGAAAGTTAAGTATTCTACATTTGCAGACACAAGATAAACATTTCCTTTTAAACATTTTTTTTTTAGCTTGTCTCATGTAAAAACATGTCATTCCTACAAAAGTTCACTATAAGTGCATTCCTCAGACCACCTCAAAACCATAGATGATTTTATAGATGGAAAGAACATTAGCTTACAAATATTTCACTTACCTGCTCTTCAAATAACCCAGGTATAAATAGATGCTATTCATACATACAACAGGACACATATAAACAGCAATGAAATGTAAGTAAATTACCAATACAGTAAAAAATCAACCAATTTAAAAGTCTTGCTCATTTTGTTCATTTCAGACTACTGAGTTATTACAAGGCACATTCTAATATTCCAGTTCTGACTGCCTGATCCATTGTGAGGTGTGAATTCTACAGTCTCTCAGACATGTTATAGACCTCTGGTATTTTATGTCACTTCATTCTGCTATCCAATCACCAATATACTAATGTAATGTTACTGTAAGCATTGTATTGTTCTTAGTCATATGTTGTTAGGATTAAGGTCAAACTGCAAATCATTTTGCCTCATGTGCTGGGTTTCTGAATGTGTGCCTGTCTCTATAATTCCAGGGTGACATTCCCAGCAGGAAATGTTCATTGGCACTGAAAAAATAGAAAGTCTTCTATTTGTAGTAAACTGCAGAGATGTGTGGCTAAAGATCGAATAAGAGCAGCTTAATAAAGAAAATAGCATTTTGCAGTCAAGTCCAAACAGGCAATGGCTGTATTGGCTGGGATTCTGTACAGGGGACTCTTAGAAGATTCAGACACTTGACATCAGACAGAAGCTTGAGACTGTCTGCCAGCAATTTGGTTTGTTATTCCAGCTTTCCATGTTCATGTGCACAGCCCATTCACTCAGCTATGCTTTATCCCACAGTTCTATCTTCCTAAGCTGTACTCCTGCCTTGCCTTCACTTGTTCTCTCTCATCGTCTCAAGATCCACTTGTTTTTTGGTGGTGGTTGTTGTTTGTTGCTTTTGTGTTTTTTTTTCCTTCTGTGTGAAATGAGAAATTTTATATCTTAATTTTTATGTTTGAATGTACTTGTGCTGATCTGGAAGATAAGTGAAAATCTGCATGTGTCCAGAAGCTGCCCTCAGATCAGTGGCTGCAAGATATATGTATTCAATATATTATTCCTATAATGTATGTGTTTATACATAGCTAAACATTCAACATGCCCAGCAACTGAAAATAGTTTCAGTTTCAGCTAGTGAAACTGGACAAGTTCAAGCAAGCCAAGGGTCTTTTATAAACTCCATAGCCTTCAGATTAAATGAAACATTGTCATGGGCTGAGTTGAATCTGCTGATGATATTCATACCACGCTGCCATCATGACAGCTTCAAACTGAACATGCCAACTGGAGCAAAGTATCATGAGGTTTGAGTTCAGATTGTAACATGTGAGGCTTCCTGTTCCAGTTGCTGCCTCCAGCTTCTGGGTTTGGGGTGTTGAGGTGTTTTTTTCCACTGGGTTGCCGTGGGACAGGAGGGATATAGGGCATTAAGTTACCATCTGCTGCTGCTGCTTCTGCGTTTTGCTGCACTCTTTCTGCAGATAGGCTAAGGTAATTGTGCATTGTATGATCTCATTTTTTTCCAGTAAAACTCATTTTACCTGAATTTTTTTATCTCAATCCTGAGGTGTTTTTTATTATTATTACTTTCCTTATCTGTGTGGAGAGAGGGGGCTTGGGAAAGCAGTTTGTTAACTCATTACAATCATTTTCTGACAAAAGGTTTCCAGAATGCTGTCCATCCAAATCTCAGTAAACAATGTGCTCCTCTGGTCTGTCTGGTACTGTGTAGATGTATTTTAGCTTGCAGAGAGGGGACTGTTACTCCAGTGAGAGAGAGGGTATTAGTTGACATTACAGAAGTTATTGCAGTGCCTGACAAAAAAGCATTAATAATTTTATTTTAGATTTTATAGAGATAACATTATCTTAGCTCCAGATTATTTTGAAATAACATTGAGTAATGCCTGCTGTAGTTTTTTTGCTTAACTAATTTCAAGGGAGTAATTGAGAGCCAGTTCTATTTCTAATCTCAGTGTTAGAGGGGCTCATGTCACTGCATGCACCTTAGAAATTCAATAATGATGTCTGGTTCTTACACCAGTGATCACTGGTGCAAAACACTGTAACAGTATTAAGACTAATAAGTATTCTTTGTCTTCATATTTTAGGTTGACTAATTAATTTTTATATTTTTTTGTGCTCTAGTTCTGGGATAAACCTGCATATTAAATAGTTTTTACAGAATTATTTTGCATTGCCAGATTTTTTTTGCAGTTTATGTTAACATGATTTTTTTTTTTTTTCTGGGCAGAAAATCCCTTGCTTAATTTTTCATACTTAACCTTCTTACATAATCTTTCTCAATAATCTTCCAACACAAGTTTACCTTTCTCTTTAAAGCAAAAATTCTCTTCTAGCCACTACCCCTGTGAAGACTGTGGTTATTTTCAGAAGGAAATTAAACTTGTTTGTCATGTGACATTGTCCAGTTCTGTGCCACTCAGTTTAAGAAGGACATCGAGACACTTGAATGTGTCCAGAGAAGGGCAACAAGGCTGGGGAGAGGCCTTGAGCACAAGCCCTATGAGGAGAGGCTGCGGGAGCTGGGGTTGTTTAGCCTGGAGAAGAGGAGGCTCAGGGGCGACTTCATTGCTCTCTACAACTACCTGAAGGGTGGTTGTAGCCAGGAAAGGGTTGGTCTCTTCTCTCTAGCAACCAGCACCAGAACAAGAGGACACAGTCTCAAGCTGCGCCAGGGGAAATTGACGCTCAAGGTGAGGAGAAAGTTCTTCACCTGGAGAGTTGTTCATCATTGGAATGGGCTGCCCAGGGAGGTGGTTGAGTCACCATCCCTGGAGGTGTTCAAGAGGGGACTGGATGTGGCACTTGGTGCCATGGTCTAGTCATGAGGTCTATGGTGACAGGTTGGACTCGATGATCTTTGAGTTCTCTTCCAACATTGGTGATACTGTGGTACTGTGATACACTGAGTCACGCATTCATAATCTCACAGATTCTTTGGAGGCCAAGTCCTATGATAACTGTCATGACTGGACTTCTAGTTATCACAAACCTCTCTGGCCTCAATGAGCTTCTGCACATCTTTTAATGCTAGTTCATGAATTATCCAAGTCTGTCTTCGTTTATGATTAATGAATGTATTTAGATAGCTTCTGCATGCATGCTTGTTTTCAATTTAGAGAATACCAATTAGCTAGAACATGTTCCTTTAATAGGCATGAGCAATTATCACACACACAAACTTTTCTGCCAGAACTATTACACCTCTACTGAAAGAAGTGACTGCCATATCAGCACAGTCTGTAAAAATTATTAAAGTCTGTCTTAAGATGAAAACAGGAATACATATAAATTTTTTTCACATGAATTACCATTTCCAGAATCCACATTTTCCAAATGAGTAAGTGTTTTTTTTAATCAGCTCTTTAAGGATCACTGTTCTTGTTTGCTTCCTAAAGAACTGGCCACCACTGCTACTAGGAATAAACAATAATGGTGCTGTTGTGTTTGCTTATTCCTCCCTCTTTGTATTAGTCACAGAAAACATGTTATCATTTATTGGAAGAACCCGAGTTCATTTTTCTTTGCTCTACAGTGACAATAATACTCCTCAAGATAGTACTTCTGATAGGTTTCCATCTCACAGAAGCTCTGCATTTTGAACATTTCTCTCTCAAAATTCTCATTAGAAATATCAAGAATATGCAAAATGCAATTCAGATACAGCCTTATCCTTTTAATCCTTTTTCCTTATCTTCTGCTAGATTCAGAGTGTCTTAAAACTTATATTTTTTCTGCCAGTATGCAGCAGTCACATACATTCCCTCATTCTGACTTGGATTCCCCATCAAAAACTGGAAATAAATTTCTTTACATAGTGTATTCTACACTTGAAATTATATACTAACTTGTATTTATTTGTAGCTGCCCCAGGTCCTCCTAACCCCATGGGGTGAAGTTAGAGATCACCTGCCCCATTCAGATCCCCCTCCTTCTCTTTTGGTGAGAGGTTTGCAGGTGCCCAACGCTTTTTCCTTTCTGATAGACTGCTTCTCTTGGGGAGGTGGGAACCGATGGCCTCCCAGTGCAGTGTGTTTTGCCCAAGAAACAGAGAAGTCCCTGTGTGACTTCATTTCATCCCATTTCAGACAGCACTTTCTGGGTCCTCAAAGAAGCCAGGTGATGTTGTATGAGCTGGGATCCCAATGCTACAGGCAGCAAAGTTTCACAGGTCAGCCTGTCTTCTCTCCCCTTTACTGTCCAACAATATATGGCAATAAACCAAAGCAGATTTAGAGGGCTGCTGAGCAGATCTGGTGGACACACAGAAATCTCTGCCTTAGCTGTTTTTTTGGTGAAGGGACTATTTACATGTGTTCCTGCTTACTCTAGCCACTAGTTTAAAGTCATACTTCAACAAATAAAGATTAGAAGATAAAGTTCAAATCACTGTGGCAAATCAAAACAGGAGTATTAGTATTTTCCTTACTGAATTGGAGAAGTTAAATCTCTTTGAAAGGCAGTATGTCTGAAAGCTACATGAACCATATTTCCAAAAGCTGCTTGAAAGCCCAAGAAATCCTGGGGTCACGAGAAACAGTAGAAACCTACCTGTCACTGCAAATCCTATCAGTTGCAGCTTGTGTTTTTTCCTGTCATCCTGGATGCAAAGGTAATCAGAAGGCTCACAAGCCTCAGTTTTCCATAACAATATTACCTGCAGCCTTCTCAGGTCTTGTGCCACGTTGAGTTTGAATGACATGAAATAATTACAGCAAGCTTTATCAGCAAAATTCAAGCCCTGTAGGCTTTTGAAGATCAAAAGACTGTCACAGATATGATCAGTCACATTTATCATGTTATCACATTCTCCATTTTCACCTTGTACTTCTGAATGATGGCAGATCCTAGTCTCAATAACTCCAGCTGCAGCATTTATGATTTTTATTTCATACTTTTCAGTTCTGAGACCTTCAAATCTAGCTAACTGTATCACTTTTATCTCCTCACTAACAACTGTCTGGCTGACAGGTTTTTACAACAGAGTGAAGCTTGAAACCATCCCTGTGGGCTTTAAAGTTGGATCATTTATATGGGGGTGTTGATAAACATGTCTGCAAAATCTGAAAGTAAAACATTTTCAGAATCTAAGCTGCTACAAACTCTTTTCATCTTTTTCATCTCCATAACCGAACTCATAAACTTGTCTGCCCATCACGAATATTGAAATAATTAAAAAAATATGTAATAGACCATATGATAAAGCACATTTTGCTCCTCTCCCCACACCCAGCATGGTAATATTGCTACACTAAAACCTGACATTTCAATCACAGCAGTGATGCTCTGATAATACAAAGGATGAACTGAATGGAAGAAATGTAAATTAACATTTTTCTTAGCCAGACATGAAAAGCATTTTGTGTCCAACTGTTTCTTAGCCACGTGTGAGACATATATAAATGCCATTAATTGAATTTTGGGTAGATTTTTCCTTTTCTTCTCAGCCCTTTCCTTCTGTAAGGGCAGGGATTTCAGAGAAGGGAAAAGGGCCAAAACCAGTTCCATTTGGTGATGCACGATAACAGTGTAATCATCAGGGAAAACAGTTCTGGTGTCTAGGCAGACCAAAAAAATGCAGGCTGCATCAAATAATGCATTTGTCTCAGTAAATTAATACTGGTAAGTGAAATGATGGCTGCGCAGTGTGTTTGCAGTAGATGCAAATGACACTTTCCTCCCTCCTAGATGACACAGCTTACACAAGCATGCAAGTTGCCTGCTGTGCTATTGCTTCATAGCCTATGTGGGTGATACATTGCTCTTTTAGAGGAATTAACTCTGTGCTGATGTAGAAATGGTAACTGACGTGCAACTGCATTTATTTGTTTTGAAAATACAAATGCCAGATACACTGAACAGGGAAGCCATGGAAAGACAGGCAAAACTATAAGCAGCAACATTATTGTATTCCTGATAATCTGGACATTGGCTTATCAGATGAACACTGTCTCATGGTGCAGAGAAGGCTACACTTGTGCAAGCTGTATTCCTTCACAGACACTGTGGTGGGACCTTAGGTCATGTTGAATGCTTGGACTGAGTTGCCAGATTGTCGTTTTCCCTAATGAGAATAACTCTGAAAGGACCTTTACATTTGAATGGCTTTTTATGTCAAGTTTTCTCTCAGGCCAGTTCAGATACTATACTGGATGGTGCAAATTCCCACCTCATCTCTCTTCTGCCACCTTGGGATAATATGCATGCTCTCCTCCTCTCTACAGTGTGGAGGCACGTCATTCTGTAGAAGTCTCCCAGTTGTTTAGCTGTCTCCTAAACCATGTTCTCTTTTGTTCTATTGGTCTGGAAACAGCTATCTCCCAAGCACAGCTGCTCCTAGAAATTGCTGCTCCACTGGGCACCACAGAGCATTCTACACAGCAGCCTGCAGAAAAAAACAAACCACTTGTCCCTGAAGAAGAAACAAAACCCAGAGCAACTGTGAATAAAGATATCAATTTCATAGTCCACCTGGAATAATACTGGCAATAGTCCTTCATGAGCTGAAATTCAGAACTTGGAACCTAGTTATTCAGGTATCAGGAAGGTGGATATCAAACTGGTAATTTTAATGCTACTGTATATTTCTTGGTCTTTCAGAAGTGCTGCATGCCCATAAAAGGCTACTTCTGCAATATTCTCAGATAATCAAGAAATAGATGCTTTCCTCCTCAGATTAAGTGACCTACAGATACTGTGTTTGGTATTAAACTCTATCTATTGTAGACTTATTAGTGGTACAACTTCTAGTAGCTTTTGGATTCACACAGGTAAACGTGTTGTGTCACCCTCATATCCTTACATGTGAATAGGCCAAATAATTTTCAGCTAATTTAGTTGAAAAATTAAATCAAGAAAACGTTTAAAAAGGAGAGTTTCTAGTGACACCAACTTCCTGCCTACAAAATACTGCTTCCTTAGGTGCCGTTTGAAAGCAACTGTAAGCATTTGTAAATGAAGCAGGTAATGAATTGCACCAGTGGAAGATAATAGGTGGAAACAATCTGAGCCTTAAGTAAAGTCAGTGTGCTCTCTAGCATAATAGACAAAAGCAATGTAGTGAGAATACCTTATTATTGCAAAGCCCACGAGCAAAAAAGCCCTACTTTCAAGATAGGAAGTACTGGACAATCAAATCAACAATTTCCAGTAACCATTAGCTTTCAAAGAGCTTTTCATGATCTCTCAAGACTTCACATTCTGAGTGAACTCCTTTTGCAATCACCTCTTTTTTCTTTCCATCACGGACATTCTGTTTGTTGCAAAGTAACTAAAAGCAAGATCATGCTAGAAATCATGTAGTGGTTCTTACCCTGACCTCTGCTGATGAAGTCCTGTCTGACTAACTGTTTACAAGTGTTCAATTAATGCCTCTGCTTGAAGACTTATATTGACTTGAAATACATCACCGATCAAATGTACAACTGCTTTTTGATTTGTTTATTGCATCCAACAGTAGGAAGTCTAATAACATAGAAAGGTTTCAAAAGGAGCTCTGGTGCACTGAATTAACAGAATGTCTTGCAGGATTACAGTGCCAAATTTTAACATCCTGTGTAAGGAAACTGCAGCTGTAAGCAACAGTATTGCAACCAGTGGTGATGTACGCAACTGAAAGGACAAGGTCCTGTGTTCTGCAAATTCCCAGGCAGGGCATTCCTGAAGAAGCTGCACATAAATGAATGACTTTGAAAGGCAGAGTGAGCTATAAAGCGCTGTTCATGTTTTTCACCTTAAAATTCCTGGACAAAAGTATCAGATTCTCACTGGAGGGAAAGGCTCATCCAACTTAAATTAGTCAAATCAATCAAATCAATCTGTATGCTGTTGAAACACAAGGCTCAGAAGAAAATGTCATTAGAGTTTCAACCCCAGGTCGTTCCCCAGGCGGTTGACAGTGGCATGCCCATTACCCATCCCCAGCAGGTAACTGATAAAAACTATAATGCTTTTTTACATATAGAATAGAATAGAATAGAATAGAATAGAATAGAATAGAATAGAATAGAATAGAATAGAATAGAATAGAATAGAATTACCAAGGTTGGAAGAGACCTTGAAGATCATCGAGTCCAACCTGTAACCACAACCCCACAACTAGACCATGGCACCAAGTGCCACATCCAGTCCCCTCTTGAACGCCTCCAGGGACGGAGACTCAACCACCTCCCCGGGCAGCCCATTCCAGTGACGAATCATTCTCTCAGTGAAGAACTTTCTCCTCACCTCGAGCCTAAACTTCCCCTGGTGCAGCTTGAGACTGTGTCCCCTTGTTCTGGTGCTGGTTGCTAGGGAGAAGAGGTCAACCCCTTCCCGGCTACAACCACCCTTCAGGTAGTTGTAGAGAGCAATGAGGTCGCCCCTGAGCCTCCTCTTCTCAAGGCTAAACAGCCCCAGCTCCCTCAGCCTCTCCTCATAGGGCTTGTGTTCAAGGCCTCTCCCCAGCCTTGTTGCCCTTCTCTGGACACGTTCAAGTGTCTCAATGTCCTTCTTAAACTGAGGGGCCCAGAACTGGACACAGGACTCAAGGTGCGGCCTAACCAAAGCAGAGTACAGGGGCACAATGACCTCCCTGCTCCTGCTGGCCACACTATTCCTAATGCAGGCCAGGATGCGGTTGGCCCTCTTGGCTGCCTGGGCACACTGCAGGCTCATGTTCAGCCTCCCATCAACCAGCACCCCCAGGTCCCTCTCTGCCTGGCCGCTCTCCAGCCACTCTGACCCCAGCCTGTAGCACTGCATGGGGTTGTTGTGGCCAATGTGCAGAACCCGGCACTTGGATGTGTTCAATCTCATGCCATTGGACTCTGCCCATCTGTCCAGCCTGTCGAGGTCCCTCTGCAAAGCCTCTCTGCCCTCCAGCAGATCAACTCCTGCCCCCAGCTTGGTGTCATCCGCAAATTTACTGATGATGGACTCAATGCCCTCATCCAGATCATCAATAAAGATGTTGAAGAGCATGGGGCCCAGAAGGAAGGGAAGATGTTTAGCACAAAAATGAATACTTTCTACTCCTCTCTAATAATTTTCATCAGCAATTTGTGTGTGTGGCTTTACTACATATTTCCTCTAAATAGATTTACACTAAGGAAAAATAATTTTTGTCTCCTGTCTACAGGTGTTGCTTAATGACAATTGTAATGGAAAATGCCAGAAGATAAGGTATTTACTATGAGATGAAGTTCTGTGTAAGAAAGCAGTTTTTACTGGTTTAAAAAAACAATATATCACCCATTATGCAGAGATTTTCAGATTTTGCAGTGTTAAAAGTTTTATTGTCCAATTGTCAAAATGAGTAGAAACATACACTAGGAAGAGGGCACTGGGCTTACCGAAACCAGTCTCCTGTCAGCCACACTACATGATCTCTTTCATACACTGACAGAAACTCCATTTTAACACCTGTGATGTAATTTCTTCCTTGTGTCACTTAAAAAACTATTTTAGAACTCACTCTGCAAGCAGAATTAAACCTCTAGATTCAAGCATACATTTATTCATTAACAGAGAACCATTTGTTCCTGTGCCAAAAAAGGTCCTTTAGCTTTCGAAGTTTTTTTCCCCCCTGGAGTCTGTGCTGCTTATAATGTAGTTACAGACAATAATTGCATCCCTTCATACTCTTAAAGACATTTCAAATTTTGGAAGACACAAGAAATAAGAATGTAGGCTATTGAGGAGAATGTGTTGAATTCAGAAGTAGTGCCAAGAAAATGTCTGAGATACCTGACCCTTTGTGGCAGAAAATAATCAAACTGTGGAAAATACAGAACTATACTTCCTCTTGCATCATCCCTTCCAGATATAATATATGGGGAAATCGTGTACAAAGTAAGAAGTTAGTATGGACACTGTTCTGATGGTGAGGTGTGTAGGGAAATGTAATCGACTTTACACATACATTTGGATTGTTGGGAAATCTGGTTTATTGAAAGAAGATAGTTGCAGAGACCATCAGTCGAATTTCTAGTACCCACACCTTGACAAATTCACTGGACAGAGACATCTTGAGATCTGATCACATCTTTAAATTTTTCTGTTTGTCTTTTTTGAAATCCTATATAGATTACCTTCTGAAGGTGCTGAAGGTGGAAAGTCACTATAGAACCATTTGCAGGTGTACCTAGTGGCTATATATACCTGTTTCTGTGACTATCTCAATAGTGTGGTCTATGTATATCGATACAAAATTTCCCAGAAAGTAAAAGATTGGTTTTATGCTTATTAGGCACGCAAGTAAAACTATTTCCAGAAACTTCTGTTGACTTCAATAGACTGGATCTCACTTTAAACATTTGTTCTTTCCTGCATCAGCTCTTGTAATTCTGTGTGACAAGGCATGTTTCTATAAGTTAGAAGTAACAGCTTTGATCTTTTAGGATAATATTGATAATTTTATTGGAAAACACTGCTGATTTAAATTTCACCTTTAAAGGTCATAGCTGACAGGCAGAGAAGACCAGAAACCAGAGGATTTGCATTTCATTGGGTAAATCAGATACTGAAAGTACTAACAGACATGCCTTTTTACAAAGGTTGTTCTAAAAGTGGCGGCGCTGTCAGCAGTTATGCTTTGCTGGCTGCATTAATTCCTGAATGGCTTCAGTCTCTGCTTTTCAATGGCAACTAAAGCAAATCTAGGTAAATAAGTCCTAGTCTCCATCAGAACTGAAGGATTGAACATATTTTTAAATATCACTTTCTTTCTGTGAAAATCATCCTGCTATGTATGTAGTGTGTTATTAAGTCTTCCAAAAGGGATTTGTGTTACTGCTGTGCTGAATTTTCTTAATAGCTGTTATGAAACTCAATGTTTTGTTCACAAAAAAACCCAAGCCATATTTTTTCCCATCTTTTAACCAAAGCATAAACAACTGGGCAATGGGCTACAGGTGGCTCTGCTTTCCATGGGAAAATTACTTCCTTTCTGTTGGATTTGGTAATTGCATTGTTAAACATTAATTGCAGGCATTTTTATCTCTGATTTGACAAGACAGGAAGTCTGAGCCATAGTGACAATTAAAAAACAGAGAGAGATTTCTGAAGCTTTGGTTGTCCCCTTCCCACCCCTGGCTCCCTTCCAGTCATTGCTGCTATGCACTTTTTCGTTTCCCAGATAGCACCAGTGTCAATACCAGCTTAGAGTGATATGTTCTTTTGAATTTTGGGAACCTGTTTCTTCAGACTAAATACTGTGTAAACTTCAGCTTTTCCGATTTCTCAGGACTTAAGAGCTCTAATTTTAGTAAAGAAATATCTGCTTTACTAATGCACTCTACACATTAAAATAGTTCTTTCAAAGTAAATGCAAAGTTTAAATGAGGTGCATATCTGCTTTTAAAATTGATTTCTTCCTTTTTGATCTTCTATGAAAGCAGATGCACCCATATTGATCAAAGAACTTCCAGAAATAGGAAACAGTTTCAAAATGAGCTATAAAGGAAGTTAACCGGTTAAATAATTAGAATTGATACCTCATAAGGCTGCTATGAACTGTTTTTTTCTGCTTAAATAAAATGATGGCCTGCCAGATCATGGACATATCTTCTAACACTACCACTCTTTTCTGATACTTCTGGCTTTTTGCTATGATTTCTTAACTCTTTCCCACATGATTTCACCCAAGTAGAACTGACTGAATAAAAATTAGACTAGTGCAGAATGAATCATAACAGCAAATTTGCATACTACTTTTGAGATTATGTGCCTTTTCAGGGTGCTTGAATCTAGAAGCCCATGGTGTTTAGTTCCCTATTTGAAGCAGAACATGTCATTTGTTTTGGTGTTTGGTGAACATGTCCAGAGATGGAAACTCCAGAAACTCTATTCCCTTCACTATATTCTGCTCTTCCAAGAGTAAGACATTTGATATATGAACATTCAGTTACAATTTTAAACTTCATTTTTAAAGTGAAACTTGGTATTTGCTAGAATAAAGATACCTGACTTTCCTTCAGTGTACCACATATTCTTCATCCAATCTAAAGCTTAATTCTATAGCTGACTGAACTAACCTTGGGTAAACAAGTGGGAGTATCTTGGACACTTAATCATAAAGCAAATCATGGACATTTAATCATAAAGCCACATTGCTGATCTCCTTATAACTTTTAAGATAAAGGTCAGGAGAGATGGATTATTTTATACTATTTCAAAAACATTAGCCTCTTAAAAATGTCCAATTTTCTGTGCTTTCTCCATATTTTTCACTCCATTGATTATAGTGCCACTTCCAGAAGTTTCCAAATGAAAAGAAGTGTTTCTTCTGAGGTTTTCTGAGATGTACATGGTTCAGTCTGTGTGTTAAGTGTAACAAAGTCATCTGCATAATGTGGCATGTGGGATCATTATCATATCATCATTATCATATCACATCTGTGATATGAAAGAGTACAAGCCAATTTTTATACTACAGAACAAAGAACTGTAGTGTTTGAACACAGAAGACTCTTCCTTAATTATCAAACTTAATGCAGCTTTTACTTTTACAGATGAAAGTGTATTAGAGAGATAGTAATTAAAAATGAGCTGGAGTATTTCTTAAAACATTGCTGCTTCTTCATTGATGTTTCAGTATCAGTTATTCTGTATGATATGGCAGTGTTGCTCTGACTTTGGATTTGATTGGCAAACTCATAGTATGGTAATGCCTGTTAAAACATGTGTGTTTTCTTGATAATCTTTCTGTTGTCAGCTTGATTGGCTGTGGCACAGCAGTTTGTGTGGCTGTTCACACAGGAGAACTCTGCACCCTACCTGTAAGTCCACAGCTAAGGGAGGTGCTCTAGATCTCTTCCAAAGCGTTGGGCACTCCACCTGGAACTAAAACCAGTGCTCATATGGAGGTCCTTGAGATGTCTGACATATCCACCCAGATGCTTCTGTTGAAGAAGGAGACTTTGACACAAGTGATAAGGTGGTGCCTAGACCCTTCTGATAAAGGAGGTATGTAAAAGGTGTGAACAGCTTGAGGTTCTGTTACTTCAAGTGGCTGTTAGAAGAAATAGTTAAAAGGCTATGCAATATTAGAGGAACTGAGATGAAGGTAGATGGTTTCATAACCATGTTCTGGTAGTAGACACCACTGAGAATGAGACACCTTGGATAAAAAAGAAAACAAAGGTAGGACTCTGCTTCAGTCTTTGCCCTCTAACATCACCACCTAAACTAGATATGAGGCTTTAACACATATGGACATCCACTAGGAAAGTTTCCAAAGAGAATCTACACCAGCAACAGGGTTAGAATAATTTCAGTGGTGCCCAGGTCAAGGGCTGGGTGCACAAACAGGAATGCAGAAAGTTCCATCTGAGCATGAATAAAAGCTTCTTTTCTTTGAGGATGACAGAGCACCACGACAGACTGCCCAGAAAAGTTAAACATTTTCCTTCCTGGAAACATTCAAAGTCTGCTGGATAAGGTTTGCTCTGGGTGAGCACTGGGGTTGGACTAAAATGATAAGAGGAGAGGCTGAAGTAGCTGGGGTTGTTTAGCCTGGAGGAGACTCAGCAGAGACCTTATTGCTCTCTACAGCTACCTGAAAGAAGGTTGTAGACAGGTGGGGGTTGGTCTCTCCTCCCAGGAAACCAGCACCAGAACAAGAGGACATAGTCTCAAGCTGTGCCAGAGGAAGTTTAGACTTGAAGTGAGGAGGAAGTTCTTCACAGAAAGAGAGATTGGCCATTGGAATGGGCTGCCCAGGGAGGTGGTGGAGTCATCATCACTGGAGGTGTTCAAAAAAGGATTGGACGTGGCACTTGAAGCCATGGTTTAGTTAGTCATGGGGTGCTGGGTGACAGGTTGGATTTGATGATCTTTGAGGTCTTCCAACCTTATTGATTCTATGATTCTGTGATCTCTAGAGGTTCTTTCAAATTCCTAGCATCCTTTGATTCTGTGATTATACCATTTTATTCTCTTATCTTCAGATATGTGCTCCACATGCTAGCAGCAATTAAAAATATAAGCCTAAACTCACACTGAATATATGGACAAAAGAAATACATAGAGAATCACAGAATATCTTTGGTTGGAACAGACCTTCAAGATCATCTATTCCAACCTTTGGCCCAGCACTGCAAGACCACTACTAAATCATGTCCCTAAGCACCAGATCCACATACTGTCTAAATATCTCTATGCCCTGCCCTGAGCAGACCATTCCAATGTTTGATGACCCTTTCAGTGAAGAAATATTTCCCAATATCCAGCCAGGAGGGTTGTCCCCCTCCTTGCTCCAACCTCCTTTCAGGTAGCTGAAGAGAGCAATAAGGTCTCCCTTCAGCCTCCTTTTTTTCCAGATTGAAAAACCTCAATTACCTCAGCTGCTCCTCATGTCTGTCAATTTCCAGCATGAATATGCTCATAAATGAATCTTCTGTTTTGAGGGCAAGGTGTAATCAAAGCAAAATAGCCAAAAAATATTTTGACAGGAAATAATTTTAATAATTTGTAGATAACATCTTAGCGCATCGGTATTGGTATCTTTGAGAAAGTAAGAAGAAATTGTGTTAGGTAAGAAGATAAAGTTTGTTATGTATGCCATGGGAGATGGCGTCAAAAGTCTTTCTAAAGTAAACAACACCCACTGCATCCACCTTCTCCTTTTGTCCACTGAGCCAGTCATCTCTTCATAGAAGTGTGGCTGTTCAGGCATTTCCCCTTCATAAATCTATGCTGAATAATCCCAGTGACTGACTTGTGTTTAATATATTTGAAATGGCTTCCAGGAGGATTTGATCTACAACCTTCCAAGGGATTATAATGAGGCTGACAGGGCTGTAGGTCTCTCATTTTTGCCCTTCTTGAAGACAGGAATGACATTTGCTTTTTTTTTTTTTGCATTACTCAGGAAACTTCTGCCACGACAGTGAGTGTTCTCACAACGCCACCTCCTTTAGTACTCCAGGGTTCCTCCTGTCAGGACTTGCGCATGTCCATTTTGTTTAAATGTTTCTTTGGTTGATCCTGCTCTACTGAGGGCAAGCCTACATTTCTCCAGATTTTCCCATGGATTTGAGGCTCCTGGTATTACTGAGGGAAATTCTAGCCAGAAAAAAATGGAGATGAAGAAGGCATTCTGTACCTTAGGTTTTCCTTGCCTCTCACGGCCAGGACTTGTTCCTCATTCAACACTGGGGCATTACTAGCATTCCCTAGTTTTCCCTTTGCTACTGAAATTCCTGTGGAAGCCCTTAGTACCCAGGCAGAGCTCCATCTGCTCCAGCTACTCTGCTACAAAGGGCAGCTCCTTCTCCTCCAAGAGTCTATATCCTTCCTAGGATCCACATATAAAACTTCCTCACATTTCATGTCAAAAGAAATAGTCAATATAATGCTCTTTTAGACCTTGCACCATACAGAAATAAACAGGCCATAGTCCCAAAAAACTCAGCATCAAGAGTTCATCAGAAAGATGAATTCATTGTAGTTACTCTGCTTTTCCTGTTATCCCTGTTATTCCTTTTGGTGTCCTTTCCTCCCTAAGTTGTTGCTAGACCAATACAGCAGAGTTATGTGTAACAGTACAAACTTCTGTAGGAATATTCTTTTGTTTCAATATTTGAAATATTTATATGTCCCCTATGAAAATGCATTTTTCCATCTTGAGTAAAAGAAACTCCTATCTCCTATCCCCAACATAATATGCAGGATTTTGGGAAGTCTCTCACTGACTATTTGGAAAATCAAGTATGAGGATCATAATGACATGTAGCCAGCTAGTGGAGGAGAATGAAACAGTGATGGGCCTTGGGTGAATTTTTGCTTCTTAGGTAGCAGCATTGGAGGTGGCCTTGAGCCACCTTTATCTAGTGAAAGGTGTCCCTGATCATGGCAGGGGTTTGGAACTACATGATCTTTATGGTCCCTTCCAACCCAAACCTTTTTATGATTCCATGATTACAGCCATGTAGCTCTGTCAGACTCTTCAAAGTGACAAGTAGCTGGGATTTCATGCCCAGAAATTTGGAACATGCAAGAGAATTCAAGGATCTATTAGGGAAGGAGCTATTATTCTGTTAAAATAGGTATTTTCAATCAATAACTTTTTGCTCTAAATAAATTAGAGTTATGAAAGAAAATAGGAGCTATTAAATCACGTTCCATGTGCTGGAAGGTAAGTTTGTGATTATTTTGTTATTGCAAGGTGTGCTTTAAAGTGGGTTTGGTTTTTTTTTTTTTCCCTTTTATCTAGTGTCAAGCCATACTTTTTCAGAATTTCCCAGTTTTGGGTTTTTAATTAGTATGTAAGGAGAAAGTTTAAAGCTTGAAGCTGATTGTCAATCAACTATCGAAAGCTTGTGCTTCTGAAGCAACTACATGAATGTAGAGAACTTGGAGGCATCTCACACTGTAGCAGGATATGAAATACTTAGGGGAAAAAAAATAGGAAAAAGCCTCCAGAAACCACTGTCTTTAGCACTCCAGCTATAATCTGAGGTCCTTGGTGGCATCACCTATGAGTGGAATATTTAAAGGTCAAAATCAGGACTATACTCCAGAAGATGGCACTGCAGTTTTGATTACACGCTTTTCAAGTTGTGGTGGCACAGATTCAGAGAAAGTGTTTATGTACTTCCTGCTTTCCAAATGTTTGCTAAATGTATCTGCTTTATAGATTTTATATGGAAAGGTGACATTTCATTTTTAGTTGGCTCATCTGTAGTAATCCTGCTACAAACCTGCTTTGATTTTCAGAGTATTGGGTGTTTAATTTTTCCCATATGACAGAAGAGAAGAGAAGAGAAGAGAAGAGAAGAGAAGAGAAGAGAAGAGAAGAGAAGAGAAGAGAAGAGAAGAGAAGAGAAGAAGAAGAGAAGAGAAGAGAAGAGAAGAGAAGAGAAGAGAAGAGAAGAGAAGAGAAGAGAAGAGAAGAGAAGAGAAGAGAAGAGAAGAGAAAGAGAAGAGAAGAGAAGAGAGAAGAGAAGAGAAGAGAAGAGAAGAGAAGAGAAGAGAAGAGAAGAGAAGAAAGAGAAGAGAAGAGAGAAGAGAAGAGAAGAGAAGAGAAGAGAAGAGAAGAGAGACCAGGTTGGAAGAGACCTTCAAGATCCTTGTGTCCAACCCATCATCCAACACCATCTAATCAACTAAGCCATGGCACCAAGTGCCCCATCAAGTCTCCTCCTAAACACCTCCAGTGATGGCAACTCCACCACTTCCCCAGGCAGCGCATTCCAATGGGCAATCGCTGTCTCTATGAAGAATTTCTTCCTAGCATCCAGTCTAAACCTCCCCTGGTGCAGCTTGAGACTGTGTCCTCTTGTTCTGGTGCTGGTTGCCTGGGAGAAGAGACCAGCCCCCACCTGTCTACAGCCTCCCTTCAGGTAGTTGTAGAGAGCAATAAGGTCTCCCCTGAGCCTTCTCCTCTCCAGGCTAAGCAATCCCAGCTCCCTCAGCCTCTCTTATTAGGGCTTGTTCTCCAAACCCCTCACCAGTTTTGTTGCCCTTCTCTGGACACGTTTTGAAAAGTGTTAAAGTGTTTTGAAACAGAGCCACTGCTTTAACTGTTTTTCTCCAATTAATGTGAATCCTTTGTGCACAAGACACGTCTGTGCAAGATTAATATATAGACAAATATATTGGATGAGCTGCCACCCTGACAGATAAGGAATAATAGTAAAAAGTGATCTTGTAATAGTAAATTATGGACATATTAGATAATGTCAGTCACATTCCCAAACTGTCACATGCATGTTTTTACCACATGTATATCAAAATTGCAGGAATTTGGGCAGAGAGGAGAAATGGGGTTCAAAGTGTAGCACAGAACTAGCTGTATTTTGTCAGCAACATTTTCCCACTTCTAATGACTCCACAGAGATGCTTGGACAAAACAGCTTTTTAAAAGTCTATGCTTCGATCATGACCACTGTAGCACACCAAATAATTTCTAGACATCTCTGATGTGTCTCTGAAGTATTAAAAAATATTCACACACTTTTAGCTAGACCTCTAAATGAAGCCAGGACCTAAACCACAAGTCAATCAAAGGAAGATCTGTCTTTAGGATGCTCTTTAATTTTTGTTGATTTATTTTTTATTTTATTTTATTTTATTTTATTTTATTTTGGACTGGGGGGGGGGGGGGGGATGTTGTTGCGGGGAAGGGATGGTGGTGGGGTGCAGAGGAGTGCGAGAGGGGGCGGGTTGCCCTGTCCTTCCAGAAGTATATTCTTTCTTTTCATTGAAGAATTGTCATACATATTAAAAAAAACCACTTTATAAAACTTCAAACAGACTGGGATATGTGAGGTTCACAGGATAACCAGCAAATGCTGCTAACTGGAGAGCCTGCACAATGATTTTGTGAGCCTAAGGACCTGATAATATTAGACTTGTTTAACGTAATTTGCAATTCAGCAATGGGTAAAGTTAATATTATTATTTGCAGCTATGTTTTCAGAAAATAAAACTCCATTCTTTCTGCTGTGTTTTAGCAGCTATATTGCTGTTTATCCTTAGCTCTGTGAGACCTCTGAAGGCCATTAGGTCCAACATCCCACTCCAGGGAGGACTTACTCCAAATCTAGATCAAGCTCATGGCCTTGTCCAGGAGAGTTTTTGAAAATCCCCGAGGATAAGAATTCTAAAGCCTCTACAGGCAGCCTTCTCTAATGCTTAACTGCTCTTATTTCCAATTTAAATTCTTCATTTACTCTGACTGCTGACAACTGCTGACTTGTCCTCTCTTTGTGCACTTCTCGTAAAAGCCTGGCTTTATCTCTGTACAGCTGTGATCAACATGCCGTTTTCCAGGCTAAGCAAATCAATTTCTCTTAGCCTCTTCTTATAAATTCATTAGTAGGATATTTTTTGCTGAATTCTCAGTAATGTTTAATTTGAAATGAATCATGCAAAGTTTTTAATTATTCACAGTTCCTTCCACACAGAATTATTCAGGAAAAAAAGTGGAATAATTTACTTAGAAATCATGTTAATAGATTATGTTTTACTTTTTAAAATAGTAGATGGAATACTAAGAATGCAATTATAGCAAAGATAACTCACACAGTGTGTCTGGGCAATGCTGGTGATATAGCTTTGCCAGTCATGAAACACATATTCCTAATAGCAGTGTATGATGTCCGTGTTCTTTGAAAATGGCCAGAAAAGATAACCGCAGTGATGACAAAAGACTTTCAGAATAGAAACTTAACCAGAATTCAGAACTAACAGAAAAGAGACAACAGTAATAGAAACCCCCGAACAAACAACAAAACAAAACAACCAAGCCAAACAACCCTAAAGAAGTATTCACCCCGAAAATTAAGATGCATAACATTTGTTTTATGACTCGATATGGACAGTAAATATTAAGGGTTTCATATTTTCCTCATCCATTTTATAGTATGCTTTCTAGTGCAATTAAATGGTGCTTAAATGATATTAGAATAGAATTAACTAGGTTGGAGAAGACCTTTTTGATCACCGAGTCCAACCTATCACCCCACACCATCTAATCAACTAAACCATGGCACCAAGTGCACCATCCAGTCTCTTCTTAAACACTTCCAGGGATGGTGACTCCACCCTGGGCAGCCCATTCCAATGGCCAATCACTCTTTCTGTGAAGATTTTTTTCCTAACATCCAGCCTAAACCTCCCCTGGCGCAGCTATGATTAAAAGCTTGAGGCCATTTTCCAGTCTAATTATGTGTTTCATTATAGCTAATCTCCATTTTAGCAGGTTCTGGCTCTTTCTATGATAAAAACACTGAGAACTCTCAGTTAAGATCATAATTGGAAAAATCTTTCTTTTAATCCCTTGAAATTTTTATTTTCAGATTGTCTTTATTCTCCCCAACTAATTTTTAAACACCAATGTAACAAGGGAAACCCCACTATCAGTTAGTGGTCTGGTCCCTGCACCAAATGAATTACAGTCAGTAAAATCCTACCTTAAGTAATTCTGAGCAGCTTTCAAATGTGGTATAAAAGCCACGACCAATGGAAAAGATATCAAAACAAGCTATTATATTTCATCTTTGCTAGTGGGTATCTCTTACATACTCTCAAAAATCAATCTTTTTGGCTCACACACAATATTAAAAACACTTATCTCAAAATACTTGAATGAAGCTATTCAGGCATAGGGACCCTAGAGCCCCTCAGAGCTTTTCTTGAATCTGTTGCAGTGTCTTCAGACACTGTGATTAGACAGTGTGATTAGACAGTGTGATTAGAAATATCTCCCAGAGAAGTGAAGTGGAAAAGGAGTTTAGAGAAACCTCACCATTTTGGAAACAAAGAGAGGACATAGTCTGTAATGTAAACTATACTAGTTACCTTCCTTGTGGAAAAGTAAATTGACTGGAATGTTGAGAAGAATAGCAGGGGGAATCCATTGCTGTTGCAGAAGGATGGGAAGGGGAGGGGACAGGAGGCAAACACCAATATCTCTGCCTTTTTTCTCTCTTACCTCTTTATAAACTACATTGTAGTAGAAGAGATAGTTTGGTGGTTTTTTTCTTGGGTTTTGTTGATTTTGTTTGTTTGTTTTTCTTAAGTAAGTGTCAGTCAAAATAAAAGGCATATGAGAGAATAACTGGATTGAAACTGATTAACGACTTACTGTTAGAAACATTAAATTTCTGACAGGCTAGTTGTGATCAAATAATTGTTGTGAAGACCATTTGGAAAAAAAATATGTAATAAGCTATCCTATCGTAGAAGCTTAAGAAAAGAGGTTAATAGCTTGACCATGTTATATAGAACATTAACATTACTTTTTTTCCCCTCCTGCCATAATCAGCTCTGTCAAATCATCAAATGTAACCTAATTTTCTTCCAACACTAGAACTGCACTGGACTGTCGTTTTGATATAGCCTTGTATTAATCAACCTCTGCACTAATATCTTCATAGGATAAGACTGATTTTCAAGCAAATGTTTCAGAATGTGTGCTTTTAAACATCACAGGAACTGTCATGTCTTTAGAAATTTTTTCAAGGAAATAAGTACAAATGATGAAGAATCATCAGCTCAGTTTTAAACAATTACCCATCTGCTCAGGCATATAGCAACAGTCTGTACAAGTGAAGTTTAAAGTTTAAATAATCTTATGTGGGTGTTTTTAGTATTTTCATCTTTGGTGATTTAAAGGTTAATTTTAGTAAGTATTCCCTCTCAAAGGTGATCAATTATACCATTTTTAAGTAAGCAAGGGACATGAGGAAGCACTTTTCTTTTTATGAGGAAATAGGAATTAATTTTTCAATCCCCAGTGACTCTTCTGATGTAAAGTAAATTTACAGGACTTGTAAGTGAGAAGTGTATTGATATTAAGGGCTTCTCCATTTTAGTGGAGAATCTATATCAAACTACTCTTAAGTTAATGATTGCAAAAACCTCTTGAAAATGGGTAGTGTAAAATATGATGTACCTAATCCATTTTAAGGTTTACTAATTCATGATGGGTTTGGAACTAGAGCTGTAAAATAAACTATTTTTACCATTTTATATAACTTTATTGAAGTTTCAAATATTTTCTCATTGTGGAGTAAACTAGCCCAAGACCTGGCAAGGACTGTGAAAATGAGCATGAGCACGTAGAAGATCCAATGAGCTTCATGAGGAGAGTCTCACTTAGAATGTGATCTGCTGGTTCTAATGTCTGTTTTACCAAATGCCGCTTTTAGCTTGAACTCCAGGTACTCTTCTCTTAAAAAAGGATTCAGTCATACAGGTATTGGTTAGTCAGGGATGCCTACTTTCTGGTATTTTTAATGTATTTTTAGGCTTTTAAAAAATATTAAATATCTTTTTAACAAAAGCAAGGAATCAGATCCACTTCCATTTCAATTCAGGTAAAAGAACTGAACTCTAAATTGTGCAATCATTAGCTCTTTCCCTACTTCTGATGGGTCAGTATTTTCCAAACTGTCACAAACAAAAAAAAAAAATTCCCATCCAGTTCTCTGTAGAATTGATTTTTTGTTAGAGAGTAAAAGATGATGACTTCATGATTTTTGTAGAGAAGATTACGGTTCAGAGATTCACAGATTGCATAGGGTTGGAAGGGACACTCAAAGGTCATCTTGTCCAACCTTCCTGCAGTGAGCAGGAACATCTCTACCTAAATCAGGCTGGCCAGGGCCACATCAAGTCTGATCTTGAATGTCTCCAGGGATGGGGTCTCAACCACTTCCTCCAAACTCAAGATTAGTGCATCCCTATGAGTAAGAAATCAAGCAAAGAAGGCAGGAGACCTGCATACATGAGCAAGGAACTTCTGGAAACATCCAAAAGGAAGAAAGTTTGCAGAATGTCAAAAAGTTGGGATGTTAGAGTACGGAGGATGCAACAAGGAAGGTTGAGACCAATTTAGAATTAAATCTGGAAGGGATATTGTCATGGTTCTACACCCACTCACAGTTCAGCCCTACTTGACTACTAACCCAACTGCTTTCCCAAATCTCTCCCCCAATAGGATGGGAAGAAGAAACTTGAAGCATGATGCAAACCCCTGCCTGTTTAACAGAACACTATAAAGAGCCAAGAAACAACAGGAACAACAATAGCAAATAATTAATATACAAACCAAATAATATATAAGATGATGTGCTCACTCGCTTGCCAAGATGCTTGCTGACATTTTGCTGCCCACAAGAAAATCCACCATGCCAGACAAGCAGTGGACGTGATGGTATTGAATATTCCATTGGCTGATCACTTTGTGTGAAGAAAATTAACCTTATGCTAGTCAGACCCCAAAAAAATTGCAAGGACAAGAAAGGCTTCTTCAAGTACCTCAGTAGAATCACAGGTATTTTCATCTGGAAAAGGCCTTTAAGACCACTGAGTCCAACTATTATCTAATTATACGAAACCCAGTTATAGACCATGTCTCTTAGCACCATGTGTGTGCATTGTTTAAACACCTCCAGGGATAAGGATTCAACCACTCCCTTGGGAAGCCTATTCCAGTGTATGATAGCCCTTTCAGTGAAGAATTTTCCTTTAATATCCAGTATAACCTTTTCTGGTGCAAACAGAGGCTGTTTCCTCTCATCCTATCACTTGTTACTGGGGAGAAGACACCAATACCCACCTTGCTATAATCTCATTTCATGTAATTGCAAAGAACAATAAGATCTCCCCTTAGCCTCCTTTTCTGCAGACCAAAATAACCCCAGTTCCCTCAGCCACTCCTCATAGGACTTATTCTCCAGACCCTTCACCAGCTTTTTTACCCTTCTCTGGACCCACTCCAGCACCTACCTTTCTTGTAATGAGTACACCAAAACTGAACACAGTACTCAAGGTTTGGCCTCATTGCAGAGTACAGGGGGACAATCATCTCTCTAGTCCTGCTAGCCATGCTGTTTCTGACACAGGCCATGATGCTGTTGGCCTTCTTGGCCACATGAGCACATGACAGCTTTATAGAAATTTTATGTGAATTGATTTGGGGGTAAAGAAAGATTTGAATAGAAAGTATATGACATTGCTTCAGAGCATCTCACAAGCATTTGTTAGAGCCATTGAATTGCTAACAGGACCATTATGTGGAACTGCACAACCTACATGCTTTTTTTCCCTGAAATTAGATACTTTTTTTATGTATTTGCCATCAAGTTTCTGCTTTTGACTCAACAATATCTGTCACAGAGTATAATCTGTATTTAATAGTCCTTACATCACTTAAGTTGAAGCTATACTTTACCACTAATGGCTTCTGCTGGATGGCTGTCTAGCTATTGGTCAAGATGAAACTGAAGAAATTTAATATTTTTTAATTTAAATTATTATATAATATCATTCCCTACTGTTCATTTGAGATGAAAGCATAAAGAATGAAACTGCTTTTAAATTAATTGTAAAGTGAGAAGCACATGACCCTAGCTTCTCTAGCAGTGAAGTTTCATATATGAAGAGTTCCAAGTTCTTATGCCATCATATCAAGACAGGCTCCTGACTTCTTAGAATCACTCTTAGAAGCCTTTATTATCACAATGTAATCAGCAAAGTAGTATTCCTTAAGGAGTTGTATTTTATTATAGTACTCAACTATTTTGAAGAAAAATTCCTAAATTGCTTCAATGGTGCCAATAATTTCCATTGATATTGATTCCATTATTGCTATTAGACCTTAATGAATAGGCTAACTGCACTATTACTTAATTATTTGTTTAGAACTGGAAATAACGCACAGCCTTACAAACAATGATAGCTTTCCATTTCACAATGCTTAGTTGTTGCAAAAACCAGTTGTGACAGAAAGCATAGCAGTTTTCTCAGCAGAAATGTGTAACTGCAGTTACTCTAATGCAATGTTATGGCAGCTATGCAGTTTGTCTATGAACTGACATTTTCATCTTTAACTCTATTTTCTCAAACCCTTTTTTAAAGTGTTACATTCCTAGTTTTAATATCATGTCTGTTATCAATTAAGAAGAAAAGCATGTAATGTTAAAAACTATACATAAAAAGACAATGAGAAAACAAAATTGTTTCCACATATGTCATTCTGGAACACATTATTGAAGGCCCAAACCCACAGAATAATGCTCAGCAACTTGGCTTACTTGAAGAAGCTTCAATTTGAATTTTTATTTTAAAAGACACTTGTAGAAAAAACATCAAGGATGTTGTAAGTAAAGTATTTTCTTGGAAGACTGTGCAGCATAAACTCTAGATCAATATTAGAGTTGACATTGGAATTTACAGGCATGTCATCTGAGAAATCATCATTAACAAGACTGGAAGAAATAAGAAAGAAACCAGAAGTCAAAACTTCTAAATTTTTACACTGTATCACAGAAAAAGATTGTCTATAGCTGTATTAGGACTTCAGGATAAACACTCAATAGCACTAAGGCAAGGAAGATTTTGAATAGTGAAAGATACCATAGAAAGAAACAATTTTGTGTTAAGCGGTCTCAGAATCACAGAATTAACCAGGTTGGAAAAGACCTTCAAGATCATCAAGTCCAACCTATCACCCAAAACCATCTAATCAACTAAACCATGGCACTGAGTGCCTCATCCAGTCTTATTTTAAAAACTTCCAGGACAGTGACTCTACCACCTCCCTGGGCAGCCCATTCCAATGGACAATCACTCTTTCTGTGAAGAACTTCTTCCTAACATCCAGCCTAAACAGCAACATTGTTTTAGAATCACAGAATTGTTGGTGTTGGAAGGGACCTCAAGGATCATACAGTTCCAACCCCCTGCCATGGGCAGGGACACCTCACACTAGATGAGGTTGCCCAGAGCCACATCCAGCCTGGCCTTAAAAAATCCGAGGGATGGGGCTTCTACAACCTCCCTGGGCAACCGGTTCCAGTGTCTCACCACTCTCATAGTGAAGAATTTCTTCCTAACATCCAATCTGAATCCACACATTTCTACTTTTTGTTCCATTCCTCCTAGTCTTATCATTACCTGACACCCTAGAAGTCCCTCACCTGCCATATCTTCCCCTTTTATTCCCCTCAAATCCCAGAACACCTGGGCTGTGTTTGAGTCTCCTCCCACCCCAGGTGTGGCCACTCGGTCATCCCCACCCACTCCCCTTTTTAATCCCCACCAGGAAAGGCAGAAGTCCCAAGCTGAGCCCATCTGGGCTGAGGGATCCTCCTCTCATCACTGGTGAGTCCTCATGGTGCACACTGGGTGATGGTGGTGGTGACAACAAAGGCCGGGGGCCTGGTGGCCCCCGGCTGTTAGGAACAGGGTTGATTGCTACTCTAATGTCATCCATGGGTGCTGGCTGGGCTTCCTTACTGGGGTTGAGCTCCCCTGTGTGCTCCTGGCTGGTGAGGGTCTTACCCCCCCCCCCCCCCAGCTGTGGGATGAGAGCAAAAATGGTGGTGGTGGAGCAGAAGCTGTTTAGAATGCAGAATCCCTGGGAAAGGGACATTGTGACAAGTGAATATACATCCTTCATATAGAAATACAGAGTTAACCAGGTTAGAAAAGACCTTTGAAATCATAAAGTCCAACTTATCATCCAACACTCTCTAATCAATTAAACTATTCCAGGTCAGGTGGTTTTGGGCTCCAAGCAGCCTGATCTAGTTGCAGATATCCCTGCTTGCTGCAGGGAAGTTGGACTAGGCGACTTTTAAGGGTCCTTTCCAACCCAAAACATTCTATGTTTCTATGATTCCCAAGCCATCCTTTTTGCTGCTCACACTTCACTTTGACGGGGTTTCTTAAGCTTACTACAACCCAGCCTAGTGAAGGAGAAAGTTGACTAAACAAATGTGAACAGATTTAGCCAGTTTGCTCATCTAACATTATTACGATGCTGAACTGCCTCTAAGTTCTTTGCCCAACCTTCACTTTGGCTGCCACTCAACCAAGGTGCCAGAAGAGTTGAAAGCTGTGATGCCTCTTGAGCCAATAAAAGGACAAATCCCCTCTCACAAGGTAAGTAGTTCTTCAAGTACAAAATGGAACTGCAACAATAAAATTGTGTTGCCTGGTCTAGAGGATAGATTTTATACAAAAATAAAGCTTTATTATTCTGTGTTTTTCAGGAACCACCAAAAGAAGCAGAGGAGGACTTACTGATTGCATGTAAAACATCATCAGGGAACTGCTTCTTTAGTAATATCCTGACTTCCTGTGTCATGACATGCAACAATATTTCACACAGAATGCATTGAATTGGAAGGGATCCTCAAAGGTCATATTATCTAACTCCCTCTACAGTGAGCAGGGACTTCTCCAACTAAATCACATTGCTCAGGGCCCCATCAAGCTTGACCTTGAATATCTGCAGGGATGGGGCCTCAATCACATCTCTGAGTAACCTGTTCCAGTATTTCAACACTCTCATTGCACAACCTAAATCTACCCTTCTATAGTTTAGAACCATTCCCCCTCATCCTATTGCTACTTGGCCTTCTAAACAGTCCTTTCCCATCCTTCCCATAGGTCCTCTTCAGATATTGAAATACAGCCACAAATTCTCCCTGGAGCCTTCTTTTCTCCAGGCAGAATGGCCCCAGCTGTCTCACAGGGGATGTACTCCAGCCCTCTGATCATCTTTGTGGCCCTATAACATGATGTTATTGCCAGTAATGTTGCAATTGCATAATGTTATTGTCAATGACATAATGACTCTTGCCCGAGTTAGTGATTTCTAGATATAGGTCTGGGATGAAGCTTTAGAATAGTTGGTTGCCAGCAGCTACTTGGAGAGATCTGAAAGATGATGAAGTTGCTGCTTTGGTAAGGAGGATCTCAAGCAGAAGTGTCTTATGGAGAGTTATCATTGTGAGCATATTTTCATGTTTCTTTTAAACTTGCCTAATACATAGGCAATTATGCATCCTACCATAGTTCACATGTTTCTATTTTACATACTCATGCAAAGGCTTGGGTATGTGTTATAGATGACTCCAGGTAAAAGTTTTTGGTAACAGTTTTATTGGCACTAAAAGATCTTAAAAAGGTAATAAAAGGCAATAAAAGCAAGCAAAGCAACCGGTTGGGCATGTGAGGGTACTAAACTTCACCCCACAGCAGCTTTACAATAGCTTTCTTCATCTTATATAGTAACATCATCTACATAAACTTATGCTAAATAGAAGGCAGGCATATGATAATGAGTCTTAGAATAGGCGATCAAATCCCTTCTCCCTACATTTTGTGTAGTAAGGGTCAAAGTATCCACTTGCACGCATGCTCAGTCATCCAGGCTTCTTATCTAAAGAAAACAAATTCTCAGTTCTTCTCCTCAGCCTTGGTGTCTCCAATTAGCCAAACACACTGTCTCTGTTTAAGTCTGTGAAATATGCAGCTCCCCCTTTGTCCTCAAAGCAGGCTCCTGTAAGCTCCTCACCCACAGTCCCAGTGCACTCTGAATTCTCTACCTTTAACACAAATCACAGAACCACCAGTATATTCATAACAGTATGTCAGAAAGTTTTGAGATAGGTAGAAGTGATACTTGTGAAGTCTTGAACTTTTCCAATGTGAGTTCTGCTAGCAAAACAAGAGGGTGATTTATGGTCCAACAGCCACTGTGAGGTTTCTGTGGCCAAAATTAATATTGAGGAGGGTGAAATAAAGACCTCTACTTTTAAAGTGAAAGTCTTTCAATATATGTGAAATCTTACTCAAGACCTCTAAAACCTGCTTTGTGTCCTAGAACATAATAAAATTGAATGATATGAACATAGTTCAGAATCCCTTTTTTTGGGAGGAATGGGGTACAATTGACTTGATTTAATTTATTGCTTCAAATTATATTCTAAGCAGGAACTGAAGGTGACGGATGGATATAGCAAAACTCAGTGACAGTGCTCAGAGTGGTTACACTGAGGAATAAATTAGCAGTAAAACTGTATTAGGGTTTTTTTATAGACAGGGTAGGTTTTGACATCTGTTCATCTTGCTCTAAATGTTACCTATTTTAGAATTTAATAAATAATACCTAATTTGTTGTATGATTCCCTAGGTACCTATGTGTGGATAAAATAATACTTCTTTCAATCCAAGACACCATGTGATGTTAAGCACTAAGTTTACAGGCACATTATTCAAAGGCTAGAGATGGACATGCCTAAAAGTTTGACAAGAAAATATAAGAAAATGGGAAAAAAATCTTAGTGTGCTTGTATTTACATTCAGAACTACAGTGGCATACAAATCCCATCATTTTTGTTAGTGCTGTTGGACTTAACTGTTATAAAGCAATATATCTATATACTTCAGCCTCTGCTATTTCTATTCTCCATTTCTAATTTAATTCTTGTTGATGCTTATTTTAGCACTATATAGATGGCAGCATTGAGAAAGTTATGTATGATCCAGTATTATCAACTCTACATAAAGATCCCCTTCTGATCCAATTGTGCGTGTTTTGAGAGGTTCCTCATCCCTACACTTGGACATTTGTTAGCGAAAGATGTATTTTGTGCTTAGATAACAGGAAACTCAAGAGTCCTTTTCCAGCTTTTTGCCCTTGTGAGGGAAAAGAAACAATCCAATATACAGAGTACTCAGCCAAGACTTTTAACTGGAAGACTGGTCAAAAAACCACTATGAAACACCATGATGACACTCTGAGATTTAGTCGGCTGATACTTGCACATTGGCCACAACAACCCCAGGCAGCGCTACAGGCTGGGGTCAGAGTGGCTGGAGAGCGGCCAGGCTGAGAAGGACCTGGGGGTGCTGGTTGATGGGAAGCTGAACATGAGCCAGCAGTGTGCCCAGGCAGCCAAGAGGGCCAACCGCATCCTGGCCTGCATTAGGAATAGTATGGCCAGCAGGAGCAGGGAGGTCATTGTGCCCCTGTACTCTGCTTTGGTTAGGCCGCACCCTGAGTACTGTGTCCAGTTCTGGGCCCCTCAGTTTAAGAAGGACATTGAGACACTTGAACGTGTCCAGAGAAGGGCAACAAGGCTGGGGAGAGGCCTTGAACACAAGACCTATGAGGAGAGGCTGAGGGAGCTGGGGCTGTTTAGCCTGGAAAAGAGGAGGCTCAGGGGCGACCTCATTGCTCTCTACAACTACCTGAAGGGTGGTTGTAGCCAGGAAAGGGTTGGCCTCTTCTCCCTAGCAACCAGCACCAGAACAAGGGGACACAGTCTCAAGCTGCACCAGGGGAAGTTTAGGCTCGAGGTGAGGAGAAAGTTCTTCACCGAGAGAGTGATTCGTCATTGGAATGGGCTGCCCGGGAGGTGGTTTAGTCTCCATCCCTGGAGGCATTCAGGAGGGGACTGGATGTGGCACTTGGTGCCATGGTCTAGTTGTGAGGTTGTGGTTACAGGTTGGACTCGATGATCTTCAAGGTCTCTTCCAACCTTGGTTATTCTATTCTATTCTATTCTATTCTATTCTATTCTATTCTATTCTATTCTATTCTATTCTATTTGGATAAGGAATAGCACTTGTCTCTTAACAAGTTTAATTATTAGTCAATTTATTAGCAGACAAAGTGTGAAAGATTTAGTGTTGTGTTTTTTTTTTTTTTTTCCCCCATTTTTCTTAGTTATGCTGACACCATACAGAAAACATGAAACAAAAACTGAGAGTTTATCTCAAGAATAGTTTTGTAATTTACCTGCTTTTAGGCCCATGTGATGAGATGAATCCAGTATAATTTTTTTTCTCTCACTGGAAAGACAAAAAGCTTTAGCAAAAGCTTTTTCTGCACCTATGTGTAGAACTATTGTGCCATGGCATTCCAAACACTTGGAAAAGCAAATACTCACACTTTGGTGATCCCTGAAAGAGGAACTACATTTAACAGCAAATGGGGTTTGTGATATTGGGGTAGACTATTGAGAGGTTTTTCAGTATTATCTTAAATGTGAAGAAATCACAGTGGTTTTCAGTCAGACCTGTGTACACATTTAGAAATTTTAACAGTGTATCAACATCCCATTTTTGATGACTTGAAGATATTTTCTGTTTCTTACTGGGTTTGTTTACCTCAGTTTCACGTTTCACAATACTGTCTGAAGCACTGCTAGCAATTCCCTGGGAATTATCAAAATACTTTTGTCTTCTGTGCCATGTTAGTTAAATAGAAATTTAATATTGGTTTAAATAAAACACTAGGATTTTAAAGCAAGTTTTTTTCCCCAGAGCTGGATTTGGTCCTATATTTTCAGACCTGTGGTTTAAGCATGACACAAATGATCTGCTAAAACAGAGTTTTCATATTAAATCAGAGTATGGGCTCACATACTCCATGGTTGTAATTTGCTGCAAATTATAGAATATAAGTTCATGAAACACGATAGATCTTGTGATCCTATTACAGTTTGACAGAGAAGGCTGTCCTGCAACATACAAATTATTATTAATTATTATTTATATTGATGTAGAAGATACATTTCATGTCAGACCAAAACATGTTCTAAGACAAGTAAGAACACATACAGAAATGTACTTCTGTATTAATGTCTACCCAAAAACTGTTCAGGAAACTTATTTCACTGTATAGAATGTAAAATACTGCATGTGGACATAGGCTAGTTCTTGACTATTACCAGAGAGAAAGTTGCATTCTGCTCATGTTTATTTACTTTCCAATTATTTAATGCTCTTAGTAGGAAATAATTCTCACAATTCTAACACATTATGATATAAAAGCATATGTCCATATAATGACTAAGACTGCAGAAGATTTGCTTTGAATTTTGCTCTTACTCAAACTCAGATATCACTGGAAGAAGACTGTCCTGGAGATTTTCAGAGGTGTTATAGCAGAGCAGATTGCTAATTAGTAAATCTAGTTTCTTTTGACTATTACAGAGATGAGTAACTATGATAACATCACCATGAAGAAACTCCTGATAATATCCTAAGCTAGTGCAGACAGGATGAGTGAAAATATAGAAGACCTATGATTTTTCCCTGGGTTAAGGAGTACTATAGGCCATCATTCAGATGCTCTCTGAAAACCTTTAGATGTAACAGTCCAGTCAAAGTGATAGCATGGTAGGCATATGTGGTGATGAGAGAAAGTTCTCCCCCCACACACAAAGAAACCATGGCTAACTCAGTCGGAGAAGCAGATGAACGTGCTATATTTACAAAGCAGGAATGAAATGCAGTAAATATGTACACAATATACAGTATTTACAATATATACAGAAATATACAGCAATGAATGTAATACAGAAGACCTTTCCCTCCTCCCGCCAGGAGCGTCCCACCCTCTTGTAACCCCTTCTCTCTCCCCCTACCTCCCTTTTTTCCCAAAAAGGGGTTAGAGAGAGAGAAAAAGGTAATTATTAAGGAGGAAATTCTGTTAGCTCAAAGCGTATGCAAGAATTAGTTTTCTTATCTGGTTAGCTTTGTTAACTCAATGTCGACTCCGTCCCGCAGCTGTTGCTCAGAGAGAGACAGAAACAGACAGGCCAACGGGCACAGACAGAACTGAACTGAAATTCAAACAGAACTAAAACTTAAAGTTGCATTCTACCAATCTACCAATGAAATTCATTTAGAATATCTAAATGTTTTTCAAAACATTCAGCCAGATTGTTCCAGCAACTGTCCCTTTCTTAAAGGCACAGCCTAAAATGGTCACACCATAGAGAAGTCAATGATAAGACTGTGGATACCCACAGTTTTACCGAGTCAAGCACTGATAAATTTCTAAATGCAACAGTAGTGATCCACAGGGGGAAAAGAAAGTCCCACTCTTTCCCAAGGATGATGGAGTTAACAGCAACTATTTTTAATGCAGGTTTTTGTGCTGATGCATTGACCAAATCATGGGAAAAAGTCCTCATGTAAAGCAAATTCATAGCCTGAGATCTGTTACTATCTGTGTAACTAATGTATTTTTATCTACTTTACAATTTTACTGGGCCATTAACAGGCAATTGCATCTTTAGTTTGTAACTGGAAATAGAGGCAGCTGTTCTTACTCACTGAATTTCATACACTTGCCTTTTGACTTTCCAAGTTTGTTTGGTATGATTCTAGCTTATGTTGAAGTTAATCACACACACACACTCTTCTTCCCTCCATTGATCTACAGCTTTTAACTAGCTCAGAAAAGAACAGAGCAACTATATTATACAAGAATATGAAGAAGCTTTTTCATCAGGCATGAGCATGTTGATGAATCTCTTACAGCAGCTCTAATTTAAACTAATAGCATATGCTGGAACTAAGACAAATTATGAAGTGTCCAACAAGTAAGGCAGAGATTGTGAATGTGCACTGAAAAACAGTTTTGAAATGCTGGTGATGGATTAAATGAATTATGGCATCCAGACAGAGTTTGACAGTTTCTCTGAAGCTTTGAAGGACTGCTGTAAGTTAAATAATGGAAGACATTGAGGTGAATAATGAAAACAGTCAAAACTAGGAAAAGTATTGAACTAATGAAATAGTTCAGAAACTCCAAGAAAGCAAGCTCAACAGATGAAACTGTGTAGAGAACCTGCACCTTCCCATATCCCCCCCCTTCTCTAAACAAAAAGAGTAACTAGGGAACCATCTGTCAGCCCTCCAGCTCTCAGGAGAAGGAGCAATCAGAACCACTGCAACCTGCGTGAGAAGAAATGGCAAGACAGTGGACATTTCTGTTGTCAGCTAGGTAGTAAACCCTAACTCTGGAAGCAAGTGATGAGAAAATATGAGACATTCCCAGCGCAACAGAAGAATCCATGACATGCTGAAGTACTAGCCTGTAATAAAGGTAAACCCAGAATCTGTACTGTATAAATCATTGCTGGATTCTATGTATTACTCAAGTATGCAATTACCAAGTGGAGAGGGCAAAACTCTCGACTGATGCATAGCTGTGGCCTCTTCTATTCTTGCTCTCTCTAGTACTGTGAACACCTAAAAGAAGGCATGGATAAGAAGAACTACAGCTAGATATCTAAACACTGGCCTCCAAAGCTGGCTGACTGCATGGGGAAAGTCCTCATAAAGGGGAAGTGCCACCATCTTAACTCTAGAATGTTGTAAAAAAATACGAGGACTTTCAAACAGGTCAATGACTGTCCTGCAGATCACTTTCTCTGCTGATGACTTACAAAATACAGTGTGCAACATGGTTAATTCTTTTTGCTAGTACCAGAAAAGTGACATTTGCTGCAAGAAATTAGGTTGCTCTAATAAGCTTTGAAAACTCATGTTCATTAATTTTAATGATCACCTACAGAAATTATTTTAAAAAATTAATCAGGTACTTTGGTTCAGGCCCATTACTGAAGTGACAGAGAGATTGGTGTAGAGTTGTCAATAGAGAAAGGATTTCCCTTCTGTTGGGAAATATGTCATAGGGAAGATTTGGACTAGCCAAAACAGGAACCCGGAACAGAGAATGGGTATGTTGAATAGAGGTTGGGAAAGATATTAAGCAGATGTGAGAAGCAGCAGTGAGTTCAGGAGAGACCTGAACTGGGCAAATGTAGAAACCAATGGAATAACTCCTGCTTGTGTTCTCTTAATTCAGCTGAGCTGACTGGTTAATGAAAAATAAATCTTCAAAACCAGAGTATTCTGAAGGCAGATAATACTTTTTGTCATCATTATCATCTTCATCTTATTATTGGTGGTAGTATTAGGAGGAGGAGGAGGAGGAAGAGGAGGAGTACTTAACTTGAAAACTGGATTTCTTAAAGCTTGTAAGGATACAGAAGGAAATCAGAGTTCTTTCACTGGAAGATGAGAAAAAAGACACAGAAGTCTGAGCCTTGGGTTCTTTGTGATGGGTTAATCCAAACGTGAATCTGTTTCCCATGTAGAATGAATATGATTATTTAATATTGGCACCTGCCAGTGAGTTTCTTAGCATAATCATATCCTTAGGGGTTACTAAAACTGCTGAAAGTTTAGTCAATGTTTCCCACTTTGCTTTATGCAAATGTATTAAATTACAAGCACACAAAAAATGAATCAGGGCATGAACTTAGCAGCTATTAATTTAGCTAGGCAAATTAAAGAGGTAAAATCTAGAGGCATTTATAGTGATGATTAGTAGGCAATTTTATTAAAAACACATTTGAAAAATTGAAGCAATTCAGACTACCCCATTGTTCAATATCACCAGAGAAACCATTAAGTGAAATCTGCCAGAAAATCTATTGTAGTGTGTTTGAGGAAAATATCTGGGAAACCAAGTTTCCTAAAGCCTGGGTAGAAGGGAGAGGAAACAAGATTCTTACATGCAAATTTAATACATTTTTTTCTAAATGTCTGTAGCCTTCTTCAGCACATAACAATTCCTAGTGAAGGACTGAGACAATGTTCTGGTTAATGATATTCTGCAGCTATTTGAGTCCAGCCCCCAAACTATTCTTCTGTATTGTACTTCGAAGAAAAGCAAGTGTAAAAACTGCTGTAAAACAGTTGCTGGTCATATCTCAAGCTCCAACTCCTTTACCTAAGGGAAGGTTTATAAACTGTCAGTTGTTCAGGGATCATGTGGCCATTCTCAGATCCAAATAGTCAACAGATGGTGAGCCATTCAATTTTTCTCATGCATTTCACACCAAAGATGATGGAAATTGCCTACCATATGCCTGGGACAAAAAGCTCACAATGCTAATAACTTTGCCTAATTGCTGTTTCATATATCCACTGATGTATCTGCTGATGATACAAAACTGGGGTGGGGGGGATGCTGGGGGTGTGGCTGACACCCCATCAGGCTGTACAGCCATCCTATGAGATGTAGACAGGCTGGAGAGCTGGTTGCAGGCAAGCCTCATGAAGTTCAATAAGGACAGGTGCAGGGTCCTGCATCTGGGGAGGAATAACAACAGGCACCAGTACAGGTTAGAGGCTGCCCTGATGGAAAACAGCTCCATGGGGAAAGACCCTGGACTCCTAGCGGACAGCAAGTTCTCCATGGAACAACAATGTGACCTTGTGGCCAAGAGAGCCAATGGTGTCCTGGAGGACATCAAGAAAAGTGTGTCCAGCAGGTCTAGGGAAGTTCTTCTAGGAAAGTTCTTCTACCTCTCTACTCTGCCCTAGTGAGACCACACCTGGAATATTGCATCCACTTTTGATCTTCCCAGTCAAGAGAGACAGGGACCTACTGGAGAGAATCCAACAGAGAGCCATGAGGATGACCAGGGGACTTGAGCATCCTCCCTATGAAGAAAGACTGAGGACCCTGGGGCTGTTTAGTTTTTAGAAGACTGAGAGGGGATCTCATCAATGTGTATAAATATCTGAGGGGTGGGTGTCAAGTGGAGGGGGCCAAGCTCTTTTCGGTGGTGCACAAGAATAAGACAAGGAACAATGGGTACAAGCTTGAACATAGAAGATTTCACCTCAACATGAGGAGAAATTTCTTTACAGTGAGGGTCATGGAGCAGTAGACTGGGCTGCCCAGGGAGACTGTGGAACCTCTTTCTGTGGGCACATTCAAAATCCGTCTGGATGCATTCCTTTGTGGACTACCCTGTGGAGTTCCCTTACAACCGCTAATGTTCTGTGATAACAAGCACATAAATAATAAAAAACAAAAAACAAAAAACAAAAAAGACCACAAACAAACAAAAAAAAAGAAGATACAGAAAAGCATTACATATGTAGATAAGTTTTCTGGAATGGAAAAAAATAATAGCAAAAAAGAGTTTTCTCTAAGATTCTTTCTGATTTGGAAAGTTAATGAGCACGTGTTCTAAAATAAACTTTGTTATTTATTTTGGAAGGCAGCATGAATCTGATTTCATTTATGCTGATTTTTTGACTGATTAATGATGAACCCCTGCATCCTACAATATATGATTGTTGAACAACTAGGCTAACATTTACTCACATATAAACTTAATTTGCAAGAAAGGGAAAAAAAAAAAAAAGATGGACTACTGGATGAAGAAGGCCAATGGCATCCTGGCCTGCATCAGGAACAGTGTGGCCAGCAGGAGCAGGGAGGTCATTCTGCCCCTGTACACTGCACTGGTTAGGCCACACCTTGAGTCCTGTGTCCAGTTCTGGGCCCCTCAGTTTAGGAAGGATGTTGTCTTGCTGGAGCGTGTCCAGAGAAGGGCAACAAAGTTGGTGAGGGGTTTGGAACACAAGCCCTATGAGGAAAGGCTGAGGGAGCTGGGGTTGCTTAGCCTGGAGAGGAGGAGACTGAGGGGTGACCTTATTGCTCTCTACAACTACCTGAAGGGAGGTTGTAGCCAGGCAGAGGTTGGCCTCTTCTCCCAGGCAGCCAGCACCAGAACAAGAGGACACAGTCTCAGGCTGCGCCAGGGCAGGTTTAGGCTGGATGTTAGGAAGAAGTTCTACACGGAGAGAGTGATTGCCCATTGGAATCGGCTACCCGTGGAGGTGGTGGAGTCACCTTCATTGGAGGTGTTCAGGAGAAGACTTGATGGGGTGCTTGGCTGTATGGTCTAGTTGTTGGGTGGGTTGGATTGGTTGATGGGTTGGACGTGATGATCTTGAAGGTCTCTTCCAACCTGGTGTATTGTATTGTATTGTATTGTATTGTATTGTATTGTATTGTATTGTATTGTATGACTGGGAATCTGATAGTCAGTATTAAGGTAGCTCAGAATATCAATACCAGAAGTAATAATTGATTGAACATTTGCTTTCAATGTATATAGTTCATGTATTTCTTATTAATACTTGTTCTGAAATAATCTCATGCACCTCAAAATATTCTGCTTCAGGCTGAACTCATGTATATAAAAGTTCCAAATTAATATAGTACAGACAGTATATATGATCATTTATTTCAATATTAACTTTAAATCTGTGTTCATTTCCCCTGCCTCATTAAATATAATAGGAGTGGATAGTAGAAGGTAATTGGAATATTTGGTTTAAAATAATATATTCAAATACTGCACAGCAGAGAATGTTAAATTTCAAGTTTATAAGAGTGCACCTGTTGCCTGTGGGTTATGACATTAATTTAAAATGAATGGGATTAATATTAGACTGCTTTGAAGTATAGTTACTGTCCTTGATTCTCCATTTGTTTACTTAGAATCGTAGCATCATAGCATGGTCTGGGTGGAAAGGGACCTCCTAAGATCATCTCATCCAACCCCCTCTGCTGTAAGCAGCGGCATCCTCAACTAGATCAGGCTGCCCAGAGCCCTATTTAGTCTTACTTTGAATATCTCCAGGGATGGGGGCCCATGAGTCATCATCACTTTTAACTCAATATAATTAAAAAATGAACACTTTAATTTTCTTTCATAGCTTCACTTCCCTTCCATCTCTGTTGCAGTTAATGAGCTTGAACAACAAAACCTGGAATTTGTGTTTTGCTCTTTTGTATCAGGTAACTATGAGATGTCCCTGCACCTCTGGTTTTCATCTTCAACATTCCCACAATTCATCTCATTTTCATTACCCTATTCCAAAATTTCCATTTAGGCTTACATAATATCCTTCACTGACTATCATCAACTTTTCACATCCTGCTTTTCCAAGTTTACACATCACATTACAAAATTAGGTCTCTTAGGTCATGTTGATCAGATTCTCTGACTTTTTCCTTTGTCTTCCAATGCTTCTCAATTTCAAAGCTCTTTGTGACTACTCTTTGCAGAGGTGCTTGATACATTCTTTTCTGTTCATTTATGTCTAGTGCAGCACCTTTTAGTTTATCTGAAAATGCAAAAAACCCATTAGAGTAAATCTAGTGTACATTTCATGGCAGGCTTGAGTGGGCTTTTCTACAAAAATGCTGCTGAGAGATGGCCCTTTTATGACTTCAGTGAAATACAGATGGTGGCTAGTTCTTAGATGACAGATCTCTGCATTGTCCAGTTAAATATTGTAACTGGCATTGATGTCTATTTGGAAGTTTCAACAGAGGCCAAGCATTGAAACAGTCTGGAAACTATATGATGCTGGCACTCCAAACATGGTCATTACACAACAGGTCTGAGGTTGCTGTTCCCAAACTGTTTTCTCTGTGTGAGTCCACACTGAGGACTTACCTCTCTGTGCCTGTCAATATGATGTGGTTCAGAAATGCTGTAACTTTAGAAGAGATCACATGCATGCAGGAGAAGTTTCTGCACAAATCCTGAAGTTCATAATCTTCAGATAAAAATATGATTATCTTACCTGTCCTTTGCTCCTTTATCCTTTCTTGTGGGAATCACTTCCATCTCTGCTTAAGTCATCAATCCTTACCAGTAGCATATGCACTTTTTCCTAACCTTTGCAGTTCACACTGCTTCTGCTTTTCCAAATGTGGCAGATAAAAAATACGGTGAAGAATGTTCATGAGAGGCTCTACTTCTGAAATAAAAATATTTTGGCCACGTTCTAAATAGTGACTGAGGTCAGATAATTAAAAATTACTTAGATCCACCTACAAACATTTACTGAGCCAAGGTTCTCCATACATGCATTGAGCTCACTGCAGGATTAGGATCCTCAGAACAGTATGATCTGACTGTTTAATGTTGTGGTGGAGTAGGAAGGTTCCCCCCCACACACAAAAGAATTCCACAGCTAACTCAGCCGGAGAAGCAGATGAAAGCTGTATTTTACAAGCAGATATGGAATGCAATGAATATGTACAAAAACATACAATATTTACAATATATACAGAAGTATACAGCAATGTATGTAATACAGGAAACCTTTCCCCAACCCCCTGCAGCCAGGGGGTTCGGTCTTTCCCTCCCTTCTCCCTCCCTACCTCCCCTTTTTCCCAAAAGGGTTAGAGAGAGAGAGAAAGGAAGGTAATTTAAAGGGGAGAACTTTGTTAAAGCTCAAAGCGAATGCAAAAGTTAGTTTTCTTATCTTGTTAGCAAGAATCGTTCCTGCGTAGCAAGCTGTTGCTTCAGAGAGAAAAGCAGGCCAGCTCACAGTACAGGGGGAAGAAGAAGACGACCGACTGACTGCCCCCCACTGAAAGACTAAACCAGAACCTACAGCTGGGTTCCACCAATGAAGTTGGATTAGCATATCTCTTGTTTTCATTCATATACCAAAACATTCGGCCAGAGTGTTCAGAAAGTGTCCTTCTCTTAAAGGCACAGCCTAAACCGGTCACAAATGTGTAAGGAATTTAATGAGTATTTCTAGCATAGCCTTAGCATTCTGATTCATGCTATTATTCCTGAGTAGTGGCTTAGAGAAAGGTGTAAGTTTGAATTTCAGCGATGTTATGCACCGCACTGACAAACAGGGACTTTCCTTGGACTGGAATAATAATGCACTCAACACCCTCACTAAGAGGACAAGCAGTTGACAGGTGTCAAGGAGAGAGGGAGTCTGATGAAGCATCTGCAGGTTGAATTATGTACCAGCAAGAAATATGACTAGTTCTATCACAGAATAGAAATGTGAGGTTTGATGAGGTGTAACTCATTTGTGTTTCGCACTCCTAGGAAGCAGCAGCAATGACAAGAAAAGGATGTAGTTTCATCTCAGTGATCAGGAAAATGGTGATATATTTACAAGAATAAACAAGGCAAAATTAATAAAGACATTTAATAGAGAACCATTAGAGCTGAATTTAGGAGCAAACACCACGATGAAGATTTATAGTCTGGAAAATTGATATGAACTGTGTATATAATCAGTGTTTCTGTTAACATTTCATACCCCTTGTCTAATTTGCAAGATGATTTCTAGCAAACAACTGAATTGCTGTTAATTAAACTTGATTTCAGTGAAAGATAATTGGAATTTTAATGGTTTTAGCTCCAGTATTATTGTATTTGTGTACATTGTGTCCTTGTCAGATTTTAGCTATTGAATATATAAATTCTAGAGCAGGATAGTACATAGCACAGTAAGACTTGCTTTCAACTAAGCTTGCTATATCACAGGGCAACATGAACAGTAACAAAGCATCAGTAACCATATGCAAATAAGACCCCTATGCACTCTTTATTTTTAAAACAAACAAACAACCCCCCACCCCAAAATATATTTGCCTATCCCCATGCATTAGACTCAGATTCAGACTGTAAAGGGAGGTTAGAAAGCTAAAATATCTCCTTAAGATGTGAAAGAAAAGAAATCTTTCCACTAACATTTTGGGCTTAAAGCACCCTATGAACAACGGAGGCCAGACTTGAAATAGACAATGGCTTTGACCCTCTGGCCAGTTTTCCTGCAGAAGCTTCCAGCAGGAGACTTTCTAACAAATATAAATGCTTAATAGCATCACAATAAACATGCTGCTGAAGAGGAAGTGAAAAGAAGTGGGAGGAAAGGAGGTAGCTAGGCGTCAAATTACCACAAAATTGTCTGTGACCAATGGGCTTCTTGCTAATGCTCACAGTCTGCCCACTCCCACATCCTCATCTCTATTACAGCTGCATGTAGACCCATATCTGGGATAGAGATAGAAATATCTACAGAAGACTGTAGATATCAAATGTCATTCCTTGAGTAGCCATTGCTATGGGAGTGGTTAGCTCTAATTTTTCTCCCACATGTACAGACTCCAAGGGCAGACTGTCTTCTGTGAAAAGATAAGGAACTGGTGAAAACAGAATTGGTAAAAATACTTGGCTGTCTCTAATTGCTCTGTTATTAGAATTGCTCCAGATTCTTCAAAAGTCACCATTTTGTGCTGCTTCTATTTCTAGTGGATGATTTATAAGTGTGAAGCCTAGTATGCTGATTACTATGCAGATTGATTTATGTAGCAGAAAACCAATATTGAACAACAGCAAATTGTTTCATATGTTCCTAAACTTACCATCACTTGTCCAAGCCCTGTCTACTGTGGCTTGGACCACTACAGTGGCAGAAGGCTCAGAGCAAATGGGAAGGGTGACCTGCTCATGAAGCTCACAGATGTAGTGAATGGTCATGGCTGTTGCAAAGAATGGTGAACTCAGCACAAGGGGAACTGGAAGGTTGTGCTTCTTTTGGATAAATGACTACACCCTTTTGAGTGAAACAGCCACTAGTGTTGGTCAACTGTCTATATTAGTTGGGTGTATAAAAAAACCCCAAACAATAACCAAAAAGGACTTTGAAGAGAATGACAGACTGGAGCTGGATTCAGAATGCATATTCCTTCCCAGTGGCTGAGGATGCCTAGTGTTGTGATGTAAGGATACTATAGATAATTACGTTAGCACTGTGATTCAACTATACATTGCAGTTGCTATACACTGATAATTTGTGTTTGTGTTGTGATTTAAGTATGTCACTCTATCCCCCTGAAAAATCAAAATCCTGTGCTACATCAAAAAAATTCTAATAGGTAAATTTAGTATTAAACTTTAAATCCTCTGCGTGTGGAATAGTTAAAGCAAATTGGCCAGAATATTGAACTCTACCACTAATACAAGTTTTTCAGGTCTTCATTCCAGACTTTGTTTCATTGCCAGCATCTGTGGCCTGGATTTGATCTCTTTTTACACATTTTTTTTTTTTAATGCCTCTTGAATGTGGAAATTTCCACAGGTGAATGTATGTAATGTACAGTAATGATTCATAGTAATTACCTTCAACTTTGCAGTGGTTTCTGCAAAAATCATCACTCATTGACCCAGGAAAACAGATGTATATAGCAAGGTTGCTTTCATATAATAGTCCTCAGATGTATTTTGTAGGCTAATAATATGAAACTTGTGAACATATCTCTTTGAAATACTTATGATTACAAAATATAAACTCTAGCACAGAAGATTGGTCCTGAAATTGCACAAATTACTCTGGAATCCACATTGTAATATTGCTGAAAAACTTACAAAAGTCAGAAAACGTACAGAGGTAGTATTTGTGTGCTAGAGGAAATGACTTACAATGAATGACTTAGCTCAGTCTTTTCTATCTTTCCAAGAAGATTTTAGCTTACTTGATTGTATGGCAAAAGTTCTTCCAAAGGCAGAAAATATCAGCTCCTGAGATTTTTTAACCTCCTGGAAAGTACCATAGTAAAAGATGAAAGCCATGGAATTCCAAATTAGAAATTTTGCATCGGTATTTCACTGTGCAGATGGTCATCCAAAAGGAAAAAGTTCAGAAGGCAGTGGTAAACCTTCTGTCTTTTGTATTATTTCATTTGAACTCAGATAACTACCTGGAAGACCTGTTTTTGACAAAGACAGTTTATTATACTCAAGAGGGATTTAGCCCAGGAAAATATAATGGCCTGTGATTACAGGACATCAAAGTATTTGATGGTTCCTGTAAACTTTACTCTCTATGAATCTATTTGTTCCTGTTGTGTTATACGGAGATGCATAAACCCATGCCAGAAAAGAAATAAATCTGAAATATTTTATCTTAAATTTTTTTTTTTTTTTTGCTGGTATTTAAAACGTAGGACCCAGAATCATAATGGTCCACTGAGTTCATTGATTCTTGTCTCCAGTTTTGACATATCACAGTATTTTATAATTATTTTGGAAACAGCCCAAACGAGTCCTACCGAAAGACTGTTTCAGAGCTTCACTACTCAGCAGACTGAATTTCCATCCTTAATCTATTCATGGCTACCTTACACCTATTCATTCTCGTGATAGAACTGTCCTTCAGTTTATGCTCCTGATGTATGTGAACATATTTATGTGGAACTGTCATGTCTTTATTTTCCATTAGATAGGTGGAACTGCATTTTTTTTGGTCTTTTCTGTTCTTCTATTTCCCCAGCAGTCCTTCCCTACATTTGTTTAAGTCTGAGCTTGTGAATGTTGAAGGATGTTTATATAGTTTGCTGTATTTTATTCCCTTTTTTCATTTCCATCACTGCCCTAGTATTACTTTCTCATCCCTCAGCATTCTGTATTCTGTGATCTGACCTGTTCTTCATTCTTCCTTTTGCTTTCTTTTACTTATTTTCTTTTTAACATTCTCTGTGCTCTGGTTCCTTATCCATTCTGTCAACCTGAAGTTTTAGAAGTGCCACTAGAGATTAAATCACAATCTATAATTGGGCTAGCATCCTGTCTACAACACTGGTCAGTGGTTATAAATACATAGGTGAAAATATTTTGTTATACTGCAGAAATTTTCATTTCTGGTAAATTACGATTTCTGGATGAAAGATGTCTTTGCATTTCATAGCACAACTTTTCTTCAACAAATTATCCAGCCTTTTATTGAACTATTGTCAACTTCACCCCAATTCAGCAGTAAAGTATTTCCAGAGCTTATCTGCATGTTATATTTCTTTACATTGTATTTAGTTACGGTTGGTATAACCTAGTTCTTATATTGAAAGAGTCACTGAACAGCTATTCATTACCCTGCTCTCTTTACCAAACTGAGGATTACTAATCCATTTAATTTAACATGGTACTGAAGCTGTTTCAGTTGTTTGACTATCATCTTAATTTTTTTTTTTTCATTTTTCTGTATCATCCATCCTCTTTCAGAAGGTGGTACTGGAGCTATACAGAGTATGCCAAGTACAGGTATATATTTTCTTTGTGCATTGATATATAATTTTTTCCCCACCTATTTTATTTTATTCCCAAAGTTTCCTGATAGTCTACCTCATTTTCTGTAGAACTTTGAAGACCTCTTCTTAAGACCTCTTCTTCTTCACTCAGCACATATGCAGAGTCAATAAATCTCTGTAGAATGTTAGATTTGTTTGTTCATTTTATCACAGTACCACAGTACATTTGAGGTTGGAAGGGACCTCCAGAGATCATCAGGTCCAACCTGCCCTGCCAAAGCAGGATCACTTAGCGTAGTCCACACAGGGATGTATCCAGGTGGGTTTTGAAAGTCTCCAGAGGAGACTCCACAACCTGTCTAGGCAGCCTGGTCCAGTGCTCCATGACAGTCACTGTAATGTTTCTCCTCATGTTGAGGTGAAATATTCTGTGCTCAAACTTGAACCTGTTGTTCCTTGTCTTATTAGTGTGCACTGCTGAAAAGAGCTTGGTCTCCTCCACTGGATACCCACCCCTCAGATATTTATAGACTTTGATCAGATCCTCTCTCAGTCTTCTTTTCTCAAGATTAAATAGCCCCAGGGCTCCCAGTCTCTCTTCATAGGGAAGATGCTCAAGACCCCTAATTATCCTCATGGCTCTCTGGTGGATTCTCTCTAGCAGTTCTCTGCCTTTCTTGAACTGGGTACACCAACACCGGACGCAGTATTCCAGGTGTGGTGTCACCAGGGCAGAGCAGAGGGGCAGAAGAACTTCCCTACACCTGCTGGACACACTTTTCTGGATGTACCCCAGGATACCATATATAACCATTTACTCTGAGATAACCACAGCACTGTTAGGAATATACACAGAATGCCAACACATTGGCCCCAGCCACCCCGTAAAGCAAATACATCAACACAGTGAACACACCATAAGTAAAAAGATAAATTATATAAACCACTATTAGCAAGCTGCAAGCTGCAAGCCTTAATTGAATCCTCTCATTATCTCACTTCTTGTTATTGCAACCTTTGTGTCTCCTGCCAAAACCTGCCTGTCGTAGTTAAGACAGCTGCTTTTGTGCCTTACATTGGGCACCAAAAATAGAATGCAGCACATTAATGAGCTGTAATGGGTTAACCTGGCTGTTTCCCCCAACACAAAAGTGAGGGGAAAGTAACACACAAAAAACCCTCTGGGTTGAAATAAAGAACTGAGATAAAAAGAGTTTAATATAAATGAGATAACATAATGCACAATTACCTTAGCTACTAATACAATGCACAATTAATTACCTTAAGCTTAGCCTATTTGCAGAAAAGGTGAATTGAAATGTAGGAAGAAAAAAACCCCAAACTTTATGAGAGCCACAGACAAGACAAAAAGAGCAGGGGAAAGATCCCTTAGCAGACTTTTCCCTCTCCTCCAGTATCACTTTTCCCTGGGAAAAACTTCAGAGGCCTAGTCTCAACAGCCACTTTCCTCTAATGAGGGAATCCTGCTGACTAGACTAATTAAAATGTCAGGACCCTGTGTCCTGAGCCAACCCTGGGCAGAGGGGAGTTGTTGTGTTAAGATTCAAAAATCCCCTTAAAGTGAACCGACACCAAACAGCAAATGAGTTAAGTTTATTGATCTAATGAAAACTCTTGGTCACTTGTGCTTTAAGGGAAAATAGGACGAAAAAGGAGAAAAAATATAAAAGGAAAGAAGAGAGAGACAAACAGAGAGCAAAGAAGTAAGACAGAAAGGAAGATATCACCACCCTCGGTTCCCACAAGGTCTCATGGATGTAGTCCAAGTTCTTTGGTGGTGGGTATACATCCAGCAAGGTCTTCTGTGGTAGATGTGACACACGTGGACCCTAGAGGCTGTGGTCTTTTTATACCCTTTTGGCAGCAGTGGGGTGTGTGGGGGTGATCTCTCTAAACTACAGAGTTGCCGCAAAGTCCCTGCAGTGCAGTAGTGCGGTATCTGTTGTAGGCCTTTCTGTGGCGCTGTTGCAGTGGTTTTAAAATACGGAAGAGGGAATTCCTTCCTCCAAAGAAATGATCTCTTTTAATTATTAAAACATCTGCCAGGCCTATTCAAAAGATCCTGAAAGTCATTAAGGGCCATCAGTCAGGCCCTGACATGCACACTCTTTTAAGATAATAGAGAATTGGGTTCTCACAATAGATGAGAATCTCAGATATATGCAATTTGGTTTGGACAAGAAATTATCTCAAGTGCATGTTTCCATTTGGGATAGTTAATGAAAACTTTGAGCAAAAGAACAATAAAACTTTTGCAGTTACTATGTATTAAAGAACTGATTGTGTGACAAAAACAGCATCAACTCAGGCAGAAGAGAATCGGATTTGTAAGCAATGGCAAGAACCCAAACAGACTATGTGAAGTTCAATCCAGATATTATTGAGCCTGCAGAAATCTAAGTTAATTACATGAAATCTCTTTTCTCTTCAGAATGAATACAGCCAGATGACAGCAATATTGAAATCATGGCCAACATAAACCATCCACCACTAACATAAGCAACGAGAATATAACATTTCTGCAGATACTTAGATTGATTAAAGTTTTGATGTGGCATGTACTTTCGGAAGAAGCCTGGACAGATCTAGAGAATTGATTGCTTTGTAGCAACACATCTTGGACAGCAGCCACAAAAGCTCAGCAACAAACACAAGCAAGACTCCTAATTAGCCAGGCTATATGTTTCTAGAAGTCTAGTCATCATTTGGACAAAGAGGTCCTGGGATGGATTAGAAATTTCCCTACTGTCAAGGTCCTATGTCATCTGTATCCTGGATTTTAATGTCACCAAAATTATTACTAAGTAATACTGGCTACTGTGTTTGCAATAGGCTCTTATTTTACCCCTTGTAATTGCAAAAGATCAGACTGTAGAATTGTCATTTAGTAGACATTACTGTAAACCTCTTAACAGCTTTACCGATCTTGAGGTAAAATGCAGGAAATGCTATGACCTGACAACCATCCACAACTGGACAGCATTTCACTTTCAGATCTGCAAGGCATGGAAGTAGCACACCATGACATACACAAAAAATACTAGCAATAAGTATGAAGTTAAAGTGGAGAATAAGTGACAGGGTTTGGTAGTGTTACATGTTTTGCACACTCTTATTCATGCAAAACATCATGTAAAAAATACTGGGCCAATATGTCAGAATAAGCACATAAGAGACAGTAGCCTCTGTGATGTCATATGAACATCTGAAACTACCGATACCTTCTGAGACTGTAGATTTTACATCTGTCTTTGGATGTTGATACCATGACAATACACTTAGCCTACCTACACACAGAGGATATAACAGTAGTGATGGCTTGATCTGGTGGATTATGAGCTCTGATCCCAGCAGACCTATTTGACCTTTCCCCATAAAGATTTAATTTACATGAGCAAACTGCAGTTTATGTAAGACATTGAAATTAAATTGAGATTGCATTTCTGAAACAGTTGACATATCTCCCCGGTTCTAGATTTTTGATAGTCAACACTTGCATATGCTGCTTCATACAAAGTAAAGCCTGCAGAGATAATGCTGGTTCAAACTACATATGTGGAAGGCAATATTGCATCTTTGGAGCTAATGCTTTGAGCAAGCCTGAAAGCACTGTACTTTGCCTGGCTAATAGGCTTTTCCTCGTGAAGAAGGCACTGTCCATATGATGTGCTTCCAGCCATGTTCCATCATTGTTTCTTCCCACCCTTACACATTGTATGGTGTGCTAAGAACTGAAGATGAAAATATCCTCTTTTCTATTGCCACAAACTTTTGAGGTGGAAAAGGCCTGCCCTTCACACTGATTTCCATAGACATTCTGCTAACATTAATGGATACAAAGAATTCTAAAATGATCACATTCAGAGAAACTTTTTTAGACTGATATTTACCTTACCGCATGTAGGCTTTTGCAAATTGCAGTGTACATTGCAATAGTGCTATTGTAGACATCGCATTGTAGATGTCTAAGGAGTCTGTTTATCTAGACTCCTTTTACTGCTGGGTAGAGAAAAAGAGAATCCTGGTGTTAGGTTATTCTCATCTGAATGAGGGTATCTAATATAGATCAGAGCTATGAAAACCTGTCCAAAGTTATAGCAGATAAATCTTAACTTTAATGTTCCCAGTTTATTAGTTTATACTATCCTTTCACTTGATAAAGAATGCTGTGACTGGCAGTTTTAAATCACAATATAAATTTTAATGGTTTTTTTTGCTATCATGTAGTTTCCTTGTATCAAACTGTATGAGACACCATACAAGTGTTTTTTAGTCAAATGTGACTTTTTAGTGTGTCTTTTATTTCCCCATTAATGTATTCCTAAAAGAAAAACAAAAGCATCTTTCAAGTGCAGATGGATGTAGTTGTAGTTCATCTTTCCCATCCTGTGGATAACATGGTGTACATTACAAAGGCCAATACTTATCCTGTGCTTCAGCCTATGTATTACCTTTCAGCCTCTTAAGGAAATCAGTGATGTCATGTGTAGGTCACTTTATGACGTTGAAGTTTATAATTTGATTCACTCCCATTGATTTGCAGATGGTTTTATCTGCCAGCAGACAACATTTTCACAGTGCTTTTCCAAGAAACAAGTCTCTTTCAATTTACTAGAGGTTCTTCCAAGAACAAAAAATACAAACTCTGATGACATTTTTCCCAATTGCTGGTCTAATAGATTTTGCTTGTAACTTTAGGACAAAATCCTTAAGGGATGATGGCCAATTACACTGCAATGTCCAAGATCAGTTACTATACCCATGGTCAATTTTGTAAGCATATGTTTTCCTGGATAAGAATCTCTAGGTTTTTCTGCCTGGGTGAAACCTAATTTTCTCTCTCACTTCTATACTGAGGAAAGTGTTTCTTTCCAGTTTATCTGTGTGAATGTCAAGCTAATTCTAAAGCAATTACTTTCAGGTACACTAAATTCATCTTCTCTTTCTACTGGTTTAGATCAATGCTGCAATCAAAACCTCAATGGTTTCAAAGGTTTTCTTGTAGCTGGATGATGTGAAAGAGAGTTGACACTTACAGGTCCTGTGTATTTTCCATTTTGAAAGTTAGTACGTATTCCCTCTAGTCCCACATCAGCCATGTGTGAACTTACTACTGGGAAAAGGGAACTTTTCTCTATATTTTTAATCTGAAATGGGATATAAGAGTAACTGCTGGATGGATTTAGCACTCATTAACATGCACTGTAGCTGTTGGTCTGTAAATCTGTTTGAGTAGATTGGCTCACAGAGGAAAACTGAAAAGAAAAGGGTACCAGTGCTATATTAAAGTTGTTCCCTTATATCTGGGATCCAGATTTATTCCCACTGAATAATTATAATGATGCCAGAGGAAGGATCACATGGCCTTGTATGTAGCCTTTACCTTACAAAGTGTTTGTATTTCTCTAAGGTAAGAATTTTCATATAAAATGGTCACATATATTTAATGCTTCCTGTTTTAATCTTGTATCTGAACTGCTTACAAATGGAAGTAACTTCATGCACAAATCAGTTAAGATACCATTGTTTTTACACCAATATTACAAAGTCAACTCACATCGAGGAAGTAGTTTCTTGACTTTCTGCTCTCTGCTCAGGGTCAGTGTTCCTTCATACAGTCTCTCTCTTACTGTGTTAGAATTATTCTGCACTCCCTCACCCTACCTAGTCTAGATATCTCATTTAGGATAAGATAAATTGTCTCTAGCATTCTGTTTCCACTGACTATGATGGCTTCCCAGATGATAAACTGAATGGTGAATGCCTTTCGACAGATAGAGCTGGGCAAGATAAATGTCAGCTATGTCATGCCCCAAGAAATTCACAACAGACTTTGGTTTTATAGGACCTCTGTGGCTTCACAGTCTCTCCAGCAATCCCATCTGGGGCTGACTGTTAAAAGGGCTTCTTCTTTCCTAACATCCAACTTACATCTTCTTTGTTACAATGTTAGATTCTGATTCATCTAGTCACAAGGGCATGGAAGATATTATTGCCTTCAGTTTAGCAACAGCTTTTTATTAATTTGTGAAGTGTTGCCCTTTTTACCTCTGTCTTTTCTTCATCAGGTTAAACAAAGCCAGTTCTAGACTTCATTCTAATGAGTGTCACTCTTTCTCAGCTTTATGAAGACCTTCCAGGAAAAAAAAAGCACTGCAACATGAACATTTGCTCGCTAAAGCTTTACCAAGTAGAGCAGGAGGACTGCTTACTACTCTTCAAATTATAGTATGTATTTGCATGTTTACCTCTTCCGTAACAGGAAGTGAATGGCTTTTTGGTACAATAATCTTCAGATCTTTTCCTTCTGCTCCTCACAATGTATATCTATGTTTTTTTAATTGTATCTAGATGCAATTTAATTGGCCTTTTTTTTTTTTTTTTTTTTTTGGTCTGTTTCTCCGTTTCATCAAGCTCACCTATTCTTCCAGTGCTTAGTCAGTTCTTCCTAGTTTAGTATTGCAGGCAGATTGCCAATGTGCTCCATGTGGAGCTGAGCAGAGTGCAAAGCTACCTGCCTGGGCAGACTGAACAGTAATCAAGCTGTTCAAACAGTAAAAAAAATCTGTTCATTTCTCAGTTTCTCTAGCAGAACTTGCCCTATGTCTCTGCTTGATGAATTGAACAATTCACTTTCAGGCTATTCCACAGCTTCCAATTCAAGATTAACATCCACCCCTTTGGAATTCAAGGTTTTTTTTGAAAACCTGAATAGTTTTACAAGGGAAAACATTATTGATGTAAAAAACGTTTGAAAGCATAAAAGCAAATAAATAAGGAGCAAAAAAACCTCTCTTAGCTCAGTGCAAAACTGAAGCAAGAACCTGAGGAAGAATAAAGACAGGCATAAACCCAGAAAGGTTAAAACAGCATTAAACTATTAGGTACATTGACAGAATACTTACAAATTCTTCCCTGTGACAACATGATTTAAAAAAAGGGATCCAAGATAATTAACAAATTTAAGCAGAAACAGAAAGATTGAGAAGTGTACAGGTACAGTGTTCAGTCTTTTTCACAAGGAGATTTATTTGCACGATGTGATCACAGTATGTTTAAAAACAACGAACAAAATTCTTTATGACTCTGAATGTTGTTATTTTATATCATAATTTAGTCCAAAAAATCAACAGGAACATTTATTAATCTTTTTTATGAGGCTAAGAGTGGGAAAAATTATTATTAAAATTATTTATCTAAAGTGATTATAAATCTGCTGTCTCAGGGCAGAAACACCAAGTACATTAAGAAGGACTTTCCCATCAGACAGTTTTCTCAGTGTGACAAAACATCCTTTTATCAATAAAAGTGAACCCAGAAGAGTGGGAAAGGCTCAGAAAAGCTTTGCAATCCAAAAGTTTCCTCCCACATTAACATGTGCAAGATACTGTAGTCTGGACCAATAACTTACTGCAAACAGTTGCCAGAGTGTTTGCACTGCTGTAAATCAAATTGCTGGAAGGCTCTAGAGCAATGTATTTATTGTCTCATATAAAACTGTTGTAATCAGTCAGTGTGTCCATATGAAGTTTTTCAGGGAAGAGGAAGAGTCTCAGTGGAGTGTTTGGACAAACACTGACAAATCTAAGCCAAGGCTGAACTGAGTACTGTGAAGAGGAGGTAGCAGGGATGATAGTACAAAGGTGGCCACTAACATGGAGGCAAACAATAGCTTCCTGAAACCTCTCACTGATTTCAGCTGATAGTGTTCTCTAGAAGCTGATTCACGTCCAAACCAATCACATTTTTAGACAAGATTAGGAGGCTACAAGTGTTTTGATCACTGGGACCACTGAGGAAGGGAGATGTGGAAGTGTCTGCAAAGTAGAAAAGAATGAACAGTGATGTAGCACTCATTTTGTTACTACAAAAATCTTTACCATATATGTGTCTGTGTTCATACACACATGCTCTTGACAATACATCTGTTGCTCCCCAAAACATCTAGACTTGTGTGGTTTTGCTGTAGAAATTAGTCTCCACTTAGAATAATCATTGTCTCAGTACTCAGAAAAGTCAGCACTGATCTATATGGAACAGAGAGATGTTCTTCACTTTATATCAAACTGCATCAGGCTCATGAGGCTGTTAGATTAAGTGCTGAAGCTTATACAAGCTAGTGCAGTTTGTTAGAGTCACACTGCTTCTGTTGCGTTGCCCTCCCCAACCCCTAACCTCTCCATGTTGAAAAGAAGGAAAAACTGTGGGACAGGAATAAACCACCTTTGCATCAGAGATCAACCAGAATCTTCACATGTATCCAGTGTTTATTGCAAATGACAAAGGAAATGGGGTGAGTGGGGTGGTGCAGAGGGTGGGAGTGGAAAAGATGTTGCTAAAGACCATGACAACACTTCTAACAGTAATTTAAAAAATATAAGGAGAGGAAAGCACAGAGCATTAGTGATAAAAGCAAGAGGGGCAATAGCTAACACTATTAATGTACATTCACTCCGCTTCCACCTAGCAATCCCTGGTTAATATCTGAAGATTCAGCTCCTGATGGTAACTGTACATATCAATCAAATAAGTCAAACCAGGTCATAGCTTCCACCTCTATTAGGTGGCATTACCAATAGCCTATGCATTAGTTTTGATAAGAGGAGTGGGGAGGTGGCAAAGTATTTAGTGTCATGCCATTGCACTCCATATAACTACAGTTACAATGTTTACTGAAGCATGAAAGCATTCAGCTGGTGGCTTTGGGGGAAAGGCTCCCCCCGCCTTCCTCAGTGCAGCAAAGTGGCCATGGCTCTCCACAACCCCTTCAGCAGTATCATCAGTAGAGTTGCTGCTGGAAGCAAGTATTTGAAATTGAGGCACATCACATGGCTGGCTCTTTCATATTATTTTATCTTTATTGATTATCAAATAAATATTTGGTTTCAATCAAGAAAAGATTTTTGAGCCTTTTCCAGAAAACTAAGAGCCTGGCAAATTGAGAGTTGTTGGAAGACTGGAGCAGCTGCTTAAATGGTTTAGTGCAAAGAAGGCAATGTAACCTGGGCTGCTTCCTCTTCTGACTGAGAAATCATGACACTAGTGGCAGCAGATCAACCCTGCAGTTACATATACAGTTCAACAACGATTGATTGCTTTATAATAACTAGAAGAGGCAGATCCACACTCAGCATCCAGTGTTGTTCAATAAACCACAATAGGGACAAAAGCGAAAGGAGATGTGAAAACAGATTTCTTAATGTCTGATATATGGTGCTTGCAGTTTAACCTATTCCTAATTAGCACAACACATATGCTTGCAGGGTACATTTTTCAGCTGGAAGCTGACAGTGAAAAAAATATAAACCCTTTTCTGATACTTCAAAATTTGTCTATTTGATTATATTTAAAAACTTTGTATGTTGTCAGAAAACAAAGAATTGCACTTGATTTTTAGCTGCATTGTCACTCTGTGCTACATAGATGAGGACTGCAACCCTGGTAACTGGCAAAGCAGAGTGGAATGCTTGTTTCTTGTCAATGTGATTTAGAAATGACCAATCCTTGCTGCATCAAAACCTTGATTTTCATAGCAAAAATGACTAAAAAATGTCTTCATAAAGAAGTAAAAATGGCTATTAAAATCCACTGTATATACGTTATTAACATTGCTGAGGAAGGGCAGAAAGCTATTCTTTATCCTTTGGTAGTTGATTGAAACTTTAGAACTGTGAAAGCTGTTTTACTCTGTGTGAATACTGGAACTGTTTTTGAGGAGATTTTCTTTTAACTAAAAAACCCCTAGCATATGGTTGTAGCAAGTGCCAACCAAAATAATGTGAAAATGTGTTTACATGTGGATGGCTGTATTCCAAATTTCAACAGTGCTAAATTTGCAGTATTTACTGAAGAGATAAGATATACTGTTTGGAAAGAGGATGAAAGTTTAAGCTTTTAGATATCAGTTACTAGCTAAAAGGAGATCAGTTTGGTTTCTATTTGCTCTTTTACTACTTCTCTATCAATCTTGATTTTCTTAATTCCTTTGCTGAAACTAGGCAGGCATAGCATAATACTGTCTTCAAGGTTCAGAAATGAAAGGACTGGGAGAGAAAGAGAAAGACTTCAAATGTATGGGTTAGGAAGCTGATGTCGCTGCTATTGACACAAACTGCATATTCAGACTCCAGAAGAGCTGTGCAGTTTAATCTCAGTGAGCTTTGTCAAGGACTCTGCACTGGAGCTGGTACCCAGTGTGTACCTTTGATAAAAAATAGCTTACATTTCTCAAAACTCATGCTGGGTTCTGTTACACTTGATAATGCCTAATACCAACAAATAATGACAATATGTTAACAAATAGATTGTCTGCAAAATGGTCCAACTCCATTTTCATGATCATGAAATGGTTCAGAAAAACCAAACACCCCAGAAAATGAGACTTTGTAAGAAATTTCAGACATCATGTGCAGGTTACAGTCATGAAGTCTGGCTTTTGAAAAGGGCTAACAACTTGTACCAGGTCAAGGATCATGGATAAGCATTATAGTGGAAAACAGAATATGCAATTACAATACAATACAATACAATACAATACAATACACAGGTTGGAAGAGACCTTCAAGATCATCGCGTCCAACCCATCAAACAATCCAACCCACCCAACAACTAGACCATACAGCCAAGAATTATATATCAATCAATCAATCAACACAAATTATTTTTATAATAAGCCAAGAATGTTAAATCTATAAAATAGATTCTACAAGAGGAAAAAAATTCACTGTTTGTGTGTGCATTGAAGGTAGACTACAGCCCTCTTGAAGAGAGCTGTGTTGCTACAGGTGCTGCACGACAGAGTTGTATTAAGGAAACCTATATGCCAGCAAAGGTAAGTCTCAGAGATGTCTTTCATCCCCATGAAGCTTTTATCCTTGTTTGTTATTAAATTAAAAATCTTTGCAATCTCACCTCTTTAAGTGTCCTGGAAAACCTTTCCATTAGAGAACAAAGGGTCTTTCTGAAGTGTTTCCCTATTACATTAGCAGCCAGGGACAAAGGTTTGAAGCACCAAAGGTACTACTTAATATAAAACATAACTGCATACTGCTTGCTTTACGTCCTAATTTTATGGCTGATGTTACCACACTCACCAATTTAAGAATGGACACTATAAAAAGGTTTGTGCAAAATGCAACTCTGTATCAAAGAGCTTACTCATACGTGCATATGACCATGGATATCAACTTGAAAAAATGGGTATTCTAAAAGAATACCTGAAAATCTAACATCAAAAAGCTAGAAAGTGGCTGAACTATGGTTCCTTGTGTAGGTCACAGCAAGTGTGATTGGGCTCTGTAAAAGGTTTCTTGATGGCTTTAAAAATGTCATTGATTTTAAAAACTCAAGAGGGGATGGTCCCAAGCAACCTGTTCTAGCTATGAAGTAGGCTCTGCTTTGAGCAGAAGATTGGGCTACAGACTGACGGAAGACCCTTCCAACCCAAATCACTCTGTGATGCCAGGATCCTTCCTGCTTGTGTGAGGATATGTTGTAAGTCTTTCAGACACTGTTCTCTGCTAATTTTAGAGCAGATACCTTTCTCACCAAGAGCTAGTCCACAGCTGACTGCTGTTACCCAGAACTTTTCACTGACTTTGGATCAAGGCCTTGCAACACAGGATATGTGGTGCTCAAGGGAGGAGCCAGCTGTCCTGTATGTCTTTTTATACTCATTCAGCATGTGGCTGCATGGTTTATTAACTGAATCACATCCAAATCCCTCTCTGACAGTAATATTAGTGTCTTCATGTTCTTTAGTGCACTTATCGCTATGATATTCAACATTCAACTGCTTAATGAATTAGTCTTTACAAGCTTTAAAGCGTCACAGAGAATAGCAAGAATGTTTCTCGGTTTTATGGGTGGAAAGTGCTGAAGGCGAGAGGACAACTCACACAAATAAAGTTTTTGCTCAAAGGCCTTACTGATAGTGTACTTGAGTCTTGAGTCCATGAGGTTAAGATAAGTAGCCTTGGGAATGAATGCCATATCTAATCCCAGGATGTGCACATCTGTCTTTTTTTCAGAAGGGCACAGAAATGTTGTGAAATGGTTGCATTTAGAAGGGCTGTGTCAGTTCAGTAATTACTTTGAAATTGTTTTAGCCCTTTGTAACTATCACAGGAAGATCTTCACCGGACATTCTGAAAGCTATAGAAAATCCATCATACTTCAAGTATATAAAGTGGAATTTAATTAGGATTTTTTGTTAAACAAACATTATTCATAATGGTATGACAGAAATTATAAGAATAGAAACCTGCAAAAGGAAAAGTACATAATTCATCAATATGAAAGTCTAAAACAGTGTCACAAATCAAATTGCTCTCTCCAAATGTTGTACTTTGAGCAGTCCTTTCCAAATGTAGTGTTCAGAAAGATGTTAGTTTCATGATTTCTCCTTTTTTGTGTGTGTGTCTAATATCACTGAGACATAAAAATATGGGAAACCCAGCCATTGCCATGTAGTATGAAAAGTGGTATTCTTGTTTAGATTTAGCTCAAAGGTTTAAGCACGTTAAACTATTAAATTATGTTTCAAACTGAAGCCATGTAATGATTTTAAACACTAGAAAACTCAGAGATGTTTGTAGATACTTATGGCAGGTAAAGACTACAGGCAAACAGAAAAGTCTGTGTCTCTTTTCACACAAACCTATATGCTCATACAGATAGTTCTTTTGCCTGCTGTAGCTCAGAAGTATGATCCTGATATGTTTCTGTCAGTGAAGCACATAGGATGCTTGTGGAAAACATTGAAATCAATGGCAAAAATATTGATTTCTGTGGGGTCAGATTTCACCGAGGGCAAGCAGCTCCAGTCTAAACATGGCAGAGGTGAGACAAGACAGTAAGAGGAAGCCAACACAAGACTATGACTGCCATTAACTAAAGGGGACTAGAGTCCTCAAAAATCCTTCTGCTCCAGTGCCAAGTAATTTGTTTCCATGACAGAAGTTGTTCCAGTAGAAGCCTTTTGTTTAAACTCAAAAGAACCAAGTAGGTATTAACCGCAAGCATTTCTTTTAGTGTTAACTTTCAGATTGTGCTCACATCATAGCACAGCTCAACTACTTCCAAGAGGCTAGTGGAAATGAAAGTACTTTGGCACTCTACACTGAATTTGGGTAGTGTCTGAAGGTTGATTTGCCTAATCACAGACGTTAATTTAACTTCTTCATATTCCTGTGTTTGCAGTGAAAAATTTGTGGAGAATGTGAATAACTCCCTCAGCCATTCCCTGTCTTTGCCTTTCTCTTATGTTTTTGTTCTGCTCCCTTTCACCAGGAAATTTTGGTTTATATCCTAGACAATGAAGTATGGATGAAGAAGAATGGTTCCCTCAGTAGTAATCACTGTTGACTAGCAGAAGTTTCCATACATCACTCTTGCAGAACCCTGAAGAGTTACTTCAGCTGTGGAGAGAAACATTGTTAACAGGAAAATAAGACAACTGTTATATAATACTGGGAGTATTATATTAAGCTATATCATTCTGTTATAACAATACTGTGATATTGCAATTCAGGTCCAGAAATAATGAGAGTATTATTTAATCTAGTTGTCCTTATTTTCTGTCTGCATTGGACATTTTCATTTCTGTGCAGTGTCTGTCTCTTCAAGGAAAAAGTATATGATCACTGAGTTCCTTAAAAAACCCCAACCAAACAACAAACAAAGTGGAGAAAAAAAGTATTTTCATATTCTTTACCATCTTAAATTTAATATTTTGTGTCAATATATGCTGTCAGTTTTCAGCTCTGAGAGTTTTCTCTGCCTCACAGAACTGGTTGTGTGAATTCATTCATGTCTATATTGCACAAAGCACTCTAGAGAGAAGTGCAATGCCTATACAGCGTTGCACTTGAAGGAATATCTTTCTTTGTACCACATCACAAAGATCTTTGTGCCTATTCATCAAGATGTCTTTCTAGCACAGTACACAAGGTGCTCAGTGTTATTAGCTCCCTATGTGACATGACTCCTTCACTAACCTCCATAAAGGGATGCAGCCAGGCATTTTTTATCTGCTGCCTACAGTAAACCTAGGGCACCTGGCTTCCTTTTTGCATCTCTGCAGGCTGGTAGTAAGTCTGATTCTTGGCCGCTACTGCATTTTGCCAGAAACACTGGGATCTCTGCAGGCCATTGGCAGAATTCTCATTGCATCTGACAAGTGACTTGATGTTCACTAGCATGCCATACAAGCAAGATACCCAGGAAAGACAAGCTGACCACCAAAACCAATGCTAGAAATGCACTGTGCCACTCCTGGTCAGTAGTGTCAGGAACACAGGTTGGGCTCTGAAATATGGCATGCACGTATGTACAGCTGCCTGCAGGGCGGTAAATGCTTAGAAGAGGCCAGGCACCAAGTTCTCAAGAACTGTACAAAATGCTGGCCACATTTGGCAGAACCTATGTGAAGATGTTATTGCCTTTCCTTATAGACCAGTTGCTTCAGGTTAGAGTCTTCCAGCTCTTCTGTGGCCAGCCTGAATATCTTGCTGTCATATTTAGATGTGAAGTAGGGAAGACAGACAAGCATAAAAGTCCTCTATTTATGGCCTTGTGGCTGCAGGAGTGTCCTGGGTTAACACAGCTCCCTCTCACAAGCTCCCCTACCCCCACACAGATGGGAGGGAAAGTAGCACCAAAAAACCTCTCTGGGTTGAGATAATGAGTTTCCTGATATCGTACTCTATACAGTTACCTTAGCAAAAGCAAAACCAGCAGCAGAAGGCAATGATTCCCCCTGACCCAAGCACGCAGCAGCCAGCCCAGCAGAAAAAGACCAACAACAAATTGGAAGCAGCAACTGGAACATGAAGCTTCTCATGTTAAAATTTGAACTTTAAGCCCCATGATACTTGGCTCTAGCCAGCACTTCCATTTTGAAGCTGGTGTGGTGGCAGCATGGTATTGAATACACATCTCTTCTTACGGGTAATTAGTGATAGAATGAGAGGGAATGGCCTCAAGCTGCGACTGGGTAGGTTTAGACTGGACATTGGGGCACAATTTTTCATGGAAAGAGTGGTCAGGCATTGGAATGGGTTGCCCAGGGTGGTGGATGAGCCACTGTCCTTGAATGTGTTTAAAGGTCATTTGGTGCTTGGGGATATGGTTTAGGGGTGAACCTTGTAAAGCAGGGTTATCAACTGGACTTGGTGATCCTGAGGGTCTTTTACAACCTGAAATTTTCTGTGCATCACTCCAGTGAGCTCTCTGCATCTTCTCTGTGTGCTAACATCTTAATCATCTTAATCTCTTCACTAATATTACTCCTGAAACTCATTGTGCTGGTTGTATGATAAAGTTGAATTATTCATCAAGATATGCAGAGTAAAGCAAATCCACAAATTTGCTGACTGTTCCTGGCTAATTACTTAAGATGACCTTCAAAGGCAGCATTGATTGCCTCATAATTAGGCTATGAAAAAGAAATACATTTTTGGGCAAATTTTGATGCAAACTCAGAAATAAATTTTCTGTAAAATAAAGGAATCAAATGCATTTAAAAAGCAGCAATCCAGAAATGCATAATTTGAATGTGAAATGAATTTTAATGTGTGCCCTATATTTCAGGGGAGGAAAATTGCAAGTATTTTATTTCTTTCCCCAGAGCTTTCAGAAAATATAAATGGTATTGTAGACTTAGAGTTTTAAAACAGGTTAAACAGATGATTATAGAACTACACTACTAGATCCATGAGCAAAAATAAACTACATATAAAAATTACCAATAATAAATTGAGCCACTTGAGCCCAGCCAAATAATTGTTCTAGTAAAAGGAATAGCAGTTTGATACCTTTGAAGTTATTAATTTTACAGCAGTTAGCTTTCACGTTTGTCATCAGTGCCATCAGATCAAGACTCACACAGACCCTGTTGGTTGAAAAAAGAAGTATTTGTTTCACATTTTAAAAGACATTGCTAGAGAGCATTAAATTATTAGCTTTCATGTTACACTAGGAAATCTGAAGGTTCAGCACTGTAGTTAGGATCTGATGCAGCTAAACCAATGCTAACCTGGGTAACCACAACAATTGCTTCCTGGACCTCCAAGATGCATCTAAGATGCAAGCAGTCTTTGCCATTCATTCTGTGCTGGAGTTCTGTCACTGTTTATATTTTAATTTCTGAAACAGAATAAATTCAGATTCTGCTTGGTTTTGTGCCAACACCTTTTACCTCCAGTGAAGGTGGTGGAGTCACCATCACTGGAGGTGTTCAGGAGGAGACTTGATAGGGTGCTTGGTTGCATGGTTTAGTTGATTAGGTGGTGTTGGATGATAGGCTGGACACGATGATCTTGAAGGTCTCTTCCAACCTGTTCTGTTCTATTCTATTCTATTCTATTCTATTCTATTCTATTCTATTCTATTCTATTCTATTCTATTCTATTCTATTCTACCTTTCTACTAATTTTAACAGTTTTTTTTTTGGGCAAAACCTGATGAACCATATGAATCTAAAAATAAACAATTGAAAAAATAAATCTGTGTTAAATCATCCCATCATACCCTGCCCCCCAACATTTCCCATATAAGAGCTGCCTTCACTTTAATATACTTGAAATAAAAAAGTTTTTACCTTTAGTTTTAGAATCAGTTGCAAGCATCACAGAGTTGCTTTGGTAAAAAAGATGAAGTGACAGGGATGTCATTTAAAGTGTCTTTCATACAGAATATCAATATTTTGCCATCACGTTTCAGAGAGGAATGTAATTTTTAAACATTAATCATATTTCAATTTAGCACAGTTCTCTCATGGAAATATTTTTAGCAGCAGTTTCTCATGTTTGTGCAGCTATACTCCAGAAATTGCCTACTCTGGATAGATTGGTAGACATCATACTTAATTCCTAACATCAGAAATTGTTGAGATTTTAATGCTCCAATAATCTAAGTTTCAAATGATTTACATAACCAAAGGATTGCTTTATGCTACCAATAATATCAGCTAGGGCATCTAATTCTAAAGAGGAAAAAAGAACCTGGGCTTTTTCAAAGATGATTTTTTTTTTTTCAGGAAGAAATTTCAAAGTACCTGTGAGAGAAAAATGGCAAACAATGGGATTTATCTTTACCACTAGCTAGGCATAAGGAATGCTTCACAAGTCAGTAAATAATAGAGGAATTTGCATCCATGTGGGAGCATAGAACACAGAGGCATTTCTAATGTAGTTGCCTGTGAGAAGAAAAGAAGCAACCCAGGAAACCTCTTCCTCGTTATAATTTCAAAAAGAAACATTATACAATTTAAAGACAGAAGAGGCACAATTCTTCCATAAATATTGCTGTCAATCATTGATATGATGCTTAAAATCTTCCAAATATTTCTTCTGTAAGTACCCCACAAATCTCCTGTCCATCAGCTTGCCTTCTCCCCGTCTCTGAACTCAAATTTATCTATATAAAATATATTTGATCATCAAAGAATAATCACAAGCAGACTGAATGCTAGTAAAGAAAAAGGTAAAAAAAGGACTCTTTTCCAGCATTATATAGTCATATATACAATACAATACAATAATACGATACAATAAACCAGGTTGGAAGAGACCTTCAAGATCATCGCATCCAACCTATCGACCAATCCAACCCACCTAAACAACTAGACCATGGCACCAAGCACCCCATCAAGTCTCCTCCTGAACACCTCCAATGATGGTGACTCCACTGTGCCACAAATCAAAGTTTCAAAACAAAGGACTTTCAACAATGAAAACCACAAATGTTTCAGCCAGAAGTACTTGCAGAGCTCCATCAGGCGAACTGTCCCTGCAGGTGGAAGTCATGGCCCATGAACAATTATGCTGTACAAATAATTTGAAGACACATGCTTACCTGGAAAAAAAGAAGGGAGTTCAACATCCATTCTTCTCCACTGGTGTTTTAATTGAAAGTGCTTACCAAATCAGTTAAATCCTCCTTATAATGAGCTGCATTAGAAGAAAAAAAAAAAAAAAAAAAGGCAAAAAAACCCCCCAACCCTCAAACCAGTTCAGAAGTAATGGTGCAGCTGTTTTCAGGGATGTTTATTTATTTTAGGGTAATGTATTCATATATTAGTTTTACAAAACAATTGTAACTGATGTTACAATTATGTTTTATGTGACTCAGGTATGCTGTGTCTGATGTCCTTTTCATTCAACAAAAAGCAGATCACTTTGTCTGCCACCAAAGCACATAAGCCTGAAACACCCCAAGAAGTACAGTTCAAGATAAATATTTTTAAAGTGGATAAGTCATATTAATACCTCATTAACCTTCACTCTTCCATGCACACTCGTTAAATAATAAAGCATGTTACCAAGGTTACTCAAGGTTAAGCATAACTGCAAGAGCATAAGGGAATGTATGAATGCATAAACAAATTCAAAGTGATTAAAACTAAAGTGCTTATGGTTCTCATTGAGAGATATTGTTATTCCCACTGGGATTTTATTTGCTATGTTCTATTGGTGATTGTCTGACCTGCTGCAGCCTAATGTAACAGTAATTGTACATGATACAAGTTTAATAGCATATCTTTCTCTGGCATAGATAAATGCTATTACATTTTCATTTCTTAATTGGAAATGATAGTTTATGTAAGCATATCCTCTAGGTGAATAACACCTAAATATGCTCTTTATCAAGGTGGCTTTATCCTACATGTTGTTTTTATCCTACACTTGGTGCTGCTGCCAGTTGAAAACTGCTGTTCAGTCAGTGTGTATGGAGATGTATGGATATTCACCTGTAGCTCCATCTATTTATTTTTTTTAGATCACTTCCTACAACTTCATTAACTAAAGTCACAGAGATGGAGATCCAGAAGTGGCCTTGACCAAGAGATTTCACAGACACTGATGTGTCTCAAACACTGAAGAACAGTTTCCCTGAGTTTTTTTTTGTTTGTTTGTTTTCTGTTCCACTCCTCCACTGTCCTGAAGTTTTAGTGTTTTCCCCATTGCCCTGCTATCAAGTCTTTATATACATTAAGTTCCATTCTCTTGTTGAATCTTTCCAGTGGTCACAGAGGACTATTTATCTGTCTCTCGTGATGTTTTTTAAAAGAAATTCTACTTTGGATTAGGTTTTCTTTCATCACTAGTCTAGAAGAAAACTGCAAGTAACCAGAGCACCATGGTGCCTTACAATTAAAAGTATGGTTTGTCAGAATGACCTCATTTCATTTACCACTCAGGGGAGTGTTAAAATGGTTTCCTAGATGACTTACATGAAAGTAAGTGATTGAACATATATATATCCTCACAATTAAGTATTTGACAGATTGAAACAGGAGCTCTTGGGGAGAATTCTGATTTTCCCACGAAGTTCCTGCTGAGCCTAGACCATTTTTAATGCTTAGCTATTGATTAACACCCTGCGTAGAAAATCTGGCTGGCCCCAAAATTCCCACCCTGCTGCAGAAGTTTCTGTAAGTGTCAGTAAGAAAGTAATTGGTTGATGTCAGTGTTATTGAAAAATAGTCAGACTGTTGTAGAAATTAATCATTTTTCTGAGGTGCTGGCTGTCTTAGGTAGAACAGGGAATTTAGTTAAAAGGCAGTTGTTAAACGAGGATGAAAGGAGGAAAGGGGAAGAAGAACATGGATTGCAGCCGATGATGACTATGGAAAAGCACAGCAGGTCAGGCCATGTTGAATAATAGGATTTCTATCATCTTATAGAAGTGCAAGAAGAACCAGCTCTGTTTCTTTCCCTTCTTGAAATGTAGGTCACGGTTGGGGTAGTGAGTGGTGTCTTTTAGATCTTATTAGGTTGTAGCTGGGGAAAAGAATGGTTAGGGCAATAAAGAAGTTGTTGGAGAGAATATGAAAGAAGCACTATTTTTGGTACAAAGGGCAAAGTTGGACAGAGGGCCAGAACTTTCCTCTAATCACTTTGCTGAGTTGAAGGTCCTCCCTAAGACAAGCTGCTATTTTCTAGAGGTGTTTTCACATACTTCACAATGGTTTCAAGGAGACCTGTCACTGCTTCAAGTTTAAAATCAGTAATAGTTCTGGAAGAAAGAGCATATAAAATGTTATTGAGGAAAGTGGCTTCAGGCAATTGTTAATTAAGCAGATGTAAACCTTCCCTGTGAGAACAGCACATTAAAAAGCCAATGAACTACACCAGTGCTAGCTGAAATTAGGATCTTCTGCCAGTATACGCACCCTTGGGATGCAGCAATAAATGAACGGATCTGGTCCATGAATATGTTCTCTGTGATACTTCTGTGACTTTGCAATAAACCTTGAGGCTTCAAGCACGTGCTACAACAAATCAGTATTGTGGCTGATGCTAGATTCAAGTTCCTGAGATGGTATTTCTTTAATAAGGTGCTATCACTGGTTGCTAAATATTCTCTTCAATGTTTAGGTGTTGTAATGCAATGCTGGAAGGAGTACCACATAAGGAAACAGGCTGACCAGAGGTAATCAAAAACATTGATGAATTTGCTGTATGCTGGCTGGGTGGGGACAGTTATGTATGAAAAATTTGTGACATTTTGACCATTAACTGGGAACCCAAGTGTACCAGTGAAAGATTGCAGAAGATGATTTATGTTAGAAATCAACACCATGAGAAATCACCTACAGTGTTACCAAAGTACAGCTATGTTTGAGATGGAAACTAGATGTTGTGATCTGCTTAATTTCGATCCAGTGTTTGATGAAGACAAGGAAAAAATCATCACCATGAAAATGGTTTAACATTGGGAAACATTGCTGAGAGAAGCTGTAGAATGTGTATCCTTAGAGATCTTCAGACTCTAGCGGGCAAGAACCTGAGCAATCAAATATGGCTTTCAGTTTTTGCATTCTTGGAGTAGGAAGTTGAATTGGACACCTCCAGAGTAAATCCTTCTGTGATTGTCTCATTCCAGTTAAAAAGTTGGTAAGTAAAGGCATAATGTATCTTCATTGAGAAACAGTCTTTGTTGCATAACATTGTCTCCTGTTTCTGAAATTTTCAAATAAATGAACACAAGTCTTGCCTGCATAGCTGAAGAGCTCTGTATAAAGAAAGAAAAACAGGCTTCTGAAGAGATTTTTTTCCTGATACATGCAGAAAAAGAAGCATTACAGCTGTTAGTGAGTCCTGACTCCTCTGTAACAAGTTGCTAGCAAACATTGCTGAGATGCAGTTTCTTGTTCAAGACTGTAATTTCAACATCTGAGCCAACAACTAAACTGTGACATTTCAGAGCAACCAGAAGTTTGTAATTCTTCCAAGTGTAGTGAAATGTTGAGGGAATCCTCCCTTGAACATCTAAGTCACCTTGTGGTCATGATGATTGCATTCAGGACTGAGATGTGTCTCAACAAAGATAAGATCATCCTGAAGGACCCACTTGATGTGTCGTTTCTGCCCTCTGAGACAGCAACTGCCCAGGGGGTGTAGTAGACCGTGGATGGCAGAGGGTGGAATCCACTAGGCACTGACCCCTGCAGGCACATGGAAGGACCCCTGGAAGTACATGTATGCATTGTTTATGTGAACTAGGTGGAGCTTCAAACAATATACAAGCCCTGAGCTATGCCAGTTTACGGGGAGGGGGGGCGGGGCGGGGGGGGGGGGGGAGGCGAGGTAGTGGGAACATAACCTGGGACATCTCAGGCTGGAACCAACAGGCCAGGAACATCTCTCCCCGCCCCCTGCCAACAAAGAAAGACCCTGGGTGGTAATTACCTCTCCAGCTTTCTCTACATTCTCTCTACTTTTGTCTATGCCTTTTCGTTCTTTCTCTGTTTTGTTTGCTCCGTTTCCTCTCTCTTTAATAAATAGTCTTGTCTTGATATATGACCTTGTTTGTGTCTTAATTTCACTCATGGGAGTGTTCAAAAGAAATGTGTCTCCTTCCCAGCTTCTGGATTTGGACACACATAGTCTTTCACTCCTGACAATGTCACTGTCCCATAGTTCCTGATCTGGTCACTCTTGCTGCTGCTATAATATTCTTTGCAGTTACAGAAAAATATCACTGTGAGAATATTTTTAATTACTAAATAAAGAAAAGGCTATGAGCTTTTTCAGAGTAATAAGCATCTATAAAAAGTCTCCTCAGCTCTAGCCTACAGACTGAGCTTGAACTGCCTCACATGGCGATCTACACCACTGAAAAACTCGTTAATGTAACAGACAAGCACTTCTTCAATGAAGAAGTTTTCTGTCATTCCTGATTAGACCTGTACCTTTTAAATCATAATATTGACACAAATATGCTCTGCTTGCTCTTGACCTTTTGTGACCTTTGAAAAGATGGTCTATAAAAGGATGTTAAATAATCTGCACTGATAACACATTTGATAGGTTAAAGTCTTTATTCTGTCACCTACTGAGCAGGAAAAAAATAGGTAAATACTGGCAAGAGTTTGTTGTAGATCTTTGATTTCAGTGGAAAATCAACTAACCTGTGAAAACTCTAATCAGCTAGGACATGCAATGGTCTTCTTAGGAATTAAAAGCTGTTAGCAAACAACTAGTCACTTCTGCTGCCAACACTAAAAGCCCAGGGAGAGGGAAGAGCTCTATTTTATTTCTAGATACACTGTCCTAAAATATTTGACAGTCAGGAAGGTTTATACACCATTCTCTTTGCAGGGCAGACAAGTGCAATGCAGCTTTGACTCAGGTATTAAGCAGTAATTAGTAGCAGACATCTTCAGTTTCCACCTGGCACAGTTGATAAAGAGAAAAGAGGGTTGAAAAAACAACTGATTGTCCTGGAAATAAAGCAAGCATGGAATTAGATTACAGCAAAAGATCCCTTCTGGCATCAGGCTCACTCGCTTTTGCTGCTTGTGTTCTCTAGTGAGAAAGTTAACCTTAGAAATTCACCTAAAGAAGAAAGCAACATTCAGAATGAGATTTCTAAGACCCGAACAAATTACTGGCTAATAAAAAGTGCCACTCTAAGAAACATAAATGGTAGCTAATGAAAGAAAGTGAATATTCAGACACACTAGTGAAGAGTGTCCAAAAAGGTAAGACACGCCAGACTAATCCAAATCACCCTCTGATAAAATTGACACGTTCTTTTAAGCACAGGGAGAGCATTTTATGTTGCTTACCTGGATATGAACAAAGTGTTTGATGAAGTTTCCCACAGTCTTCTCCTGGACAAACTGTCATGACACAGATTGGGTGGGTGGTCTGTGAGATAGATACGAAATTGGCTAAAAAATCATGCTCAGAGGGTAGTAATCAATGATTTATATTGATCCCTCAGGGATTGAAACTGGACCTCACACTGTCCACCACCTTCATAAATTGCCTAGATGATGAGATTGAAAGCACCTTTGCAAAGTTTTCTGATGACACCAAACTGGTCACTAATAGACTTTGACAGAACATAAATGATTTTGCTACCCCTAAATCTCACCTTCATGCAACAGCAAGGGTAGCAGCTTTATATCTCATGTGTGAGAATTTGACTTTTCACTGAATCTACACTCACTTCACAAAATTCATGTGGATTGTCAAGATCAGAGAGCTCAATTCTGGAGTGATCACTAAAAGCTTGCAGGGAAAGCAAGGTCATCAAGAAAAGAAAGATATACATATGTGAATGAAGAACTCAGATGGTAAAAATATCTCCTGCTGGGTATAGAAAGGCAGTATATGTTCTTTTCCATGAGCCAGGTTTGGGGTGCTTTTTTCTCCCAGGTTTTTGAGTCACTAGCTGTTTGTTATGAGTTGTTCTAGCAAATTCTGAGTCCAAATGGAAGCGCAGCACAAGAGACAGTTCAATAACCTAATATTGTGCTACATTAGAAATACAAACCTTAGCCTCATTTTACGTTATACCTTCCCAAATTAAGATCCTATTTCTTTCTGTAGGTGCAAACAGATTGGGGTGGAGTATGAATGTTCCATTTCAAGTGTAGTTTCACATTACAATGATAGAATAACATTGCTGGACTATTGCAAAGCTGATATTACATCTCTGGTTGCCAAACACACGTGTGATTCTATGTGTTTATCTATATAATATTGTTCTAAATACTCCGTTCTTGAAGCCCTCCAAAGTGTAAAGTACAGAACATTATTTTTCATATAGAAGAAAACTTGTGGTAATTGTTACTTAAAGGATTTTTCTTTTATTCATGAATGTCTCAGGAATGATGTTACCAAGAACTGTGAACATATACAGTGCAAAGATTTATGTAAAAGTCCAACCACACCAGTCTGTGTGTCTGGCTGCATGTGCATTGTATATGTTTATCTGTCTCTATTGGAAGTACTGCCTGGATCTGGGAACATAAAACAGCAGCAGTTTCACATCTGTGGGACCGGGACAGGAGGAATCCACTAGATCTTAAATTCCACCATGTTTATTGCTAGTGGAGTTGGCAGGATTCCATAGGCCATCATATTTAACCACATCAAGCAGAGAGTTGGGACTTTAGGGTATGAGGGCACAGCTGGCGCCTTATCTCTTTGTGACACCCACAAACATTAGGTATGTAAAACAGTGTAAAAATAACAGCAAGGAGTATTGCCACTATATTAAATTGAACAGAAATTATTTCACAAAGGAGTATCAAATGCAAATACTCTTATGTGGTAGGTAGATATTTATAAGTTTCTTTGTAAATGTAGCCCTTTGCATGAGTTCATTTCCCTCTCAGAATTTAGAATGTTGTTAGCAGTAGCCTGTGCATACAACAAGAAAGTAAATTGATTGTTAGACTTAATGTTTGTTTGGGTTTTTTGAAAAGAGAATGAACAATGCATGTTTGAATATATGATTAGTATTACAGAGTAATGCTTTGTGCCATCAAAAATTAAACTGTATAAATGGCACAATGCATAAGTGTGAAAACACCACTGACAAATACTTGGTATAATATTTAATACTTCTCTTTTACTAAGGGGACTTTGCAGTTTCTCAGCACACAATTTTGGGAGTGTAGGATATTAAATTAAACAGCATTTTCAACTGAAATTAGGAGATAATAGGAGATGTGTTTCCTGTGTAAACAAGTAGGACAAAGAGTCATAACATGCAAGATATCAAACATGAAGTTCTCTAACAGTGAAAGTAACTGAAAAGAAGCAAATTATCACATGCAAAAATATAAGAATGTTAACAAAAGAGCAGACCATAGGCTTGTCTTATCTGGTATTCTCCCTTGAGAGGTAGGATGAAGCTGATACTCTAGATGAAAGTGAACTCTTGTGTAATACAACATCCTATTGCAAGATGATAGACTGTAGTAAAGGAAACTTACTCCGTGACCTCTACAGACAACTAGCTTCCTCCCTCCAGCATGAAGTTTAATAATCTGTGTCATTATATTTCCCTGTGTAGCCAGAATGCTAATGGTATTAATATTAAATTCAATCAGAATGCTAAGCGAAAGAACTGCTTTCCAACATGTCATGATGTGTTCAGTTAAAGAAATTACTCTGTCATATCCTATTGCTGGGCTAATAGACAATACTTTCTGACACCACATGTTGAGGAAAAACATCCAAATAATTTCACAAGAAATGAAACAATCTGCAGTGACTGAAGGAATGATAGAGTGAAACACTATTTAATCATAGGCAAAGCTACTTCTAAAACTGCTGAGAAGTATGTGGAGATTTCAGAAAGCTCTCACCAAAGTAATTTAAAAAGTCAGAGGGACTTTCATGGTGCATTTTCTTAGGAAGTAGCAATATGATGTAATTCTAAATCTCAGTCTTCTCACTGACTGCAGACTATCTTAGCTCTTAAAACCCCAAAACAGTTCTAGTTATACTTTAATACAGTGACAGATGCTTTGATGGTTATATGAAATGAGAACCAGAGTGTTTTGATAGTTAAATATAAAGAAGACAGTTATTTATTCCAGGCTAAAGCTTGAGATATGTTTACTAACACTTTTCCTGTATTCAGAGACAAAAAGTCTCTTTACGAATTCCTCCTTGTTTTCTCCACATTGTCTTAATTCTTCAACAGTTTTACACAGACCTCTTGGGCTTATCTGAAACATGGGATTCTTACAATCATGTAGCATCCAAAGGTGAATTTGAGCCATCAGGGAAGTTATATGTCTTACTGATGCCATGAGCAGTTACTGTCTTATGTTCTTTCTTTCAGTAGAAGCTTTTCCAATTTTATTTTCCATTTCTTATGAGTTTGGTTAGCTGTGGTGTTTTTTTAACACAAAGTGTAGTACCTTGCATTTAGTTATATGAGACTATAGTAACTTCTTAATTTGCTATGGGACAGGAAGGCAAATTGATTTAGTATGCTTTGAGACCAAGACCATTTACAATCAGCAGGTGCTTGTGTTACATGAAGATCTATGAAGCTCGCCTGCCAAAGAGCTGAAGGAGAGAGTCTTATGAAGATAGGATGGCACTGTTTTGGCTAAAACTGATGAAGAAAGGCTCAAATAACAGAAACACCCAACTTCAAATCAGATTCTGAGGGCCAGGGTGCCCAAGGAAGACCTGTGCTTAATTAACTGTCATTTAAATTTAAAAGTTGACACCCCTCAATACGTTAATGAGGAAAATCAAGTGCATGCTAAACATATCTAGCCATGTTACTCAAATCATGTTAAACATCACCTAGAAGGTGGGGATAACATGGGATGGGGTATATAACCCATGAGAGGCACATCTCTGGGTGTGCTGGCTCTGGCATTGGGCAGCGTGCATGCTGTTGCCAATGCTACCAGGACCAGTGAGCAGTTGTGCAGCATGGGCCATCACCCGCACCAGCTGCAGCAGCAGCTGAAACCAGGGAAGACAGAGATGAGGCTGGTTGACAGCCTGCAGTCCTTTTCCTTCAACCAAGAAAGGACACTTGTCTTGATTAGAATTGCCCCTTCAATATATGCCTGAACTTTTGCTGCATTTCTATTAGATCTATTGTGAAAGTTTGTATCTCCAACAGTGCTGGACGTTACCCAGGATTTATTTATCCTGAGATCATCTTGCAGTCAGTGCATTTATCACTGGAAATCCTGAATCTGTTGTATTTGTCTCTTTGAACAATTAAATCATTTGCTTGTTTCAACTTTCTGAGCTGTGTCAGAACAAGTCAGAATGTGTCTTAGTGTATACAGTCTCAAGCTGCACCAGGGGAAGTTTAGGCTGGGTGTCAGGAGGAAGTTCTTCCAAGAAAGAGAGATTGCCCATTGGAATGTGCTGCCCAGGGAAGTGGTGGAGTCACCATCACTGGAGGTGTTTAGGAAGAGATTGGATGGGGTGCTTGGTGCCATGGTTTAGTTGATTAGATGGTGTTGGGTGATAGGTTGGACTTGATGATCTCGAAGGTCTTTTCCAACCTGCTTAATTCTGTTCTATTCTAACACAATTCTAAGTCCTTATTCTGGCACTGAAAAGTGAAGGCAAATGTCAATTGTACCAAATAGTTCCAGCACAAGTCCTGGGCTCTGAGACAAGCAAACATCATCTTCATCTTGGAAATCTTTAAAAATGATAGGAAAATGAAACATTTTCTTAGTATTTTATTATTGTTCTAGCTATTTTGTCAATCTGTCAAATATTGCTGATATTTTGTATAAATCTTACAGAATCCTCAACTACTTGCAGGGCCATGCAGATGCTATAAGGCACTGTTATGTATGGACACTATTCTGTGCTAACTTCCTTGCTTTTCTGACAGACAGACTTCAAAAGAAGTTTATACTAGCCTTACAGATGTATCCTGTGTTCCTAGCAAGACTGATTTGACAGCAGACCTTCAGTGGGTACAGAAGCAGCCAATATTTCTTTCATTACTAAGAATGCTTGATATGATAGATAGGTCATAGTAAATATGCTGAGTAGACATGATGGGAACTAGCAGGTTTCCTCCAGAAATACATCCACCACATTTTCTTCTTATCTCCCCTCTGAAGCAGATAAAAAGTTTTGTAAAAGAAGTATTACTTAGGCCACTGGCAACCAAAACAAGAAGACTTTAACTTCTTTATTTTGGGGAAGAAACTAATGGAGGTCATTAACAATAGAGCTATTGTATCATAGTATCATAGTATCAGTCAGGGTTGGAAGGGACCACAAGGATCATCTAGTTCCACCCCCCTGCCATGGGCAGGGACACCCCACACTTGTATTCTATTAAAGAATTCTATTAAAGAATTATAGCCAGACTGTAGCCAGGTGAATATGACTGGATATGGAGATAAATATGCCTACAGTAATAGTATCTTCTTGTAAGAAAGAGCGAAGCAGGGATGAAGCATGGCATAGCTTACCTAAAACTAATACTTAAGCAACAATTGCAGAAATATTCCTTAGCATTAAAGGACTTAAGATAAAATTGATCCAAGAAGTACTTTCTTTGTTATTAAATGCTTTGACTATTTTATGAAGGTCTTCACACAAATTAGATGTGAAACTGAAAAGTAAACCACATGGAAACAAGCAAATACCTTGACAATCTAATATCGAAGATTTTAAGAACCATATTGGTCTCCATTCTTGACCAAGTATAGTTTCTGAAGGAAAATCTGTTGGTTTTATTCTGTATTTTTAGAGTCTTTTAATCAAGCTAAAACATTTAACCCAATTAATTCCGTGTACAACAGCCGTAATGAAATGTTGCACACTGTGAAAGTGTCCTTTACTTGGATTCAATGATGTCTAATATGAATGAGACAGCCTTTCTTGTAATGAGACCTGCCTGCTCCACTTATATCCACAAACACTGTAGAAAGACTTTGGGTTTAGTATATTAAATTAGTCCAGAATTACTCTGGACATAAGTGGACCTGTAGTTAAAGACTGTAATTTCTTAGGAAGTTAGGCTAGTACCACTAATTTATGTGTCTTCCCAAGAGAAAATCTTCTTTAGAAAGGACTTTTTTCCATGTTCATGATTGTTGTTTTTTTAAACAAAATTTTATATTGTTTCTTCTCTTCCACACTGGAATCCTGTTGTATTAAAAGAAACCATAAAAAAAACCACCTAGGATATGAAAAGATCTTATGGTATGTGACTATTACAAACACTTCTCTGACATTGTGGTGTTACAGAAGAGGAGATCGAATATGTGACCTTTATAGGATCAGTCATTCCTTAACTTAATTGGAAAAATCTCAGAATAGCTCCAGAGGAAAATTCTTTCAGAACATTTTATGACTAGACTTTTAGTATTAAGTCTAGGCAATTGATGTATCCGATGAAAGAGGTCACAAGTGAAGGAGAACTTGCAGATCTGTATGACTTCAGGCAGCAAAGATGTACTATGCACTCACATAAATCTTTTCAAGTGACATGAGATTGCATGAAAACGGGTTTGTAATCATAGTACTATAGTTCAATGACCAGTAAATACTCTGGGAAATGTTCCTTGTAATGCTGAAGTGTCAAATATGCTCTTGAAAGAATTTAAAAGCTACCACAAAAGGCAACCCAAACAAACAGATGAAGTCTGATTAACCAATGGAATAAAACTGGAAATTTAAGTGTAGCCTTATTTCCAATAGGGTAAATGATGAATTTTTCATTGCCTTTTTGATTACAGTGGACTTCTGCAGATAAAATCTCGCAGTCACTGCATACAGCCAGGGCACACTAATGTCTTGGCATCACTATACTGTCTCTCCCTCAGAGCAACACTAAAACACACAACAAATCCTAGATGTAAGTCAGGTTTTCTGTTGTCATTAGGTGAAGACACTGGAAATGAAAGCAATTGAAGGTTTGCATAATAGTCTTATACTCTTTCATAGATTATTTTTTTTTAAGAACATTTAATCCTCAGTTTTGAAATGTCCAGATACTTCACTGAATAATCCCAGTTCACTGAAGATAAGAAACTTGTTTCCATATTCTTACCCCTAAGTCATAACAGGACTACTAAGGTTTCTTTTAACAATAAGGGCTTTTTATTTTTTAGGGGACAGAGTAGTTTTTCTGAATTATGATTTATCAATCAATGGATTCCAGACCAGAGAAAGAAAGTGATTTCTTGATATTAGAAATCACAAAATATCTGTAAAATTCGTGCTAATATGTTGACAGTTTAAATATTACTGAACTGCACTGAACTGAAGGGTAGGAAGTGTGTTATATTTAGCACCCTGGCAGTCCTGCTATAAATTTTCGCTATACTCATAGGCAAATAATTTAGGAATTAACTGTGGTATGGGCAAAGCTTATATTTTACTTAATAAATGTCTACTGTTGCTTTGCATACAGCTGAAAGAGGACTGACTATGTGCATGTGGCTAAGTGTATCAAGGCTGAGGAAAGTAATGAGACCTAGCAAGCAGTGGAAAACTATGGAAAATTGTAAGACATTTTTAACCCTCTCACTTGCAGGGAGGCTGGGAAAGGTTTCTCATCAGTGCACTGTTAACATAGGATAATCGTGGGGCAATTATTGATCACTGAAATAGCAGAAGTACTGTCTTCCGCATGGGATCAGTGCAGAAAATGTAGTGCAGGAAGATATTATTCAATATCCCATATAGTTAATTAGTTGAGGGAAAGGAGAAGGGTAAATTTCTCAACCAAAGTTCTCAATAACAAAAAAATCTCTGAAGTTCAAAACTTTCCTTAGAAAGTTGCTTCCTTACAAATGTGTGGAGAAACTGTATCAGTTCTGTCCTCAAAGTGGTAACACTGAAGTTGCAGCCATCTACAGGAGCTAGTCAGCACGCTTCTAACAGGAAATGAGGACTATTTTCTGCACATTATTCATGTTGTAGTTATCTTGTGCTTAATTTGAACTAGATAGATGACCCAAACTAAAGTAGAGTGACTTGCTTTAGTTTAAAAGGCAAACAATTGTTTCTCTGCAAACAGGGAAACTTAAAATTTGAATCATATATGTAAGAGCATTGTCCAAATGCTTGAACACTGACAGGCTTGAGAGCATGACCACTTCCCTGGGGAGCTTGTTCCAGTGTTTGACCACCTTCTAAGTGAAAAGCTTTTACTAACATCTGAAATCGCCCTGATGCAGACCTGAGCTGTTTGTGTTCTGTCACTGGACAACAGAAAGAAATCAACACCTCCTTCTTTTTTGTTCATCTTCAAAAGTTCACTAGAAACTGTAAAATTCTTACCCGAAGATAACAGGCAAGTCCCAGGGGGAGGTGATAGCAGTGGCTCTGAGCTTCACTGATGTTTTTGAGCCTCCTGCTTGTCCTCCTGCTGTGGCTGGCACCACTGTGCTGAAGCTCAAGATGGCTAGAGCAGAAGCCATTGCTTCTCTCTTGCTCCATACCACTGTCCATACTGTTTGAAACATCAAAGGCTGGGGGAGAAGCTGCAACAGCCTCTGTTGCCAAAGTTTCTGGATGTTGATGCGTGCAAACTGTTAGCGTACAAAAGTCTCTGGCAGTGTTTTTCACTTGCTTCTCCAAGGTAGGTTCAGTGTCAGGCATTGCTCTAATTTCTCTGATCTCTCCTTCTTAGCATAGTCCCAAAACTCTGTTCTGATCTTATCCCAGATCCCTGGATTATACTCTGTTCTTTGAGTGAAGGAGGAGAGGTGCTCAGCAGCTGAAAAGGTCATCTGCTGAAAAGCAGAGGTACCAATTGACTTCTCATGTTGCTTAAAGAGTTTATGAAAGGCTTCTAGGACAGGTATCTCCTCCCAAGTAATATTTTTTGCTTAAAATGTCCCTTTTGCCCACAATTACAATACAATACAATACACCAGGTTGGAAGAGACCTTCAAGATCATTGCATCCAACCCATCAACCAATCCAACCCACCCAACAACTAAGCCATGAAGAAACAGAGTGCGCCGCCCGGGGAATCGAACCCGGGTCACAAGAATGGGAATCTTGCATGATACCACTACACCAGCGGCGCACCACTACACCACTACACCTACATGCTGAAGGGAGTTATAGCTCTTTTTTTCAAGATCTGAGTAAATACTCTATGTCTCTCTCTTCTTTTGACATCTGATTCCCCTTTATGTGCTCATCAAAAAGAGAGGCACCAACCCCCCTATAATTACCCCAACTGCTCACCTCTGCCCCACAGCCCAAGGATCTTCATTTGCTTCAGTTTCTTCTTTCTTCCCAGAGGTGCCTTTAATTTTTCTTTCTTCCTTCTTCTTCTTCTTTTTTTTTTTTTTTTTTTTTTTTTAATTTATTTTCTACGTCTGGATGGTCATGCTTTCTGCACTATATTTAAGCTAAGTTGGGGACCATCACCAGCCACTGGCCACTCCTCCCAGTGGAGGATTGGACGTGGCACTTAGTGCCATGGTCTAGTCATGAGGTCTGTGGTGACAGGTTGGACTCGATGATCTTCGAGGTCTCTTCCAACCTTAGTGATACTGTGCTACTGTGAAAACAGCCTCTAGCGAGTCCTATAGGGACCAACAACTTGGAGGTGACCATTTAATGATGTCGGCAAGCACTGTCTCAGCAAGCCAGGTGAAGCACTCCAGTAAAAAATAACCAATTAAGATGTGACACATGTGCTTTCTAAAAGAGTATATAACCTTGCTGTGTAACGTAATAAATGTCCTTGCCTGGTAACATCTTGGCCTAGAAGCTGTTCTTGTAGTGACTGTAGGGTGATCAAACACCAAAACCATACTACTACATCCAGGATTACACCACTGCAAGTGCAGTATCCAGGATTTGTCCTTGTCAAATTTCATATGGTTGGTCATTTTCCAATACTCTATCAAAATCTTTCTGTAAGGCCTCTCGACCCTTGAAGCAATCTATGTCTAGTCCTAATTTTGTATTTTTGGCAGACTTACATAGTGTGCACTGAGCTTCAGTGTCCAGGTTACTGCTGAATTCCATTTTCACTCTGAGATTTCACTGCTTAATAAAATGCCCTTAGGCAGCTGAAAAACTCCTAGAAGTTGTCCTAGCTTTTTATTTACAGCCATATCACTGTCTCATGATTAGTACTGTCAGCAACGGATTAAGGTGTAAGCCTGCAGATGCAGGAGAAGGATTCACCTCCACATCAGTGTTTGTAGGAGTTGAAATTACATCCTAAGTGTTACAGAGAGTTCATGTCCTTTGAGACCATAGCTTTGGGGAATCATGGCTCTTCCCTTCTGATGTTTAGTAAATATTCACAGAAGGCAGGGTAAAGATCAGTGGAGAATACACTTCGTATTTGCACTCAAAATAAAAGCCATTAAAAGGAGCATCAGTAAATGGAATTGTCAGCTAAGTGCTGAAAAATCCCCTCCTAAATATTACTGTTTGCTTCTGGATTTGCAGTAGGAAAATCAGCAATGTTGCAGACAGGAAGAAGTAATATTTAACTGCATTATCTATGTGGCAGGGTGAGAAAGTTCCCCCCACACACACAAAAGATAAAACCGCAGCTAAACTCAGTCGGAAAAGTAAATGAAACAAGCTATATTTACAAGCACAAGTGGAATGCAATGAATATGTACACAAATATACAATATTTACAATATATACAGAAATATACAGCAATGTATGTAATACAGGAGACCTTTTTAACCCCTGCAGCCAGGGGGGTTCCCCCTGTACCCCTCTTCTCCCTCCCTACCTCCCTTTTTTTTTCCCAAAAAGGGTTAGAGAGAGAGAGAAAGGCAATTAAGGAGAAAATTCTGTTAGCTCAAAGTGTATGCAAGAGTTAGTTTTCTTATCTGGTTAGCTCTGTTAATCCGAGGTTGCTCTGTTAGGCAGCTGTTGCTTCAGTGAGAGAGAAGACAGACCAGCCCACAGGACAGAGAACAGACTGACCACAAACAGACTGAACCCAAAACTTAAAGTTGCATTGTACCTATCTACCAATGAAATTAGTTTAGAATATCTTTGGTTTTGTTATTTTCCCAAAACATTCAGCCAGTGTTCAGCAACTGTCGCTTTCTTAAAGGCACAGCCTAAACCGGTCACAATCTACTATCAAAAAGATGAACAGTTCTTCTCCCCATTGTGCTAGCGGGTGGGTTGCACTAGATGATCTTCAGAGGTCCCTTTCAACCACTAACATTCTGTGATTCTGTGAATCTGTTTATTTCCTTGTGCAACCTGTGCCAGACCACAAATACCCCCTGTAATTCTGTTTCTTCTGGATTCAACTGTAGGATTAAAATCAGTGGATCTCTTTCTTTCTTTTCCTTCCTTCCTTCCTTCCTTCCTTCCTTCCTTCCTTCCTTCCTTCCTTCCTTCCTTCCTTCCTTCCTTCCTTCCTTCCTTCCTTCCTTCCTTCCTTCCTTCCTTCCTTCCTTCCTTCCTTCCTTCCTTCCTTCCTTCCTTCCTTCCTTCCTTCCTTCCTTCCTTCCTTCCTTCCTTCCTTCCTTCCTTCCTCCTCCCTTCCTCCTTCCTCCCTTCCTCCCTTCCTCCCTTCCCCTCTTCCCCTCTTTCTTTCTTTCTCTTTTCCCTCTTTCTTTCTTTCTTTCTTTCTTTCTTTCTTTCTTTCTTTCTTTCTTTCTTTCTTTCTTTCTTTCTTTCTTTCTTTCTTTCTTTCTTTCTTTCTTTCTTTCTCTCTATCATTCTCTATATCATTCTTTCTTTCTCTCTTTTTTTTTCTTTCTTTCTTTCTTTCTTTCTTTCTCTTTCTCTCTTCTTTCTTTCTTTCTTTCTTTCTTTCTTTCTTTCTTTCTTTCTTTCTTTCTTTCTTTCTTTCTCTTTCTTTCTTTCTTTCTTTCTTTCTTTCTTTCTTTCTTTCTTTCTTTCTTTCTTTCTTTCTTTCTTTCTTTCTTTCTTTTTCTTTCTTTCTTTCTTTCTTTCTTTCTTTCTTTCTTTCTTTCTTTCTTTCTTTCTTTCTTTCTCTCTCTCTCTCTTTTTCTTTCTTTTAAATATCACTAATTTATAAGTTTCTAATTGACAAGTTTCTAATTCCTGCTCCTAATCATCTGAATATATATATTCTCTTTGATGCATGATAAATATGATACATGGAAAGAGAAATTTATCTATGCAGATACAGTAAGGGGAATGGCATCTGCTGTTAAACCAGGAAATATTTTCCTAACATTTATGAGTGAAGTAGAATGTTATCTATTTTTTTTATTATTCTTCATGACATTTTATTTACTAACTATGAAAATAGCTTATGTTTTCCTACACTGAGTATGTTAACATTCCACGGTAAACAAACTGTACTGCAAAATTATGCTTTTAGGCAAATTCAAGGTTGTTCATAAAGTGCTATCAGAAAGTTCAGTGTTAAATATATTTTCCAGCTGTGACACTGATCTGTAGTTTAAATATTCATGTATTTTCTATGAAGTTGGAGCCTATTACTCAAGCCTCCCTCGGATACCCAAACTGACCTTCCAAAGTAATTGCAATAAATTTCAACAAATCCAGAAATCTAATACTATGCCATTGTTAAAGGATATAGTATTTCCTTTATTTATAAACTATATGGCAGTATTAATAAAAATAATAATAGCCTTTTATTAATATGAAAAATGCCAAACATATCAAAAGGTTTGATGTACAGTTAGAATGTATTTACAGTGGGAATGTACAGTATTTGGGCAACTATAACAATTCAACAATTTCATGCAAACTGGGAGGAATATGTAACAGAAAGAGAATACCCCAGGAGTAAAATGGTGCTTGACCATAGTGGGGAGAAAACTCAACAAGAACAGTTAAGACAAAAAAGCAATGAATTAATGACTCACAGCTGGTTGTACCCAGGTAGGGAGTGCTGCTGCTGTGTATTAGAGGCTTTGGGGTGCTCATGTGCCAGGCATGGCGGGTTGCTGTCAGGAAGGCCACGCGTTCTCAATGGCTGGTCTGGCTTCAGCGGATGGCGGGCTGTTAATGACATTTTTCTTCAATGGGCTCTTGCTTTGTCCTGGGTAACTGAGGCACGGCAAAATCCTGGTCACAAGGGGAAGCAGGATTGGCTCCTCCTCCTAAACTCATGGCTTCTCTCATGGCTTGCGGTGTGTATGAGTGTGGTTTTATCCCAGGCTCTGGACCAGGCAACTCAAGGCGATGCAACCTGAGGCAACTTCACGCCAGACAAGGTCCAAGCAGGTTCAAGCAGGCAAGGCTTGAATGAGGCTGAGCAAGGCATAGGCGACTAGAAATCAACCTGTATAAAAATCTCGCCTGAGATTCCTAGAAATCAACCTGTATAAAAATCTCACCTGAGATTCCATTGGGCCAACAGGGCAACAGAAACTAGCACATAGTTACCCAATGAGAAGCGATTCTGATGGGCTGTAGCCAGAACACATACCCTTACCATAGATACAGGGTTGTTTACCACACACACATGGTCCTGTCCCCTTGGTTCCTTTTCCTGTGTTACTCTGACTTTCTGCAGGAAGGAGGTGGGAGAAGGAGGACAGTGTCTGGACACCTTAGGATCTGTCCGGATTTGTGCTGGGGCCATTTGGCCCTACCATGACAGCCATCTTCATCACCTCTCCAACCCATTAATACTGACTTTCAGTACACAGAACTGAAATAATATAATGATTAACAGCACTGTCATATGACTCCTACACAAATCTGGTTAGTTTGTTGTGTTCAATCAGAACTGGGACTATAACTCCAAATTTCTTTTAGCATTGAGTAATACCATACTTCTGGGTATTCATGTATCTTGACTAGGAAAAAAACTGTCTTGAAAGAGGGTAGTCTTGGTTTATCCTTCCTATTCCTCTATACAAGCTGTGAGTTTCTGGAATCCTTGATGCATAAGATTTGGGTTTGGCAGATGACCTTTTGTTCTACTAGGTTTATTTTCCAGCACACCAACTATCTGAAACCCAACAGCTGCACAAATACTATGTAGGCTCGCTAAACTGCTGACAATGGGAATGTGTCCTAAATATATTTTAATAAAACATTTTCAGTAGATGCTTGTGGAGAAAATGCAGTTATTTCTGATAAGGAAGTACTAGGGAAGAAGATTCCCATTGAACTAACATCTCTATCATTATATGAGTTCTTATTATATATTCAGCCTACACATGCAAGTTGAAAACTGCTGATGTATGTGGAGAAGATATTTTGTTCAGAAAAACAAGAAGATAAAGTGAAATGCACATTTAAGATCAACACTCTTTGTAGCCTTGTAGAGGATACAAGACATTTACAGGAAGGCAGATTAAGTTTTGTCTGGAGAATAATTGTCTGGATAGAGTAAATTGGCACCTGCTGAGTCAGCCACCCTGGCTAGATCATAGATCAAGCCTAAGTAAGTTCTGTGGGTTCAGAGGTCTAGATGCTAAAGTAAAGATAACAGCAGATAAGGGAAAAGTATTTTGTGGTTAGTTCTTTGGGTTGTCCCTGTATGTCTCTGATGTGGCGTCTATGATCCTCTAGCTTCACCTTGCTTGTTGTCTTGTCCTCCAGATCATGCACATAGCGCTGTGCACATTCCAAACCATAAAAAAGCACACACCAAAAAGCTATACACACCAGAAATATCACATTAGTACTGTATGAACATGTTCACGTTACACAATGAAATAACTGTCTCCTAAACCAAAATATATGCTGTCAACTATTCTATATGTATGCTTTCAGTTTTAAACGATGGCAACTTGCCCTGTGTCCTTTGAGTAGCAACATCTCAGAGATCGCAATGAATATAATACAGATATGTTTATGCTCTTACATGCAGATCTGAAAATCATTTGTAACGAATCTTTTGATTCTGTACTCCATTAGGCTGAAGTGAATTATAACTGTTCCACACTAAAGGAAATGACATGAAGTAATTTGTCTGTTTCCCACAAAGGGCTAGGAGAGGAAATTGAACTTTAAAAAAAGAAGTGTAATTACTTTGGATAGAACTACAAAAATCTTATCTATTTCAGAACCACAGAACCACCGATGTTGGCAGGGACCTCTGGAGGTCATCTAACCCAATCACCCTGCTCAGACAAGGCTATCTAGAGCTAGCTTCACAGGAACATGCCCAGATGTTTCACTGAGTTCAGTATATTGAAAATGGAAAATCATTCCCACATTTAGCTTATTGTCATAAATAATTAGACCAAAATTGGAATTTCTGGTATATGAGTACCCTGAAGATATTAAATATCACAAAATACCATGCAGGCTGTCTCAGACACTACTACACTGCATCTTTTGTAGCAAAGAGACAAAACACAGTAATTCAGCAAAGCAGGTATTTAAGCTTTCAATACAATACAATACAATACAATACAATACAATACAATACAATACAATAAACCAGGTTGGAAGAGACCTTCAAGATCATCGCGTCCAACCTATCAACCAATCCAACCTACCCAAACAACTAGATCATGGCACCAAGCACCCCATCAAGTCTCCTCCTGAACACCTCCAATGATGGTGACTCCACCACCTCCATGGGCAGCCCATTCCAATGGGCAATCACTCTCTCTGTATAGAATTTCTTCCTAACATCCAGTCTAAACCTGCCCTGGCACACCTTGAGACTGTGTCCTCTTGTTCTGGTGCTGGCTGCCTGGGAGAAGAGACCAACCTCTGCCTGTCTACAACCTCCCTTCAGGTAGTTGTAGAGAGCAATAAGGTCACCCCTGAGTTTCCTCCTCTCCAGGTGTGACCGGTTTAGGCTGTGCCTTTAAGAAAGAGACACTTTCTGAACACTCTAGCCAAATGTTTTGATATTAGAATGAAAACAATGATATGCTAATTCAATTTCATTGGTGGGACCCGGCTGTAAATTTTTGTTTAGTCTTTCAGTCGGGGGGAGTCAGTCAGCAGTCGTCTTCTTCTTCCCCCTGTGCTGTGAGCTGGCTCGTTTCTCTCTACGATTCTTGCTAACCAGATAAGAGAAGACTAACTTTTGCATCCGCTTTGAGCTTTAACAAGTTTTCACCCTTTTAATTACCTTCCTTTCTCTCTCTCTTTCTAACCCTTTTGGGAAAAAGGGGAGGTAGGGAGGGAGAAGGGGGGAAAAGGCCGAACCCCCTGGCCGCAGGGGGGGGGTTGGGGAAAGGTTTCCTGTTGCTGTATATTTCTGTATATATTGTAAATATTGTATATTTTTGTACATATTCACTGCATTCCATATCTGCTTGTAAAATACAGCTTTCATCTGCTTATCCGGCTGAGTTAGCTGTGGAATTCTTTTCGTGTGTGGGGGGGAATCTTCCTACTCCACCACACCAGGCTAAGCAACCCCAGCTCTCTCAGCCTCTCTTCACAGTGCTTGTGTTCCAAACCCCTCACCAACCTTGTTTCCCTTCTCTGGACACATTCCAGAAAGCTGTTAACTTATAGCTCGTATCTCTTGCACAGTCAGTTTTCAGTTATATTAAAGTATATTGGTTTCATCTATGCCTAGCTACTGGTTGATCAGTACTTCTGGTGACTTAGTGAAATCCACAATCTTTGAATTTCATTATTAGCTTTAATACTTAAATGTGGTAATGATATCCAAGAAAATGGAATAAAATCTGGTATGTCAGAAGAAAGTAATTCATATGACTTGTAAGACAGTGCTGGGAGGCTGAATGCTGATTTTTAACTAAATGTTTTAGCATCAAAAAGTTTCATAACCTGTCTATGAAATGCAGTCATTTCAAACTAAGAGTACATATGGCTATAAGAGTAAATTCTCTTTGTGTTGGATTTGTATCTATCAGGGTTTAGTGTGGCTCCTCTAAGTTTTGAGAAGCTCCCCCAGCTCAAAGTGAAACCCACCTGTTGTGGGTTAAGGTGTAGCTGCCCAAACATAGAGAGGTCTTCTCAGCGGACTGGACTGGCCATCTGTCCCAAGGGGGATGGCACTGGAAATTATGTTAGTGCATCCCATAACATTGCATCTTTCTCTCCCATATATGAACTGGCTGCATAGTCAGTTTTTGCCCTTCTTCTTCTCGCCTTGCTCCCTTCCTGGTGTGAATTGCTGTCTCCTGCAGTGCAGGGCAGTGGGGCCTGTTGCTGGCACACTGATTTTTAGCTGTGTCATTTATGCCTGGGGTGGGGTGGGTGGCCTGGTGAAGGGAAGGTTTTGGGCAGGTTTTGTCCTAGTGAGATCTTGGTGAAGTCCAGATTGGCGAGAAGTGGGCCAAGGCTAAATACAAATTGGCGTATTTTGCATGGTTTTATAGTGTTGTATATAGCTGTGAATAGTACTTCCATTTAAACTTCCATTTCTTTCCAATCCTGTGTGGAGCATTTTCTTTTACTCCTTTGGGAAGGGGTAAAGAGCATCTGCCTCCCTCCCAAGACACCACCTTTGGCCAAGACCAAACAAATCAGCACCTCTTTGATAACATACATAAGAGAGGGAAAAGACCTGTTGGGTGAGTTCTTTTGTTTTGAGAACTCTTATATTTGGGTGAGGAGTGGGATATAAGAGAGACAACTATGTGGATATTGAGGTCAGTGAGGAAGGAGCAGGGGAGGCACACTAGAACAGTCATTTTCCTTTGGCCTGTGATGAGATGGCAAGCTGAGCCCTTTGAGATCACCAGTAGAGAAGAATCTCATCTGTAGCTCATGGAGGATCCCTCACTAGAGCAAGGGACTGATCCTGAAGAAGAGCAAGGTGGTCAAAACCTGACAAAACTTGTCCTCAGTGGGAAATATGAACATCATTCTGAGATGAAGTCTGAGAGAGTGGAGTATGGAGCACATTACCAGTTCATTGTATAGGGTTTAATAATAATGATTCCCTTGATCCTACCTGTTTAATCATTAGTCTTCAAAGTCATGCTCACTGCTGTTCTCAGTTCCTTTCTCTGGTCTGCTGCCATTTCAATATTTTAACAAAAATCACTCATTTCAGAGCTTCTTTTTTTTTTTTTTTTTCAGAATAGCCAACAGCCTGACACCTTCCAGGATATTCAGAGAATGAATTTAAACTGTATCAAGTTGCACATGGAGCTGGATCTCATTGTCCCATAATTTGGACTGGCCAGGACTTTTCTAGTGCAAATTATTGCATGAAGATAGACCATACTTTCAACTTCAAATCTGCCATGGTTAGACCCATATTTTGTTCTGGCTTGCATTTTGAATCTGTTCCTAAAAGCCTGCTTTGCTTAGGTAATAGCAGCAGCTTAACTATAAGACATGTGCTAATGACACTTTAAATACTCAGTGCTAAAAATTACCTTTTCCACCATGTCACATCATTTACTCAGCACAGCTGGGAAACCCAGAATGGAGGTTAGTGGAGCTACATTTTTGCAACTTTCTGCTGCATCTCTCTGTGTTTAAAGAATAAAAGGAACAACATATCATACAATGTGTGCTTCTCAACTTTACCTTCCTTTTTTACCTGGGACATCCAAGTAGACACTTAAAATTATGGTCTTTAAAAAGTGGTCCTTTAATAGGGTCTGATTGCAGAAACTTTTCTTCATGAATGTCAATAACCTGATGTTAAAAATTCAACATACTGGAGTGTGCTGTAGCTGATCTAATAAGAAATTTGGAATTGTAGTTATTCAACAATGGGAAGAAGTAAATTATTCACTAGTCTTTCAGAAAAAGCTTTGAGGAATTGTAGTTCTGTGTCACTTTCTGCATAATTCAGCTGTGCAAGTCACATTTTTTTCTGGCGTCTATACAAAATTTTAAGAGTTGGATTTTTTTGTTTTTAATCAAGTGTCCACTAGGAATAAACAAATACATTAAACTGAAAATCCATCTTTAAAAAACAAACAAACAAAAACACCTTATTGATCTGGCTTTGAATATATTAATTGCCAGTGAAATATTAGAATGAGATTTAGAGCAGCACCTTGCTGTGAGTCATAAATAATATGAGTCCTGTCACATGTTATTCTGTAAATTGAAGCAGTGTCATCAGTTTCAAGTAAAATCACAAAGCCAAATTACTGCCCCTATCCCCTTGCCCTTACTTAAGATGCAGCAGTCAGATATTCTGGTATGATAAGTCACAGTCTTTTAAACCTGCTATTTGTAAGTTCTATTAGCACTCTCTAAGCCATTCCTTCTGCCCTTCTGGCAGCCATCCTTCTAAAAGCACTCTTTGGTAATAACTGTATAAATCTGGAAAGAATTAAGTCATAATTATCTCAGTCAGACATGAGGAATCACAAGAATAAGATAAATGTGATTATCTTCAAATACTTTGATGCAGTATATTTTTAGTTAGTGGTCTGATAAATTACTGTGTAGAAAAGACTGAGCAATGTGTTGACCTTTCAGTTTTAAGCTATAGAAAGGTTGACATACTAGGAGAGAATGAATAAATCTTTTTATTATCAACAATAAATGTTAAACTCTGCAGTTTGTATTTAATTTCTTAATCTCCTCACTTTGATTTAATGAGAAAGCATTCATTTTAAAAGCACATCGTTGTGCTTTCCCATGCACCTTCTCCCTCACATTTCTTCTAGGATTTTTCAAAATATATTAGCTTGTCTGTCAGAGAGGCATGCTAATAAGGCACTATTTCCCTCCTTGTTACCTATTTGCCAGGAGTCCAATAGAACAGAGAGTCTGCGAGAAAATTCAGTCTCTAAAAACTAGTCTTTCTTGATCAAAGTAGTATGAAGAATGTAAGCAAAATGCTTTAACAAGTTCTATTCCTGCCAGTACAACTGTCAGCGTTTTCTCACATGAATTGTTGTTTACAGAGATATGCTCAATGGCCCATGGTTCTTCTGAGATAATAATATCCAGTTTTATTTGGCCTTTGTGAAAGCCAGCCAACAGGAAGAGATGAAGCACTTTATTGATAACTCTAAGGCTATACTGATGGATGGTCTTAATATCTATGTTGTTAGGTGTGTTCCATCCATCAACAGCAGAGAGACTGACATTTACAGAAATAAACTTCTGTATGTGCTGTGTATTTAATATCCAAACCAGAGCTAGTTCCTGAGAATGGGAAATCCTTGCCTTTGATATTTTTGATTTGAAAAGACAGGCATTGCTCAGGTCTTTTTATACAGTTTTTTAATCCCAGTTTTCTCCTGGTCCCTCACCCTTATGCATGTGTCCAGGTGTTGCCTCCAGGGACTTTTCCTGTGTGCTTCCAGGGGTCCACACTGGGGTGGACCTCCACCCCCTTCCTTCACCTTCAACCTATCTGCACACCAGTTCACATCCCTGAGCATATCAGGCCAGGTAGTGATCTGTTGCATAGTCCAGGGGTCTTTTACACACACATGTGCACACACACACACACCCCCTATCCCAACTCTCCGCCCCACTGCCAGGGCAGTTATTGTCTGGTGAGCAGATCTTTTGTTGTGACGTACCTCAGTATACAGTCGTGACGTGATTTGCATCCGGACAGGATTCCTACAAGGCCCCAGATTTTAGTCACATGGATTTGTACATCTTGGCTTTCAAATGTTTTCTATAGCCCAATGAACTAAAATGGAGTGAAAATGAAAAGGAACTTTCAGCTTTATGAAACTACCATTCTGTTGCTGCTTGAAAATCTAAACAGAGAAGCAATTCAATATAGTACAGAAAGAATTGTTCCTTGCTGGCTCACAGATTTCTGAGAGATATAGAAGACTTAAATTTATTTAAAATATACAATACAATACAATACAAAACACCAGGTTCTTTCTGGGCCACTCAGTTTAAGAAGGACATTGAGACACTTGAACGTGTCCAGAGAAGGGCAACAAGGCTGGGGAGAGGCCTTGAGCACAAGCCCTATGAGGAGAGGCTGAGGGAGCTGGGGCTGTTTAGCTTGGAAAAGAGGAGGCTCAGGGGCGACCTCATTGCTCTCTACAACTACCTGAGGGGTGGTTGTGGCTGGGAGGGAGTTGGCCTCTTCTCCCTAGCAACCAGCACCAGAACAAGGGGACACAGTCTCAAGCTGCACCAGGGGAAGTTTAGGCTCGAGGTGAGGAGAAAATTCTTCACCAAGAGAGTGATTCGTCATTGGAATGGGCTGCCCGGGGAGGTGGTTGAGTCTCCGTCCCTGGAGGCATTCAAGAGGGGACTGGATGTGGCACTTGGTGCCATGGTCTAGTTGTGAGGTTGTGGTTACAGGTTGGACTCGATGATCTTCAAGGTCTCTTCCAACCTTGGTAATTCTATTCTATTCTATTCTATTCTATTCTATTCTATTCTATTCTATTCTATTCTATTCTATTCTATTCTATTCTATTCTATTCTATTCTATTCTCTATTGCTGGATGAGACTGATTTGAGATCAATATTAACAACATGCTAGAGCCACCAATTCTTTTTCTGTCCATCTTGCTGGCAAAGATAGCCCATGGGGTTGTGCGCTAGCTTTGAAGTTCAAAACCCATATTCACTGTTGGTTCTACTGCTAGGCTTCTCTTTGAACTTGGGAAAATTCTTCTGTCCTGCATCTTTGCATAGATGGCAGGCAAAAGAAAGAAAAAAAGTTTGCCACAAATTATTAGAAACAAACAAACCTTATAGAAGATGTAGACAGAAAATGCAATGCTGTTAGCAAAAGATTTTGCTCTGAAGTCAGAATCAACTCTTGAGATAGAAATTTTCACCTTGGATTTAATGTGGTGCTAAAACATCTTGTTTATTGCCAGCATGTGTATTTTTCCATATGTCTATTTTACATTCTTGATTTTCCTTAATTAATAATGAGAATTATATGATAATATGATTCAGTTCTGCATCCAAAAAGAGAATCAGAATCATAGAATGTTAGTTCTTGAAGGCAAAATATAAGAGTTGTATTTACAGACTGTAGCAATAATTTGGCCTGATGAAACTGTTGGCTGTTATAGAAGTTTATTACAGGATTTTTAAAAACAGTTCTGTGAATTCCCTGCAAATATGCAAGTCTATTTTGTCAAGAGATAAATGACTGTGATGTTCAAGCCACTGCCTGCTTGTGACTCATTCACAAATAAGAAAGGTAGCATCACTGGATAATGCTTATGCACTTGTTAAACTTACTAGATCTATCAAATCATGGAAGACATTACATTCTATAAACATCCAGACTGAAAAGGTAACATTGAAATGCACACACTTTTTGAAGAGATATCTCTCCTCAGATTAGGGGGATTTTTTTTTCCATCTTCCCTATTCTTCTTATATACTTCGATTTGTTATTCTCATGTTTTGTATATATTGTGAGCTTATCTGAAATAGCTATGCACAGTTGACACAAATTTTACTCCCTTAATATAAAACAGCCAAGAGCTAAGCAATGTGCAATGTTTATAAATGAAAACCAGATACTATTTTCTTTTCCCTGGCAAATTTTTTTTCTATCCTTTTCTGCTCTTTGTTTCATAAATTAGAGCTGATGACTGGCTTTTTTCAATGCAGCTTTGCAATTTTTATGACCATGTTATACAATTTTGTTCTTTTAATCTTGCTCTTATTTGTTCTTTCCAAATGAATGGTGACGACATATAGTGAGGGCTATTAATTAGTAAATTAATGAAAATTTAAATTATTAAATATTTTTTTCTTTTGAAGTCTAACTCTTGGTTTAATATTTTCTACATCTAATGATACTTCACTTGTATTCAATTGCAGCAAGAAAAGACATATGGAATGAAGAGAAATTTCAGTCATTTCATCAGATTTTTTTCTTCCTTGTAAGGATGTAGTTGTCCATAAGGATACAGAAATGCTATACCTCTAGTTTAGGTCCCTGATGATAAAGGAAGCAAAGGTTTGTCTGTTTCCCTTAACAGTGGTGTGCTGCTTGGAGCAATTTAACATCAATGAAAAACATCTACTAGCCATGCACATGTGAAAATATTTGTCCCCAGTCAGTAGTTATAGTGATAACTGCTATACATAACTATATATATAACTATACATACTATATATAACTATAAGGCTGTTGAAATCTGTAAGTCCTTTTCAGTTTTTGTGGTGGGTTAGTCTCATCTAACTGCAAAATGCCCATAGAGATGCTCGCTGCCTCCCTCTCAGTGAGACACCCATGCAGTTCCACACAGTGATTCACTAAAAGTTGACATTGGCAGGTATTCATCTCATGAAGAAAACTGACCTGAGCTGTATCCACTTTATGCTACAGGTGAAAGAATATGATCTACCATACAGCAAAACAATCCGTTCATTTAGCCATATGGAAGAATAAGTCATTGGAATGGGCTGCCCGGGGAGGTGGTTGAGTCGCCGTCCCTGGAGGCGTTCAAGAGGGGACTGGATGTGGCACTTGGTGCCATGGTCTAGTTGTGAGGTTTGTGGTGACAGGTTGGACTCGATGATCTTCAAGGTCTCTTCCAACCTTGGTAATACTAATACTAATACATAAGTTTATAAGTTCATGTTTAACAATAGAAAGAGTAAAGTATTAATATTTCTTCTTCTCCCAAGGTGCCAAAAAATTTGAATAGATACAATATGTCTTCCTAGGATTCAATGCACAGCTAGAGAGAAAGTTTGTGAAGAAAAATCACCAGTGGATGGTGTGCCTTCCTTTAACAAATGTCCCTTGAGAAAGGCATATTTCAACACATAAAAGGGCAGCAATCAAGAATAACAGTGAAATAATGTATGAAAGGGCTTTGTAGTAAGAATCAGTTATGTGAAGTGAAAAGCTGTTTCGCTCACTGTAGTCCTAGAGGTCATAACTCTGAACATACTTATCTTGAAAACTCTCAGATATGTTCTGGTATTTGTGGCTCTGGGCTGAGCAGTTGAAGGTTTGCAGTTTGTCTCTGTTATTATTCCTACCACAGTATGGAAAGGATTGTGAATCATACATAAGTAAAACAATAACCAGAAAATAAATGGTTGTTATACAAAAGAAAAACAAACAAACCAACCAAATCAACACTCAATGTCACTGACAATAATGGTTGTCTAATCTAATTTGGTCCACATATGTTCTGGGTACTGCAATGACTCATAAGCATTTTTCAGGGTCAGTGAAAACTACTATCCTTAAATAAGAATCTGGAAAAAAAACCCATGATGGAACTAAAAATTCATACCAAGGCTTAAACACAGTATCATCAGATGTTCATTGTTCAATGTGTAGAAGAGTTAGGATTAAATAAATTTGGTCTGACATTTGCCCAAACACAGGCTTTTGGTATAAATTTGAGTAACATTAAGGCAAAAGAAACAGCAGAGAGCACTTTTAACATCCAAAATCTTGAAAACATTGTGATGAGTCACTTGCAAGATGTATTTCCATATAAAACTTGAAATATGCCATTCCTCATTTGTTGTTTTTAATGAAGAATGTATTACTTGCTTTTCTCTGTATCATCTGGGAATACATTCTACTTAAGGCGATAAACTCTGTGAATTTATACTACCTATTGTTCTTGAAGGAGTATTAGTTTTGCCTTTGATTTTAGGTTGCTTGTGTCTTGTTCAACAGTGAGGACAAGGTGAGAAAACTAGAGCCTCTATGAAAATAAAAGGACACCACTCTTGAAGATTGTGGATGTCCTATTAACTATTCATACTAAAACTACCAAAAAGCATTTCTTTGTTTCTTTCCAAGTCTCAATATGTGCACATATTTGCAACTAGTTTTCAATTTAGTTTGATTTACGGAATCACAGGATCACAAAATGGTAGGGGTTGGAGGTGACCTCCAGAGACCATCTATTACAACTTCCTTGATAATACAAGTGTGCCCAGATCAGATTGCACAGGAGCACATCCAGGCTGGTTTTGAAAGCCTCCAGAGAAGGAGACTCCACAGCCTCTCTGGGCATCCTGGTGCAGGGTTTTGGCACTACTCACAAAGTATATAAGGTTTTTCTTACGGTTAGGTGGATTTTCCTGTGTTCTAGTTTTAGCCTGTTACCCCTTCTTCTATTATTTGTCCCACTGAGAAGAGACCAGTCCCATCCTCTTGACCCCCATCCATTAAATATTTCTGAGTATTTGTAAGATCCCCTCTCAATCTTTTCCAGGCTAAAGAGCCCCAGGTCTCTCATCCTCTCCTTGTAAGAGAAATGATCCAGTCCCCTCATCGTCTTTGTGGCCATGCTTTAGACCCCATGCAGTAGTACCCAGTTCCTCTTGAGTTGGGGGGTCCAGAAATGGATGCAATGCTCTAGATATGGCCTCACCAGTGCAGAATAGAGTGGGACAAGAACCTCCTGCTGGTCACACTCTTCTTAATGCAGGTCAGGATACTGTTGGCTTTCTTGGCCACGAGGGCTCATTGATGGCTCATGCTTGTTATCCACCAGGACTTCAAGACCCCTCTCAACAGAGCTGCTTTCCAGCAGGTCAACACTTGACTTGTACTGGTTCATGGGGTTATTCCTCCCCAGGTACAAGAAGCTACACTTGCCCTCACTGAACTTCATGAGATTCACTTCTGCCCAATTCTCCAGCCTGTCCATTTAATAAAATATATTTCTGGCCTGTGTTTTATATAGTTGCCATTGACTCTCAGGTCTCTGATACATAACAGCTCCTGCAGTAATACTATAAATAAAGCTAATGATTTCAAAGCTGGCTAGACATTTACAACTTTACTTATCTGATTGTAACATTTGTGCAGTTAGACAGTGGTTTATATATAAAAAGATCATTGAAGAACACTTGTAGGCATAAATCTGGGAATTGGCTACAATATTAACAGATTAACAGAAGCTAGAAGTGAATTATTGAGAATAAAAGACAAATACTAGATCAAGTGAATTATAAAGAGCTGTGCATGCAGTGTTAGTATTGCAAAATAAGAATAGATGCAGATCCCTGAATCTGTAAATAATTCTTTCCATAATTCCATGTTTCACTGCAGGGAACAGAGTAAAAGTTAGTGCACTATCTGAGGTGACCCAAAAAAAATATTTTGTTTTGAAGCCCTTGTGAACTGATCCTTTATAGATCACTGAAACTGCATTACTTGAATTATTCAAATATACTTAACAAATGCTGGGTTTTCCCTCTTTGACTTTACATATTAACATGTATCTCTTTGACACAGCCACTCATCAGCACATAGTGGCAAAGAACAGAGTTTTGCTAAATATGCTTAAAGCTCATTGAGTCAGGCACTGTTGTTTTATTATACATGGTAGAGCACAGAGGCCTATTGATCGTTCTCTCTAGTGCTACCCCAGTATAAACTCAGAATAGATACAAAGGTAACATTCAGATGACATGTCAGCATAGAAACAATATCTACATCCTTCTCAAAACCTGGCATTCTGAAAGCAGTGGATGTTTTCCCAAGCAGATGTTTTTCAAAAGATTTGCAGAAAATAAATTAGAGGAATAATACAATGCAATACAATACAATACAATGCAACAGGTTGAAAGAGACCTTCAAGATCATCACGTCCAACCCATCAACCAATCCAACCCACCTAACAACTAAACCATGCAACCAAGCACCCCGTCAAGTCTCCTCCTAAACACCTCCAATGAAGGTGACTCCACCACCTCCACGGGTAGCTGATTCCAATGGGCAATCACTCTCTCTGTATAGAACTTCCTCCTAACATCCAGCCTAAACCTGCCCTGGTGCAGCCTGAGACTGTGTCCTCTTGCTCTGGTACTGTCTGCCTGGGAGAAGAGACCAACCTCTGCCTGGCTACAACCTCCCTTCAGGTAGTTGTAGAGAGCAATATGGTCACCCCTGAGTCTCCTCCAGGCTAAGCAACCCCAGCTCCCTCAGCCTTTCCTTATAGGGCTTGTGTTCCAAACCCCTCACCAACTTTGTTGCCCTTCTCTGGACACGCTCCAGCAAGACAACATCCTTCCTAAACTGAGGGGCCCAGAACTGGACACAGGACTCAAGGTGTGGCCTAACCAGTGCAGTGTACAGGGGCACAATGACCTCCCTGCTCCTGCTGGCCACACTGTTCCTGATGCAGGCCAGGATGCCATTGGCCTTCTTGGCTGCCTGGGCACACTGCAGGCTCATGTTCAGCCTACAATCAACCAGCACCCCCAGGTCCCTCTCTGCCTGGCCACTCTCCAGCCACTCTGACCCCAGCCTGTAGCACTGCATGGGGTTGCTGTGGCCAATGTGCAGAACCCGGCACTTGCATAGAAAATAAACCAACACCAAGTTTTCATAAAGTCTGTTTACTTGCCCAAAGTGTGAAAGCTATCAGTGTGACCAAACATCACAATGTGAGATAACAGAGTGAATGAACAGGTCCTGTTCCCATGGATTTATATCAGTGGTCATTCAAAAGAACTCAGGTCAATTCATCAAAATGATGAGTATCAAACTAGCACTATTACTTCTGCAGTCATGTAATAACATCAAAATCTGTGTTAGCTTGTATTTGTACACAGAATCATAAAAAATCCTGAGTTGGAAGGCACCCATAAGGATTATTCAGTCCAGCTTGGTGTATTTGTATGTATTTCATTATATGTATTTGATCTGTTTATATTTGTATTTATTTATACTTACTGGACTTGATTTAAGGAGCACTGAAGACTGTGGGAAGACTTTCATTGATTCATCAATTAAAAAGCATTGATGTAGATTCAAGCAAGGAATTAGATCTTTTTTGGCTATGAGAGAACATAAAAATTTTGGGTTCAAATAATTGAATAGTTCTGTAAACTGTGGCTTCTGGCCTTCCTCTATATCTTCTCCTGGACTGGATGGAAAGTGAGAGTATGCCAAGATGTTTTCTGCAGCACTGACCACTTGACAGTCCTGATGAGGGACCCACCCAGAGTGCTATAAGCAAACAAACAAAACAAAAAATCAAAGGGGAAAAAATGAAAAAGAAAAAAAGAGTATGTAAGAGGTAACTATAGACCAGTCTGCCTCACCTCCATCCCTGGGAAGGTAAGGGATCAACTTGTCCTCATCACCATCCTTAGGCATATCAAGGACAAAAGGGTCAGTAGGTGCAGTCAGCGTAGTTTTACCAAGGGGAAGTCATGTTTGACCAACCTGATAACCTTTTATGAGGACATAACCCGGTGGATAGATGATAGCAGAGCAGTGGATGTGGTTTATCTTGATTTCAGTAAAGCATTTGACACTGTCTCCCACAGCATCCTTGCAGCTAAACCGAGGAAGTGTGGTCTGCATGAGGTGGATTGGGAACTGGCTGAAGGCAAGAAGTCAGAGAGTTGTGGTCAATGGGACAGTGCCTAGCTGGAGGCCTGTGTCTAGTGGAGTCCCACAAGGGTCTGTACTGGGACCAGTCCTGCTTGGTATATTCATCAGTGACGTGGATGAGGGAACAGAGTGAACTGTCAGCAAGCTTGCTGATGACACAAAATTGGCAGGAGCAGCTGACACACTTGAAGGCTGTGCTGCCAGCCAGGGAGACCTAGACAGTCTGAAGACTTGGAAGAGGAGAAATTTAATGAAATACAACAAGCACAAGTACAGATTCTTGTGTATGGGAAAGAAAAAACCCATGTACCTGTATAGCTTGGGGACTTACCTGTTGGACAGCAGAGTAGGGGAAAGGAACCTGAGGGTCCTAATGGACAGAAGGATGACCAAGAAGACCAAAACCATCTTGGGGTGTATTAGAAAGGGTGTGTTTAGTAGGTTGAGAGAGATTCTCCTCCTCTTCTACTCTGCCCCAGTGAGGCCGGATCTGGAATATTGCATCCAGTTCTGGGCTGTTCAGTTCAAGGACAGGGAACTGCTTAGAAGAGTCTAATGCAGAGCTACAAAGAAGATGAAGGCAGTGGAAAGGCTGAGGGAGCTGTGTGTCTTTAGCTTGGAGAAGAGGAGACTGAGGGGTGACCTCATTAATGTTTATAAATATGCAAAGGGTGAGTCTCAGGCAAGCTGGAGCATAGGAGGTTCTGCACAAACATAAGGAAAAACCTTCACTGTGAGGGTGACAGAGTACTAGAACAGGCTGCCCAGAAAGGTGGAATCTTCTTCTCTGGAGACATTCAAAACTGACCTAGACCCTTACCTGTATGAATTACTCTGTGTGATCCCGCTCTGGCAGGAGAGTTGGACTAGGTGGTCTTTCAAGGTCACTTCCACCTCCTAACATTCTGTGATTTTATATACAGGAACTTTCAAAGAGAAATGTCCCAGCGGTTTCCAAGTAATTTACAATGTTGAAACAGAACACTGTAACAAAGGTGTTCATATGTAGTATTTCTTACCTAGTTTTAAAGGAAAAATAATTTCATACAATACATTTATTTTATATAGGAAGCCTTCAAAATGGAATAAGTGAATTTATGGGAACCACTGAAAAGTTTTAACTGAACAGCTGTGCCTTTTATGCCTTTAATCCACAGACAGATGAGAGAAGGAGGAGAGAGGTGGTCAGGTATATGGAGTGGAGAACATCTTCTGAAAGTAGAGAAATAAAAATGTACAGTCATGGCTTATAACACATTGCCATGTATAGACTTTCCTTGACCAGTGAGGTTTGTCACCAAGAAGAGACAAAAGTACACGTCATTCCTACAGCAGAAAATGCTGCAGCTTTTCTACTTTGCAGTTTGTTTCTGTGAACTTATTTCATTTCTCCTCACCTTTGAATTTCAAGTTTCACTTATAAGCCACCCAGTCGTCTAGAACCCTTATAAGGAGATGTCCTAAAGCTATATGATATCAATCAATAAGATTTATGGCAACAGTCAGTAACTCCCTTCAAGCACAACAGTACTGTTTGTAGTAATGACTGAAGTCATAGGTGAAGTCAAAGTGCTGTGAAAGATTAGTCCCCAATGAATCTGGGGACATTGGAGCTACTTAATTTCCCCAACCTCTGTTCCAGGTATGGGATGTTCTTCAGTTTTGCATCTTCAAAACTAAAAGCATAGCAACAAAAAATGAAGCAAAAAAAATCAAGAAAACATGAAAATCTCTTTCTGGGAGAGTGGTAGTGACAGAACTGACCCATTTAGGACCAATATGTCACAGATGCTGAGTTGCTGAATAAAAAGCAGCATAAGACACTGGTAGACCAGAATTCCTTTGATGTTTGTTACTCATGATGGGCTTCTTCCCTTCATGGTTTAAATACTGTTGTGACTTAACTCAAGCTAGTCCTCCCATTTTAGTGTTCTCTACCTTAACTGTCATTTGTTGACTTGAATCAAATATGTGAACTAGAATAACAAACTTCTCAATCCTCCAACTCATTCTTTTAAATTAAGTTGACATTTGCACTAAGTGACTGACAAGCATTATGACTTGACACTTTTTTTAAGTATTTCTCTAAAAAGATTCATTTGTGACAAATGTAAGTGGGTATTATCCAAATCAGGAAAACTAATCCTGAATTACATCCCTATTAGAAGACTGAAAGAGAATGAAACAATGGAAAAAAAAAGTCTTCTGTTACTGCCTTTCTCAGAAACTAGATTTCCAGCATCAGGGTTAGAGTTCCTTGATAGTGTTAACACTGAGCAGCTTATACTGCTGTATAAGCAGAATTGTACTGTATTATTACACCCAAGTTGTTTCTGGTCAGTAAATGAGATAATTGAAGCTTGAGGATTTCAAACCATACATCAGATTGAAATATTAGAGGAGCGACATTGTTAACTTAATCTTATCAGATCATTTCCATGATAGTCTTTATTGAGTGTCAGTTCTATACACTCTATCAATGTACAAATGAAAGTATCTGTTCTGGTGTTGTGCCTGAGGCTGAAGAGAATTGGTTTTATTCAGGAAATGAATCAAGCAAGTAAGTCCTGATGATGAGGTGATGAGAAACATAGGCAATATTAACTCTACCAATATTGGAACTAAATAATATATTAGTTACTTTATTTTTTTCTTTTTTCCCCTCTCAGTGCTGCTTTGTTCCTGGTACTTGAAGTGTCCCAAAAGATTACCATTATGGTGGATATGCCTTTTTATGCCCCAGTGAAAAACTAGCCAGAGTTAATTTTGCAGATTATCCTGATTCATGTACACTGAATGGATATTACAAAGAGTACCATTGGTAACATCTATTTTTTTCTCTAGGGAATATGCATTAACCCCCTACAGACTAAGCACTGCATGTTATATCTCATTTAAACAATGGAGTTGGATAAACTCTGACCCACAAGAGTAAAGACAGAGACCTTTACCTCTACTTCTCTCAAGAATCTATCATCAGTAACACAAATGGCACTAATAATTAGGATTCTAGCAGTGCTAAGGTAGATGTCAGTATGATGGAATGACTGCATTTCGGTTGTTGTTTTAAGGAGGTGGGAAATCACAAAGAGCAAAGAGCAGCCTGCCCTGGAATATCCATGCACACATACTCTCTCTGTTGGTCCATTTAAGTTTGGAGCTGAGCCTCTGGTCCTCTGTTACAACTTTTTCTCCACTTTCGACCCCAGCTTTGTCTCCTGCTGTCCATTTGGTCACTCTAGTTTTTCCAGCTCAGCCTACACTGACATCAGCAAGAACCCTATTCCTGATACTCTCTGAAACAAAGTAAAAGATTCTCTGTACCTTTTAGGTATTGTATCTTTGCCAAATATGATCATGCACAGTTTTTTGATGGGAGCATTATTTTATTTGAATTACCTCTTAGAACTGCACTGAAGATTTATCCAGATATAAATACCATTTCTGTTGTAGTTGGTTTCCCTGCCTTTCTCTTCCTTTTCTGCCCTGACACTTTTCCAGCAAACTCTACTCCAAATTTGCTTCCAGATAGTCTTCATCTCTTCCAAGACCTGTACCCTAATCTCAGAATCACAGAGTCATTGATGTTGGAAGGGGACTGAAGATGTCAAGTTTAGCCTTCATCATTCTTTGGCCTTGCACACGCATCTTTTGAACAATGGAGATTTCCCAGCATCTCTGGGTAAGCAGAGAGGTTTGACCAGCCTGATAGTAAAAAATAAATTAATTAATTCTGAGGCCTAAATGGAATTTTCTGTGTTTCAAATTATGTCCTTTGTCTCTTACTTTTTATCTAGAACCACTGAGAAGAGTCTGGTTCTGTCTTCTTAAGCCTCTTTCATCAAGTACTCATACACATTAAAAAGATTGTGAGAGCCTGTGCTTCTTAAATCTTGGGCTTTCTTGAGGTACCTGACACTGCAACCTTTTAGATACAAAAATTGTCTTAGAGTATCACCTTGTTATTAACTACAGAACAAGCATTTACACAGAAAATATTGCTTCCTCTAGGAAACAAAGATTTTAATAAGGCAGGGATGCCTTGCATCAGCTTTTCTGAATTTCCACCCACCATCCAAGTTTTAGTGATATTCTCATTGCCTTTTTTGACCTGTACTTCTTTTTGAACATTGCTATATTTTTGCTGTTTCACTTTTTCATGCTATTTTCCCAGATCCTTTCCTAAGTTTATACTTTTTTTTTTTTTTTTTTACTTTCTGCCTTTTTCTTTTCTTTTCTTTTTTTTTCCCCTTGTACAGGAACACCAGAGTTGAGGTCAGCATCAGGGTGCTAAAAGGCAAACATTATGAAATAGCAGTTTAAAACATGTCAGCTGAGGAGATGGAAACTTGTGAATCACTGCTTGAAAGTGCAAAATCTGTAATTTAGGATCTACTGCAATTTAATATGGTCCCTGCTTATATTTCTTCAGCAGTGCCTAAGAGGGTTGTTGACCCCTTATAAAAAAGCTTTCTAATGTGGCATAAAGTCCAATGATCTGGAGGATGCCTGCAGAAATATCAGTAGCACATTGTCAAATTCAGTCAGAACTTTAGTGTGAAGGGCAAAAAATGACAGCTGAGGATAGGAGGTAGTCAGGTGATTTACTCTCAGGATCTGAGAGGAAGAAAACTATTGTTTTGGGAAGTCTGTCCAGCTTCTGAATTCTGCTTCTAGCTAGATTATTTTTTGGGCTGACACATCAGCCTGGAGACTTACTGTGGGATTATTTAATGGAATTATAGAAACTGAAGTCCCATTCTCTAGAGCTGCTGTTTCTCCAAAGGGATGAAGTAACTGGATTATGGGTTATTTGATCATTTGTCTCTCCAGTTTCAATTGGCAGTGCAAAGTAATTAGAAATTAATTTAAAATAACTTCATTTAATAATGTCTACATATATCTTTTAAATATCCCTAGTTCTAGGTCCTTGATGAAGAGAAGGCACAAGACACAGGATTATAATATGACCATTTTCCTCATTTGCTCAACCTGTGTCTGATATAGGAGTCCAGCCAGAATGAAAATGATTCTCAGAAAAGAGGGACGCAGAGTTCCCACCCCTTCTTCTTCCTGCACAGCTGGAAAAGACCATTATGGAGAAGTTCAAATATGTCAAGGGGATGGAGATATGATACCAAAGTGTACACCAGAAAAAGAGCTTTGTGTCACGTTCCCTGTCTAGTCAACCCAAAATATACCCATGGTATAGGCTTATCTTTCAGTTGCAGTTTATTACATGAAGCCATGAGGTGAAAAAAGTCAAGAGTTGCTTCTGGGAACATTTATTTCAGAAGCTTTACTAACAGGCAGTGCTGCCTTTTTGCTTCATATGCTTCACCTCTCCTCAGAGCATTCAGTGTCAGAAATAGATTTAAAATAATGGCCAGTGCCTCCAAGTTTCATAATGAGCTGTTAGCCACTAGATGCTGCTCATGCATAGTTACTCACTCTTCTGTGTCCCACCTTCTTGCTTTGTTTTGCTCAGGATGACACTAACTTGCATACAGTTCTCTATCACACAAGTTTTTGGATTCCTGAATATCAATAAATACCAGCAAGGGAAGAAAGGTTGTATAAAAAAGCTCATTTATCACAATAGAAATTGTTCAGTTGTAACTCCTTAAAAAATCCTGTGCATGCAGGGAGCACTTGACCCTAATATCTGGATTTGTTTTACAGTTGGACAGTCATGCTTAATTTGTTATTCTCATTAGCCAGATAAAGGTTATTAGTCTTTCTTTCTGTTTGTCTTTCTCATTGTGAAAAATAAAAATGCTTATCAGTGTTAGAGACACTAATTAGATAAATATTCTGACTTCTGAAAGTGGATAAATAGCAAACAACTTTTATACAGTGCATTTTGAAATAGTGCCAGCACATTCATCTTATTTATTTATTAAGCAACTTTGCCTGCTTCCTTTTTTAAAGGAATTAGACTTAACTAGCTAGTGTTGTCTATGCAGTCAATGACAGAATTTCAGTAAGGATGATTAGTCTCTGTTGTTCTGTAAATATGAGGTGAATATAAGAACCTGTGGCTGAACAATTGGAAAGGTGAACTACATAACCCAATAGGGCAGAAGACTGTAATAGAACTTTGAGTTATATGGGAGTGATAATTTGTTTTAAATCAGACAGTTGTCTAGCTGGAAATTGTTTAACTGTTTCTCCAATGCTTTTAGTATTGACATGGAAAAAAAAAGCCCTGAGCCTATGCAAACACAGAACAACCAATGGGTTGGGTTTTTTTTCTGTTTGTTTATTTTTGTTTTTGTTTTGTGTTCCTGCTGTTTTTCCTGGCTACAGAAAGAAATGTTTAAGAACAATTGTCTCACTTTGAGTCTCTCAGACAAGGCTACAGTTGAAGTTGTTTTATGGAGGCAAAAAAGCTTGGAGAGAATTGTTATTGACTTGGCTAAATATTCTTTTTCTCCATTCTTTCAAACTTGATTGCAGGGCAAGGCTTCTTCCCATGCACCAAGACACAGAGAAGGAGAAACTTGATTGGTCTATATAAATAAAGAACAAATCATAACAACAGGATAAAACTTCCTTGCTTTAACTGTAATTGTCATTTCACTGCCGAGATTTGTATTTGAGAGGAGAATGCTAAAGGGCTTACGGGTTCCCAACAGGAAGTGCGACTTTAGAAGGTAACAGACTGCACACATTTTATTCATTCTTGGATGACCTAAAGGGAGGTTGTAGACAGGCAGGGGCTGGTCTCTTCTGTCAGACAACCAGCACCAGAACAAGAGGATACAGTCTCAAGCTGCGCCAGGGGAAGTTTAGGCTCGAGGTAAGGAGAAAGTTCTTCACTGAGAGAGTCATTAGCCATTGGAATGGGTTGCCCAGGGAGGTGGTAGAGTCACCATCCCTGGAGGTGTTCAAGAGGGGATTGAACGTGGCACTTGGTGCCATGGTTTAGTCATGAGGTCTGTGGTGACAGGTTGGACTTGATGATCTTTGAGGTCTCTCCCAACCTTGGTGATTCTGTGATTCTGTGAAGTGTATTATGTATCTGCAACTAGTGCACACAGATAGATTACCAGAAAAGGAAGCACTTAATATCATCTTGAAATATATGTTTGCCTTATAAAAAGGATAGATAACTCCAGAATTGCAAATACTTAGAAATACATTTACAAAAGGTGATCACTCTACAGGAGAGGAGCATGCACAAAACAGGAAATGAGAGCTGGAGAAAGCCCTGATGAAAGGATACGCCCCAGTCTCTTCAGTGCAACATCTGAATGCACACAGTATTCCGGTAAACACAGAAAGCAACATCACAACAAAGCAGGAGAGAATAGTTTATTTGAAGCTTTCTGATGCATATCAAACCACTTTTATAAAATTCTTTGCATTCACTGGAAACAAAGATTTGGAGTCACTGAAGTAATTGATCATAAAAGGATAAGGTAATATTTTATTTTCATTTAAAGCTGCATATAGTACTGCAGAAATAAAATGAAAATGTCATATGTGTGAAAGAACCTCACTTTCTAAAAGAATTATCAGTTCAAAAGCTGACAAATGGGTTTATTTAGAGAGGTAACTGGAGTGCTGTTTAGCACTTTTTTACTTACAGTTAAAAAGCAGAGTGAAATTAGACTAGGATGCCTTGGGAAGCTTCCTGGAGTAATGAAGAGTAGCATACCATCTGTTTCAATGGGAAGAACATTTGATCAATGGGTGTTCCTCATCTTGCTGTGCAATACATAGATAAAGGTTTTAAAGGTTCTGGTAGCAAAATGATGCTATGTAACAAGTAAAGCAGCTGAACAGAACAAGCAATAAATGCAAACCACAACTGGCTCTTGGGACGCCTAAATTACCAGCCAAGGTTTGGGCCAGTCAGCCATGCAACAGCTGTGGGAATTATCTTTCTGCAATGATCAGAAATTTTATAAAGTTAATAATCCAATAAAACTTTTTCCCCACCTGTCAGTGAGAAACAAAATGACTGCTAGGCTGGTACAGGACCTGTAAGAAAGGCTGATTTAGAAATAGAGTTTCTCTGGTGTATTTTGCAAAGAAAAGCTGAAGTACTGAAGAATTAAAATGGACATATGAACATTTTGTTTCTGATGGGGTGCAATAATTACTACAATACATAATTATTATTTTTTCCCCCTCCCATGTTCCCTTGTTCACACTTACTCCAAAGAGTATAATAGTGGTGAACAGTACTGTACTGCTTTTCATGAGGATGGTCAACAGTAAGTAGGTAAGTGATCTTTAAAGTACATGGAGGCAGATGTTGCCATCTGTTTAAAGAAATCCTACTGAAAATTACACGTGTATCATCCTTGTGCACCAGCATTTGTACTGCTTGCTACGCAAGGACTGCATGCTTTGGTCGTGGCATAGAAGCAAAAGCTCTGGAGTAGTCGTGCTGGGTAAGGTAGAAATCATAAGTTTTTTGTTTTCTCCCAGCAGTGGCTCTGTTGGATGAGGACGATGACTTGACTGAACAAAAGAAATTTCTGATTAATGAGGAGAAATTCTGGTGGAATGAAAGTAACTGATTAACAGGGAAAATGTGAGGAATTTTCATGATTCCTACTGGAAGATGGATGCTAGTTCTGTTGACATTTGTAGTAGAAGTGATACCATATCTCAACATTTTACCTTTACTTTCTAAGTACCTTCAGAGTCATTGAATCCAGAATAAGAAAGACACAAGCTTCCATTTCCTATGGCCATATTTTAATTAAGTTCAGAGTGATAAAAAACCTTGTGCCTTTATGGGCTAGGAAAATCAAGCATGGGAAAATTAGGCAAAATAAGGCAAACAGTGGACTTGGTGGTTCGATTCTGTGTTTGCAGAGAGCTCTTGATCACTGACATCAGCTAGCTAAGCTACATTTTAAAAAGCAGTCTCCCCCTCACATTCCAAATGTCATCATGTAGCTCCTGCAGGCCACACATGCACGTCTGGGCTGATATGCTCATCAACAAGGGACTCCTTCAGCAGCATATATCTATCATCTCCCACATGTGCGTATAAGCCAGTGCCTCCCCTCTTATGCTCTCAGCAGAACTGTTATGATACCTCAGCTGAACAGGAGAGACTTCTATCTTTCTCAGGATGCAGAGCTGTAATTATAAAACTGTAAACTCAATCTGAGGCTTAATTATCATGTCAAATAGATTGGATTTTAATCAGCTTTCTGGATATATAGTTAGGAAGGATTTACCAGGGCAATGACCTAATTTTAGGAGTATGGATTTCAGCTGAATGGTCTGAAAATAACTTGGCTCCTTGCATGCAGAGGGGAGACAAACAAATTTAGACCATTGCTTTTTAATGAATCATGTTTCAATCATGGCACAAGCTTTAAGAAACAAATTATCTCTCTTGTACCATCAAAGAAGATTACTATTCAGTGGTGATGATTCTGGTTATGGGCTTGCCACAGCAATTAGAGAACCCTGCTTCCCCCAGGGGACAAAAGAAACCTGATACAGGAGGGTGTGATTTCTCCCTCCTGGGAGGAGGGGGCCCTTGGCTCTAAGTTGGTCTGTTCCTCTCCCCCTTCCTGTCCAGCAAGACTATAAAGGGGAGGCTGTTTCAACCACCTTTTTCTTTGCTCCCTGTTGGAAAGGACCTACAGCTGCTGCTGGCCTCATGGTTCTGCCACGTGGTCAGGCCTGATCTCCCTGACACATCCATGCCTCCCAAAAGGGCTGAAATCCACATACATCAAGGGAGATACAAGGCCATCCAAATTTGGTTTTATATATTCTGCTATTCATCCTTATTCCTTACCCTTGTAAATCCTCCCTGTTATTGCTATGTATCTGTTTTGTCAAAAAATTTACTTCTCCTGCTTCCAAACCGACTGAAATTATTTTTTGGTAGATTAAACTCCAGTTAAGGCTCAAACCACCACAGATGCGCATTATATTATATGCTCCTGCTCTGGCAGGGGCGTTGGACTCCATGATCTCTGGAGGTTTCTTTCAACCCCTAATATCCTGTGAGTTTCCTGTGAAGTTTACAGGTGAAACTGTCTTCTCCAACAGACGTGCATAAAGGCTGAGAGCTGCTCAGTTTTCCCACTTCACTGCCGTGTATCCAAGCTGATGGTGATCTAGTAATAAATACCAGCAGATGCTAAAGCTGATTTCAGCATCAGTGTTGTGAGTTGTGAGCCATTATCTCTAATTTCCATGATGTTTCCATTGTAGCACAGAGCATGATGTACCAAATATACTCACAAGAAAATTGCACTTACATGGCAGTAAAGGCTGAATCTCCACAAGCTCCAAACAGTTCTTCACAGGGAGACACTGTTTGGCCTAGCTAAAGACCCTACTAAACACAGTAACATCCAGAAAGTGGGCAGCTGACTTCACAGACTGAACTTACATGTGATCTACTAAAAAAATATGTTTGGGGCAGTGCAAGCCAAATGTCAAAGCAGTGCTAATTTCTCCCATGGCAATTCAGTGTGTTCTGGCTTCTGTTTTGAGCTGTGAAGAAAATCAGATGACGAAAGCTTTATTTTTCCTTAGGGATTATTTTTCTTTCATGTGCTGTTTCACAGATAAAGGTTCTATACATGCATCCCTTGCTAGTCTATAAGAAAGTGAATTTAATGTAAAAAGTTATTTTAAAAATAATTTGGTGGATCTAACTAGAATTTTAGAGCTCCATCAACTCCAAATATAGAAGGAATCCTTTCTTCAAGGGATCTTATAAGAATATGCTGTGTTTATTAGAATCCTGTACTTATAGCTTTGAGTGATTTGTCTGAGCAAGACTCTTTGGCCTAAAGAATGTGCATTCTATAACTGATTCTCATAACTCAACACAGTATTGTACTTCCATAGTATACATCTGTGGTGGGTTGAAATTACCCCCCAAAACAAAATTGCCAGACCAGCTCCATTGCAAAGTGCATGAAGCTATATCTACAAGCAGACTAAAATATAGAAATATGAAATCCTATGAATATTCACAAAATATACAATATTAACAGTAACAGACTTAACACTACCACACACACTGTCTTTTCTGAAATGCTTTTTAAATCTGGTACAGCAACCAGGATTTTATTCATCTTTGAATTTGTTTGCCTTCAGCTTTCAGTGGTTTGGTCTAGTCATGGCCATGAATATTATCTTATCCTCTACTGTTAAATTGTCATTTTATATTAAGGTTCTTACAGTCCTTGATGAAATAACCCATTTTAACCTATCAAAGAGAAGTTCACTTGATCATGTGTTTACACTTTTCTGACAGAGGTGACAAAACTTCAACACATCAGTTGACATCAGGCCTTCAAGGTAAAGAAAGTGTGAGAGGAAGCAAGTTAGAAGTCACTGGTGCTGGTATCACTGGGTTTCAGAGGCTGACTGCCTACCCAACTCGGAAGTGAGATCTTTTATGTCAAGAGTATCCTTACCTTTTTTTTATTCTTCCTTGATGCATGGTCCTCAAATACAATACTATTTTAATGTGTGTTTCAAGAACCACTCCTGGTTTAAGAACTGTCTTCTAATGCTTGAATTATGGACATCATAACTGGAAATCTACCCCAGTCAGAAAAGAGCAAAAATGAAACACAGTCCTGTTTACTTTGAAGGACTATTCTTCTGTATGTGCATACAAGTGTTAGCCCTTTCTCACCAGAGGTCTACACAAGAAGCTGATGTTGTGATTAGTGACTGGAATTTGCCCTTTTCAAACTCATTAAGTCTCAAAATAGGGCTCCCTCCCCAATAAACCCATATGGTGTACACCACTCCTGTAGGACTCTAAGTTGGATAGTTTGGTATGATTTTGACTTTACACACCTAGAGGTCTATATAGCTATTGGATATCTTTGGAAAATCAGAGTGGAAGACAGTCAAAGACCTGAATAAATCACAGAACTGAACATAATGGAAGGGGTTGAAATGATAATACTAATGTTTTTTCTTGATAGGTGACTTTTCCACATTCTTTTCTAAGGAAAATTGATCAGGTTAATAATACACCTTCTTGCTTATGTTGCAAAGACTTTTCCAGTTTCTTTATTATTTCTGAAATGAATGGCAGCTTGTTATAAAATTTAGAGATTAGACTTAATTGGCAATTGCCTCCCCTTTTGGAATCCTGTAAAACCTGAATGATACTGAAAATGCTTCCAAGCCACCTCACTCAATAATTTTATTGAAATACATTTTTCACGACAGGAAAAGTAGCTGTTAAACAGTCCTTAAGAAAGTGACAATAGAGGGTATATATCAGTGAAAGTGCAAAAGTAGGCTGTGTTGTCAGTGCTGGAGTTTTGCCACCAGAAGACTAGCATTTCAATTGTGAATTATGTTATCAGAATGTTATCTTACTGTTAAAACTCTCCTATGAAACATTTCATATGTAATCTTGTATATTTTCCTTTAAGGACAAATTTCAGTCTATAAAATTCAAAACCTCAAAGTAGTGTTGTTTTAACTGGCAGCAAAAATCCTGGGCAGTTTTTATGCATGTTAACCTTCCTTATACCTAGGGAAATTGGTGTTATTTTAAAGCATCCAAGTTAATGCATTTTTATTAGCAACAAGTCATCTTTACAGGTCTTCTGGTCTTGTAACTAGCTGCTGCATGTGAGATAGTCTTGTCTCCTCTCACCATTCCATACAGAGTGTAGTACTACTCTGGAAGTGGTGGTAGTCAAGAGAAGGAGCAACTTCTCTATCCTTGGGGTTTTTTAAGACACATTCTGCTTTCCAGTGGGATATTGGATTGTATGCCCCCAAAGGAAGAAATAATTCTCTTTTACATCTATTTTCATATTTAAAGCTAGAGATATGCATAGAAGTCTGCCCATAGGGCATAGTTAGAAGCAGAATAACACTAGGAAATGAAAACACAATGTTAAAACACAATGTTAAATGAAGAGCAAAAGAAAGAATGAATACTTTCTAAAGACAAATGATGTCTGTTACTTTGCATTTTTTAGTTTGTGACAACAAGCTGTGCCCAGGAAAGATGTTAAAAAATACTGATCTCTGTACTGAATGTAATCTGACAGTTAAGCAATGAAATCATGTCAAAATGCTTTTCTGGAGCTTGTGATTACATATACTTTAGATTTGAAGTGGGAAGAAAAGAAAAAAAAAAAAAAAAAAGAAAGGCAATTTTAGACTCTTTTTCTCCTGGAACACTACGTGCTACACATACATCTTATTTATGAGTCTGCAAGTGTGACAATCTGAAAATCTGAGGCTAGTGTCCACTGTGCTGAATACATGACTTTTCTTGTGGAAAGAAAGTGTGAGACATGATGAATAGTTGTGAATAACAACATTCGTACCAGCTCTCTAGACAAGTTTTCTCTAACATTTGTTCTTTCTTATGAGGTCTCTTAAGCTACGGAAGACTTGGCTGCCACGTGTGCAATGACAGTTGGAACGCATGTCCAGGAGAGATTTATTCCTTCTTTCCAACAAAGAAACGGATGTTAGAGTCAAAGTCAAGTAAAAAGAATTTATTCAGTCTTAAATAATCATGAAAGCTTTTCACCCTGCAGAGGAGTGGAAATCTTGTCACGCTAGGAAAAGTGGTTTAGTTCCATCATCAAATTGAAATGATTATTCCAATAACTGTTTTGCATTTGTCCAAGTACATGCATAGGTATCTCTGTTGGATAGTGAAAAATCAAGAATCTTTCAGTTGAATTTGAAAAGGCAGCTCCTTTTTGGAATTCAAAACACCTAGTTTAGTTTATGACCAGTTTATGTTAGAGTATAAGAAAAGTATTATTATGTGAACAGAACATTTTTATGAAATTACTATTGTGTAAATCCTCAATCCAAATGTGGCATTAATATAGATTTTCCCATTCAAATAGGGCATTTCACAAAAGCATGAGACTAAACGGCTGTAAAGCTTCATGAGCTACTTTAGACAGCCGAAATAGAAAATGACAGCAGAAAGTTCCTGGAGGATGCAAATATAATTAAGATATATTTTTTTTTCTCTTTTCTACAACACAATTAAATATTTAGTACAATGACAGCAGAAAATTAGCTGAAATATTCAAACTATACAGACGATCATCACAATGTATTTTACTCTGCTATTAGCAGAGCTGTCTGGTTTTCCTGTTATAGGAATGTTCTGCAGGATATAACATTCTCTGGCATGAATAAAACAAGTTCTAGCTTAATACTTACACCAGTAGATTTTGAATGCATTTTTACTTTAATTTTCACGGTAAGTTATGTGTTTTTTTTTCCACACTTATCTGAACAGACATTTGAGAAGTTGTTGTAATTCACTTCTTGTTATTCAGATTGATATTATTATTGTCAAGGTAATTAGCAATTAATGAAGTGGGAATTGGATCTGCTGAAGATGAGAGCTGATTTATTTTAAAGCTATTTATGGTGCTTTAGACATTTAATTCACTGGTCTTTTTATTAATAAATATCTTGCTGCTTCCTAATAATACTGAACAAATGACAAATCACACATTGCTAAATGTTCATGAACACTGCAACTGAAAAAATATTGAAATGCACCCAGGGAGACACAGAAATTCCTATTATCAGGAAATAATATAATATTAATCCACAGTTCTGAAACTCAGTTTTAGAAAGGGAGGAATGATAAATGCTTCATTGTTATTTTTAAGAGTGGCTTGTACTTGCACGTAAATATCTGGAGTATATTGGTCTGCATTATTCTAGGTGCTGTACAAACATGTAAAATGTGAGAACCTCCTGTATGAAAACTGCTTATTATATTAAAGAGCAGATATAGCTGATGAATGACAAGTCAGAATGACAGAAACAGAAGACTTTATAATAAAACAAAGAGGAAAGATTAGATATTCATTTTTTCAGATAGTCAAAATAATGCTGCCATATTTCTGCTTTGTGTTTTCTAAGCAATAAATGTGTAACTGCTTCCTGAAGAGCATGTGTTATAGGATATCTGAAATCCATTTCTATGCCCAATGCAATTGACCTATTCACATGCTGTCAATGAAATGTTTCCATAGTACTTACTGCAGAGTTGTAAACTAAACACACATCACAGCAGCAGATCTAATGCAAGATTCTGAGTTTTCTGTGTCAGCACTGCAGAGCTCATCCGTATATGTGAAGAAACTGTGGCTTCCAGACAAAATGAAATTTTGATCAAATGGCCACACCATCAAGACTCATACTGAAATAGAACATAGGGTTGTAAAAGCTTATGTGCACATGATAATATCGATAAAAAATATCTCTGGAGAGATTAAATTTGTCCTCAGATTTTCAGTTTGTTGTATACCACATTGCAGCACTATGTGGAATCTCTAAACTGTTTTGCATCACTATTCTGCTGTCTGCAGGTCTGCATCTCTTCTAAGAACATGTAACTCTTTCAAAAGGAGCAACATTTTTATGTCATATCTTTCAGATTGGTTGTATCTGGTCTCATGATCTTTCATAGAAAATTTTTATCATTAAAATAAATTTCAGTGGAAGTTCCCCCTGCACAGGATCTAAGCAGCAAGAATTATTGGTAGTTTGTAGAAAATATTTTACTACTGGATTCTCAGAATTCAAATTTAGTAGAGGATGGCATAGAAAAGAACTTGCAATACAATTTATAAGGACAAAATCACAAGATCTGTTAGAGTTTTCCCAGTGCATCAATAAAAGTCTAAAACTGCTTGTAAGAGGTGGATCACTACATTTGAAGAAACAGTTACTCTCAATTGTAGAAATCAGATTGTTTGGCAGTGTGACACCTGTCTGAAAATACACTATTCTGTTTACTTAGTAGTACAGAGAAATCCTGCATTTTGATATTCACTTCTACCCAAACTTTTTCTCAGTAGGTAAAATCTGCTGTAAGGATATTCTTGTGAGAATTCCTCAAGACTGGTAGTCTAACAGATAAACACAGGACTGTGCTTTATCAGCAAATTCAAAAGAACAGACCAGGGCCTTCTCATCTCAGAGTAGAGAGAACATCATAGCAAAGATTTTGGGCAGAAATACGCCTGAAAGATGTGTCATAAAGAGTCATCCGGGAGTCTAAAACTCGGAAAGGTAGCATAAAATTGTGTACCAAATGTCTTTGTTCACAGCTTTTGTGTAAAGCACTTATGGCTCCAGTTTATCTTTTAATTTGCTTCCTCTGTAGGCAAGCAGCAAATACGATTTGCCTTTATTTTTTTTCTGAGAGATGGTGAAGTAGCTTTCTATTTTCCTTATCGGAATATTTGTTTTATAAATCAATGCAAGGCTCATTTCCCGTGACTCATGAGGGATTTGGATGAGCAACAAAAGTATTTTGGGGACCAGATGAAGCATTCTTTGTTCCAAAAAGCCTACTGAGCAGGCATAGCATCAAATGCTATGATTTAGCTGAACTTGCACATACATTCTGTTTTGGATTAGCAGGTATGTCACACTGAATTTACCATAGTAATTTTCACAGTGGTGGGTGTTACCAGCCATTACTTTCACAAGCATCTTGAACAGCTTGAAAGAGGATTTTATTTTTCTTTATCCAGAAAAGAAAACTTAAGAAAGTATATATAGCTTTTATGTAGTGGAGAGAAAGAAGCAAAGAAGACCTTCAGAGCAGATAGATGGCTAGTAATGTCAATGACTGGAAAAGGAAGCCTGCAAATTATTCTGTCACCAAGTAGAGATGGTAAAAGGTAGTGCCTCCTTCACATCAAGTTGCACATTTGAATTCAATGTCAGACAGAGGGGAGTTTGCTGTACTAGTTGTACAATTATATTGTCTTCCACATACAGTGATATTATTGTCCACACATAAAATACTTGTTCTTCTGGAATTTATTACTCCTTATATTCTACAGATTGTAAATCAGCCAAGCAGTACAAATTATCTCCCAGTATTATTCCGCTAAAGGAACCAAAAATGTTCAGAATCTAATGCATTTGTATATATTAATAGGAAGTTTAATACAAGCTTATCTTGCTATTCCATCAGCTATTACTTACTCCGTGTTACCATGACAATTGAGCAACTTAATATCCTTACCAAAATCTCTGCAGAAAATAAATCCTTTCCATGGGCCAGTTAAAAGAAGGACAACTCATCATTCTACATATAAAAAGAGAAACTCACAGTTTAAGACCAGAAGAAGCATGATGAATCAACAAAATAGCAAGGTGTATTAAAATCTCAGGCATACTTTGAACTGTTGGAGAGAAGCTCTTCTCACAGATTTAGTCTTTACACTGTTGTCTCCAAATGCAAAAATTGACAAAATAAAACCACAGCATCCTCTACTTCTCCAATACCACTTCACACAGTACATTTTCATGCAGGTATCATTTTCTACCAAAGTTTCAAATAAATTATTTCAGAAGGGTTTTCTGCAGAAAAGTGTCTGCCTCAGGAGACAGTAAGAGATAATATTTTGACTAAATAAAACAGCATAACCCAGATGGCTTTGGAAGTTCACATAGTTCAGCCCCTATGATGGTGATGAATCATAAAGACTATTTTACATCCATTAGCAACCCATTGACAGACTTTATTTGTTCATTGCTCCCTGATCATTGTTATGCCTGTACATTACTTGCTGCCTTGTACCAAAAAGAAATAAAAGGCAAACAAAAGAAAGGCTTATTTTAGTTTGCATTAAGTTACTTTCAGTGCACAACCAACAAGAGCTGATGGACAACTGTTATAAACTTAACATTTTTATGCTACAACTGTTAGACTTAACAGTTTTATGCTACACTATCTGAAGTCTTACCTTACTCTAAAACAAACCTTTGCTATTACTGGTAGCAAAATATATGAGTTTCACTCATTCCAAAGTCCTTTCCATCTTTCTTTGTTAATGTATTTTTGAAAAACTATGAACTTCTGTCCTTTCATTAGCGATGCCATTTCATAGTCTAGGACCCAAAAATCTGACCATCAAGCTGTTGCAATGCCACCCAGATCACATAAATCTCAAGAATAGGAGAGATTTAGATCGCAGCTAAAGGCTGAAAGGGGTAGCTAACATTTCATTCAAATGATTCATATTTACAATACAAATAGGCATTGCTTAAGGAATGTCTAGAACAATGGGTGTGTTTCCAAAAGTACTGGAAGAAATATTCCATGCTCACACAGGGAATTGAATAGGTTGCAGAGCATTAAACATGGTAAAAGCTATAATGCATTCCAAAAGTGGTCAATAAGAATAAGAGGTAGAAAACAAACAAACAAATCTGTGCAGTTGACAGCTCATTCAGTTTCCCTGCAGTCACCATTTCACTCCAAATGTATTACAAATGACCATGTTAACACTTTGCATTCTGAAAATTCTCCTGCCTGTACCAAGTTCTCTCATATCTAGAGGTATCAGGCTAGATTTGGATTTGAAAATTCCAGAAAATGTCGATGGAAGTTTAACTGAGCAGCTTCAGGGTAAGTGAAGTGCTTGAGCTGTTAATCAGAAGTCAGGGAGAAAAAAGCTGTCTAGTCAATACCATCCAGTTAGAGTAACACCTTCAGAGATGTGATGTGTCCTTCTGAGTATGCACAACACAAAGCCTGAGTCTCGACTGAAGGCTGGAAGAGATGTCTGGATATAGGCTTGTTTGTTATTCTTCATCAAAAACTTTGAACATAAAGATAAGCACCACTTTAATTACCAGCCAAGATAGAAAAAGCAATGTACCAACTTGGAGAGGCTTGCAAACATTTCAGAAGCAGATGGTGCTGCTGGGTGACATCATTTTATTCTAGTGGAAGAGGAGTATAACTTGCAAGTCACAGCTCTCAGTCAGATCCACAGAACTTCTTCTTCTATTTGCACTACTGCCTGTGAAAAGGGGATGAAAGCTTTGGGACAGAGGGGATGAAATGTTTCTTGTGTGACTGCAGGAACACAATACACTTCCCTAAATCAGCACACCAATAGTAAAGTTGACTGCAGAAACAGCTTCAGGAGTCAAGGCTAAAAAGGAAAAGACTGTTCATGTGGAATGCAGGTCTGTGATAGTTACTGCATTTCAGCCTATAGAATACACTCATGTTAGCATTATGCAGACTATAATTTTTGCTTTAGAAAATCTCATCAGGTTTGACCACAAACCTCTACTGTACATTTGAACAGTGTGATTTGGTGCCAGCAGTGAAGAAAAGGAATTATCTTTACTGTAAAGTTGCTGCTGTATGCCTTAAGACGATCTTTACTAAAGCAGAGCAGATAGCTGTCGCAGATTGCGTTGAACCTGCTACCATGCTGCAGTTATGCCAGCTTCAAAACGAAAGTACTGGCTTGAGCAAAGAGTTATTTATGGGGCTTCAGTTCAGATTGTAACATGGAAGATTTCTTTTTCCAGTTGCTGCTTTTGGGTTCCTTTTTCTTTTTTTTTTTTTTTTTTTTTGGTCTGTGGGCTCGTGTGCTGTGATGGTGTAGGGACAAGGAGGGATGAGGGAGGAGTTTTCTTGCTTGGGCTTTTGTATTGCTTGCTTCTGCTTGCTGCTGCTTTGCACCTTGCTTTTTCCGCAGATAGGCAGAGGTAATTATGCATTTTGTACCATGGTTATCTGGATTTGTTCAGTAGACTTTATTCTTAGCTCACTTTTTTGTTTTGTTTTGTTTTGTCTTTGTTTGGGTTGGGTTGGGCTGGGTTGGGTTTGTTTGCTTTTTATCTCAATCCCAAGTTTTATTGTGTTACTTTCCCCTCACTTCTGTGTTGGGGGAGCAGGCAAGTTAGCTCTTGCATTACCCCACTACTGTAGTTGAGATTCATATTTATTTTACAGCCACCTTTTCCATCCCAGTTACTGTTACTCCAAAACATAGTATTATCATAGTATCATAGTATCATAATATCAGTCAGTACTCCTTCCTCTGTCATGTTTCTGTCATGTGAATTGCTGTTTCTTCCAAGAATGTAAATGGTCTTGGAAGCACACCAAGTACAACTTACTGTAATAGTGTCTTTCTAATGCTATGACATTTTGTACAGAATTAATTCCTTGGAAGATACATGGACCTGCCCAATAAAGAATGCTCTCTTCTCTAAGCTTCAGATTCTACCTGTTCTGTTAAAAGGCATTCTTAATGAAAATTGCACTTTCAGTCATTTCAGTCTTTTTTTTACCGGTTACATAGGTTTTATTTTTATCTATGCCTGCTGGTCAGTCAGCTGGCCAACTTTACTGTGGTCTTGCCAGCTGACATCAGAGCTAGAATGCTTGCTCAGATTAACTGTAAGCTTGCAAATGACATTAGCCTGAGGACAGCTGATATATTTTAAGGATGTGAATCCTAACTGAAACAAATTTGTGAGGCTTCCTATTTGAAATCTGGTTATGACTCTTGTGCAGATTTTAGTGGAATTTTTGCTTCTTTCACAGACACAGACTCCCTTCAGCAAGGAGTATAAATTTCTACTAAATTTTTACTAAAATTCATTTTTAGTGCCATCTAGGAATGTATTTAGGACCATAACTAGTAATTGTAACCCATTTCTACTTTGAAGTTTATCACTGAGACTGATCAACAAGGGCAATTGTTCATCAGTTTCTTCATTCACTAAATGAGAAAAATATACTGTTCTCTTAGGGGTGGGAGCTTGTTATAATCCATGAATCTTCCCAGTCTAGTCTAGTTTATAGGTCTTTCTGGGGCCATTGGAGAATTCCTGTCACAGCGAAAAGATTATGTGACTAACTGAAAATTTTATCTTTTGGCTTGTTAATTTTTGAGTTGTGTTTTGAAAAGGCAGTGCTACAGAAGATGGTACTGAATAGCTCTAAACTTAGCTCCATGGGAATAATGGCATAGTGACCAAAGGGAGGGGTTTCTATTCAAGTGCATGAATTATCTTGACCTTACTAGCCACATAAAGGCAGTTAGGGTCAGAATATGGACTAAATCGCAATAATCCAAATTTCTTTTGCTTTAGGATGTGATATGTGTGTTGTTCTCTAGACAGCAGTAGGCCATGACCTTCCCATATGCTTCAGCTCTCTTTGGGAAACACAGCAACGTGTGTCACAGTGTCATGAAGGTGGCTATATCAACACACTCACTTTGTCCATGCTTGATACAAATCAATCTTCATTTTTGTTTAGGAAGCATGGAATAAAAACATGGAAAGTATTTTGTGTAAACAGTGGTTCAACCAGTAAATTAATTACTGTACATTTCTACCACTTTCTGCTCAAGATCTGTAAAAAATTTTAAAGGCATAGCCTAAAACTGCCACAACAGGTTAAAAAGAGGTCATCAGCATTATGACACTCTATTGATGACTTTCTGATGACATTCATTGATGTACTCTTTCTGAGCACACACTGATCATTGAAACTGTTTATCTCTGATAACCTCACAGTTAAAACCCCAGGCTAGTCTTATTTGCAGCCATTCTATGCTCCTGATATCAGGGCCATCCAGTCTGTCTCATTTTTTCTCTCATCTAAAAGTGACTTCAATGGTTGCCCTGGAATAAGATGTTGCACCCATTTTCATCCTCCCAGGACAAATGTCTGATAAAAAATAAAATTCACTGCTGATTTGCTAATTTCTAGTTAGCAAATCTCTACATAGAAATTTGACCATAAGAGGTGGTGTATGTCTCTCCTTAGAGTGAAATTTCTCTCATGTGCTTAGAGACCTGCTTCCAATAAACATATTCCCTTCCTCCACTTCCATTGTACAGCTTATCAAATTAAGTGTAGGTATTTTAAGTCTATCATTAGGGATGGCATGGCCACTACAAAAAGCTCAGAATCAAAGTGATCCTGCATCCCCTCCCACACCAGGAGGTATACAGGTCCCTGAAGGTAAGCAATGAGTGGCAACAAGTCCCTGTTAGGGGAGACAAGTGGACCCTCTCCTTGCTCACCTTGCCTTCTCAGGTGCCCCTACACAATAGGTATGAGGAGGACCAGTCAGTGGACGGTGTGGGTGCCAATTTATTCACACTGGAGGAGTCGCTAATACCAGAAAGAACTACCTCACATAGTTTTCCTATCACCTTGACAAAGAAGAATAATCAACAGTGTCACTGTTGTAGGAGACTCCCTGCTGAGGGGACCAGAAGGTCTGATATGCCAGACAGACCCTTCTCATAAGAAAGTCCATTGAATCCCATGAGCCCAGGTTAGAGACATCACTAGGAAACTCCCAAGCCTGGTGAGACTTTTGACTACTATCCACTTCTGCTCTTTCGTGTGGGTGGTGATGAAGTTGTAGTACACAGCCCAAGAGGATTTATGGCCCTACAAGAGTTAGTGAGGGGATCTGGGGCACAGGTTATGTTTTCCTCCCTCCTTCCAGTTGTGGGCAGTCACACAGGAAGAACAGACAAATCCATTCAATTAATAGATGTATCTGTGGCTGGTGTCAGCATCACAATTTTGGGTTCTTTCACAATGGAGTAGCCTACACAGCACCAGATATCCTGGCATCATATAGGAGTCACCTTTCTCAATGGACAAAGAGGGTCCTTGCCCAGGAATTTGCAGGACTTATTGATAAGGCTTTAAACTACATGTGAAGGGGGAAGAAATCAGGTTTGCCTGTGATAAGCAGTGGGCTGACTCACAGTGGTTGGAAGGGAGTGGTGCCAGCATGGCCTCTGTTGCCCAGACTGCAGCACAGTAAAAATCCAGCAGAAGTGAGCCGGGGACTCTTGAGGCACTAGAAGTCAGCAAGGAAACTCCTATGAAATACCTCAAGTGAATCAAGGGACACTCCACTAAGAAAATGATACAGCCAACAGCCTAGATGAAGTGCCTCTGCATGAACACATGCAGCATGGGCAATAAGCAGGAGTTGGAAGCTACTGTGCTGCTAGAAAACTATGACTTAATTAAATGCCACTGAAACTTGGTGGGATGAAACCTGTGACTGCAGTGTGGCTACTGATGGCTACAGCATGCTCAGAAGGGACATGTGAGGTAGGAGGGGCAGAGGAATTGCCCTCTGTGTCAGGAAATGTATAGACTACGATGAGCTATTCCTGAAAAATAGCCATGAACAGGTCTAAAACCTATGGGTAAGAATTAGAGACAGAGGTACCAAAGGGAACCTTGTGGATGGTGTATACTACAAGTCTCCCAATCAAGGGGAGCTCACTAATGAAGCCTTCTTACTCCAGCTACAAGAGGCATGTGCTTGCAGGCTCTCATCATGCTGGGGAACTTCAGCCACCCACCCTGCCCTCTGTTGGAAAAGTAGCATGGCAAGCTGTAGGCAATCAAGGACACTCCTGGAGTGCCTCATCATTAAGATGAAGTGCAAGGTCCTGCACCTAGGTCAGGGTAATCCTTGATATCAATACAGACTGGGGGTGATGAGTTTGGGAGCAACCCAGCAGAAAAGGACTTGGAGGTACTGGTAGATGAGAAGCTGGACATAAGCCAGTAATGTGCACTTGCAGCCAGTCGCATCCTGGGCTGCATCAAAAGAAATGTGGCCAGAGGAACTAGAAAGGTGATTCTGACGCTTTGCTCTACTGACACTTCACCTTTAGTACTGTGCCTAGCTCTGGGGCCCTCAACACAAGAAGGTCATGGACCTGCTGGAGTGGGTCCAAAAGAGGGTCACAAAGATGATCAGAGGGTTGGAGCACTTCTCCTGTGAAGGCAGATTGGCATAGGGTTGTTCACCCTGGAGAAGAGAAGGCTCTGGGAAGACGTTCTATTTCAGTATCTGAAGGGGGCCTATGGAAAGGCTGGGGAGGGACTGTTTAAAAGTGCATATAATGATAGGATGAGGGGCAATGGTTTTAAAATAGAACAGGATAGATTTAGGTTGCACATAAGGATGAAGTTCTTCACAAAGAGGGTAGAAAAGGTTGCCCAGAGATGTGGTGAACTCCCCATTTCTGGAGGCTTTCAAGGTCAGACTTGATGGGGCTCTGTGCTATTTTGATATCTCCCTGCTCACTGCGGGGGACCTGGACAAGGTGGCTTTCAAGGGTCCCTTCTACGATTCTATGAAATGACATGCTGAGTAGCAGATACTTGAATTCAGCTAGACTTTCACAGTAGGTGTCAGTGACAAAAGTGTGGTGAAAAAGAGCCTTTAAAATTTAGACAGCTACTTGTAAATTAAATAAAAATGCTGGTAGCTAATATTTTTGAGTGCTTCCAAAAATATAGAAGAAGCATTCTGTGTTCTAGCATGGCTTATCCCTTAACTGTTCATATCTGCACAGACTCTTTCATACTACTATTATGTCATACAATGAAACAAACAAGCAACTCAGAATCAGAACAACATGAAGAAATAGTTTAGCTTTTACAAAATAAAGAAATGTCATGAGAGTATGCAACCTTTAACACACAGAAGAACATAAAACATAAGCCAAAACATTGCAGAGATAACGGAAGTTACTGTTCCGGAGGAATGGACTCAATCTTTCTGGTAACAATTCCTTAATACTTTAACTGCTCAAAAATGCACAGAGCCAAATGGAGGCTATTTCAAGTTAATATGTTCTACATTATGGCTATCATGGTAAATTATAGTTGGAGTTCTTCATGTACAGCACAGAGTATGTAAACCAGATGTCAGACATATATCAAGGCTCATGCTTGATCAGAATCACGAGTGTGAAGCAAGAGAATAAAAAAAATTAAAGAAAGGAAAAGGAAACAAATTGACATCTGTTTCACAGGAATGAGAAAATAAGAACAAAACCAAGTAATATTTTGGATGACCATCTTAGACAGTGACCTTACTCATTAGGCTGGAAAGAATTGCTAAATGAATAATTAATGAGATGATTGTCCCAGAGATATTCTGCTTTTTCCACTGACTTAAGGTAAAGTAGTCTTTATCTTCTAAATCAAACAGATGGCTTTTCAGGCCATAATGAGAAGCAAACCAGACATTTCACAAGAAGTTTTGCTAGCATATTGCAATCTTGTATGTGCTTTCAGAACTAAAATGTCTGGGCTTATGTTACACTGGGATGAAAACCATGAACTGTTGAAGTACGATCTTTCAAGTTTTGTCAGAAGTGTTTGTATTCTGCTTTTGAACTATTTATTAGAAGGGTGGAGGCTTAGGATGTCAGATATTTGTTACTTGAGGTGTTGCATTAAATAAAGACCCTAAAAAAGAATAACCTAAAAAAGGTCAGAACACTAAACCAAAAATTCTCTCTTGTGTCTTCCTTACTGATAGATGCCAGCTTGTTGCATAATTTCTAAGCAATTGCATCTTGATTTGAAAATACCCAATATTTCAGTCCAAATAATATGTCAGACTGTTTTCTGATGAAATGTTCTCCAGCACAGGTAGTCAGAACAAGTCAGCAACCCATGAAGAAGAGAAGCTTTTTGCATTCAAATAGGTTATTGTCTCAACTATTCATCAAGTCTAAGATCATCAAGTGGAAAACGTTTTCACATTTCTCAATATGAGTAGCTAGTAGAGAATACCACAACTCATCCTAAGGATACTCTTGCACTGTTCTTATAGAATATGCTTTACTTTTCCCCTTAGGGACTTCAGGAACAAAATGTCTTTGGTTTAGATTTTATAATCATCAGTATTCATATCAAATTGCTTCTTTTCTAAAGACATTTTTTTAAGGCTAAGAAGCTTTTTACACAGTATCATTTGAAAGGAAGAAACAATTAATAGAGTTAAGCATTTACTGGAATAATACAAAAGTCATTGGAGGAAGAGATCTGAAATTCAGTGATAAAATCCCTGGCTTGGAGCATACACATATAATTGCTATCATAATCTCATTACATTTTTTGATAATGCTTATTAGATTCAAAATATTTGGTTGAATGTACCAAACAAAGTCAAAGCAAACAGTGGGGAAGGAAAAAACTTCTAACTAGGGGTTGATTTCAGAAAGTGATTTTATTTTACTGAGAACAATGTTGCCCAGGTTGAGTAGGTGTCAAAGAAGTGCTTCTCTTCACATTAAATATATTAATAAATCTGATTAGTCTTTAACTGAGAGATTCAAGTCATACACACACACACAAATCCAAGATTTGCATCCTGTTAAAAGGGCTGAGAAAATTTAAGGAAAAGATGTTCATTAAACCAGGTACATTGTGCTACTTCAAGTACATGCAAGCTCACCATAGCAATTTAAATCTTACTGTTGCTTTTCTAGGTGATTCATGAAACCCTGAGCTCCTGGAGATAGATGCATTATAGCTTGAATAACAGGATCATAGTAGAGTGAATTCAGTGGAGGTCTGTTAAATTTGTCTAGCATGCAGTTTGAAAAAGTTGCCATCGTCAAAACAGTTGAGTGCATGGAGGCTTCTTCCAGATTGACTGGACCTCCAAAGACAGATCTGTCATTGATGGAAACACTTCTTACTGTACTTGACCCACTGTTTGTATTTACTAAGAAGGGCAGACCAAGATTTACATCTTGCCTTCAACAATTATAACAGGGCACTGCTAAGGGAAAAAGTAGGAGCAGGGAAACCATACATAATATGTTTAGCTCCAGTATGTTCCTAGACTACAGCTATTTTCAGCTAAGAGCTTTCCAGTGCCGGGTAAAGCTTCTTTGGTTTTTATACCACCATGCAGATTTCTATTCTGAGACTTTGTTAGGCTGCCTTTGGAATCAAAAGAAAACTCCAGAACCTGCAACATCCTTTAAAACTGAGTTCCATAGATCTATCTCCAGTTGTGGGAAGAACTTTCTCATTTTGTTTGTTATGAAACTTGGTTACATTGTGCTCATATACAGTGTTTTAATTCAGAAATGCTCATATTTCTTTTATTTGATGTCTCCTAGTTTGAGGGTTGGAATCCACCCTCCTTGTGACATTACTGATTTTATAGGCATCTATTACACCCACCTTACGTTTCCTTCTTTCCAAATGCAGTAGTTCTATTTTGCTGGGCTGCTCTCCATTGTATTTCTGAGGCTATTCTAATTGCCCTTATCTGAACTTTGTTGATGTCATTTTGGAGATGAAAGAATCAAAAGTTCACAGCTTTCAAGCTGTAGGTGAACCATGGCTCCTTTCAAACTTAAAGGAATCGTTCAAAAATGTTTAGGAAGCAATGACGATAAAACTCTGTGGTCTGAATAAATGCTTTAAACCTAGTATTTTCTTCCTGTCTGTTAACAGTAATTCAAAACTCATAGTCACTTTATGTCTGAGATTAAACTTTTTTATCTATGTAACACTTTCAGTTTATTTACAGTAAAATTCACAATATCTATTGTCATGTATTCTCTTAGGCTTTTTTTACAATTTGCCCTCTTTTTTGCTACTCCAAGGAATGCATTTTGCTACCTCTGATCTCATATTATTTTTCAGGTTGTTTGTGTTGAATGTATGGAACAGCACAGGTCCCCGCACAGGTCCTGTAGTTGCATTTTGTGTTTTCCTTGCAAGAACTGTCTGTTTCTTCATATTGTCTTTTTCCTGAATTTTATGCAAGCATTCTGGCTTGCATAGCATTGCAAAGCTTAATGTTAAAGCAGCCAGCTTTCATCCCTTTGCTTTTAATCCCTTCAGAGAATGCTAATGGCTTTGTGAAGGACTCTCCTTTACAAACATCCTGTTGACTCGTTTCCTTTGGGAAGAGATTGTATTCATCCGTGCATCTGCTAATTCAATCCTTATTAATTAGCTCTTACTGTAATGCTCACCAGAAAATTCTGTTTCAAAAGACAACCAGATTCTTGTTTTCAGGACTGCAATCCAACTGATTCTGATGGGAGAGTTTAGGGAGGAAGAAAGTTACTCGGAGGGAGAAGGAAAGAAAGGAACCCTCTCAGTTTTAATAGTGATGATCTAAACATATTTGGGAAAAATATTAGTCTGTGTTCTTATTATTTAACATTGAGCATTAGAAGCTCAAAATAGTAATAAAGACAGTTGAGTGCAATGAAAGTTATTTTTGACAGGTATTGCCTCTCTTTTTCAAAGCATTAGTTGATCGTATCAAAATCAGCATCAGTGCTGGCACCACCAAACAAAGAAAAATGTGATTAGAAAGTTAAAACAAAATCAGGAAGTTGTCATTCTTTCTGCATTGAAAATGAATCATAAGTTATTGCGTGTATTTATCTGTGAATCTGATAATCGCCGGATGGCTTCACAGTCTGAATAAACAAATAATAAGCCAAATCTTATGATCCAAAGTTCTTCATGAGATCTTGCATTTTTAAATACAGATATTGGACTCTTATGTTTTTCTCTTTTAGGACAGTTTATGTTTTCTTGCTGCATGGGTGCTGTCCTGCTAAAACACAGAGGACACTAGTCATTTAAACGAAATGGAAAAGAGCAAGGATGCTCCTAGAAGCATAAGATAAAACCAGGATAAAAATAGCTTAAATATTAGAAGAGAAGAGAAGAGAAGAGAAGAGAAGAGAAGAGAAGAGAGAAGAGAAGAGAAGAGAAGAGAAGAGAAGAGAAGAGAAGAGAAGAGAAGAGAAGAGAAGAGAAGAGAAGAGAAGAGAAGAGAAGAGAAGAGAAGAGAAGAGAAGAGAATAGACCAGGTTGGAAGAGACCTTCAAGATCATCGCGTCCAACCCATCAACCAATCCAACCCACCCAACAACTAAACCATGGCACCAAGCACCCCATCAAGTCTCCTCCTGAACACCTCCAATGATGGTGACTACACCACCTCCCCGGGCAGCCCATTCCAATGGGCAATCACTCTCTCTGTGTAGAACTTCTTCCTAACATCCAGTCTAAACCTCCCCTGGTGTAGCCTGAGACTGTGTCCTCTTGTTCTGGTGCTGGCTGCCTGGGAGAAGAGACTAACATCCACCTGTCTACAACCTCCCTTCAGGTAGTTGTAGAGAGCAATAAGGTCATCCCTGAGTCTCCTCCTCTCCAGGCTAAGCAACCCCAGCTCCCTCAGCCTCTCCACAGAGGGCTTGTGTTCCAAACCCCTCACCAACTTCGTTGCCCTTCTCTGGACACGTTCCAGCAAGTCACATGTGTAATTAGATGTGGTACAAATAAATAAAGCCTCTGTACTGAAGGGACAAAAAGAAAAAAAGAAGAAAACAAAAGAGCTTTTACTTCTCTCTCCAGTCTAAGAGAGTGTCTGTCTTACTTTGTCAACAATGATTTGTTTTGCAACAATAAGTTAAAATTTGCAGAACGTTTGAATGTAATTTTTTTTTTCATTGCCCCTAGGAGAGTGATAGAGATGAGCTCTTCTTGTCAAATTTAGCTAATATTAGATTTATTGTCAGTGTAAAAACATGGGATCTGAGCTCCTTGTTTTCTTCCTTACAACGACAATACTAGTAGATTTATAATGACTCAGAACACTAGTCTCACATATGTCTTCTCTGTAAATCTGTAGGACCTGCTTCTTATTGTGGTGCTACAACAATAATATATGAACAGCATCTGGGAGGACATCCAACAGTAGTGTCTATTAGAAAACTTCTGCACAACAGGCAGTGTAGCCTAGAAGTTCTTTTGTGATGCTTTTAGCAATCTCATAACAATACACTTGAGAATCCAGTACAACAAAATGAACATATGCACAATGTCAGAGAAGATCTGCAGGCCTCCAATGAAATATTAATAGTGGAGAGCACTAGAAGGAGCAATACAGACTGTGAAACACTAATGCTCACACATGTTTTATGCTCTGTGATGCAAGAGCTAGCACCGCATTGCGTGTCTGGGGAATGCTTGACAAGCTTAGCAAACAGAACATTGTTTACATGTTAATGTTGCTCATACAAGAAATGTTGCAACAAGACATGATCCAGAGTCTATTGATGTCAGTAGGGGTAGTTTTTCCACTTGAAGTCATTTTATCTCTGCCTGTCATTTTATCTCATGCCCACGTTTAGTGGGCATGCAGACCAGGTTTCAGATACTTGATAAGTACTTGAATGTGAAATAATCTACAATTCAAAGTTAGCAGGAGGTGCATCAGATGACTGTCAAAAACCTTTTTACTCTGTAAATTCAAGTTGTCTTGGACAAATAAATCATGCTCTAGTTCTGTAACCTTGTGTCCTGGTTTAAAACACGTGCTTTCACAAGCAAGAACCACACACAAAGATCAGGAAGGAAAGTAGCACAAAAAAGCCCTGTGGTTGAGATAAAGAGTTTAATGGAAATAATACAATGTTTTATTTCCCCAACCAGTTTCCCCATTAAATGTAATTATGGCCAGTTATCCATTTGTTTTGTTCCTGTGTTGTCATTTTACTTAAATCTGGTTTTCTTAGTCTAGAAAATAGGCTATTGTGAGATAAGTAGCTATTAGGTTGCCCAGTATATTGTCCATTTGCCAAAATATCCATTGCATTATCTCCATTTTTTTCTTCACGAGTCCAGTTATGCTTGAATTTTTTTCCTTGCTCTTTTCATCCTGTTGAGATTATATAAATTATCCTATATTTGTTTTAGCAATTCCTTTTTCTAGGCTTCTTAAATATAAATACTGTATTTTCAACTGCCCAGTGTACAGACCCCAATTTTGTTAGAAATCTTCATTCTGAGATAACAACTTTGTGTGCTAATTATAGAACTCCGGGATGCTAGTATCAAGCTCTGATTAATCTCACACATTATTTCCTTCTACACCCATTGTTTCATACCTTCTTTACTATTTCCTATCCCAACTTTAATCCACTGACTGAAAAACAAGGATAGCACCTCTTAGTGATATTTCCTCTCTAGCTCTGGGTTATTCTTTGAAGAGAGTGGTTGCATGCGATATCCCTCTAGAGTTAGGGGTATGAGGTTATTTCCCAAGGGCTGAAAAAAGCATTCTGAAGTGAAAGAAGGCAGGGCAGCTGGACTAGATAATCTTTCCAGGTCCCTTCTAACCTTTAATTTTCTGTCATTCTGTCATTCTGTGATTCTGTGAAAGGGGCTTCCAGATAGAAGTAGTGAGTAATATACTGGCAGTTTGCAGTTCAAGGAGAGGCTTTGGAGAGCTGGAAGCTGATGTTCAAGACTCAGAGGAACAGAAAATAAAGTTCTAGAGACCAGAAAGGATTGTGCATTTCCGTTCCTTAGGCTTTTCAGTCCCTGTAGCAGAATTAATTAGTGTGCCTGGCACCCTCATAATGCCAATTCCATTTAGAAAGCCTTTAGGAGCTCCCTGTAAACTCCCTGAAGTTGTGATGCTTGGAAATATGGTCCTTTTGTGGAAAAAAAGAGATCAGCCAAACAGTACTTTTCTTTTACACAAAGACTCCTGGATCATAGGTCTCACTGAGATGGAAGCTTTTCGCTTCCAAAAGTGGATGAGACCAAAGATATTTTCTTACCTTTAGCAGTACCCCTTGACTTCTCTAGCTTTTCAGTATACTGGTTGTGCTGGTGCACAGATACACAAACCCTATGTCTAAATTATACCCAGTTGTGGTGGGCTGATCCTGGCTAGATGCTAGGTGTCCACTAAAGCCACCCTATAATTCTCTTCCTTAGATGGACAGGGGAGAGAAAATACAATGAAATGTCTATAGGTCAAGTTAAGGACAGGGAGAGATCACTCAGCAACTACCACCATGGGCAAACCAGATTGCTGTCAGGTCATCACACACTGGTTTTGTCATTCCTTCCTCCAGTTGTAGCCTGTGGAAAGGACTTGAGTTGGAGATTGTGGAGCACTATTTTCCACTGAAGTAATGCCACACTGGTGCAGGGAAGGATGTGAGTTCTACCCTGAGGATGTAGTGAGTTCTACCCTGAGGAGGTAGAAGTGGCAAAACTAATGTGTGATGACTTGACAATTCTTCAGAAACAGACTACTCCAGTCCCTACAGGGTCACAAAGCTTGCTGGAAAGTTTGTTCCAGAGTGGAATCCTCTCTTTATGAGTCCACAGGTCCTTGCAAGGTCCAATGAAGGCTTCCCATGGAGTCACAGAATCCTTCAGGTGTCTACCTGCTTTGGTGTGAGGTCCTCCATGGGCTACAGGTAGTTATCTGCTCCACCATTAACCTCCACAGGCCTGCAGGGGCTTCTAACACTACGCACTTATCATTAGAAAAGTTTAAAAGGATAGCTAAGAAAACCTAGCTGACTTTTGAAACTTTTTTTTTCATTAAAGCAGAAGTTATGTTCCCTTTCTGCCCTTGGTGACAACTACAAACACTCAAATTTGTTTTTCTGTCAGGCTGGTGTATAACCTACATATACTATCTCTCCTGACTTTGGGGTAGAAAACATTTAACTGCTACAGACTACTAGACAGAACATATCTGATTTTTCAAAGGAAACTATGGCTTCACTATGAAGTGGTTCATTTCAGCACATACACCAGAAACAGAGAAATGAACGGTTCTCAAATAAGCACTTCTGTATGCTCCAAATTAACACTCTCTTGCCTTAATTTTACCAAGATTTGCAATGCCTTTTAACTTCTGTATTTGCATAACCCTTTGTTAACAAAGCATAATCTTTGGAAGCTGGTCACTCAAGTCAAAAGTGTGTCTGGGAGTTATTCATGCTTTGTTCAGTTGTCCACGGGTTACCAAAAAGAACGTATGGAACATGCTTTTAAACAAGTTGGTAGAAGAAACTTATGTCCTTATGCACACAGTGGGTTTTTCCCAGGAATTATCTTGATCATATTTCAAAATCATTCTTCACTTTTAATGTTTAGCAGCTTCCTGTTGGCTTCTGACTGTTGGGGTTTTCTTTCAGATTTTTCAGAATTTTTTTGTTGGAGTGTTGCTTTTTGTTTGTTGTTGTTTTAGAACAGAACAGAACAGAATAGAATAGAACAGAATAGAATAGAATAGAATAGAATAGAATAGAATAGAATAGAATAGAATAGAATAGAATTTAGCAGGTCTTGGAAAATGCCTTTGAGATCGCGTCCAACCTATCATCCAACACTATCTAACCAATTAAAGCACGGCACCAAGTGCCCCATCCAGTCTTTTCCTAAACACCTCCAGTGATGGTTTGGTTTGGCTGGTTGGTTTTTGGTTTGTTTGTTCTTGTTAGTCTCTTCAACTCATCTGGATTTGAAATTACTTTTTTGTTTCATTTTGGTTTGGTTTGGGTTTTTTTGGCTTGTTTGCACCAATGGTCTCTTTGTTGATAAGGATTGTTAAAAAAACATTTTGAGCCATAAAATACGGTTTACTCATATTAATACTTCTATTAGATATATTCTGTTCCATAAGTTTGTACAACATATTTATCTCATTAGAGCACTTCCTAAATGAAGTCTGAAGGAATGCAGTGAATGTGTGCCATATGCCTGTTTTTTCAACTTTTCTCCCATGGGGAAGAATAAGTGCACTGGAATTATTTTTCTTCCCATGTTATTTAATTAGACACTTGCAAACTATTCTAAACTTCTATAGAAGAAGGAAAGAGAATTTTTAAAGTGGTCTTTCCCTGATACAGGAAGTTTTTTAAGTCTACAAATGTCTCTGCTTTACATTAGTCAGTCCTCATCAGTCCCTGTCTGAAGCCTGTTTCCTCCACAGGTAGGATATGTTGCTTTTGACAGATTGATAAATCTGGTGACCACAGGTTACATCAGAATTATGGACATTTTATATTGATTCCACTTTTATATACATACACATGTAGGTATTTAATTCTTCATATTTCTTTACAATAGGTGAAATCATCTGCAAATTTCCAGATATTGATACTTTGAAGAGCATAGCCTCTGTGAATATAAACACTGTGGCTTTGTGGCATATGGAAACACTTTTATCTTTTAAAAAGTTGCAGCTTAGCCTTAATTTGGTTTAAATGTTAAGTATTACATTTTTCAGGAAAATATTCCCAAATACAATAAGAAATTTTAAACAAATTAGCCTTTGGTGCTTTGTTTACCTGCTTTCATTTAGAATGTGAATGCTATGGCTTTTATGACATGAAGAGGTTAAGACCCTTTGCAGCTATTTTATTGAACCAATTGGACAAGCCCACACTTGCATTTATACAATATTGTAGTGGATAGGAAAGCACAAACATAAGAGTATTATAAACTATCCCTAATTACAATGCAATACAATACACCAGGTTGAAAGAGACCTTCAAGATCATCGCGTCCAACCCATCAACCAATCCAACCCACCTAAACAACTAAACCATGGCGCCAAGCACCCCATCAGATCTCCTCCTGAACACCTCCAATGAAGGTGACTCCACCACTGTCAGGAGGAAATTCAGACATCATCTTATTTAGAGACTATTAGAGTTGTGACACTGTCACACAGTATGCAGTTGTACTTTGAGCCAAAGTCTCATGTATTACCTCATGTACTACCTCTTCCACCAGATACCTAAGCCTAATGTCATTAAGTGGCAAATATCACTTAGAACAAGTAACATTTTCTCAGTGTTTTTGTATTGTCATATATTTGTTTTAAATTTTCTTCAACCAGTTTCAGTGAGTGATGCTTAAGCTAAATTTTGAAGAAAACAAACAAACAAACAAACAAACCCAGAGTATTTTATGAAAGGTTACAAGACAGGAAGTGTAAAGAAGGAAACACAGCAACTTAAAGAATTGCTCTATTTGTTCCAGTGTTGGTTTTTTGGTTTTGGTTTGGTTTTGGTTTGATTTGATTTTTTGGTGTTTTTTGTTTGTTTGTTTGGTGGTTGGTTTGTTTGGTTGGTTGTTTTTTTCTCTCCATCCTTGTGTTTAGATGCAGCCCACAATGGAAATCAGCAAATTCTCAAAGCTGACAGGTTTGCTTCCACTGTTGTCACTACACAGAACAGAAGTGGGAATTAGACACAGCATTGAAATAGGCTAGCATCCTCCTATGGTTCCTGTCCAAAATGGTTATTTGAACAAAGGTGGAGAAATGTAAAAAAACCCCATTACTATGAGCATTTTGTGGTTATTAATATTTAATGACTGAAGGTACAATTAATAAACTATTTATTACTTTATTAATACATTTAGTAATAAATCCTACAAAATATTAATAAAACCTATTTACAGATTTGTAGTGTTCGGTTGCAGTTGGTTATTTACACAGGGAACAGGCAATTTCAACAGTTTGAGCAAAACCAGAAATGCAACAGTAATTTAAACTAGGAAACAGATTACTTGCCAAAATGCTGCCTCACCCATAAGGGGACTCTAGGCAACACAACCTGTTAAGCAGAGGCTAAAGAGAAAACTAAATCTGCTAGGTTTGCTCATGGCTGTGCTGCTTTTAGTACGTTATCTGTCTGGGATAGTTTGAAATAGCGCAGGAAAGCAAAGCAAAGCAGACGTCCACCGCGCTGGACGCTGTTGCCGGGAAAAAGTCCTCCCGACTTTGTAGCTTTGCTTCTGAGAGGGATGAGTTGCTAGGAAGATCGGTGCCGCTGGGGTTTCTCTAGGCGGCTCCTTCGCTGAGGCAGAAGTCCCTTCTGCGCGGTAGAGGCAGGCAGCTGGTGGGGCTGGCGGTGGACTGCGGCTTGAGGTAGCTTGCGGGTTCGCAGGGCGAGACTCACAGGTCTGGACCAGCTCTTGTCCCTGAGGCTTTTGGCTTGGCGGCTGTATAGCTTGCCTGCTGTAAGAGGCATTTTTAGCTGTAACCTCGACAGTGGCTCTTGTTGACTATTCAGGTAGAGAACGAGGCAGAACAAGACTTCTTTACCATTTCAGCTTATATTAATAACATTCAAAGACAGTTAATGACCAATGGTAGAAAAGATTGGAAGATAGAAACACAATACCATAACTTATAGAATCAAGTTTTGCCAAACATGGTCAGACACGCAGGCAGGCCAATATGTGAATCACAAGGTCAGACCCACGTGCAACACATGCACTTAGTTTTCCTGGACCCCAGGGTATGTCCAGGCAAGTCTGGTCCATGTGCAGGTCACCAGACTTACAGACTCCTAGTCTCATTGTCTATCTTGAGTCTAAAATCCCTCAGAGGGAGGGGGAAGAGGGGCCTGAGGCTCGACTGATACTATGATACTATGACCTACTGAGGCATGTTCTGGACCTGTCCTGTGCCTGTTTGGTCATACCAGCAAAGACATATCATTAAAATAGGCTAGCATCCTCCTATGGTTCCTGTCCAAAATGGTTATTTGAACAAAAGCAGAGAACTGTAAAAACTATTACTATGAGAACAGAGTTTGTGACAACAGGCTTACTTAGATTGCCATCTTTTTCTTTTTTTGGCATTTCTGCCTCATCTTGCTATAATTTATTGTACATTTATTTCTTTATCACTAGAAACTGCTTTTACTTTCTTTATGTCAGCACTGCTGTCAGTAATGGTTGTTTCCAAGCATTGCAGTATTTTCATTTACAGCTAAGACTTCAGGATATTAGGGCTGCAATTTTTGTTTTCTGGTTCTTCCTCAGCAGTAGTTTTCAGTCTGATCTATTGCCTTCTGGTGCCTACAGCAAATGAGTATTAAATATTTATAGGCTTAAATTTGTTGTAGAGCAGCAACTCCACTGAAAGAATTTTAACCAGTGCAGAAAAGTGGGGTTTAAAGCCATAGCTTTAGTGGCTTTTCTGTCTTTATTTATCCAGTTATCTACCTTACTAATCCTGTTTACTTAGCTTGCATAGTCATCCCTCTTCCTGTTACACCACTTTACCAGATTCAGTTTAGTACAACAAAGCTTCATCTGTTTTCCATCTGTTTTGCTTTGCCACTAAAGAACCTCTCATTATATAGACTGCAATTAAGCAATTGCTACTTCATTTGAACTGCTTATCTTTTCTAAGCAATTGATTGACCTTATTAGATACCTGCAATTGGCTCTGTTCCTGTCGTTCATTTTGTGATTGTCATCTAACTGTCGCTAATTATTTGCATGGATCACTTATAACTACTGTGAGATCCCAATTGCTTTATTGTCTCAAACGAGGTGTGACATGGCCTGACCGTGCAGCTTAAAAACACTGCAACCACAGCACTGAAAGCCCAATGTGCACATTGCATTCTGAACAGCTCTGGAGGCACTGTCCCTGCCCCACAAGGGATGATGGGGAAATGGCAACTTGCTGGTGGCCACATATAAGCAGTGTGCCCAAAAGCTCCACTCAGCATGGCCCACACAGTTGGCCCTACTGCGCCACTCCACACCTCTCCGCACCAGTCCTCCACTGCCCCCCACCACCTGTGATAGTTGTACAAGCTGGATCCCGGCAATGGTGCTATCCCTTCCTTTGCACTTTGACTCTGTCTCTCTCTTCCTCTCTTTGTCTACTTTTCCCTCTCCTTTTCCTTCCTTGTCACCTTTATTTACTTCAAAGGAACTATCTGAATTTTAGCACAATCCCTTCTGATGACCAGGGTTGGTACAAGATAACTGGGTCAAACAAACTACCATTTGTCTTCCCTTATAGACTGGACAGATATAATTTTACTCCCCCACAAGAGTAGAATAAAATACTGTCATTGAATTGAGGAGAAATACAGAATTATATTCAAAAATATACATAAAAATACAGAATACATGAATCCTTAACACCTAATACATATATAGGAGCATATACAGAGCATATTGCTGTCCCATGGATAAGTTGTTATTCACCAGGACTCCCAGGTCTCTCTCCACAGGGCTGCTCTCCAGCAGATCACCTCCCAACCTGTACTATATATAATACAATACAATACAATACAATACAATACAATACAATACAATACAATACAATACACCAAGTTGAAAGAGACCTTCAAGATCATCGCGTCCAACCCATCAACCAATCCAATTTATTATTCCTCCCCAGATGCAGGACTCTGCACTTGTCCTTGTTGAACCTCATTTGGTTCCTCTCTGCCCAGCTCTCCAGTCTGTCCAAGTCTCGTTGGATGGCCACACAGCCTTCAGCTGTATCAGCCAAGCCTTCCAATTTGGTATCATCAGCAAACTAGCCAAGCAGACACTCTGTTCCCTCATCAATGTCGTTGATGAAGATGTTGAATAGCAATGGTCCCAGCACTGATCCCGGGGGATTCCACTAGTTGCAGCTTTCCAGCTGGACTTGGCACCATTGATTACCACTCTTTGAACTCTATCTTGTAACCAGTTCCTAATCCATCTCACTGTCTGCTCTTCCTTCCCACGCTTCCTGAGCTTGCTCCCTAGGATATCATAGGAGATGGTGTCAAATGGCCAGTTACAATTTCTGCAAAGAACTTTCTCCTCACCTCAAGCCTAAACTTCCCATGGTGCCACTTCAGACTGTGTCCTCTTATTCTGTTGTTGATTGCCTGGGAGAAGAGACCAATCCCCACCTGTCTAAACTTTCTTTCAGGTTTTTAAAGGCACCTGTGTCAAACCAGGACATCATTTTATCCCCACATCTATCTTTTACACTCAATTTTCACCACTGCATGAAAAATTTTACAATAGTTACTCCATATCCTCTGCTGTTAGCTGCTCCATAGATTCTTATCTGAAAAGCAAAGGGTTTTGCCATCTTGAATGCAGAATGAGGTTTACTTTTTTTTTTTTCTCTTTGCTGTATATAAGAATAGGATGAGTGATACAGTATTAGCTGAAACCAAGTGTTCTTAGAAATGCATACAAATACTTGAAGGAAGGGTGCAAAGAAAAGGAAGCCAAGGTGTTTCCAGTGGCAACAGGATCAGAGACAATTGGCACAAACTGCAACACATGAGGTTCCCCCTGAGCAACAGGAAACACTTTTACTGGGAGAGTTACTGTGCAGAATCACAGGTTGTCCAGAGAGGTTGTGGAGCCTCTCTCCTTGGAAATATTCAAAAGCCATCTCGGCGTAATCCTGGGCAATAAGATTTGTATGGCCCTGCCTGAGCAGGAGGCTGGACCAGATGACTTCCAGAGGTCCCTGCCAACTTCAGTCCTTCTGTGATTCTGTGACCAGAAGATATTAATTCAACCTCTAGACCATATCAAAACCCTAGCTTTTATCAGCAAACTTTCTCCTTTCCACAAAGCTGGTTTCTCCTCCCCACAAAAACTAAAGCTCCCCAGTTGTGTCTCATTTCCAGTATCTTCTCCACCTTATCTTTTATTTTATGTTTGACACATTTGAAATACTTAGAAATATTTATCATCTCAAATATTGTTTTGTTCCATATCCAGTGTAAAGTCAAGTAGCTGTAAATCAAGTGGAATATAGTTACCGTGGCAAGAATTATCCACCTCTTTCATCCCCAATCTATATTCCAGATATTAAACCATGTTCCCTTTCTACTTATTTCTGATTATCCTTTGGTCCATTTGACCTAGTTGCTTGGAATTCTGTGTTTTAAAGGTCTTTTTTCCTGTCCATGATATAATACAGACTGAACTGGGTATTATAAAATGTAATGCCAAATTGTCGTTTAATAGTTTGGGGGAAAGTCCTGTAATTTCTCAGCTTTCCTATGCTATCAAGACAAAAAGAAGGATGACTGGAATCTAGCTGTATCGGTGGTTGGGTTAGAAAGCTTCACGGTGCACATAGAATACATAATTGAAGACGTGAAATTTTTTCCTATGAGTGGACATGATGGACAAAAGTAGTCTTGATAAATTCCAAAGCAAGTTCCTATAGAAACTACAGGTAACTAAATTTCTCAGTTATGATAGTGTTGCATTGTGTTTGACAATTTCAGACTGAGATTTGTCAGTGGTTAGTTATTAGTATCGGGGAATTGACGTCACAGAATTTGACAATAGCACAGAGAGGAAATATCAATAAAATCTGAAATGACTGGATAGACTTGCACAGAGCTGCAATGTAAACTGGAGCACAAGAGTGATTTTTCATTGTATTGCTCAATATATAACTGCAATATTCACACAGTGAAATTCTGCCTATTTTATGTTTGCATACAAAGAGCTCCAAGATAGATATATCACAAAATAAAATTATTGCAGTGTATAATGATTTTTTTTTCATACTATTAATGCTTTCATTTTGAAATTATTTTCTTTTGGGTTGAACACAAATATTCAAACTTATGTCTCTGCCTGTGATTAATTTCAAATGCTGTCTTTAATTGACAAAGTACAATACAATACAATACAATAAACCAGGTTGGAAGAGACCTTCAAGATCATCGCGTCCAACCCATCAACCAATCCAACCCACCCAAACAACTAGACCATGGCACCAAGCACCCCATCAAGTCTCCTCCTAAACACCTCCAAAGGAGGTGACTCCACCACCTCCCTGGGCAGTCCATTCCAGTGGGCAATCACTCACTCTGTATAGAACTTCTTCCTAACATCCAGCCTAAACCTGCCCTGGTGCAGCCTGAGACTGTGTCCTCTTGTTCTGGTGCTGGCTGCCTAGGAGAAGAGACCAACCTCTGCCTGGCTACAATCTCCCTTCAGGTAGTTGTAGAGCGCAATAAGGTCACCCCTGAGTCTCCTCCTCTCCAGGCTAAGCAACCCCAGCTCCCTCAGCCTTTCCTCATAGGGCTTGTGTTCCAAACCCCTCACCAGCTTTGTTGCCCTTCTCTGGACACATTCCAGCAAGACAACATCCTTCCTAAACTGAGGGGCCCAGAACTGGACACAGGACTCAAGGTGTGGCCTAACCAGTGCAGTGTACAGGGGGAGAATGACCTCCCTGCTCCTGCTGGCCACACTGTTCCTGAGGCAGGCCAGGATGCCATTGGCCTTCTTGGCTGCCTGGGCACACTGCAGGCTCATGTTCAGCCTCCCATCCACCAGCACCCCCAGGTCCCTCTCTGCCTGGCCACTCTCCAGCCACTCTGACCCCAGCCTGTAGCACTGCCTGGGGTTGTTGTGGCCAATGTGCAGAACCCGGCACTTGGATGTGTTAAATCTCATGCCGTTGGATTCTGCCCATCTGTCCAGCCTGTCGAGGTCTCTCTGCAAAGCCTCTCTGCCCTCCAGCAGATCAACTCCTGCCCCCAGCTTGGTGTCGTCTGCAAATTTACTGATGATGGACTCAATGCCCTCATCCCGATCATCAATAAAGATGCTGAAGAGCATGGGGCCCAGCACTGATCCTTGGGGCACACCACTAGTGACAGGCCGTCAGCTGGATGTGGCACCATTCACCACCACTCTCTGGGCTCGGCCCTCCAGCCAATTCCTAACCCAACGCAGTGTGCTCCTGTCCAAGCCATGGGCTGCCAGCTTGGCCAGGAGTTTCCTGTGGGGGACGGTGTCAATGACATAAAGCAAATTATCATAATGTATGGTGTGGCAAAATTACACTCCTAATTATCTAATATGACTGACATAATTTAATTCAAGCTTTCAAAAAGTTATTGTTCATTGACAGGCACCAAATGAGGGGGCTCTGTGATTCTGCAGAGGTTGCAACTATGCCCTCAACCTGAGGCAGAGCTCTCAACCTGAAAGAGTAGTTCAGAATGATACAGAAGCAGGAAAAAGAATATAGAGTTTGAGACTTTGCTTTATATGTCCTTGCTTTAATATGTCCTCGCCTCTGTTTTTATCTTTAAATAGAGGTGTTTAGAAACTTTCTCCAAAACCTAGCTTTGTGAACATCATGCTCTTCCGCTGCTCACGTCAAGAGATACATTGTCAACAGCAGCTTTATGACCAGAAGGAGAGAAGCATCTGAGAAACAAGCAAGAGCTCCAAGAAAGAACATTGCCATTACAAAGATTAGATGTTTAAAATAAAAGGTATTTCTTTACACCGGGACACAGTGAGGTATGCTGCTTAATTCTGTTTGTCCACGCTGGGTTTCTACATTAACATGTTTGTGGCAGGACCAAGATCCATGTGTCTTGGCACAGGTTATGCTCAATAGCTGTTATGAAATAAAGAGGGGGTGAGGTGGAGAGTTAATGAAAATATAAGTTATTTATTAATTCAAACCCTGCCCCAATGTAACTATATGCAAAGTTATGAAAATTATGCAGGTTCTTATGCTTGGTTGAGAATATCTTCACAATATAGAGATGGTTACAATAGTTGAGAAACAATATTTGGAAAAGGTAAATCCACAAAACAGTGAATATCCCTTTTTCCCTGAAGACTGTAGGAAATATATTGACTGTTACTCACAAGGTGATGAGAATTCCTCTAATAGTCTTCTTTTTGGGAAGCCTTCTAGAGCTGCTGATATAATCTACATGTGCCGTGCAAGCCAGACAAAGCAAGTGAGAACAAGGGAGTGCTGTGCAAGTGAGGGAAGTACTTTGCAGCTAGTGAGTTCTGCAGCTAAGGAAGAGTGCATGCTTTTCTGCTCACTCATTTTTATTAACTCCCCACTAATTGATACCATAACATCACCAAAAGAAGTGGGAAACTCAGCAGGCTTGCCAAAGCATGGGGTCCTGGCACACGGCTTGGGGAAGGGTCCATGTGTCCACTAATCTCAGGCCTAGGGGGAAAGACACCTCTCCTGCCCTTTTCTCATGCTTTTCTTTGATCCCTCATCTCAACTCTGCAAGAGGGAGGGGGAAAGAAAGGTTTGGAGTGCACTACCATAATAGTACATTGGAAGGAAAACACACCCGAAAAGAACAAACAAGGAGTGCTGTTTCCCCAGAACAATCTCATGGTTTGGAAATCAGCAACATTCAGAGCCAGAGGTGATGTCCTGTGTCTTGCTCTGAGTGGAGGTTTTTCCCAAGAATTTATACAGTTGTCTAAACTCACTTGTGTGTTACTATCCAGAGCATCCTGTGGCAAGCTGGTCCACACCAGAACATTTCTATGAATAAATACTTTAAAAAAATTTTTGTTCTTGCCACATAGTCAAAAAAATTTGTATCCTCTTCTCCACTGCAAGTGACATTGATTTATTGTTTCATTTTCATCTTTTCAGAGCTGCTCATGATTTTATAGATCTCTGTCATGTAGCACTTCAGTTGATTACCAGGCTGAAGTTCATAGCTGTGCACTTCATCACATTGTCAAACACAGGATAGAAAGTGACCTGCAATCTTTGCTGTATTTGATGATTGTCCTGCTCACTATGTGTGACCAAGGATAAGAAAAGCTGGAAGGAGAACCCTACACCTGACTTCAGAACAGCATATGATGATACTTTAGCAACATTTTTCTATGCTGTCTTAGCAGATGGTAGGCTTAATCAAACATACTAAAAAGTAGCATAAAGTGTACCTAGATATATTCTTTCCTATTTATTTTATAGTTACCTTACAGCTTTTTATTAAAAGAAAAAAGAAGAGTTGATTGCATTTGCTGTGAAACAAGATACAAAATGAAGCACAGTGAGAAAGGCATAGGAAACATTTCTCTGCCTTGCAGTTGGTGTGCTTGTAATACATCAGTTGATATTAATGGTCAGAGATGGTCAGATGGTCAGAGTCCAACAAGATGACAGTTAACAAATCCAAGTGTCAGGTGCTGCACTTTGGCCACAACAACCCCATGCAGTGCTACTGGCTGGGGTCAGAGTGGCTGGAGAGCTGCCAAACAGAGAGGGACCTGGGGGTGCTGATTGACAGCCGGCTGAACATGAGCCAGCAGTGTGCCCAGGCGGCCAAGAAGGCCAATAGCATCCTGGCATACAACAAGAATAGTGTGGCCAGCAGGAGCAGGGAAGTCATTGTGCCCCTGTACTCAGAACTGGTTAGGCCACACCTTGAGTACTTGTATCCAGTCCTGGGGCCCTCAGTTTAAGAAGGACGAGGAGAGGCTGAGGGAGCTGGGGTTGTTTAGCCTGGAGAAGAGGAGGCTCAGGGTAGACCTTATTACTGTCTACAACTACCTGAAGGGTGGTTGTGGCCAGGATGGGGTTGGTCTCTTCTCCCAGGCAACCAGCACCAGGACAAGAGGACACAGTCTCAAGCTGTGCCACAGGAAGTTTAGGCTCAAGGTGAAGAAAAAGTTCTTCACTGAGAGAGTTGTTCACCATTGGAATGGTCTGCCCAGGGAGGTGGCGGAGTCACTGTCCCTGGAGGTGTTAAAGAGGCGATTGGACATGGCACTTGGTGCTATGGTTTAATAATGAGGTCTGTGGTGACAGGTTGGACTTGATGATCTTTGAGGTCTCTTCCAACCTTGGTGATTCTCTGATTCTGTGATTCTGTAAAGCCGAGGTCTATGTAAAATTATGTCATGCCCAGAGTGATGTTCCAAGCATGAAAAATTAAAACTGCAGAAAAGTCTTTCTGACACAGCTATGAACACTAGCCATACTCTTAGAGAAGACAGGTTGTGACAAATTCCATGAAGATGTACACTATGAAGCAGATCCTTCAACTTCTCCCTTCCCATCCTATTTTTTTTAAGTGAAGCCTATGGACGATTTCTTCTAGGAAAAACAATACTGCTTTTATTTCTTTCCTTCTGCACAAAGAACAAGCAGACTTAATTGCAAGAATAAAATATATAAATTTCTTCTTTATTTTTGTATGAGGCAGCAAATGACTCCCATTGGCAGGAAAAATGACAATGCTGTGGGCCAAATGGGCTCCAACATAATATTGATTAGGGTTATTATAGCCCATCAATGAATAAATAGGACAGCAATTTCAAAGAAGCTCCTGTATTTTGTGTGATAGAAGGAGAAAGACAATGTATTTGACACTGAAAAGGCCAAAGTAACTGTCACTGCAGATGAAAATTACACATATTAATATGGATATGATATGGCCAAGGAAACTCTGAAGAATACATTTACAAACAATTTCATTCAGTTAATTTATTCTTATATAACTATTTGTGTGAGAATCAATATGTTTAAAAAGCACTTTTAAAGAAAGCTGAGTATTCCTGACTAAATGTGTTTAGAGATTTATACAAGCCTTATACCTTCTTTTTTTCATGCATAGATCATCCTACAGGGAACATAACATTCATCAAAAATGGTAGAATCCTTCCTGAATCGCATTTGTTTCTCCTCTTTTAAGAAGTTTTGTGATTGCTGTGCAGAATGCTGGGGTTTACATGACACTGCTCCTCCTCCTTCCTGTGTGTATCCCCAGGCTGATCAGCCTTGACTCCAACCAGGGCTGTGGGGGCAGTTGGGTGCAGGTGTGAGGTAGCAGTAGGGTGGAATCACCCAATGCTTTGTGTCAGGAGCCCAAAGCTCTAAGTGGTCATTTGTATGAGAAGTGGTGGAAGCACTGTCCCAGGACAGAGGTCAATGCTGCCTTAAGTTGGTTCACATCAAATCCAGTGGCGGACAACAGCCTTATTTACTCTGTAAGCAAGCCCAGATATTTCTTTGCAAAATAGGCAGTAGCAATGCAATGTGGCCTCTTTAGACTTACCTCAAACTCTTACTTTATTTTCATCAGCATTTTAGAGACTGTTGTCTATTAGAGGCTTTTTGATTGCTGCTTAGTACAACACTAGTCATGTATGTTGTAAATGACTTTCAGACACTTGCTAGTGGTTCTGTAGCAATTTCCTACAAGAAGATAGCACCATCACAACAAAGTACTCCTTTGCACCATTTGAGATCAGCATCTCTGCTTATTAGTTCAGAAAAAAAAATGATAATCTTTCTTCATCTATGTTACAGTCTGATAAGATTTAAGCAAAACAAGTAATCAGCTATTTCAGCTTCACAAACGGGTCAATTTCACTTATTTCTTCTTCATTATTGTTTTATCCCTTTTCAGCACACTGTCAGTTCTCTGAAGTAGCATGGAAATCTGCATGTAACAAAGAATTATATTTGTTATAAGCAGGGAGATTTTGTCCATTAAGTGTATACTATCTCTATGTGACTGTAAGTCCTTGCCCTGTTCCACAAGAGCAGTGTAGATTATTGGAGATAATTGGACCATGAATTATTGCTTTCCTTCTTCTCACAGAACACAGTTCGACTTTGTGTTTTCACCAAGACCACGGTGAGAAACAAATAATTGTATTAGTTGTCAGACCACAAATTTTCTTTCTACAAAATGGAGTAGAAATTCAAAAGAAATACTTCTATTGATCTAAAAACATATGCTGGTGTTAGCTGCTTTCCCTTTAAATCAATATGACTCATTCAGTATCAGCAGCTAAAAGCTGAAGAGGGGCTTTTTTAGATATCACTTGAAAATAAGTCAGTAACAGTTGTAATTACAAACACAAGCAATACTTAGAAAAAGGCAGCCAGTAAAGAACAAAGTAGTGGTTTCTATAATAGCTATAGCAAAGATTTGCTGGATCTCCTTAAATTATCTGAGAGACAGTAGTGACGCTGAGCTTTGATTTCATGGATACAAGCTGTTTGGATTGAAGCATATGCACATTTATGCACACATGATTTTGGAGACCTATAAAGACAACCACCTTCTAATAGTGTTACCCAAAAAGTACAAAGGAAGCTAAATGTTGGCTCAGTAATTCCAGTTAAAAGGTTCAATTCATAAAGAGGTAGAAACTGCCCTGACAGCATAGGAAATAAATACCACAGGATTTTAGAGCAACGCAATGCTCCAAGTAGCCTAATCTGATTTTGGATTAAACTTCAAAGTTAGATGTGCTTTGTGTGCAGGTTGAATCAGAGGGCCTCTAGAAGTCCCTTCCAAATTAAATTACTCATGATTCCAAGTGCAATTTCTGGGTGGTGAAAAGATTATATTCTTTTAACATACACTTTAGATATATTTAGTGTCAAGTTTAGTAATTTCAGGCTCAGTTAGAAAAAGTCTCTCTCTTAACTAAGAACTGTCTGGGGAGCTATCTCAGCCCTTACCTAAACAGAGTGAACAGTCTGGGTCTTTAACAGAGATTTTTATTATTTTATTTTATTTTTCTCATAGCTGCTATTCCAAGAATTAGAATTAAATTGTAACTCACAGAAGAGTTAAAAATAGAAAACTGAATTTTAAATGGCATTCTTTTTTTCCTAATTGCCAGTATATTATAAACTAGTTGTTAGTTTAATGATTGCTTCTCCCTCAAGGAAACAGCTGCATTGCAGCTGATGTCATAAATTTACCAGTTTTCCAATTGCTCATGAAGTGCTCTGAGCAAACAGGAGAGAAAAAAAAAGAAAAAGACTGTTTTGGGAGAATGTCTTTATAGAATGCATCAAATCATTCTTAGTTTCTACATACAAAATAAAAAGGCACAAACCCCTTTTCCTTCTTTCTTCTTTTTCAGCATCTGATTGTCTTAAAGAAGTAACTAATTTGCAAATAGCTCCCGTCAGGTTCAGCATACAGATACCTGTCCTCTAATTTTTTACTGTTTCTTTTTTCAAACACAGACTTTGCTCTTTATCTCAAATGTAGACTGACAACCTTTTGATTTTGTGAATTTAATTAAAGACTGAGTTTCTCATTGCTTCCTTAGTAAATGGCCATTGAATGTCTTTGTCTGGGTATGAACCTTATCTGCTCTATTCCTTTCTCATGTCAAATCAATCATTGTCTGAGTGCAAATGCTGAGAATGGCACAAATATCCATCACTCTGCTAGTGCTTAACTACCCTGGCTCTGAAGTGCTGGAGCAAGAAAACAAGTGACAGTCAATATATTTTATGGTCTCTGTCTTTTACAAATATTAATTGCCTATGCAATAGTTTGGTCTCTAGCTCATGGTATCTTCAACCTTGGGTCAGATCTTTTTGTCCATTAGAGTGAATTCCTCTCAGCTTCCAAGATTAAATGAAATGAGTGCTTGGGGCAGAGGTTAGAAGCAAGAAGTGATGATGAATTGCAGTATGTTACCAGTCAAGTTAAAATCACAAGCAGTAGTCTCAACCCTGCATGATGTGTCTGCTGTTTGTAACAACCAGACAAATGAAATCGTTCATCTTGTGAAAAGTCATGGAGAAATCCCTCCTCATTCCCCAACATGTGGTTACTTAGCCTATCACATTACAGTGCTTCAGCACTTTCTCAATAGAGTGTATATGTGTTGGATTTTAGAAGTAGCTTTCTTTCCTGTTATTTTTAACTTCTTTTCTACCACCTGGTAAGAGATACCACATTCATAATCTAAACTGCAAAATCAGTTCTTTTGCAAATGTAATTTGCATGATTAAAGTAATGGGTGAACTTTGCATTGAATAAGTCTGCATGCACTGCTTCTCCACATCCTACATTCGCAATCACAACCTCATAGTTAGAGAAATGGTTGTGTCTGTAACCAATTCTAACAAGGGCTCAACAAGAACTATCATTTGCAATAGTCATACATCCTGTTTGGAAAACTAATGTTTTTTCCTGTTGAGTATCATCCTAATTATTTGATTCACTTCTATCTTTCCAAATATTTGTAATCATATCTGGTTTGGGAAAGTCTTTAATAATTTTTTTTCTTGAGGTCAAGGTAGACTGCAAATGGAAAACTCTAAATAGTATTGGACCTAGAATGACTTTAAGAAAACTTTGAAAATATTGATTTGAGCCTTTGAGTGCTTTCTTTATCCAACTTCATATTCTTCTGATCTGTGAACATTTAATTTTCATATGTTGTACCCTGTGAAGGTGCAGAAAATAATCTTGCTAATATTACATTAATAATCCATAACCACATTATCAGTACAACATAAATTACAAAGTTTTGTATCACACTTCCTTTTTATTACTTACTAAGGACATTATTTTTTCATCAAATGAAGCATTTAAGTTTCCTTGTATGTGAAGTATTTTATCCTGAAGACCAGAAATTTACTTGAGTAATCACTCAGGTAAAGACCCTCTCTGTTCAAGTGATATCCTTAGGCACTGTAGGTTATTCACTTTTAAAAATACATTTGGAATGAATCAGTCATCCATATTGTGGTGGTTTGGTCCTGGCTAGGGGCCAAGTGCCCACCAAAGTAACTCTATCACTCCCCTTCTTCAATGGACAGGAGAGAGGGGAAAATATAACAAAAGCCAGTTATAAGATAGAAGAAATTTAATAATAACCATAAGCAAAGCAATAGACTATGTGCAAGCAAGAAATCAAGAGGGAATGGCCTCAAGCTGTGATTGGGTAGGTTTAGACTGGACATTAGGAAATTTTTTCATAGAAAGAGTGGTCAGGCATTGGAATAGGCTGCCCAGGCAGGTGGTTGAGTCACCAGCCCTGGATGTGTTTAAAGGTTGTTTGGATGCGGTGGTTGGAGATATGGTTTAGGGGTGAATCTTGTAGAGTAGGGTCATCAGTTGGACTTGGTGATCCTGGGGGTCTTTTCCAACCTATGATTCTGTGAAAGCAGAGAGAGATGTTAGTCTCTACTTCCCATCAGCAGGATGGTGGTCAGTCTTGGGAAGCAATGCTCTCTATGGTTCCTCTTGAGGGCAGACACCATGGATGAATCCCCCAACTTCCTTCTTTCACTTAGTTCTTATATCTGAGCTGATGCCATATGGCATGGAATACCCCTTTGACCAGTTTGTATCAGCTGGCTCAGCTGCATCCCCTCAGCATATGCTGGGGGTGGGGAAATGTTGAAAAAGCACAGCCTGGGTGCTCAGTTCAGAAGTAGCCAAAACGCTGGAGTGTTATCAACACTCTACTACAGCACTGCAAAACACAGAACTAGAAAGATGCTCTGAGGACAATTAACTCCAGCTCAGCACAAACCAAACATACATATGCTTTGTTTCAGAGACAGACTAAAACTTTGTTGTTCCTTGGATGTGTTTTGTAAAACACATAAGGTGATACCATTAGAGTATTTGAACTGCCTGACTGAACAAGCTTTTAGGTTTTCTGCCAGGCAAACCTGACGAAAGTATTAAGAATTAGTTTTCTCAGAATATCTTATTTAGTGACTATAATGCAAAGGTCCTTTCTATCTTGCAATCATATACTCACTGTTTCTCCTCTTCCTTTTTGGTCCATGGGGTGTTTGCTTGGTTTTGCTCTTGTTCTTGTTTTTGTTTTCCTGTTCTAAATCTATAAGGATTTTTCTTTTGATCATTCACCTGTGCTACTTCTTTCTATTTGCTAATAATATAGTTCATGGTCATTCAGCAAGAAAACACCTTATGCTTTGGTAGAAGTTTTCTCACTGGCATTCACAGTAGATGGCTGCTCATCTGCAGCATTTTCATATGATTTCTCTGGACACGAAGATTTGCTAAACCTCTTGGCAATCTCCGTTTGAACCATGGCAGTTACTTGTGGAGGTCATACTCTTTCCTCCACACTTCCCTTTCATTTTGTTTAAGTGAAAACAATTATGAATATCTATCTGAATTTTGTAGATGAAGACTGAAAATGTGCTGTCTAACAGAACTGGGAGAAATGCTAGCTTCCCATAAGCTTATTTCAAGTTTTGCTCAGTATTGGAATAAAATTTAAAATAAAAGAGTATTCCTATAAAGTGTAGGAAAGTGTTTGCATTTTTATTTCCTTAGACCGTCTTTTGTCTATTTCTTCCCTCTAACATGACATGTGTTTTTCCATGTATTCTTCTCTTGTGTCCTTGCTTTTATCTTTGCCAACACAGAGGATTTATGAGTTTGACTAAAAATAACAAATATAATCTTTTAGGTCAGTACGAAATGTTTTCCTCTCCCTTGAGAAAGAACATAGCTCTCACAGCCTTTTCCCACAAAATGAATTCCCTTCTGGGACTTCATTCTGGCCAGTGATGTGTAGTTTTACAATGTATCATATATGAAACTACCATCAGCCTGTCTTTGGAAGAAGGAAACAGTGCTGTTTCTATTCCGGTGATGCTGGGAGATGCATGGGCACTGCATCCCTCATTGAGCTGGGAAGGGCTGTGTCCACGATGCAGATTGCAGACTCACAAGACATTGTCCTCAACAGTGGGGTGGAGACTAAAGAGCCTCTTACAGCCATTCCCTCATTTTCTGATGAATACAGTGGCACTGAGGTTTGGAAATAAGATGGAAAGCAGACCATGTAAGAGACAGACTTACAAAAAACTCAATGTTATGAAAAGGAAGAGGCTCAAAGGTTAAACTGATTTTGTTCTCTACTACTTACCAGGAAGTGAAAGAAAATAATTGTCCAGAAGTGATTATTCATTCATAAGGCTTAAATGTTTGGAAAACTCATTAAGTGATACTGTTTGATAATGTTGTACTATCCTCAGTTCACAACTGGGGACACAGAATGCTGTCAACCTGTATATTCAGCATTTCTTCTTCTACAAATAATGGCAGAGGAGGGGAAGTAAGGAAAGGAAAAAGCACATATCTAAATCTCATCCTGACATCAAATCAGGATGCAACTAGATGGAACAATAAGGTTTAAGAGCTGCCCTCCCAGAGAGTCATATTTTACAGCTGCTCATTTCTCTAAGTCAGGTATGTTTTCAGCTTGCCAATCTTGGTCTGAAAGTATCATCTGTGCACAAGCAAAAGTTAACAGAGCCATGTCTCTCTACACTTACAACGTTGTAAGGACTTTATGAATATTGGTCTCAGTGTTGCATTTTGGTGTTAGTTTCTTCTCAGGTCTGGTCTGGATGCCTTATGTAAAATATGCAATGAATTTGCAACAGGGTAAGGAACATATCCCTTATGTGTCAGATTCTAGGTGAACACTCTTCCCTCTGAGGCATTCTTCCAATTTGGAAAGAGAATTCACCCTTCACAACCTTGTGAAGGAAACAAGGGCAAAATGTACCATAGACAAGTAAATACATCACCAAGGGAATCCTCTGCTGAGTGAAAATCACCTGGTGATCATGATGATTACATTAAGAACTGAGAAGTGCCTCAACAAAGATAAGATCATCCTGAAGGACATGCCTGATGCATCCTCTCTGCCCTCTGAGACAGCAGCTGCCCAGGCCTTGTGGTGGACAGTGGATGGAAAAGAGGGGCAGAGACTGCTTGGCGATGGTCCCTTCAGACACATAGGAAGGCCCTCTAGAAATCTGCACGTGCACTGTTAGTGTCAGCCAGATGGAGCTATGATGAATGAACTGGGAATATAATAAAAGCCCAGGGCTATGCCAGCTTCTGGCAGGGGGAGGAACATCACCAGGGACACCTCAGGCTGGAGGCACCAGCCCAGGATGTCTCAGCCCACCCACCCCGCCAAGAAAGACCATGGGGTGATAATTATCCCTCCTGCTCTTTCTCCATTCTCTCTCTGCCTCTCCCTTTTCTTTCTTTCTCTGTTTTGTTTGCTCCATTCTCTCTCTTTAATAATTAGTCTCATATATGACCTCATTTGTGTCTTAATTTCACTCACAGGAATGTTCAAAAGAACTGCATCTCCTTACCAACATCCAGACCAAGGCAACCACTTAACTCTGAACAAAGTCATATTACTCTAAGAAACAGCTGCCTAGACTGAAGAGTATTTTCTTCCACATTTCACAAGCATCTCTCTTTTTTTCACTGAGAGTATAACCCAAATTTTCCTGCTTGTCTCATGAGATCTTTGGATGATGACCAGACTGCTCTGTAAACAGCTGTTTCAATGCTTAGTGAATTAAAAGAACTTGGAGGCACTTCAGTGACAATATCTACATTCAGAATAGGAAAATCACATACAAATTCTTCATGGTAAAACTGAGAGTGAAAAATAAATTCAGCTCAGGTAATGGAAATAAATTAGTCTCTATGGTAGCCACATTGCAGCTCTTGTAAAGGCAACATAATTAAAGTCTGAATTAGAATTTTCCATACTTGTACTTTGTTTTCATTGGGGTTTATGTTTGCTCTTCTGAACATGTAGGAATGAAAAGTAACTGTTCAGTTGGTTTGTCTAACTTTTAGCTAGTCTGCTGAAGGATTTCCAGCAGCCTTTCTGAAGTTAAAAGGAGGAAAACAAATTCTACTAAAAAGGGAGTTTTGGGTTTTTTTTAAACCAACTTGAATAATCATTCCTTTGCCAATTATTTAATTGGTTTGTTTCTCTGATTGTTTGTACATCCTGAGCTCTGAATACTGATGGTAATCTGATTTTGATTCCACAAATGGTAATCTGATCTTCTAGCTAAATAGAACAAAGGAGAGATTCTTTCTGGGTTCCTCACACTGCGGAAGACAACAGCTGTCTGTTGCTTACAATATGGGGAGCCTTTTTTCAGCCCTTTTACCGAGTATACCCACATCTGCAGCTGTACTCCCCTGAAGAAAACTGAGTTGTTTCTTGTTTGTATTCCCACAGCATATGCTTCATGCTGCACATATGATGGAACTAGGAGATCTCGCAGCAAAAGAGCTAATTCATAAGGGAAGCTTTGTGCCATTACATCACTGAAAGGTTGGATAGTCATCAGGAGAAGACTGAAGTTTTTGGCCTCCACTCTTGGCTACCATGCAACTACTCTGTCACTTCTCCAGTATAAAACAGTCCAAACTGACTTAGTTACAAGTGGAACATTTTCCATGGAAAGATTTTCCTTCCATCTGTGCCCCAGTTTGCCCTCAAGCCAGTGGTGCGCAGCTGGCTCAAACCACCTCAAGCAGCAACCACCACAGAAAGGCTTGTGTTGATTTTTCAGTAGGTGGTCTGGTGGCATGAATACATGAGCCTTCCCCATCCACTTTTAATTTTTCTTTCTAGTTCTACTACCTCTCTTGATATTGCACATCTGCCAGAAGACAGATTTAATTGTGAAGCTACCATCTTATTCCTGTTCTCAGTATAACCTCTCACCTACACGTATTTCGAAGTCATGTGTTTAAGTGTTGATCCCATGTCAATTAGCAGTCTCTTTGTCTTGACATTGACACAGAATGGTAAGAGAAGGAGAACTGGTCTTTACATGTAAGACATCTTTGCAGGCTAGTCTTGCTAGGATGCCTGCATATAGCACATAATATGACAGAACAAAAGGCAAACAAGCAGAAAAACATATTATAGGTGTCCTGAACAGCTCCTTGTGGCACCTAGCAGCTCTTCACAGACTCCGGGCCTAGACAGATGATTCTCTGAATTTGCCATCGTACCTCAATTTGCCTCTTGAATGGTAAATGCCTCTTGTGTTCATCACAAGAAACACCTTAAAGGTAAGATCCCCATGTTCTCCTGTTTAAGAGTCCAGGACGTTTACTGAAACAATTTGGCAAAATTAACATTTGCCTCTGTTTTTTTTTTTTTTTTTTTTCAGTGCCCCAACAAGAACTTGTACTGACACAGCTTCAAAAGTTAAAACAATCAAATAATTTAATTCATTAGAACAACAGATACAACAGATATGTTATTGCAGGCGATAAATGCACAGATTGCAATCTGACCTCAGGTTAATAAATCCTGAGTATACAGATAACACTGTGTGCAGTTTCTAAGTGTGGGAAAGTACCCTCAGAAAAGCTAATTAGGGGGATATCTGTGTGCAGTCTACAGGCACTCTGGAGTATTCTCCCAGACAAATCTATGGGGTGGCTGCTTGTCTACATCAAGGGGCTGAAAGTCAATTAGTGCTGGGCATCATCACAAAAGCTATGAAACACTTGTCAGAACACAGTAAGATTATTACCACTGAACCTAGCAGTGCTAAATGTGCTATAATCTTACTCATAAAAAGTGAAAATTAAGCTGGTCTACTCTGAGTCCTTCTGTTAGTCCCAACGTACATTGCATATGGGCAACATCTTATTAAAAGAGCCTGTCAGAATAGAAATGCTACTTTGAACCTAGTGGCATATCAAGAAGTTACCACACTGTACCATTTGGAGAAACAGTGTCAGACCGTATTTAAACACTACTTTCCTCAAAAGCCACTCTGAAGTGTGTCATTCTTTTAGTTACATTACTTCTTTGCAACCTTTGAAGGGATACCAGAAAGGGGAAAAAAAAAACCAAACCAGAACAATCACATGTACAGTCCTTTCATCATTTGAAAAAAAAAAAACAAAACAAAACACAAAATATCTGCTCCTGGCTTCCCCAATACATTAAAAATTCCTCCGAAAGGGAACAATTGTCTTCATCAAAGTCAGTGTTCAAGTACATTTATTCAAATTAAGGCATGGCTTCTGGTTTATGGTGTAACAGAACAGTTTACTCTTGTAATATAGTTGAGCCAGCAAACGGAACCTCCTGTAACTCCCTCCCAAAGGTTGCGGTATTGGTTATCTTGCTGTTCAGCAGAAAAGTCTGCTTCTGTTTAAAACAAAATGACATTTTTGTATTTCCTTAGATCATTAGAAGAAAAAGTGAAGTGTAATCAGTGGGTTTACTCTTTTTTTTTTTTTTTTTTGTCTGGCTCTTTATATCTTGGTGACAGTAATAAGGTGAAACCTTTATATTGCAGAAATAACAGTGAAACAGAAGCTAATATTTCATGATGCTGCCAGGAAGCATCCCTCTTTGCCTTCTTGTTTGTTTACTTGAAAAAGGCAGCAGAGTGTGCTGAGATAGCAAAAGTACTGGAGGTAAAACAAAAGAAGAATGATTTTCATTGCTTTACTTTCTTCATCCAAATATAATTTACCTTCTTTCTTCCATAGTTTCACAAGAGAGAGAACATGTCTCCAGGGCTTCCCAAACTTGTATGTTAGTTGTTGCTATACTTTGTTGGAGGGAGGAGCTTCAAAGAATCTACAAAGCTGGCAGCTTCTTCAATTCGTGTGTGTGCAGGAGGATACAGACACCCTGTGGCAAAAACTCTGGAAAGATCCTTCTAATTTTGGATCTTTCCTCTATTCACCACTTTTTCTTCGATATTTATTTAGTTGAATTAGCTTTTTACAGAAGTTCACATTCTGTTTGAAGTTAGCCCAAACACGACTGGTTTTATAAGTCATTCCAAATGCAGTATTTAAATCTCCACAATTGTTAAAGAGGTTCTTTAGCATAAACAGTCCCCACAGGCATACAAACCATTTGTAAAACTTCAGGAGTGCATTACCTATTTTATTTTTGAAGATCTGTTGCATAAATAATGCCTTATAGTCAGCTAATCCTCAAGTGAATATAAATACACTACACTGAAAGGGGGTTTCATTTAGCGAATGTTGAGAATGTTAATTTTGCATTCATAATACAAAGGTGCATTCATAATGCTAGATAGACAGATTCAAGGGGTTATGATCAACAGCTCACTGTCCAGGTGGATACCAGCAAAAAGTGAGTTTCCTTAGGGACCTGTACTGGGTCCAGTGCTGTTTAACAACTTTGTCAGCAACACGGACAGCGGCATTGAGTGCATACTCAGCAAGTTTGCTGACACCACCAAACTGTGTGGTACAGTAGACTCACTTGAGGGAAGGGATGCCATCCAGAAGGATCTTGACAGGCCTGAGTGGTGGGCTAGTGCCAACTCTGTGAGATTCAACAAATCAGAGTGCATCTGGGTTGGGCTAATCCCAGGCACAAACAGAGTCTGGATGCAGAGTAGGTTGAGAGTAGCTCTGGAGAGAGACTTGAGTGTATTGATTGATGAGAAGCTGAGTGTGAGCCAGCAGTGCACTCATGCTGCCCAGAAGGCAAATTGTATTCTGGGCTGCAACAAGAGGAGTGAGGCTAGCAGGTCAAGAAAAGTGATTCATCCCTTTACTCTGTCCTTGTGAGTCCTCACCTCAAATACTGTGTCCAGTTCTGGTGTCCCTGTCATAAGAAAGACAAAGAGATGTTGGAGTGCGTGCAGAGGAGGGCCACAAATGTGATCCAAGGGCTGGAACACCTCTGTTTTGAGGACAGGCTGAGGGAGCTGGGATTGTTCAGTCTAGAGAAGAGAAAACTCGGCGGGGGGGGGAAACCTTATGGCTGCCTTCTAATGCCTGAAGTGATCTCATAGGAAGGCTGGTGAGAGACTTTCCATAAGGGTGTCCAGCAATAGGACAAGGGGGAATAACTTGAAGCTGAAGGAGAATAGGTTTAGACTGGATCTTAGGAATAAGTTCTTCAGTACAAAGGTAGTGAGACTCTAGAATGATTTCCCAGGGAGGTTGTGAAAGCCTCCAACCTAGGGGCTGTTCAAGGCCAGGTTGGCTGAGGCCTTGAGCAGCCAAGTTGAGAGGCATCCCTGCTCATGGTAGGGATGTCGGAGTAGATATCGCTAAGGTCCCACCCAACCTAAGCTATTCTATGATAATAATAGTAACAATGACAAAATATTAATACCGTTTTCAGAGTTAAAAAAAAAAAAATTAAATTTTGGAAGATGAGTATATCTTTCTCCAAAAGTGTTTTTAAAAATGATTTTTTTCCAATGAGAGTATTCTTAAATTCTCAGCAATATTCAAGCTGATTTTTTTTTCACTGTTATAGAATATGAGAATGGAAAGTTGAAAGAAAGACTTCATACTTTCTTTCTCTCTTATGTTTGGATGGCATTGAAAATCTGAGTGTTTGCCCCTTTGAGATTCCCTGAAAAGTATTTCTTTGTGTTCTTTAAGAAGGAAGAGAGGCTTTTTGCAATACTATCTTTCTTTTCATTTAACAGATCTTGAGTGTTCTCAACAGTCCTGTGGTAGCTCCACTGTGGTAGCACACATTCTGTTTTCTTTCTAAACTGATATAAAATTATTTTGGCTATTATAGCATACCAGAAAATCTGAAACTACATTCCAGAGTATACAGTCTCTGGGCTGAGCCAGTACAGGTGATATCATGGATCGAGGCAAACTGTACTGTGTACATACAGAGAATATTGGTTTTATTCAAAATAAAGAATTAAAGAATTAAAAATTAAGGAATGAATAAAAACCCCACCACAGTCTTCACTTTCAAGGTCTCTGTGATTGACCAAAGGGTAAAGTATAGGAATGAATAGTCTGTGGAAGCAGGAAGATATTATAAGAATAAACACCTCTGGGCAAAATATATGTTTGGTTTTTTTTTAAGACAATTGTTATGAAATCTGGAAGGGCTTCTGAAAATTATTTGGGTTTATTATAATTTAAATCAAGTCTGAAAATTAATTCATGACCACTCTGTAAGATCACTGGCATATTACTGAAAACACTTTCTGCAAAGGGACTTGACAGAAAGCAGAGGAAATGTGCATTGAGAATATGGCAAGTTAGCCTTAGAAATTTAGGGAATAGAACAAATTCCAACCTGGTGTATTGTATTGTATTATTATAATAAAAACCTTAATGAAATTCACTCAAAGTAAATGGACAGAAATTGCAAATACCTCTGAGAGAAGAGGAATAATACAGAGAGAGCTAGACTTATCCAAAATGTGAGACGATAAAAGCAGACACAGGGAAACTGAGGTAATACAGTGAGAAATTAGCTGAAAATCGGAGAAATCTGGAGAGAAGTGTAGCATACTGGAAAAAAAAAAAAAAGATGCTGAAATGAACTTGCACTAACTTTAAAAAAGTCTGGGTTTTTTTTCTCAGTTTGACCCTAAATTTTCATTTTTAAGTGTAGTTGTATGTTTTCTTGAACTAAAACTGAACTAAATGAAATATTTCTTCCCACCATTCAAAATGCTTTAACTTAAAATTGACATGGAATGATGTCTCAATCCACTTCTGCAGGGGACAGGGTTCTTTTATAGATCCTCTGAATGAAATCAAGAAGAAACAGAGTAGTTGGTTGAGAAAAAACATTTTAATTTTATTTTGCCTACATATGCAGGGTCAAAAGTTAGAAATGTAGAAAAGGAAAAAAATCAAGAAATACCAAAAAGAGAGCTACCACTGTGGATCCTAGTGATGTCTTGCAGGTCCTCATGGCCTCAAGCAGTGGGGAGCTCCAAATTTCCTTCTTACCTTCAAGGTTTTATAATTTTTCAAATCTCCTATGTGGTCACAGCTCCTCATTCAGTTGCCATGGTTATGGCACATTCGACTTGTGTCAGCACTGGTCCCGTGGTGATTTGTGTGCTCTTTTGGGTCTAAACTACTGCATCAGTCATCTATGAGGGCCCCATCCTTCAGAAGACCCATAAAGCTGTCACAGTGAGCCCCATCTTGCATTACAACACTCTTGAACGCAGAACCTGTGTCCTTGTCTGATTATTGGTTGCTACAGTCACAGAGCTTGTGGTTTTGTAGATAAGCAGCTTTATTCCTAGGACAATGGTGACACAAACATGACACAAACAAGCTGAACTCCTTAAAAATAGCAAATATTTTAACCTTTGAAACAGGTTTACAGTAAGCTAAACAGGAGCTATGTCACTCAATCACTGTTCTGGTTTTAACCCAGCCAGCAGCTGAGCTCTCACAGTCAAACCAGGGCCTCCTGTGTGGCAGGAGAGAATTCTAACTCATCACCAAAGCAGTGGTCCCAGCCCTTCCCTCTAGGTGGGCAAGATGAAAAAGGATCTGGGAGGCAGAGATGAAATAAGGGAGATTTACAGGTACAGATAATACAAAGGAAAATACTGGTGTATGTCACAACAGGGGAACAGACAAAATGCATACCGGACCCGCAAGTACGCCTGAGCCAAAATGCAAACACCCCCACGTGGAAGCAGGAAAAAAGCAAGACAACCTGGAACAGGAAACTTTACAAGCTGTAGGATAGACTCCAAATCCTATATAACCCTTTTGTCCCCACCTAGCCCTCTCAATTTGCAGTGAGAATGATTTCAGCATGCTATTGAACACTGAATCAGCAGATTCAACTGGCTAAATCTTTGACACAGCACTTCCTTTTTTTTTTTTTTTTTTTTTTTTTTGTAGTAGTGGTCAAATTGTCTTTGCAGAACCATATTGTTGAGATGGGAAGACCTTGGCTTAACCAATCAATCTGGTGCTTTCTTGTTTATTGCAGAGTCAGCACATGACTAGCAGGTGAAACACAGAACTGAAAAATAAATAAAGCAAAGCAAAAAAACTACAAAGACTTGCAGCTTCAGATAACACTGTATTTAGTTCTTCACCTCATGTGTAAGCCATCCTGCCAGGAATCACTGAAGCTGAGTTAACAGCACTACTTTCAGCAGGAAAACTTGGAGTCTTTCATCAGCTACATTTACAGTATCACAATATCGCTAAGGTTGGAAGAGACCTTGAAGATCATCGAGTCCAACATGTCACCACAGACCCCACGACTAGACCATGGCACCAAGTGCCATGTCCAGTCCCCTCTTGAACACCTCCAGGGACGGTGACTCCACCACCTCCCCGGCAGCCCATTCCAATGGCGAATGACTCTCTCGGCGAAGAACTTTCTCCTCACCTCGAGCCTAAACCTCCCCTGGCGCAGCTTGAGACTGTGTCCCCTTGTTCTGGTGCTGGTTGCTAGGGAGAAGAGGCCAACCCCCTCCTGGCTACAACCACCCTTCAGGTAGTTGTAGAGAGCAATGAGGTCGCCCCTGAGCCTCCTCTTCTCCAGGCTAAACAATCCCAGCTCCCTCAGCCTCTCCTCATAGGGCTTGTGCTCAAGGCTTCTCCCCAGCCTTGTTGCCCTTCTCTGGACACGTTCAAGTGCCTCAATGTCCTCCTTAAACTGAGGGGCCCAGAACTGGACACAGTACTCAAGGTGCGGCCTAACCAAAGCAGAGTACAGGGGCACAATGACCTCCCTGCTCCTGCTGGCCATACTATTCCTAGTATTTACTAGTTTGAAAATTTGTGTTTTCTTAGTTCACTGTGGAGTTTAGCTGTGTTCATTGCAAGTATATCCCAGTATCAAGTGATAGCTGAGGAAATAATTTTACAAGGTCACACAGGTGGAATATAAGGAATATATCAATTATTCAGATAAGATATATGAGTCTAACTTACAACCATTCTGGTTCTGTAAAAACTTAAATTTCTATGACAATTATTTGGGCCAAAATTTTTCACTGAAGTCACTAATTTCTCTGATTTTATACTAATTACATAAACTGAAACACAGGATATTAGATATACCATGAAACACAGGATATTGGAGGGTGTCCTTTATTCACAGTGCTAAAATAGTTATTCCCAAGGGATTTGTTAAGTTAATTTTGAAACTGTATCATAATTTTAAGGAACCACTTAAATGTAAATCAAGCAGAAACACCTAGGGGTCCATTAATTTGGGATGATGTGGAAGAAAAAAACAGACATAGTATCTGTTGTTATTTTAAAACAGATATAAGCACTTCACTCTTCATTCATTGCAATTAAATGGTCCCCTAATACCTACCCTTGATGATTCTATTTTACTTAATTGTTTTGTTTCACCAGCTATGGAGAAATAAATATTCTGCATTACTAATCCCATTAGTCCTTTCCGAGGAAAGGTCAGGATAATTAAAGTTTTCAATCGTCAGTATTCTCGCTTTTTTTGGTCAGCTCTTTCATACATTTATGTTATTGTGCACTGTCTTGTTATTTTGCAATTTTAAGGCAATTTCAGCTACCAAGATGAATTTTTTTTTGTATGAAATTTTCCTTAGCAGTGACTTCTGGGCCTCTAGAAAATATGTCTATTTAATAGAACCAATAGCACAGTGTTCGTTTAGAAAAACAGAATGCACTTCTGGCTGGACGTGAGGAGGAGGTTCTTCACCATGAGAGTGGTGAAGCCCTGGAATGGGTTGTCCAGGGAGGTGGTTGGGGCTCCATCCCTGGAGGTGTTTAAGACCAGGCTGGATGAGGCTCTGGCCAGCCTGATCTAGTGTGGGGTGTCCCTGCCCATGGCAGGGGTTGGAACTAGATGATCCTTGTGGTCCCTTCCAACCTGGACTGATACTATGATACACTTCAGTGAAAATCTTTGATACACTTCAGTGAAAATCTTTGATAATACTAACACCATCTAGAGAACCGTGGTATAGATTTATTACACCAGTCTAACTTTTGTTCTTGGACACATCCCTAGACAAGTTCTGCATAGACAATGAAAGCTGAAGATCTCAGATGAGCTGAGTCACACTCCGAAGCAGCCCGTGTTTTAGGGAAGTGGCTAACATTAGATGGGATGAATTCAGGTGAAGGTACTCAGTCACAAATTCCAAGAAGTAAACTCTAACATTTAAACAAAACCTTCTATTTCCTAAACAAAAGCTCCTGTGACTGAGAGCATGCAAACGTGCTCAAATATGCATGTGAAAGCTGTCTAACAATGTGAGAAAATGAGTAGATAAACAGATTATTTGGAAAAAAATCACAAGTCATGATGTCAAGGGTTAGGGCTGGGCCAGCCACTAAAAGGTGTCAGATGCTCTCTATTGATCGCTCTTGCTTCCCAAAGGGGAAGAGAAAGAAGGTAAGGAAGAGAGACTTATGGATTGGGGGGAAAAACCAACAACCCTAACACTGCTTTAACTAAAATAATAACATTAAATATATGTCAAACATAAAGAAAACCAACATCAAATCCAATCCTCCTGATGGCATTTACATCACTGTCACCACTGATCATGTAGGCAGGCACTAGGTAGAAGTCCCAGACTAGGCTTGTGGCAGACAGGAACTGGATACAGGAACTGAATTCTGGAACTGGATTCAGGAACACATGGATTAAGATTGAAAGCAGAACAGAGTCCTCCTTGGTCAGCAGCCTTTAAAGATGAGACTTTACCATTGTTCCTCAGCTTTATACTGAATATGAAACATATGGAATGGAATGCCTTGGTGGTCACTTTAGGGTCACCTGTCCTGTCCACTTCTCCCCACAAGTGTGGCCTTTTCTGTGCCACTCAATGTAGTACTAACACAACATTTATCAGTGACACTGATCTGCATACTAATCTTTGGTACTAACTAGAAGCATTGAGAATTATCTCTACTAGAAGCAGATGCTGTCTGCAAAAACATGCTGTTAGCTTCAGAAAGTGCAGTTATTTAGAAGAGCTTTTTCTGAAAAGTAAAATCACTAAACAGAGTTAGTTGCTTTCTGACTCAAATCAAGACACATGGTAAAATATATTTCTTTTTGCTAGACAGATTCTAAAAACTAAACACTATTGCTCTCAGATCAAGTTTCATTTTCCTCCAGCTGCCTGATAGTTCCTGTATCTTCGTACCTGGAGTCCCCTGTGGAACTGCTCCTTAAAGCTCTGATCTGTAAGATTATCAGCCAATTTGACATTGTGTGAATCATACACACTATGAAAACTTCATTTTCTGGTTGGAAGAGCTTGATTCTACTGTGCTGGCATTTCTAAGATCAGAATGAGAAACTAAGCAGAGTAGGAAATGAAAAGATTTCTTATCCTTGTGTTTAGCCAAGATCCTGAGTATATTTGTAACTGCTTTTAAAGAATCTAGTTTTTCCAAGGATTATTTCTATGTTCTTAGTCATATCAGAGTGGGCAAATATGGAATAAAATACAAAAAACCCATGGGTGTTTAAGTATGGTGGCCTTCTATTAGGAGGATGAAATTAATTCTGGCAAGAAGGGGAAACCAAAAATATTTTTGGCTCTTGCTGTGGCTTTAATTTCAATAGCTCTTTATCTTAGTTTTTTCCATAGAAACTCCCAACAGAAATCTGCATGATGAAATGGAGCCTCCTGAAACCATGCCAAAACAGAGAAGGCAGACATATTGATATCACTACTTAATTCAGCCAGATTATTTTGGTTGACTGCAGGGTACAGATGTAAGAATGAAGACATTGCAAATATGATTCCTATGATTAATGGCCTTGCACTTTCTGCTACTTCTCTTATTTTATAACTCCTGAGGGGAGGCAAGTAGAGGCTTGATCTGCGACTCTCATCAGACTGTACAAACTTAATGACCTGCTGTTCTGGTATTTATAAGAAGTTAAAGTATGCACATACATCCATGTGTACAGATCAGTAGGGACATATGACTTAGTAATACCAAAAGTGTGATAATAATAATAATAAAAATAAAAAAGAAGTCAAACAAAACCAAACCATCAATTTCTAGCAAGAAAGGCAAAAGTACATCTTTGCAGCTACTGGCTTTTAGTGACTGAAATGTATTGAGATAGTAGTTAATTATCATTATCACAAGGGAGTACAGAGTAGAATGTGTTAACTGCATTTTTCTTAAAAGGTTCAAAGATAGTAGATCCTACAGATTCAACACTGAAAAAAAGTAACTCAAATACTACAAGAGTTCATTGGACACGGGAGTGGGGAAAAAGGAAGAGGCGGACAAAAATTCTACACTGTGAACTGCATGCCCTGGTGGCTTCCAAGGAGAGTGTCACAGGTCCATAGCTCTTCTGTGATTGTCATGAGTATGTGGTAGCTCATGGCATTCACAGAATAGAATGAGCAGGGGTGGAAAAGAGATTTAAAATCCGCAAGTCCAACCATCAACCCAACACTACGAAAACTTATTGCTAGTTACTTGAGAGGAGACCAACAGCCACATCACTACAACCTCCCTTCAAGTAGGTACAGAGAGCAATAAGGTCTCCCTTCAGCCTTCTCCAGACTAAACAATCTCAGCTCCCTGCTTATCTTCATATTGCATCTTCTCATCGTCCATCACATGCTTCTGTGTCTCCCACCTATCCTTTTTGTGAAGTATAATCTTGTATTTGGATATGACACTACTTTTCAGTTACAATGTGCAAGAAAACAAAACTGCATAATTCTTAAATCAGAAAAAAATTGAATTCTTTATCCCTATTTTGAGCCCCTCAGACCCAGAATACGTGGCTTTGCAACTGCGTTTGCTTTTTTTAAACCAAAAGACAGAGACCTATTACTCAAGTATATATATAATGTCTTCATGTTTTTATATGTATGTGACCTAGAGGAGAGATGTAAGTATGTTGCTAAATATTCATACTGATAAGAATGGACTGTTCTGAATCAGACACAAAAATGATTTAAATTTGCCTTTAAGAGCCAGAAAACAAAAATCACCCGAGGAAAAACAGACACACACACATACCCATTAGATGATGTTAGCCCATACAAAGTGTCCTGGATAATTTGGTTTGATTTTTGTATTTAAAAATGAAGATGGTTTTGAGGAAATCGATAGCAGTTTGCCTCCAGTGCAGGCTTCAGTGTATTAGTGTGGCTGTGGTAGGTGAAGTTTGGTGTGACCCTGGTAAAACTGTTTTCTACGTGTTTAAGGTCATCACATTGAGATTACGTGCAGCTAAGAAGTGATAAAACATGTTGGGCTTCCTAGATCACGTACAGAACTTCAGGGGACCTATTAGTTCTAATTTGTTTTGCACATTCAAGCATAAGTTTTAAAAGCAAGATTTCCCTGTGATCTATATTATTGATCACTATCATTGTGCAGTTATTTAGAAACACTGAAGCGCTGGATATTTCACTTATTGATTTGTTAAGAGCTTTTGGAAATTTTTCATTTCAGCAGTTTTTGATCATGCAGGATGTCCTTGAAGAGACATCACAGGAAACTTGAAGATGGTAATTCCATTTTAGACTTTTTCAGATAGCTTCGGGCTACCATCTCAGGTGGCTTGCCATTACGGGCCACTTTAATTTGAAACCAAATATGTGTTCTGATATGCCCCTTTGAAGTAAAGAGAGCAAAGTCTATTTCTTTGCATTAGCCATTTCTGTTGTTTGGGCCACTATAATTTCCTCCTCTTTATTCTGGGGCGATATTTTATAAATTCTTAACCGTTGTCGCAAAAGCAGGTGATGGTTGCACCAATCACTATACCATGGATCTGTAGAACTCATCTGATGAAAGACAGGCAGAAATCATGGAATCAGAGTCATAGAATGGTCTGGGTTGGAAGGCACCTCCAAAGGTAATCTCATCCAACCCCCTCTACAGTAAGCAGGGGCATCCTCAACTAGATGAGGTTGCCCAGAGCCCTGTTGAGCCTCACTTTGAATATCTCCAGGGATGGGGCCCCAACTACCTCCCTAGGCAACCTCTTCCAGTGTTCCACTACCCTCATGGTAAAGAGCCTTTTTTTCCTATCACTGCAGGCCTTTGTAAAAAGTCTCCCTCCATCCTCCTTGTAAACCCCGTTCAGGTACTGGAAAGCTGCTATTAGGTCTCCCCAGAGCCTCCTCTTTTTGCAGCTGAACAACCCCAGCTCCCTCAACCTATCTTTGTAGCAGAGGTGCACTGTATGTTATAGAAAAAAAATATTTCTGAAGTGTTCAGCAGTGACACGATTAGCTAAAATGTTTTAAAAATAAAATAAAACTGCAGAAGGTTCTGATAACAAAGGCCAAGGCTTCACATTAGCAACAAAGTAAGTCTAGAGCACTGCCTTGGGTTTAAGGAGCGAGACAGAGCTCTTTAACCCTTCTCAAAGGAGTTAAAATACTCCACACAGGATTGTATAAAATTGAAAGTTTAAATGGAAATGCTATTCATTATTTCATATTACTGTGCAAAGCATATAAAACACACAAATCCATAACACATATGACATACTGAGGAAAACCTCCCTTAATACCCAGACCTAAGTGCTCTTTTCTCCCCCACCCCATGCCTCCTACATTAGGCCCAACCAGGCCAGAATTGCATAGGAAAAATTAGCCAAACTGCTCAAAGCCACAGACAGCCCCAAAATCCTCCCCCAGATACTAGAGATAAAAGCTCACATGCTCCCTGGAGAAAAGAGAAGGGAGAAAAGAGAGAGGAGTCGGCTTGACAGCCAGTTTACAAAGAGATACCAGAATTATGGGATAGGAAAACAATTTACACTTTCTGGTCCTTCCATGGACATTTCTGGTCCTCCTGGAGGTCTTCAACTCTGTGGTTCTTAAAAGAATCCTGCCTCAAACCATAATAGGCACGCAGGAAATAAATCATCTTTTTCTATAGTGTTTGATTTGGGTTTTCATCTTCTGATGTTTTTCTGGGACGAACCTCTGTAACGCAGTTAGATGTAATTGGTCAGTACACTTTGGTCTCTGACAGAGGCATTGTAAGGTAACAAATTAGGCACTTACTCAATAGAAACAAGAAAATGGGTTTTTCTGGGGAAATTGTATCATACTTCTTGAAAGTATGACAAGCTGTACTGAAACTTCATTGAAAAGTAGTTTCTGCCAGTCTAATAGCTAGTTAACCAAAGTGGTTGTGCCTTAGACAGGACACTATTAGATGGTTCCCCTGACAACTGTATCTAAGGACACAAATAGTCATAGATGTCATCTTTAAATCCTTACTGATGAGGATGGCAATGTTCAGTGATACTAGCATGCACTGTTTTCATGTGGAAAGACATATATAGCAAAACAGAGCACACTGCAGTCAGTAATACATTTATCTCTGGAATACCAAGACTGAGATTTATACATCAGGTAATTACTTGCAAGGCTAAGCTGCTGCTGAATAGTTGTTTATTCACTTATGAGAAATCATGAGAACAGTTTATAAATAAGATGTGATTCTCTTCATTGCAATCAATACTTCACAGACTCCTGGAGTCACCTATGTAAGACTCTATGTCATGTTCAGTTCTTTACATATAAGTTTAAATTCGTCATGAACAAGAATGCAGAAGCATGTCACATGAGAATCAAACACCCAGCCTTCAAAGCCCTTTACTAGCATACCAAAAACATCTCAGTTAGTATCTCTGTCATGAGCTGGAGGTAACCAATGACTTCACACCTAGCCTACCTGCTCACACCTGATACCTACAAGTTCTTAATTTATCTGCTTTTCCCACTTCCATTCTCTATATTAATGAAAGTTTATTAATTGCATAATGCATATTAGCTAAATAGTATTTGTTTGCTTGTGTTTGCATTGCCATTTTTCCAAACTGCTCCCTAGCCTGAGAGCAATGCATTCATATACACACTATAACAATACACAGTCTAGTAAGGTAAGAACTCATCAAAATAATTTCCATACAAAACAAATCAATATGCAAATAACATGTCCCACTCCATCTATTTAGTCAATACCCTGAGCAATCTAAACAGCAGTTGCATGCCCTTTGAATATAAATGAAAGGAAACAGCTGGTGATATACACTAGTACAGGGGTAAACTTTTTCCATAATGGATTTTCTTTTATCATCAAATTGCTCACAAAGTACTTTTTAATTTGGCTATGCTCAAGTCATTCAAACTTTCATAACAGTGAGAAATTACCTGTAGTACTGATCCCCACACACATGAACCACCAGTGCTCTCTAAACAGCTGTATTGATAACTGATCTCTGGGGAAAAAAATGTTGGTTTTGACATCTTACATGCAAATATTTAAGAGCTAGTGTCCTTGAGATATAGTTGGGCCACAGAGCTTTGTGGAAGTATATTGAGGATTAATCAGTCCAGTAATCATAGTAACAGCTTTTAGCCATGTACAAACACAAGCTTCCCTGATGGCCACATTTGAATTGAAAGCTCTGCCAAAGCATTGCTGCAAGCATTAGGATACCCTAGGGAAAGAAGCTGGGACCTACATTCAACCTTTCATTTGGTTTCTCCCTCCATACATTTCCTCTACTATAACCTCAGATATACCATCAAGAAAAAAATTAACTCCCAGGCCCAATCACCACATACCAACAATCAAGAATTATAGGTACGAGAAAGGGAGCCAACTTGCCAACAGCCTGATGGTATGGTATCGTCTCCAAATGTGATGTAGGTGTGCAAGCCCTCTGTGGGAGTTTTAGGCTGATGCCTAAGAATTTTTCCACAGATCTTGAGTAGAAAGGGGTAGAATTACCATTGGATGCAAAAGAAAAATAATGATAAGGTCTAATAACTAACATAAAGTAAGTTGTATAAACTACTTTTTTTCTCTCTTTCTTGGCTTCTTCACTCTGGCTGATACTAGCTGATGGCTGTTGCTGACTTTGACTGCATTTTTTGTGGCTAAGTACTAACAAGCTACTCTCTGCTTTTCTCTTCTCTTTTCTCTTTTCCCTTGTACAGGGGAAAAGGGGGCAGAGAGGGGGAAGCTATTGGTAACCCCCTGGGTTTGTCCAGGGATGTTTTTATGTTCTTTATAAATTGTAAATATAGGTTAATATTGTATATTTTGTACATATTCATTGCATTTCATGTTTCTAGATTGTAGTTTGCTTGTGTATATAGCTTCATTTCCTTCCAACTGGGCTGGTCTGGCAAATTTTTTTTTTGGGGTAATTCTCCAAATTAGTTGGGGATTAATTTCAACCCACCACACCACCACACCCTGAAATTCCTCTGAGGTACACTCAGAGACTCCTGAGCTGAAATCTTTCTGAAATCACTAGGAAAAAAAGTACTGAATTTACCTTTTTCTATTTTTGGTTGTGGCTTTTATTTGTTTGTTTGTTTGTTTCATTTCTTGCCAGACATTCGCCTTTTCCTCATAGCTATGTGGAAAATGACTCTTAAATGTGAAGAGGCACACATCAAAGAAATGCCTAGATATCACCATTGGGAGATGCTATATGATTAGTTATAGAATTCTGGGATAGCAAGATAACATCTAGTCCATTCTCCTACTCCGAGACACGTTCAAGAGTATTTTACAGGTCACTCCAGATTCCTTTTATGCCACTCATGGACAGATCTCTCAATGTTTCTTGCTGTGAGACCCTGAGTTTTGGTTGTCTCAAACAGCGCCACTGAAGGGCGGCTGTGCACATGTCACTCTGCACAGCTCTGGTGCCCTCAGCCCACGCCTGCCGCGTGGTTGGTGAGGGGAAAATGGGGAACTTCTGTGGAAGCAGGAGGGAGCAGGGGGCCAGAGGAAGCCGTCACCGCTCTATTCGTGCTGCTCCGCTCCCACCACCACGCCGCATTGCCTACTTTGCACAGCCCCAGTCCATACCACTCTGTTCCCGACGCTGCCTGCATGCCTGGAGGGCTTTGTGGCAGGCAGCCTGTAGCACTGGTCCCACACCAGTCTGTTCCCATCGCTGCCTGCATCCCCGAGAACAGCCACGTGGCATGACCCTTCTTCTCACTGCCGGTGGTCTGGAGAAGATAATATGGCACAGCCCTGCTTCCCTTCTGCTGCCAAGAAACTTGGAACTGCTCCTGTGACAATATCACCATTTTAAAGCCAGGGAAATGATGATATCCCTCCTCTTTGATAAATAGTTTTCCCACTGCTTTTCTTTCCCATTTTCCCTCTGCTCTGGTCCAATCTACTAAATCCAGTTCATCAGCTGTTTGCCTTAGTTTTGCCTTCATTTACTCCAAGGGAATTGTTTAAACCTTAGCATGACCACCCCCCATCCCTGCTGACCAGGGTTTGTAAGGGGTCATTGGTGGGGTTGTGACACTTGCTAGTGAGTGAGCTAGTAAAAAAAAACTTTATTTTGCTAGCCAATCTTTAATTTTTCCCAGGGTTGGTTAAGCCTTACTACCTCATATCTTACTCTGCATGGCCATAGAGTCCATATGAGCCTAACTTTATTCATAGGAGTATTTTATATATTTCAATATTGTGAAACATACACCCAGCCCTATTCCCGCCCCCCTCCCTCCTTTTTTTTTTAATGCTTTGTAAAATTGATTCATTCATTTTTCCATATAGGCCATGGGGTTTTTTTTCTTAATGTTCTAAATAATTTAAAAGCTAGGTAGTTTATTAACCTTTTTTTTTTTTTTTTTTAATTAAGATTTTGTTCTTTGTCTTTTTTAAAACTTCCTATTCTTTGTGAGTTTGTCTGGCTTTTCTCTTAGTAGAGGATTCTTCTTAAATACCATGGTTTGTTTTCAGCTTCATCGAATATTATCTCTGTTTTGGAGGTATTTCTCCAAATTATCAGATAACTTCAAATTGGACCCCCTTTTAATGGTGTTGGAGATTCCTTTCACCTTTGGTCCCACCTGTGGATTTGGGAAGAAAATCATTGTCCATCATCCTAAATGTTAGCGCTGGTGTGGTAGTGCACCCAAACCCATTCTTTCCCCCTCCCCTTGCAGAGTCAGGATGGGAGAAAGAGAAAAAGTGTGGGAAAGGGGCAGGAGAAGGCACTTTACCCTCCTAGTTGGGGGACACACGGACCCTTCCCTATGCCATGTGCTAGGACTTCACGCTGGGGGACAAGCTTGTGATGCTATAGGCTGAGCTTCCCGCGTTTTTGGTGATGCGGCAATATTAAGAGGAATGAGTCAAAAAGCACGTGCTCTTCCCTTGCTGCAAAGAGCTCCCCTTGCCGCAAAGCGCTCCCTCGCTCTCGCTCGCTCTGGCTTTTTTCATCATGCACGGGGATTATAAACTGCAGTTCTGGAAGGAATTTCCAAGGATAGGAGACTGTAAGAGGAATTCTCACGGCTACCAATGTCTCCTTGTGAGTAAAACTGGAATATTTCCTAGAGTCTCTGGGGAAAGCCCTCTCTTATTAGTGGGGATATTCACTGCTTGTGGAGTCATCTTTTTCCAAGTACTGTTTCTTAAACTGCTTTGTTACTGTTTTTATATATTGTGAAGATATTTCCAACCGAACACCAAATCTGTAAATTTTCATAACTTTGTACATAGTTGTATGAGGGTGGGATATAGATTAAATAATGATTTGTATTTTTATTAATTCCCCACCTCACTCACTCTTTATTTCATAACAGCTGGTATTGCGTATTACCAAGTCCAGAAGGGAATCTCATGTGCCCCTCCTTGATATGTCCTCTAGTTTAACAGAATCCAATAATCACTCTTTGACTGCAGTTTTGAGCAGTGATGCACTCACCCCATAATAATTTTATGGATTATGATCCATGTATAACTGTGATTAAGACATTGCTTATGGTCTTAAATTAGACTTTAAAAGTCTCAAGACTGGCATTTTCATTCTTCCTTATCCCTACTTGTGATAGTACTATTAGCCCAAATAAAGATGCCATGTAAGCTATCCGTCTTAACCTAAGCTGATTTCATTTCAGTAAAACCTAAATTCATATTTCCCTGGATTTATAATGATGACTTCAGGAAAATTCTAACATCTAAACACTTGCAGATAGCTACATAATAATGACTCCATTTTATCTAGCCGCTTGTTTTGTACTATTTTGTCATCAGAGGAAAATTTTAAACAACGTTATTCCTTAATACTAAAAAAGAAACTGAAATGCTACTGCACAATATTTCTGAGGCTGACAATAAAGGAATGCTGATAAGGAAAACACATTTAGTTTAAATCACTTTGATGGTTCAAACACCCAAGGATAGATTTTCCACAGCAGCAAAGCACTGCAGAGACTTCAAGAATGTGATGACTTTGGCAGAACTGGGAGAGAACAGGTGACCAAGTTCTGGGAAAGGCTTTCCTACGTGCCAAGGCAGCTGCTTCCTAGTTCTCACTCTCCTTTTCTGCCATGCTTGACTCCTCCATAAGGGATGGTATCAGTGTGCCGTTTTCACCTCACTGGGATGGGGGCAGGCACAGAAGTCATCTGCAAATTTCCTTGGCAGAGCAGAGCAAAACACATAGTCAAGATCAGCCCTGCACTTACATTTAGCTTCCTGGCTTGGAGAGCTGTGAAAGGAGTGGCAAATAGCTAAATGCAGTCTTCAAATACTTCAGATTGATTGAGCAAGTAATTTCCCATTACTTCTGTGCATGTGGCCAGCTGTTGTCATCCGGCTACAGCAGTGTAGCTGAGAGAACCTCGCTGCAAATTAGCTGTAACTTTTGCTCTGGCCCTGCCTATAGCCCAATGTCCATGGTTTTCTGCAGACCACCTTTCTTATAAGGACTCTGCAAATGATAACTAAACTTCCTTCCCAGCCAAAGTCACCACCCCAATATGTTACTAGTAGTCTCAAATATGTCATCTCACAAATAAACCTGAACATTTCACCAAAATGTTGTGAAACGTTTTTAATGAGCCCACAAATGAGAGAAGTTTAATATCCTGTCACACTGATACAACAGGTTAGCAAACTGATGAACATCAGAAAACCAGTAAGCTTTGATGATATTTGTCCAGATTGCCTGGAAGCATTTGGGAATTCTAGTGACTCTGTTGCAAAGAAAAGTGAGTCTGTACTGGAAAAATGAAGCAGTCAGAGCTCCAGCATGTGCAATCATTTGCTTCTGACTCCAAAACCATAGAATCATAGAATCAGTCAGGGTTGGAAGGGACCACAAGGATCATCTAGTTCCAACCCCCCTGCCATGGGCAGGGACACCCCACACTAGATCAGGCTGGCCAGAGCCTCATCCAGCCTGGTCTTAAACGCCTCCAGGGACGGGGCCTCAGCCACCTCCCTGGATAACCCATTCCATGGCTTCACCACTCTCATGGTGAAGAACTTCTTCCTCACGTCCAGCCTGAATCTCCCCACCTCCAGCTTCATTCCGTTGCCCCTAGTCCTATCACTACCTGAGATCCTGAGAAGTCCCTCCCCAGCCTTTCTGTAGGCCCCCTTCAGATACTGGAAGGCCACAATGAGGTCACCTCAGAGCTTTCTCTTCTCCAGATTGAACAGCCCCAACTCCTTCAGTCTGTCCTCAAAGGAGAGGTGCTCCAGCCCTCTGATCATCCTCGTGGCCCTTCTCTGGACATGCTCCAGCACATCCACATCCCTCCTGTAATAGGGGCTCCAGAACTGGAGGCAGTACTCCAGGTGGGGTCTCACCAGAGCTGAGTAGAGGGGGAGAATCACCTCCCTTGACCTGCTGGCCACACTTCTCCTGATGCAGCCCAGGGTCTGATTGGCTTTCCGGGCTGCAAGTGCACATTGAGAGCTCATGTTGAGCTTCTCATCCACCAGCACCCCCAAGTCTCTCTCCTCAGGGCTGCTCTCCAGCCAGTCCCTGCCCAGCCTGTATTTGTGCCTGGGATTGCCTCGACCCAGATGCAGGACCCTGCACTTGGTCTTGTTGAAGCTCATGAGGTTGGCTTGTGCCTACCTCTCTAGCCTGTCAAGGTCCCTCTGGATGGCATCCCTTCCCTCCAGCGTGTCCACTGCACCACACAGCAACATACAAATGAACTAAATGTTCATTATAAAAAGAATAGTAAAATTTAAAGTGAGAATAGTATGCACCTAGAATCACCAGAATTTCTTTAAAGAAAAAATATTCACTGACATGTTTATTGGTATTGTTTCAGTATGTGGTAAACAAACAAACAAGCAACCCCCAAACAACCCAACAACAACAAAAAAAACCCCAAACCACCTAGAAATCCTCTAAATGAGGATTTCCAAAGGAATACTTTTATTTAACATTTATATGTTTGGTGGGGTTTTTTTTGAACACAATGTAATTGCTCTACTAATAACTAGGTCTATGCTCTGTTGCACCCTTCATAACTAAATATCTAAGCAGGGACAACAAGCTTCATTACCCCTTGAAGTAATTCCTAAAATAACTCTTAAATAATCTTTCTGGGAGTACATATATCATGAACAAAGAAGTTGATGATGTAATTTAATTACAGACAATTCACTGCAGTTCCAGTAAGGTGGTCTACAGATCTCATTCACAGGTTTTCAGCAATGATACTGTGCTGTTTTGTCTAGGATGACCCTAGTAAAAAAAATCATATGTTCTCTCAGCACACATGTTTCTCTCACACAGGTCTCTGAATTGGTGTAACATCATACAGAGCTGGAAGACAAAATTAACAATAATCTGTTTATACTGTTTCTTCCTGCTACATGCCCGTATGTCTCATCCTCCCAGTACTGCCTACCCATGCCTCCTGGCATCAGCTTCAAGGAGGAAATTTTATGATGCCCCAGTTAATTAAATCTATTTGAAAGCCTTTCATTTGAGTAATAATCCAGTTTGAGATGAATGGTTGAAAAGAATGGACAATTTCTCAGTAAGGGGAGGAGGAATTATGGAAAAACAGCCCGAAATACGAACAGAGAATTTGGGACAGGGTCCAGGCAGCACAAAAATAGATTATTGGAGGTGGTAGCAAGTGTGGGGAGAAAGAAGCATGAGAGAAAGTCAAAAGAAATAGTAGCATGTAATGATCACCTTCCTAAAACACGTTACATCATGAAATGTCAACTTTAAACCTTTATTAGTTTATCATTGCTTTTATATTTTCTAACTTTATCCAGATGAGCCTGACAAATAGAAAAAAAAAAAAAAAACTAGACTAAACTAGACTAGACTAGACTAGACTAGAATAGACTAGAATAAACCAGGTTGGAAGAGACCTTCAAGATCATCACGTCCAACTCATCATTCAATACCACCTAATCAACTGAACCCATGCAACCAAGGACCCTATCAAGTCTCCTCCTAAACACCTCCAGTGATGGTGTCTCCACCACCTCCCTGGGCAGCTCATTCCAATGGGGAATCACTCTCTCTGCGAAGAATTTCTTCCTAACATCCAGTCTGAACCTCCCCTGGTGCAGCTTGAGACTGTGTCCTCTTGTTCTGGTGCTGGTTGCCTGGGAGAAGAGACCAGCCCCTGCCTGTCTACAACCTCCCTTGAGGTAGTTGTAGACAGCAAGAAGGTCTCCTCTGAGCCTCCTCTTCTCCAGGCTAATCAACCCCAGCTCCCTCAGCCTCTCTTCATAAGGCTTGTGTTCCAAACCCCTCACCAACTTTGTTACCTTTCTCTGGACACGTTCCAGCAAGTCAACATCTTTCCTAAACTGAGGGGCCCAGAACTGGACACAGGGCTCAAGGTGTGGTCTAACCAGTGCAGTGTACAGGGGCAGAATGGTGAAGAGGAGGTCAAGCATAGCCTTACCCCTGGTAGGCTTGTGCAGCATCTGGGATAAGAAGCTGTCCTCCATACACTCTAAGAACCTCCTAGACTGCCTCCTCTCTGCTGTGTTGCGTTCCCAGCAGATGTCAGGCAGGTTGAAGTCACCCATGACAACAAGGTCTGGAGATCTTTAGACAGCCTTTAGCTGCCTGTAGAATGATTCATCAACTCTTTCATCCTGGTTGGGAGGTCTATAAGAGACTCCAACCAGGATGTCAGCCTTGTTGGTCTTCCTTCTAATTTTGATGCACAAGCGCTCAACCTGATCATCCCTGATCTCTAGCTCAATGGCGTCTAGTGCCTCCCTGATGTACAGAGCCACCCCTCCACCCCTTCTTCCTTGTCTGTCTCTCCTGAAGAGCCTGGAGCCATCAATTGCAGTGCTCTGGTCATGTGAGTCATCCCACCACATCTCTGTGATGGTGACTACATCATAACTTCCCTGCTGTAACAAGGCTTCCAGTTCCTCTTGTTTGGTGCCCATACTTTGTGCATTAGTGTACATGCACTTCAGCTGGGCTGCTGGTTTCACCCCTGGCTCTAGCTTATCACCCCCAGAGTCCTGCATGGGGGGACTGGTTTCAGCCCCTTCCCCCTTCAAATCAAGTTTAAAGCCCTGAATATATATATATATATATATATATATATATATATATAACTTTCCAGATTTTTGTGGATTGCTGGATATATAATATTTTGTTCTGTTAGAAGAAAAAACTGTTAGCATGAGTAAAATTGATATTACTTGTTCTTCTCTTTGGTTTAGATTGAGTTTTTCTTTCCAGAAATACAGGGATTTTGTTTTAAAGTTTTAGGTGTTTGGTTTGGTTTGGGTTTTTTTCCCTCCTTTATAGAGCATACCAATTTTGATTGTATGATGCTACTATACCAAACTGTAATTTAAAGATTTTGTTCCTTCTGTTGTGTAGTATGGCTGTGAAAAGGATAGGTGTAGACCAGCAGGAAGGAAAGAAAACACATTTGTTTTTACCCAGACTGAAATACTGAGAAACAAGGAGCAGGTAGTTTCCAAGCTAATCACTACCACCCACCTACAAATATGGCTGAGAAAGAAAATCTTCCTAAAATTGCTCATCTGCAGATCTTCACATGAAGGGCAAGTGAACTCTGAGACAGATGAAATATTAAAGTGTTTATACAGAGATGTGGTGCCTAGTTTTGCCAAAGGAAAAGAAAGCACATTTTTACTTTCATCAAGGTATACTGTCAATGTCATGCTGGTCAAAACTGCTTCACCCTCTGTGCTGTTCATTGATTTCTTTATCATTTATCCTCCTGCAGATGTTGTAATCTGCTTTAATTAGGTAGAAAGCCCTTTGGACTTCTTTTTGTCTTACAGCGGCTTGCAGTTTTCCTATTCAAACTCTTCCTAACTTCCACAAACCGGGTTTGTTCAGTCAAAAAGCCTGGATGTTTTTCTTAACTAAAGTATTTGTAGTTAGTCCTTTCCTTTTCTTTACTCCAGTTTCTTCTTCCACAGCCCACCCCTACCAATGCACCTCTTGGTAGCTGTCAAAAATGTCTTTCTGTCCAGGGGAGTAGGAGAAGGAATAAATCTTCACAGTCAGACAAAATGTCTTGTCCCGCTGCCTTCGAAAGGCAGAAGTTCACACAATACATTCTGCCACATTGCTTTATAAATGCTGCAATTTATCAAGAGCAACATATTGACAGATTCCCATCAGGTGTGCCAGGGTTCACAGAAGCTGTAGAAATTCTTCATGTTGCTTAGAGAAAGAGAACTCTCTTTTTTGAATGCAAAAGATCAAAAAAGACAACGCTTCCACTTTGTTCTCATTTAATTTCCTACCATAAACAAATTTTGTTGTCCAGTGCAAGGTGAGTAATCTCAGATACTTGCAAACTACTGGGGAAAAAATCAATATATGGGAAAAAGTAATGTGGACTTCAAATAATTTCTGGGTGGAAGCATTTTCTCTTTGAGAAGAATTGCCTTTCTTCACTATCTGCATTTCCCCTCTGTGGACACATTCCCTCCTCTCATTATCTTCAGAATCAAAGGCTAGTCATTCTCCATTTGTGTCTTTGCCCAGTATTAGGTCTGTGTCTTTTGACTTCCACAATAGCTGGTGGAATTGATCAATTTTTCAAGCATAAGACATGCATTATAAACAGGATCTTTTCCTTCCATCTACTCAAACATCTCTCAGAAAAGTAACCTGAATAAAAAAAAGGTGAATTGCTTTGTTGACATGATGGAAAACAAGAGAAAAATGGAAAGGGACTAATGGCTGGGCCTCATACACTTTTCTCTTCCTTTCTTTCATTGTGCTAGAGAGCTGTTTCTTTCAAAACACGAGGCCAACAGCAAGAGGGAATTGCTTGTGATTTGCAACTGGCCCTGCCAGCTGTTCACAGATGTGCCAGGAAAGGCAGACACGCTGACACCAAGTAGCAGCATCCTACATGGGTTCTTACATGAAAAAGTGAAAGAGAATTATTATGTGACTCTCTTGAAAGGTGTGAAGCCAAGGGACCTGTTTACAAGTAAGTCTTCTATGCATTGAGAGCAGTGTCAGTTTTTAACATTGCCTGTACACCTGTTGCAGAGCTGCAGCAACAGAAATATCTGGGGGTGCTCAGCCAGAACAGCCAGGAGAACAATGTCATGCTTTTGCTAGGGCTGGTGGGTGGTAATGAGGAGCAGTTGGCTGGGACTCAGGAGCAGCTCCCATAATGCTTAAGTCCAGCCTGCTGTCCTGCATCTCCAGGATGTGGAGATCTCAGCCTGCAATTGGTGCTCCTCTCCTCACAGTTGGGCAAGAAAGCAACTAATTGGCTTGCAAGGCGCTACCCCAAGGAAAAGCACCTTTTGGGAAGCAGATGCTGAGAATTACTCTAAATAATATTCTTCTTTTTCTACTCTCCCTTTAATAACACGTAATTAAGACAAAAAGGTTATTGGTTGCAACAGAGGGCAAAAACTCATGCTACATCAAAAAGCTGAATTTAAATTTTATGGCTGGGATATGATCTGTGTTTTATTAGAAGCCTTTTTGAATTCTGTAGAGGCTATAACTGCTACCAACACACTCCTGGCAAAATTTCTGCAGATGTTCAGAAAGGGGCGAAGCAAGAGAAAATGTAATTCTTTCTTACATGTAATTAGAGAGGCCAATGTTTTAATAATATCCTGCATTTTAGTTTAATGTAAGATTTATATTATAGCCATTTCCAGGTAGTCTTACTTTGACAGACGGCATCAAAACTAAGTAAAAGCAATGCACACTCTGGTCTCACCAGGAGAGAAATGAACCCACCCAGTCAAGCTCGTATCCTGCACTGAAACAGCCAACTATGCAATTCTTCACTTAGAATGTACAGCCATTCATATTTAACTAAACCAGCAATTCTTTTACAAGCTTTTTATTCATAGATTTAGTAGAGCACCCACAAGGAAATCTGAGCAGTCACATCAGTTTTGCAGGTAAAATTCCAGACTCAGGAGGCTTTTTGTTGTTGGCTATGTTATTGTTGCTGTCGAGACTATTATTTTGCTGGCATTACCATCTGTAAACAGTTTCCAAACCAGCATTTGCATCAACAAAAATTATTTTGGAGAAACCAAGGTAGTTTAATTATTTGGATAAATATTTTATGGAGAAATTATAAGCTAAGCACTAACCATCTTTCATGACCCAAATATCAGGTTTTAAAAAACATGAACCTTAATTCATATTCAAATATCTAAACAAATCTTGTTTTCAGAAGTACTGAGGATGCAGTATTTCCCACTAATTTCCCTAAGCACTGCCATTCTAAGAATTCAAATACACACTTTTAAGGAGAGTTTATCTATTGACAAGTTCTCAAAACTGACATTTTCCTACAAAAGATTTTTATGCTCCCTCAGAAATGTTTATCTGCTCCATATCCAGCCTGCTACAACAGCTCCCAGCAAAAATCTATTGCAGTGCAACTGCTTTAGGATCTTCATTGCACGGCTCCACTATTTCCTATATTGATACATCTGGAACAGGCTTCACCATGTGCTTGTCTGAATAACTGTTCCTCTGGTATCTCACTTGTGAGGCTGCAGCTCACGCTGTGTCCAGCTATCCCTAGTGTGAGTTTGGCTGACACTGTAACAGGTTAACCTGACTGTCTCCCTCCAACACAGAAATGAGGGAAAAGTAGCACACAAAAAAAAACCCACTCTGGTTTGAGATAAAGAATTGAGATAAAAGGAGTTTAATATAAGTCTTGGCTCCATGTTAGAAGGTACCTCACATGACCTCCATCAGCTTTACGTTGCCACCTGTCTTACTCTGTGATGAAAGTCACTTTCTCAGTGTTGGGACGTGGTACAGAGTAGTTGAAAGAAAAGCCTTCAGTCTTGTATGCCCCCCCAGTATCAGGCTACCCCCACCAGCTGTGCTTGAGAACTTCAGTCAATCCAGGCATCACCTTTTGTCCATGTTTGAAACTCTGTTTCTGCCTGTAGAAACTACTTCTCCTGGTTGTTTCCAGCACTACCACCCTTCTGCCGTGTATTGTCATTGACAGCAGCATGGACTGACTGCAATCTACCAGACTGGATTTGATGACAGCATTTTACACTCTTGGAAAATCCACCCATTAACACCCTTCAAGAGGCTGAGAGGACTGTTGGGTGGCTCTTAGCTAAGGATTGAATACCATGGATGTTAATATCAAGCACATGCCTGTGCTTTACATTTACAGATGTACAGGCACCCCAGGCTTTAACAGGAACAGTTTAATGGCTCGCTCCAAAGGGCTGCACATCTCAGGAAGGCTACCTGTTTGGAACTACGTGGCTTGGGGTATCCTTTTCTTCTTACAGCTTTTTTATCACTCTTCTGCCAGTTCTCCTTTGAACTTAATTTGTGATTCTCAGATTCTGTTTAAACTCAAAACACATAGAATAGAATAGAATAGAATAGAATAGAATAGAATAGAATAGAATAGAATAGAATAGAATAGAATAGAATAGAATTAACCAGGTTGGAAAAGACCTTCGAGATCATCGAGTCCAACCTATCACGTCCATCTTTTCTCAGTATAGCAGACATATCACAGCTCATGTCCTTGGCTGTCCTTTCCACTATCTCTAATATTATTTATTAAGCTTTGCATGTAGATCTTTTTATGGTTCATTCACTAAAGAACACCTGCATTCTAAACTAACATCTTGTCACTACAGATATCCCAAAAGAGTGTGTTTTATAGTCTTGCTTTTAACTCTGATTGCCTCTGAAAGGAAGAAGAGTGCTACTGGTTAAAAATATTAAAGTGTTTGCCTTTAATATCCTTATACAAGTCTATAAGCCTCACAGAGAGCAAATTAAGGACATACTTAGTACCATTAAAAAACATCCATTAAATAAAACTAAAATGGAAGCTAAAATTACATTCTTTTAGTGACAGCATTTTGTGTGGCAGCATCACCCCTTGGTGAGCTCTGAAAATGAGTTGTCCATTGAAAATCTAAATGATGTCTCAGCTTAATCTTTTAACATCCAATATTATCTGCTGAACAAACCACATTAATGTCAGGGATTTCTATAATTGTTCTCACATGAAAAAAAAAAAAAAAAAAAAAGAAGGCTCAAGAGTATCATGATCTGAGTTTATAAAGAGCTCCAAGGTTACAATCTTCTTTATGGAGTAAATGATTCATCCATTTGCCTGGAAATAGGGTAATGGCAAGGGACAACAGAGCTAAAAATTCAGAAAACATTTCTAACAATGTATTTAGGTGCAGTGGTGGAGTCACCATCCCTGGAGATGTCTAAGCAGCCTGTGGACCTGGTGCTTAGGGACATGGTTTAGTATTGACCCTTCAGTGCTGGGTTGAAGGTTGGACTGGTTGATCTTTGAGGTCTCTTCCAACCAGGTGTTTTCTGTGATTCTATGATTTTGCTCTACTGAAGCCCTCTGGTCAAAAATTTTCATTTCCCCCTTATGCCTTTTTGTGGAAGACTATTAAAGTGACTCTTTCCAACTAGAGAAGAATTTTCTGCTAGTAAACTGTTAATTAGCCAGTGTCAATGTGTTTCATACCAGTGGTATTGTTTTAGCTCTTCAGTGAAATTGCTAAGCAATAGCACATGGAATGTGAGAGGGGAAAAACAGGGCACTAAATGGCGCATCCAAGTTCATACAGGATAATGGTTATTCCTTTCTCAAGGATCACAGCAACAGTTCAGCTTACTTTAGGAGAATTTTCCTAATTAAGTGCAGATTTATAGCATCCCAGTTCTGCAGATGAATTTATAAAGGCTTGAGGGAGATGATGAACTGTTCATATTTGTTCAAGTATTTTCACATTCCCTGCTGTTGAGGTGGATAATGCCAAAGCAGATTTCTGCACCACGTTATGGGGAAAAGGACTGAAAAATCTGAGGGTTTTCCCAAAATTCTTGATGAGCTATGGCATGACGAAAACATATTAAAGAATACCTCAGAATGAGGCATGCTTTCCTCCACACACCAGAATTTGCTTGAATCTGCTTCAAATTTTCCTCTGGTGCAAAACCATGCAGGCAAAATTGAAGCCCCACGTACTTCCTAGGGATGTTTCAGGTGAGATTGCTCTCATTGACCTCATTGCTCTCTACAACTACCTGAAGGGTGGTTGTAGCCAGGAAGGGGTTGGCCTCTTCTCTCTAGCAACCAGCACCAGAACAAGGGGACACAGTCTCAAGCTGCGCCAGGGGAAGTTTAGGCTCGAGGTGAGGAGAAAGTTCTTCACCGAGAGAGTGATTCGCCATTGGAATGGGCTGCCCGGGGAGGTGGTGGAGTCGCTGTCCCTGGAGGTGTTCAAGAGGGGACTGGATGTGGCACTTGGTGCCATGGTCTAGTCATGGGGTCTGTGGTGGCAGGTTGGACTCGATGATCTTCGTGGTCTCTTCCAACCTTAGTGATACTGTGATATTGTGAAACTGTGAGATGGGGAGCCTATGGTTAGAGGTTAGGGTTTGATACTTTCATCTGTCACAAGTTTTATATTTCAGGAAAGTAATCCGGGGCTAGTTTTATAAACACATTTAGAGCTCCCAGCGAGGGCAATTCAGCTATGTATCTTAATAAAACTGCTCCTTAATCTTGCCATGCTGCTGTCCCCCGCTGTCAGGGAAAAGAGATTGTATCATCTCATTTTGTTCACCCTGGCTACTGATGGTCAGAATTGGCAAGGGAGACCCCTTTTCTATCCTAGTATATTCTGCACAGGCTGCATGCTGAGAGTGGCGATCAGGTGTGGAATGGGCCAGCCAGGAGGTAAGAACATCCATTGGTGCCTCAGTGGGGAAAAAGACAAATTTCAGAAAGTAAGTTCAGGACCAGCTTATCCCAGCTGTCACACCTCGCTCAGCAGTCTGCAGTGGCTGCAAGCGTCTGTTAATCTGTCAGCACAGGTAGACATGTCTGCATAACACAGCTGAAGTGGTCTAAGGGCATCCTCAGTATACAAATAAATATAACCCACAAACTACCACAGGGATTATTGTAAACCTAAGGTGTCATCTTTAATCTGTTCTTGTGAAGAAAGTGTTTCTCACTGTGCCACTGATTTGTGGACTACATCTATGGACTGGATGTGATTCAGACTTAGAAATCATTTCAAGCCATCAAACTGTAAACAGGTAGAAGGTCACCTACCTGTCTCACCTGCTAGCAGTAGTAACAAAGATCCATAAGTATTCATGCGTATTACATAACATATTTTTCCCGATGGCCTATGCAGATATTCACTATCTTTTAACTTGTTGGTTTGCCATTCTCATCTAGTGTGAGGTGTCCCTGCCCACGGCAGGTGGGGGCGGAACTAGATGATCCTTGAGGTCCCTTCCAACCCTAACAATTGTATGATTCTAGGTCTTCTAATCATATTTACTGCTAGGATGGAGTTGCAGCAGAAGAAATTGCTGTATAAACAATGGTGCCTCTCAGTATTTACTTTAAACTCTGCTTCGGTCCTATTGCACTGATGCTATTTTGGAACTGCATTAATTGCAAGAGCATGTTTTGTTTGTTGGTTTGACTGAGGAAGATAGCGTGACAAAAATACTGAACGTTTTTACTTTAATACTTACAGTGGGTAGAAGCCAGACAGTGAAATAATATTTATCTTTATTTTTCAGTACTCTTTTTTTGGTTTGATTTGTTGGGTTGTTTTGCTTTGTTTTGTTTTGTTTTGTTGGGGGTTTTTTGGTTGTGTTTGTTTTGGGTTTTTTTTTGTGAGAAAAAATATCATTATTGGTTGGTTACAGGGCTATTGCTGAATTTGATTCAAATTGTGACTGGTTCAAGTAGCTATTCTTGTATAAATTTTATTTGCTGCAAAGAGGAAACCAAGAGCATATCATATGGGCAAAGCAAACCAAAGCCTACTGTCTGGACACAACACTCTAAGAAACACCACCTTCACGTGCAGTTGTCACTTCCATTATTCATTGAGTCTTCCATTAGAGGGAACTGTGGTGGTGATACTGGTGTTAATCTTGGAAGTTAGCAGATTGTATTGGGTTTGGCTGAGCTGGAGTTAATTCTCCTCAGAGCATCTTTCAAGTGCTGTGTTTTGCAGTGCTGTAGCTAAGTGGTGGTAACACACCAGTGTTTTGGCTACTACTGAGTGAACACCCAGGCTGTGCTTTTCTAACATTTCCATGCCCCAAGAGTACAGAGGGGTGAGCAAGATCTTGGGAGGGGACACCACTGGCCCAGCAGACCCACACTGACCAAAGGACTATTCCATGCCGTATGTTGTCAGCTCAGATATACACTACTTCAGATACTTCAGATATATATTACTCAGATATAATTACTTCTATCTTGTTACAGGCCTTTTGTTATATTGTCCCCTCTCCCCTGACAACCTAAGAAGGGAAGTGATGGTGGGCATTTGGCCCCCAGCCAGGGCCAAACCACTACACTTATTTACATGTAAAACCTCACATCTGGTCCCACACTGCTGGCAATTGCCCACTTTTTAACAATAGCTCTGAGTTCACTACATCAGGTCCATTTAATTACATGTTTGTAAGACTCTAGGCATAGAGCTCACAGCAAGGTACTGCTGGTCAGCACTTTTGTTCCTCATGAAATATTACTTCAATTTAGTTTCAATGCCCAACAAAGTTTTGCAAAAACAGGTTTATCAGAGATCAGCGAAATTGGCTTTTATTCTTACTCTCCTCAAAAACAGTAATTCAAAAGAACGGGAGAGCAGTTGATAACACAGCCACTAGAAGGGGAAAATCTACAGGTCCAGAAAGAAAGGATTAGTTTTGGAGATTTGTTTTCAGCCGGCACACACAACTCACACGATAGATAAGCTGTAACACAAAGCAGAAGCCTGTGTGCACGTGTGCCTGTGTGTACATGTGCATGGGAGAGTGTGTGAGTCCAGATAGACAAGAACATACAGAGTTTTTCACAGTCAGGCTACAAATAGCAGGTTAAAAGCCTAAGGCAATTGTGCAGTAGTGTCTTTTAAACAGAGGCTTTTCATCCACAGACATCAGAGAGCAGAGATATACATATGAAGGCAGTTATGCTGAAAAAACCCCCACCTTAAATCCCACCTGCTGTTTGTTGCAGAAAATGTGCAGATGAAATGAATCAAATCCTGACCTGCTCAGTACCAGAAGTCTTTATATTTTTTCCAGGAAAACTTCAGGGGCGGTTCCTTGTCTTGGCTAAAACAGTCACCTGTGTTTAAATGCCATAATCTGTGAAGTTCTCAGGTTGACAACTAGCTGGTATCATCACACAGCTCTTCTGAAATGACAGCAGTGCAGCTTCTCTTAATACTAGGACACTTGTCTACCCATTGTTTATGAGCATTTAAAAATTGTCTCTAGATGAAGTGGATGTGCTGGAGAGGCATGGAATCTCTGTTGAGATTTTGGCTTTGTTGTGGGCTTAGTTTGTTCTTGTTTTCTGGGGAGTTGTTGTTGTTGAGAGTTTTTGTTTTGTTGGTTGGTTGGTTTTTGTGTGTTTGTTTGTTTTTTTTTTTAATCAAGATCTACGAATTTTAATCACAAAGGCTGTGTAAGATTTGGGGGATCTAAACCACAGATTTCCATGGCATAAACGGGTGTTAATTTGTGGGGTTGCACTCACTTTTTTCTACCTACCAAGGTTTTTCTCTGAAAAATGTTTCTGTTCTAATCTTCAAAACTTGACGATCTCTTGATAATGCTGTCTGTCCAACTAAGCCTTCTAAAATAAAACACAGAGCCCTTGATGACCCTTTTACAATACGAATTCTTCACTACTGGTATAAAAATCACTCCTCCAAACTGATATAATCCTCAGCTATGTAGAACTGTAACCACAAGCACAAAAGGCAAGGGAACAAATATGGCAAAAAGTGTCAAACCAGGATCCAAAGAGCAAGTGGGAAACAAAAGGTTTATCAGTTCCCAGCACACCTCTCACTGTATTTTCATTTGCACCACAGAGCAGTCTCAGAGCATGCCATCTGGTGTGGACTGGTCTTTTTTTGGGAAACTAAAGGAGTACATTCTAACTGGTAGTGGGTATTTAGGATGTATGACTAACCTGGAGCTAGTCCAAAACTCCTAAGTTTATCACCAGCTGTTTTGCTTCATAGAACTGCTCCCATTGCCCTGTCCTTCCTGCCAACACAGATACTGCCAAAACACCACCTGTACTGTGGCGCTTACTGCTTGTGAAAGTATTTTGTTCCCTTCTGGTTACCCTGGTGCTGAGAGTGCCTCAGTTATTTTTCCTGAGTAACAATCACAACTTTACAACAAGTAGCTGTTGCAGTCAGACTGCTTTTTGATTGAACAACTAGTTGGCTTGATTATTTGAGAGGTTACAGTCCCAATAGCCTCACCCATGGCAGTTCCCAAAAAGCATATAAGTTACTGTTAAAGTTTACTGACAAGTTTTCCAAGCCTTTGGTTACATTCTTCTATTTTTTTTTGTTTCCAATTCTACCTTCCCTTGCTGCTGATGGGGTTGAAATCTTTGCTAAATCTCTAGCAAATTTCCCTTTTCATACTATCCCAGTCAGAAAATATTGTTGCACAGAAACACAATGCAAAGCATTCATTTAGTTAGAGAGAACAGTCTAGCTGAAGCCCATTTCAGTCGCACAGAGATTCGTTTTTGTGAAGAAGAAAGAAAGGGAAAACATTCACAGGTCCCGGAACCTTTCTTTATTTGGAATAATGGCTTTAAAATGAAATCAAGCAGTATCTTGTTTTATCATTCATTTAATTAGCAAAGAAAGGAATGCATTCAAATGCCCCGCACAATGAACACGTACCTGTTCCCTGATATTAAGATGTAAATTTGATTGTGAACAATTGCAAATGAAACTGTTTTCTTATTGTTGAAGTAATCTTGTGCTGTGCATGGATTTGTGCAGAAGCAATCTACTTTGGGCTCAATCCTGTAAACACCTTAAAATAAGTAACTTGTTACATCCATACCACTGTACTTGGTGTTGTTACTTATGTGATGAGTAAAATCATACTCCAGAGCCTAGCTTTCACCAGTCTAAGTTCAGACATTGAAAAGACAGTGAAAATTAGAAGTGTATCTCTCTAGGCTCACTATACTGTTGGTGGAGAAACACAAGCCCTTGCCTGGACATGAACTTGCCCATCTAGAAATCTTCTCCCACATGGGACATATAGGGTGCTGGTGGCAGCTACAATAAGAAATTGGTCAGATGCTTCAATTGGAGCAAGATAAGCTTGGACCAACTGTTTACAGAATTGATATACAGCAAAGACATTCAGTATATAATTCACTTAAGGAATGTGCTTATGTTGTGCTGATTTTAGCATGGTCCCACATTTAATGAATTTAATATATTCATTCTATAATTACAAGGGAGAAAATACTGAAGTATTTATTCCTTTAATATTTTTTGTTGACTCTGGGACACTTCTTTCTTTCTGTTCTGGTTTGAGGAGACACATGGTCTCCTGCTCTGAGAACTTTTTACTTAACACAAGTGCTTTGGTAGCTCTTGATTTGGTACTTTCCCAGAGGTTACTGTGGAGCTCTGGTACAGCTAACTAAATGCACAGTCTTACAGCTATCTCAGACTTTCATCATTACTGCTCAATAGCCTAGAAGCCAAAGTTATTTAAGCCCCATTCTTTCTCTCACTCTCTTATGAAAATCCTAATCCTAGCTAAAAATCTGTTGATCAGTTTTAGCAAAACCACACTGCTCCAAAAGCGGGTGACTGCAAGTGGCTGGAAAAGATTCCACATAGCGTAACTTTAAATGACCATACAGGTCATCAGAGTCAAATCAAAGTATGAGATAAATCTGCAAGCACAGGAGTCCATTTCCTAAATAACTGAGGAACATACACTATGCATCAGACACAAAAATAAGCCCAAAATGTGTACTCAAGCACAATTCTACTTTGAGTTATCCAATCAAAGTATATACTATACAGGATGTGACTGGCAATTCTGCTTCCTCCAAACTCCATGCATCAGAGCCACACAAGAAGAGCTTTTCTCAGGAATTTGATCTATCTGCTAAAATGTTTGCATTCAAAATAGAGAAATATTTTCAAATTTATGCAATCAGTGCAAAAGTGCTTTATCAACAATAACTATTGGCCTCAGAGATAATACAATTATTTATGCAGAAAAGAACACTTTATCCAAATGAAAGAATAAGGGCTATTTAAGCATGGCATTTAATGGGCAAGGGACTTTATTTTCCTTTCCCGAGAACAGAACAATGCTCCAAGAACCAAATTTTGCTTTGTGTAAATTTGAGAGCTCTATCAATTTAAACAGGATTTGCAGGCAAATTCCCACTCTGTTACAATTTGGCAAGAGAAAAATTAGAGCTCTCGTGGTCAAACCTGCTTTTCACTAATGTCTGTAGGGTATTATAGAAGGAATGCTAAATAAAGTACATTGAAAATTAATAGAGACTGCTCTTTGCTTTGCTCCATGTATTAGGAAAGATGGTATTAAACTACCTGAGGAACTCAGAAGGTGAAAACACTGATATAGGTGGTGGATCTGGGGTCCTCTGAAATTACCTAAACCACAATTATCCATTAACTTTAAAAACCTGTTGTCTCAGAACCTATCTTGACAAGGAGATCTTGTCATCATTTTTTTTCTCACTGAAGAGCTGTGCAGTTTCCATGTTTATCCTTCTGCTTTAGCTATATGTTTGAATATGACTCAGCATGTGATTTAGAATAGTGTAACTTAGGAAGGTGAATGAAAAAATGTTTAATAGAAACTTTTCTGATAAGCTGGCATGGTGCTCAAATGACATCATGTGGCAGCTTCTTAAAAGATCTGGAACAGCTGAAATTCTCCTTTTGGAGATGGAAGTATGAGCAGAAGGAACATATGCAAAACAGCATTTCTACCTATGATAATATACACAACCTATGGTATCATCACCACATATATGATATGTATCTAACACACATCCATGAAAAGAATGCAAAATAGATCACTAAAGACAGGTGTGCCTCAAACTACTGAAAGGGGTGGGGAAAAGAAGCTTATTTAAGATAATTTTAATTAAAAACATGTTAAAAGAAAAATACAAAGTTTCAATATTTTGAAGATATTGGTCTCATAACTAATAGTCTAAATACAAAATCCATTAGGCAGACTAATGTGCTCTTAGTACAGGGGCAGAGAGGGGCAGAGAGAAAGTGTTGTGTATATATGTGTATGTACATGTGCTGCTTTTTCTTGGCAGTGGCAGCAACACAGATTTTCTTTACCTTATGTAAATGTACATCTTTTGGCATGAACAGAGTGAAATCAGTAACATTTTCCCCTCTCTATCTGTTTCACTGAATTTTCTTACAGAAAAATTCCACCTTATACAAAACAATCAGCTACAATGAAAAAAAACCCAAAACCCACATGCATTTTAGAGACCCAGTATTTTTATACTTTCTGAAGATGAACTGGTGCAGGGGGAATGTGCTTTCTTTTCACATAGTAACAGTGAGAATTGTTCACCTAAAAATAGGTGGCTGGTCTTAATGATTTTCATAGATGGTAAATGTGCATCCATTCTGCTGCACAGCTATTCAAAGACCACTTGCTTTGCAATTTTTTTCATTTTACTGCAGAACAGAGACTGAAAGCATAGTGCTACATTCAGCTCTATCCCCATTTGGCATTGCTGTCATTAGACACAGTGTTTACCCTTGCTGTGTAAGAGTGGGACCACCGAAGAGGTGATCAAATGCAGTCTCACATGAAAAATGTTTCTTGGTACTTTTTGACCTTGTTTTTGCACATAATTTTGATCATGATAATCTGTACATGTTTTTCTCTATTTGCCTATCATAGTGTAACCTAATTAACAAGGGCTTTAAACACAGAGTGGAAATATCCAATCTTCTGCTCCTTGCACACTTTCCTGGTATTCTGGAGGCATGATCTTTGCATCTAGCATGCTCAAAAAGCTGAAAACCAAAATTTTCAGTCCCTTATACTCACTTTTAATGACTTTTCACAAGATTCTGAGAATTGAAAATGCTGCCTTACTACTAAGGACTCTGGAAAATCTGGCACAAATCACTGCCCTTTATTTTTTAGTTACACATCTGGACTTTCAGGTAAAAAAAATAGCAATGACATGAATATGAATGAAGACAGATAGAACAAAGAAAAATGGTATAAAATTTCATTGTTTCCTCACCTGCCACTATGAATGGAATTAAACCTGATAACTTAAAACTCAAACAGTATTCTAAATATTTACATTAAGAAAGTTCAACAAGATAATCACTTAAAACACCATAAGAATTTTCCTCTAGGGGCTGATTAGCATGGGTCAGACACAGCAGCAAGATAAGACAATGCTTTGCAAATACATCTGCATTTTCAGAGCCAGATTTGTTTGTCAGACATGTGCATATAAAGTAAAAGCCAGAAAGAGAAGAGCAGATCTGTGATTATGCCTATATACCCCTGAGAGCCCTGAGACAACACACGAAATGTGGTGCAGTCATACCTTTCTGTGACCAGCCTGACAGCGAGTGCTACAGCAGAAATGAGGAGGCTCCCACATGCATGCACCAGAGGGAAAGCCTGCAAGATATCACAATTCACACAAACCTGTATGCTGCAGCAAGGCTGGTTTACCACCATCACACAGAAAAGCCTTCCAGTGTGCCTGTCCTATCTGCCCTTCTTCAACCAAGGGGTCAATCTCCCTGTGGGACACGCCCTTCCACTCTGCCAAAAATTAAACTGAACTAGGTGAAGCCTTTATGTTCCTGGGCTTGACTTGCAACTGGAAATTATGAACTCTGTAGCTTTCTGGTTTAATTCTAAGATTGTGTCCCTCGGCATGGCCTTAGTCTCCACACTTTGAACAGCTGAACTGCAGCTGGAGTGATTCACAGTCTGGGCAGACCAGCCTTACAGAGCCCAGAGATGCTGCAGAGCATTGCTAAACCACCACGGCTTTTTTCTTGTTTACAGAACTGTGTGAGTTCTTTTTGGTGGTATGAACTTCAGGAGGCTGCAGTGAGGGCTCCATGGCTAACAGCAGAGCTCCATTTTCAAACCTCATGGAAATAGAAGACAATGCCTAAAAGGAAAATTTGTACTCCTGCCACAGCTTTAAGGGGCAACTTCTTTTTTTGTCCAAAAAAAAAAAAAAAAAAAAAAAAAAAAAAAAAGGAAAAAAGGCAGCTCAGAAATAACTTAGTCACTTGTTAGAGAAGTCTGACTGGAAGTTTATGAAACTGGAGTGATTCAATCCTCATGAGTGGTCCACCAACACCAAAGGGCTGTAGCTGCATTCGACACTGAAGGCTAACCTTGCACTCTGCAAAGAATACATCAAGTCACAAACAGGACTTTAGAGCTTTTGGCAGCAATGGGACATTGATGGCTTAAGTCGTGCTTGAAATGTCTCTGAACTTCATCTCTGAAGCCTCAAACACATGAGCAGTCAAGCAGTACAAGCCTTGGGGACTGGGGAGTTACAGAAGGCCAGAAAATACACAAGCCCATTAGTACTCATCATAATTATTGAAATCTGTAAAATAAGTATTGGAATAAGTCTTTGCAGTAAGATGTGGATTGAAGTATTTGTTTCTCTCCTCCAGAATCAGATTGTTCTTGTTAAATGCCTGGGAAGAAAAATAAAAGAGAGAAGAAAATGTTAAGACAGAAGAAATGTAGTCACTAACTGCTATTTCACCAAGGCAGTTTTTCTGGTAAATATCTGTATATGTAAATCAGTCAAAAATGTATTGAGAAATACCTGCAGACTTACAAAAAGCTTGTATTTGCATGCATCTGCTTACATAATAACATTCCTAAGAAAAGCAATGCTACTCAAGAAAGTAAACCCAGATACTTTTCCTTATTATAAAACTAATTTTATGATTAAAACTACTTTTAAATCACACATATGCATGATTTACTCAGCTTTTTACTGAATGGGAACTGTTCTCTCATTCATTAATTTGTTGGTTTCCAAATGCAATATGTAGCAGAATTGTCTGAAGGTCTTAAGAATACAAATTCTGGTTTTCTAAGAGATATGAGTATTTAGTATATGAGTTTTTAAAGTTGTTTTTGTGTGTGTATTTGTTTGTTTGGTTGGTTTGTTTTCAAAAGTAGCTCTCCAAAGAGATGACTGGTAGAAGAGAAGCTAGTAGAGCTGTAAATTAGCTACATACTCTACCACCGGTTAAAAATATCTAGACTTCTCTTGCCATTTTACATGAAATTATTTCTAAATATCTTTAATTACAAATAAAAATGCAGAAATTTAAAACTGGATTATTGTCATGGTTTCAGGCAGGTGCCTTTTTAAAAGAAAAACATAGTTGAGTTCTCCATCAGGACCAGAAAATTGTAACTCTGTTATTCAATCCCATAATGCTGCTACCTCTAAAAATTTAGCTGAAAGTCTCTGTCTTTTCTTCCCTTTATTCTCCCTGGATGCAGTGAGCTACCTTATCTGGTGTTGGAGGAGGATGGTTCCAGTTTTATCTGTGGCCTTGAAGGACAAGCTAATTTCTACTGCACAATATCGGCCTGTTTAGGTCTAATGTCAAGGACTAAGGGGAAGGCAGTTTCAGGTCTGGCCAGCTTGAATCCATCCTAGCAATGGGGGGCAAGAGCGAGCCCTGGGGTGTATGTTGAACCCCAGGTGGTGAGAAAAGGAGCATTTGGGGGTTGTGGTTTAGTCTGGTTGGGGGAAGATTTTGTGGGATTTTCCTGTGTCCTGTATGTGTATTAGGTGTTAAGGATTCATGTGTTCTGTATTTTTCCTGTGTATTTTTGAATATGGTTTCTGTATTTTTCTCCAATTCAACAAGAGAGTCTTTATCTTACTTCTTTCGAGAGTACAAGTATTTCTGTCTGCTCTTCAAACCAAGGCAATTATCCAGGTAGGATGAACATTGATACCCTATCATTAAAGCCAAAGGAGTAACTTCAATATATGGCATGATGATTTATAATGGCCCTGTTTACTTCTTGAATAAGCTATTAGGGAACACAATTAGGAAAAATAAAACACAACTCAAAACTTGAGTAGTCTGATTTTCTCCAGAAAAGGCTGCTGCTGTATAAATGATACATTTACACAAGATCTAACTTCCTGTCTAATAGGGACTGACAAGAGAAAGGATCTGTAATTACAATTCCTCAAGTGAAATCTATTTCTGTCACTAACAATCAGCATGATTTGAGTTCAAATGCCACTGCAGGAAGCTAGAAAGTAGAATTCTTTGATACAGCAGAACTCTTGTGTAGGACCCTAAACGCTATACATTATAGAGCTCCCAACCCATTTCTCACCTTAATGGCTTCTACAGAATCATATTTGTCCAGTTTGTTGATATGGTTGGTAATGCTGGTATTTAGAGGAGCTGGTGACACTGGGTGTATGACAGTTGCATCATGGGACTGTTGCTGATATCGTTGGCAGTAAGTGTAAACAAGCAGCGTAAGAAGGCAACCAAGTATAGAGCTACTTAATCCCACTGCCATCATGTGAAACACATTGAACTCTGCAGAGGGGAGAGCAGAAGACAATCTTATATTTAAGAAAGTAACAATAAAAGCTTAAGCTTGGGGAAAAACGTAAGCAAGTGCTGGACTCAAGAGAAATGTCATGTGTTTCCTAGGAACATTTCAATTACAATAGTTTATTCCTACAACAGTAAATGAATTTTATTTCCCTGAAGGGATGATTATAAGAGCTGTAGATACCCATATATCTCTGAAAGTATTAGGACTGAGATTTTTGAAAGATGCTTAAACAAGTTTAGAATCCATAAAAACAGATGAATGAATTGCATTTTGTACATTTCAATAGTTTAGCAAAAGACTTCTTCAGACTGAATGGCAAAGCCTTGTTATATGTAAGCATTACATAGGTAATGTACATACATAGCTTTTTTTCCAGTGAACTACACCATCACCATCTCTGCTTTCTTCTGGTTCTTTCTCTTACAGATTGTGACATGTGGCAGAATGAACAAAATCTTGTTATCTTTGAATCACAATCCTGTTTTTAATACACATCTAAAGCATTTAATACACATCTAGAGCCGAAAAGCTTACCGCCACATCTTTTTTCTTCTATGCTGCTGGATCGTGCCACTGATATTTCTAGAAAAATAAATAAACCACTTATGCCATGAAGAAAAAAATACATAGACAACTACCAGTTTGATTAACATAGTAAGGATCTGAAAAGTCATTCTACTGTTTTCACTCCAAATTGAAAGCAAAATTTTGACTATGTGGTGGAATTAAAAAATAAGTTCCATGATGTTCTTTAGTTTCACAAGCAAAAGCAGTAACATTTTAAATTCTTGCCTTGAAACATCTCTGTAATTAAAAATGAGTATTGCACATGACAAGACTCTTTGTGGAGTTTAAGTTAAGTGCATTTAGAAAGTGTTGATTTTCTGAATTGTAAAATTAATGAGAGCTTAATTATCTTGGGTTCAAATGGGCTCATTGCTTCTAGGAGTCACATCCAGCACTAATGTGAAAACAGGGAACTTACAAATGGTAAAAAAAGGTAACTGCCTGTTTCATGGGTCTCAGTTGTAAACTAACAAGATGTAATTCCAGCCTGTATCCTTACAACTTTGACTTTGGAAACACTCTGAATAAAGATTGTATAAAACCTTTTAGAAATAGAGTTTTCAACTCTAGTTCAGGACCATGGCTTCTGTGAAGGGAATTTATGTCATACAAATCTCTTGAACCTCTCTGAAAGGATAGGGGTGGGGTAACTGACGGTCTACTCAGATTTTACAAAAGCTTTTCAATTCTTTGTCAAAGACATTCCAAGCAACAAACAAGATGAGGGAGAAGATAGAAAACATGCTAGTACTGTGTGTCCAGTTGTTACAATAGAGGAAGGTTACCCCTTCTGCAGTGACCCAGGGTTTTCAGCAAAGAGGTAGAAAAGTAGGAGGTAAATGTGGTTTTGAAGTTTGTTGATAACACAAACTTAAGGTAGTGTGGACAAGGGCATGCTGTGAATAGCTGCAGAAGAGCCTTACAAAACTAGGCAATACAGTATCAAGTGAAACAGAATGTAGATCAGAGTAAAGCAATATGTACAGTGAAAGCAATCCTAGCTCCATATATAAAATGACTGACTGTGAGCTGTCAATTACTACACATGAGTGAGACCAGGGGTTATGACAAATGGTTCCATGAAAATATCATCTTAGTCTTCAGAAGTAATTAAAAAGGCAAATCAAATGTTAGGTGCTACCAAGAAAGCAATAGTGAATAGGACAGGGTGTCATGTGTAGTCCACACCATGTACACTGTGCGAAGCTCTGGTTTTCCCATCTAAGGATGTTTCTAGTAGAACTGAAAAACAGACCAGAGCTGGGCAGCAATGATGGCCACAGATATGCAGTATCTTCTGTCTTTTGGCAAGTATCAGATCTAACAGCAGTGTCACAGAGTTAAAGGCTGAAAGCATGTGGTTGACACTGTTAATTCACAATCCAAACAAAAGGAAAGGAAAAACCCAACAAAACCCAGCATATACCAGGAAATTATGAAGTACTGCAAGGTAATATTGATAAAGACTAACAGCTGCATCAATGACAAGTAGTCATTTTTGCACTCTACTGTAATCACTCTATATACTAAGAGATAAGGAACAGAGATAAGGTAAGCAGGCGGACAGGACAAGAGGGTGGACACACTAACACACCAGCTGATGAAAGGCGGGAATTAGAAAGAGATGGAGGGAGGGAGAAACTCTGAGTCAGAGAACCTGGAGGAGTGAAAGTGAGCTGAGCAATCCCAAGAAAACAAATTAGTTTGCCTAAGGTAAGTGTAACGGGCATGACCTTATCTCCTGTCAAACGGGTAGTCTGAGGAAGAGTGGCAAACAGACTAGAAGGGTGAGAGAAGAGGTGGCTCAAGTTCAGATGGTGAAAATGCCTACATTCCAGAACAAGATGTAGAGCCTATACTGTCTTAAGCAGAATGTGAGTATTAATGGAGCTGCTTCAAAAGCCTGAGGAAAGAGGAAAAATACAATGTAGGAGTTTCAGCCTTCACATGGACAATTTTCACATCAGTTTTTGAGGAAAAAGTAGTATTGGGGAGTTAAAGCATTATGCATCATTCATAAAAGAAGTGCTTCAAGTTTTGATTTCTTTGTTACATTGTACTATATTGTACTGCATAGTCACAGAAAAAAAAAGGTTGCTGTACTGAGTAAACATAATTACATTTTGAATGATACATTAAAATGTACATTTCTTTCTGTGAATAGACTGCTAGCTTTTTTTAATGTACACAGCCTGTTGACAGGAATGCAATGTGGCCACCCATACTGTTGTGTGGATTTAAATAACTGTTGTGATCTAAAAACCAGAAAGGTACAATGATGGGTTTTGACAAGTACTATACAATAATACATGGCGTCACTATCCATCAGATACTTAGCAGCCATGGAGGAGATAAGGACCTGAGGCACAGCTCATATTATTTACTTTTATATGCAGTTGTTAATTTAAGAGACTATGTGAAATGATTTCCAGGTTAATTACCATAGCTCCATTTTTGTATATGCAAACCCCAAAATCTAGAGGGATGTTTCTCTAATAACTCCAAAGACTCAAAGCCAAATAAAATAAAAAGCAAACTATTTCTCTTGGCTCTCTGTAGTCATCCCTGCACCCTACTGCCAAGGAGACAGAAGGGACCTGCAGCATGCTATGACACTGATTAACTGAAGTCCCAGGCAGTGATGGTAGGGACAGATCCACATCAGACAGTGCCATGAGGCAGATTTTCATGAAACTAGATCTAGCAACATTGGCTCTATGTAGCAGAGCAGCGTGCTTTGGCTGACAAAAGGCAACTTCTGTTCCAGCTCTTGGCACTCCACAGCTCAGTCTAAGACAGTACTGTGCCTCACTCCTAAAATGTTGAGACATTTCACTAATCCTTCAAGGAGCAGGTTGACCTCACCTGGTATAGAGTTGGAGTCCAAAGCACAGGCTCGGCTCTCTGTGGTATTGCCTGTGCACTGGCTGCCCACAGGAAACAAAACGATGCACTGGCGAATGCGGAACTGGAAGCCAGACAAGTCGCAGTTGGACCATTCGGACCATTCGGACCAGCTGTCTGCAACAGGCAGAGAGGGACACGCATGCCAACACTGCAAATTCATGCTTCCAGTATACCAAGAGAGAGAGAAATAGCCTGTATTTTGAATTACAACAGAAGGCCTCATCCCCAGCTACCACCAACTATCAGAGGACAGCTTTCATTACAATAAAATGAAAGCAGTTTAGTTTTGGAAAAAGCCGCTGAAGTGTAGAGTGTGATGAGAAATTTGTCACAGATCTATTATGGCTTTGGCTTCTGCCATGGCCTTTGTGTGCAGAAGTGAGAAGCTTGAGGGATTCTGTGGTGGTGACCGTGTGACATCTATTTAACCAGAAGGAACCTCAGAAAGATCAGGCCACTCGTCTGTTATATTATAAACTTCATTCTTGCAGAATTAGGTCATCATTTCTAAATGCCAAACTGCTTTATCCATTATTTGCATATGTCTGTTATCAATTTGAGAACAGAATATATTTCCCCCTCTTAGAGCAGCAGTAAATATTTAAAGTATAAAACACTGTTTTATTCAGTACATTACAGACACTGTTGCAACCAATTACACTTCCTGATAAACAGCCTATAAACTGTAACTGATCAATAGTGCAGTGCTTCTATTCACATTAATGTGACTGCATTTGGATAAATTAAAAGAAAAAACACAAACACAGTGATATACCTTTAAAAATTAAAGATGAGATAAACTGATGTATTTTGCAGACACCAGTATGTTACTTCACTTTCAGTGCATACTTGTACTGGATTGGAGTTGGATTTGCCATTAACCTTCTATATCCTCAGTAAATCCTTAGTATCAGGATTCCAGAAATTTTTGTTTTCTGCTAGTCTGGTTTGCCATAAAAAAGACACTGTTTGAAATGTCAAGAAATCTTTGCTCTTTTCACAACTTAAGAAATGTTATAAATAATATCCATGTTTACATATGCATTTCTTTGTTGGTTGGTTGTCCTTAGATTCCAGGTGTCATCACTATTCCTTTCCTATGTTATATCACTCAAGCAGCCAATGTCATCAACGGTACTTCCAAATCTGCACAAAGAAGAACCACTGAGCATAGTGGTTCTTTAGCACAAGAAAATGGCTCTTTGGAGGTGCAGGAGTCTATCCAAATGTGTTGTCTAGTATTGCGGTAATTTTTGTCCCATACCAATGTAGAATAAGAGCAGTAAAAGACAGCTTTGAAATCTACAGCATGAACATGAGGCTAGGGCCACTCTCACAGCTAGTTGATGATGTGGTGTTTCAAAAGCCTATGGCAAATTTTCAATGAGATTACAATATCAATAAAACATCATGGAATTTGAGAAATGCACCTCTCTGAAATTGTATTGCTTTCCAAAAATTTTCACTTTCTTGATCCAAACTGAAAACAACCTCCTCCTCCTCCAACCCCCATCTACTCTAAGATCAGGGTAACAAGCAAGTCAAAACAAGAGATTATTTCTAAACGTTTGCAAACTGTATTTCCTAGAAAAATGGTGGTAGGAAACAAATGCGCAACAAGAGCAATGGCTACAATGCTAGCACGATGAATGTGCTAATTTTGACCTTTTAAAGATGCCTTAGGGATCCCAAGGTAGCTATGTAACTTCTGTAAATTCAAAGCACACTATTTGTCTTGAAAAATCAAATCATTAACTGAGTTGTATGTTTGGGTCTTTTTTAAAAAAAACAACCACAATAACAGAGTGTTTAATCTGCTTTAATTTTGACAAAGTAGGTACTTTTTTTTCTGCTGCAAGACATGCAGTACCTAGAAAAGGAAATTAACTTCAATTGGAGTTCAGCACAGGTAATAGATCTATAACTTCAAACTCATGAGGCTTGTGCCTTCATGTGCACAATTTCATGATAGGAGCAGAAATCTTTTGAAATCTTTTGAAATCTAGGAGCTCTAAAGTGAAGCAACTAATACAATGTGGTAACCGAGCTGCTTATTCCCATTTAAGGTTGCCTGTAATCCATTATTCAGCAATAAATGAAAACAAATTTTCCCACTGGCTTTTCACTATTGATTTTGTCCGGTTTTACGTGGTTCTACTCTCTACTTCTCACTTAAATTGCACAAAAAAAATGAATTTCCTGTCAGAAGGCAGAGTTAAAATTGCAGAAAAAGTTGTGACTCATGATACCATAAAATGAGCAGGAGTGCTGAGACATTCTATTTCATTCACTAGTACTCCACAGTTATTAAAAAAGTTGAAGTCTGCTTCTTAACATCCAAATTTGAAGACGTTGTTTTACAAAGAGCATTAATGTTTGCTCTATGTTTTATATGAAAATGGGGCAAACATTATCAACTTGAAGGAAATTGTGATGTTAAATATCAACCTCAGCAATTTACTTGATGTTAATATTTAGTGCTAGAACAAACGCGCTTCTTTGTGATTAAAAGTCTCCCAGACTGTTTGCATGACCCACTTCAAATATTATACCATTTTAGTTTATTCAGCCCTGGAACCTGATAACTTAAATTTTACTTTTTAAAGGAGGAGGAAGGAGGCAGTGTCCTGTGAGCTATATCCTGCTATTGTTTGATTTACTGCAGTTGTAGCATGTAAGAATTGATTATGTATTTAATAAAGGATAGAAATTATTTACTCTTAAATAATAGATCAAGAAGCATGATGTTGCCTTACTGTGAAGGCCACATTCTGTTGCACATAAACAACAAAGCTGCGTGGGCTGATTTGCCATACCTGGACATAGCTGTGTGTTGCAGAGTGCTTCTTCAGTGTGCAGTCCGAGACAGATATCTCCTCCGTAAGCTGGTGCTGGGTTTGTGCAGGAGCGAGTTCTCATGTAATGCCCTCCCCCACAAGTTGCCGAGCACTTTGACCAAGATGACCAACACGACCAGCCTCCATCCACTGAAAAGGCACAAAATATCATATTGTTCCAGGTTAATGAATGACATGACATAATACAACCAATCTTCCTTATACTGTGTGGATCTAATTCATAGCCTATTGCAGTTATCTGAGACTTTTATGTGTCACTAAATATAAGCCTACAAATTTAGTCTTACCACAATGCCACTTAGTTCATATATTTTTAAATCCCCTGATACACTGGGAAGCCTAATGAAGTTGATAAGCCATGTAAGACACGTTCAGTGGGTACTAAAATATCTTTCAGGCCAAAACTCTTTCTTTTTTGCTTTTCCTTTTCTTATAAGCTCAAAGTAATTTTTTATTCATGAAATAAAATTTAGACCAATAATGTCAACAGACAGAGAAATTTAGATTTTGGTTTGCAACACAGGTGAGATTGCCTTAACCTTATAACTATTTCAGTTGTAGGGTTATATGGTCCAGTATAATATTATAATGTTGATGTGGGTGTAGCATAGATGCCAGCAGCAGAACAATGGCTGTAGATAAAGCAACAAACAAGTAACAAAAAGGAGTTGCCACTAACATTTTCAAACACAAGTTGTTGAAAAATGAATTTATTACTTTTTTCCCCATTAGTACGTACTAATTCAAGTATGTCAAACTGTTCTTCAGTCTGAGTTGTCACAAGGTTTCGCTGAAATGTAGGCTGGATTTCACAGGAGCCTCATTTGTCAGATTGCCTTTGTCACATGGCCAATAGATAGGCTTCTAATGAAAGTTCAGCTCATTGCCTGCCACAGACTGGCTTCTTTGCAGCCTCTGGTTTTAAAGGTATTGCTGTAGGATGTATTTCTGGCATTTATGGCTACATTGCAGCCCATTTGCCAAAAGCTTCCTATCTGCAGCCAAATGATGTACTTCTCCTGGGGACAGCATTCCCTCTGCAAAGAATCTCAGTATTTTGTTCATTTTTCTTAAATTATTCTGGGGATTGAACAAAAAATAAATCAACAACCCCTAAACTTTAAAAAATTTTATATCCTAGAAAGAATGCATTTCTTTCCAAACCTCTACTTAAAGCATTAGCACTTGCTTTCTTAATACTTAAGTATGGAAATTATTTACACTGTCTGAAAGTGATTGCAAGAAATAGAGTGCAATTTAACCAACACTAAAAGTTGAGAAACAGAGTGCATAAAGGCAATGTAAAGTTTCTTTTTATGACAGGGTCCCAAACTGAGCAGAATTTTCACCTTTTTACCTCACACCACTCACAGCAGCAGTGAGCATTTTGCCACACAAGGCAGATACTCTTTACTCCTTACTTTTAAAAATGCCACTCAAGTATACTTCTTTTGTATGTAATTTTTACAGTGTTCTTGTTTAAGACATTCCTTGTAAGACTTTAGTTCATGTTTTTCTGAGACAACTGATTGTCACTGAAGTCTCCAAAGCATTCATCCAGCATGTCACAATGACTCCTTTTAGATCCTTTCTGCTTAATAGCCTTTCAAAGACTAAACTAGTTTTGACTGGTTTATTGAAATTCTATTTCATAATTATCTCTTAGAAAGACAAAAAAAAAAGTAAAATAGTTTCTAAATGTGAAAAAAAATTAACTTGCAGCAAGAATCTCTTTGCAGTACTTGAAAAAATATGATATTCAAAAAATACTTCTGGTAGCATCGTGTTTCACAAATGTGCTTGGTGAGCTGTGTAGATTGACTTCTGTGCAAAGGCTGCAATAGTGAGAAAATTAGCTAGGACAATGTGGCTATTTTGATATTAAAACCTGTATGTACATTTTTTAGTGTAATTTGAGATACAGCATACCATCAGGTTCTCAACTAATCAAGCAGGGAATTCACTGGTGCGTACCTAAGGCTATTAATCTAATCCAGTAAGTGCAGTTGTTAAATATATAGCATTTTGTTGTCTGTTTGTTTGCATTATCACAGAATCACAGAATCTCTCTTGACCTTGAAGATCATCCAGTCCAACCTTTGACCCAGTACTGGAGGGTCAACACAAAACCATGTCCCTAAGCACCATGTCCACAAGCTGCTCAAAACCACCCAGTAATGGTGACTCAACTACTGTCCTGGGCAGGATTCCAATGTCTGATAAACCTTTCAGTGGAGAAGTAATTCCCAATATCCAGCCTAAGCCTCCCCTGGAGCAGCTTGTAACCATTTTCTCTAGTCTTGCCATCAAGAAGAAGCTGGCCACATCCTCACTCCAACCTCCCTTGAGATAGTTGTAGAGAGTGGTAAAGTCTCCCCTCAGCTTCCTATTTTTTCTTTTCTTTTTTTCCTCTCTGCCCACCCTGCCCACCCCACCCAATTTACAGTGATCCTTGACTAGCTACAATTAATAATCAATCAGAGGCATTCCTGCTGCAGTGTACAGACCTCCACGAAAACAAAGAACAGCCCGAGTTTACCTAGGCGGAAGACACGTTGTCTGCAAACATTACATGTGGCTTCTTCACTGCATGGAGACAGTGATCTCCAACACTTTCTACCTATTTTTCAGTGGACCAGAGTGAGAATTACAAAAGCACGTGCATTTGAAACTGCATTCTATCTATATGTGGCAAAGAATACAGAGACCAATATGACATCCAGTAAGGTCAGCATGTTCTACTACTGCAATGATCATGGATGTACAAGACTCTGGATGTAAAGGGAGAAGTAGGTCTGTGGAAGATAGGAAAGGACAGACATAATGTAATAGGTAATGTTAGATCTGATCATGGTTGAACTAGACAGCAGAATTACAGCTGTTTTTCTGAGCCATTATTTACTGACAGGCTGCTATCCTAAATCTCTAGGTCTTTCAAGGACTATCATAACTACCTCTTTCATTTGTCGCCAGAAATTTCCTTCTCAGCACCAGAGGAAAATAAAGTATTATCATGGTTAAATAAGATCAAAGGAGTGGGTATTTACTGCTTGAGTTTTTACAAGACCTAAATAGAGCTCTGTGGTTTCTTTCATCTTTCTTTAAAGTTGCTCAGCAACACAGCACCATTTTTTTTTTTTTCCTTTTGTGATGGAGTCCTTAATGTTATTTCTGTTTCTTATAGGAGGAAAAATACACAGCTGCAAGGAAAGTTCTAGTCACTACTGTTCCTTTACATAACAGTATGGCAGAACTTTTGGGACGAAAGCAAGTCATTAAAGCAGTTCCACAATGAAACATACAGTCTTCACATTTTCTGACAATTGCTGAGGCTGGTCCCTTTTGAAAGAAGGCATCCTTTGGCTAGTAGGATGCTCCCAAACAATGCTTTATAGTAAAGTAAACAACCTTTTGCCTACTGGCTGTTGTTGTGGCTAATAAATATTTCTTTGCTATAATGAAAACAAGGAAAAAAAAAATATAGGAAGGAGGATATACCAGGGAGAAACACTGTACAGAAATGAGATCTCCTGAGGACATGACAAAACATCAACACTGCTGGAGGATTTTCAAGAGACAATTAAGTAAGCTGGGTACCCCGTCATGCATCTTGGGATTTACAAGGAAGTGGAAAGAAGTGTGGGCAGGCACACTGACCTCATGTGCTTTCATGCACACTCTGATAGGATTGTAGGTTCTTTCATATACTGTCTGGCCTCATTTCAAATTTAATGAATAAAGAATTTATTTTTGTGTGTGTATACTTTTAAGCTTTTAACTTTTTATGTTTATCTTTTTGACAGCGTATCAAAAGAGAGTACATGAAGGAGTATAAATAGAGAGCAATAAGTATTTCCACCTGCAAAAATCTTGTGCTTCCCAGTAGCTGATTAAAAAGTTAAGCCTGGGGGCACTGGGTATTAAGCAGCCTACAGACCCCAAAGAGAACTGCTACCTTCCAGACACTTGTGGATCAACCCAATTCCACATCACTCGTCTACTGCTTTTTCTAATCCTATGGAATATTGCTGCACATTTCAGTGTGGGAAAAGCAATTTTTACATCATAGTTTTCAAAGGCAAAGTCTTGTTTCTATGATGCTACAGATAACTTTTATTCATAAAAGCAGTACTGAATAAAACAGTCAATGTAGCACAATGCAGAAACACAGAAGGCAAAGGAGTGCTTCTAGGGAAAGTACAACAACAAAATCTAATGCTTAAGACTACAATTGAGACTCAAGTTAGAAAAGAAAGAGTTGCTTCCAAAGGGCAGTTCGGCCTTCTCCTTGCTAGCTACAGAGGCAGCATGTAGAGAGATGGGCATCAGCAGCCACAAAGCTTGATTAGATCAGAGTAATTTTTTTCTCCTGATTTAGAAAGTTACTGCAGGATAAATTTTGTCTGTGCCTTTAGAAATATTCTTGTTTCCCTGTGGCCAAGTATGATTGCAAGGAATAAAAAAGGAGAAAAAACATAAAAGAAATAATGAAGAAAACACAACAAGCAATAACTGGCTTTAGGAGATGCATAAATATCTTACATAGTCTTTCAGGGAGTTTTGTATATCTGAAACTCTTCATTGTTACTAGCACATGTAGTGATATATGATTTTATTAATTTCTTCTCAGACAAAATGTCATAACTAAATGAAACTTCAACTAAAATTTGCAAGTACTAAAATCCCAAAATGCCATCACAAGGCATCAGAACTTCAAATCTAAGTGATGGCAACTGATGGCAACCATGATTTCCATCTCATCCACCACTACCCTCTGCTGAGATGATGAAACAGGAACTCCTGCAAGCCTGTGCTACTCAATGGCACTCATGTAGCTATGCTTTCAACTGCTAGTTATGGGACACTGGCCAAGTGTTCACAGGTTCACAGCTTGTATCAGGTTGGAAGAGACCCTCAAAGGTCATCTTGTCCAACCCTCCTGCGATAAGCAGGGTCACCTCTAAATAAATCAAGCTGCCCAGGGCCACATCAAGTCTGATCTTGTCTCCAAGCACAGGGCCTCAACCACAATCCTGGGCAACCTGTTCAGTGGTTCCTACATACAAAACAGTAAAAGAGAAAGCAATGAGAAACAAAATAAAACAAAAATGAGAAAAATTTGCCTTTTCCTACAGTGATTACTGAGGATATTTGTAATATTTTGAACTAGGACTGAATTTATACTGGGTTATTTCTATTTTTGGTCAAACAAATCTTTTACTTAATAAATTCCTGTATTTGTAAATTTGCTGAATTTACTATTCAGATAACACTTCTCTTTTTCACCTAATTCTCTTCATCATGTAAATATCTCAAGCCCCCACGGATAACAAAACCCTAACATATATGAGTATAGATTCTTTTCTTTTCATATTCACAAAGTATTAGTAACTCAAATGAAACAAAAATCTGTGAGTATCCACATATCTTTTCCATAGTCATTGAGGCTGTTCAGTGCTTGCCAGCTCAACTCTATTCACCACATCTCTAAGCTGCAATAAAAGAGCAGAGGCACAGGACCAAAGCATAATTTCTTAGTGCAAGACAATAGTGCAAATTATCTTCTAAAAGCAGTTTGGCCACTTGGAAACTGAGGAACAGGCCTTACCCTAGACTGACTCTCAAACTCTTTCTGCAGATTATTTGGGAGAGTGCTAGTACTGTAGGCAAAATCATATGGAGAATCATTCTAAATCTTGTATGATACAGAAAAAATCATATTCCTGGGCCTGGGTAGAATTTCTGGCATGGTTCAATTTACTACTACATCTTCAGCTTTTAAAGTGCCTGAATGAAAAGCAAACTGCCCAGTGACTGTTAACAAGCCATACATCAACGCACCATTTACTCTGCTGCAATCTGTGGGGAAAAACATCACTATTTCTTCCTTCCCTGAAGACTCAAGAAAGGCTTAAGAGCAGCTGAAAGCGTGTTCTAGATGACTTAAGTTTTTTAAGTTTGGGTATCCTGCAGGACATTTAACTCTGAATTACTGTCTATTAATATATTAAGAAGAATAAAATGGTGCTGTAAGATACTTAACCTAACAGGAGAGCTTTGTACACTTGGTGATTGCTCCATGGGTTTTTTCAGTGTCAGTCCTTCAGAGCACTTAGTATCTTCCAGGGTCACACTGAGCACAGATTAATTGATTTAGAAGCATACTATTCTACTGACTTTCAGCATAACATAAGCATTGATCAATACACTCTCCATCATTCGTCTTTGTCAGCAGTTTGCATCATGCAGAGTTGGACTAGATGACCTTTAAAGATCCCTTCCAACCCAAAGAATTCTATGATTCTATCAGGGGTTGATCCTGTGTGCAGAAAGCAGAACTGGGAACAAAGCAGAACCTGAGCCTACACTAGCAGGAAGGCTTCTTTATAGCTAGCATGTCACAGTTCTTACTAACCAGAATATTGTTGAAAAGCTTAGTGACTGGAGTGGATTGTGACTGAATGGTTCTGTGCCAGCAGGAAGCAGGTGAAGCTGTCCTTACTGCTGAGGGAGCTCAAATAAATCTGAGAAAGCCTAAAATTCATCTTTGTTGCATTTTTATTTCTGGTAATTACTTTCAGGTTGAGGTCAGAACTAAATCTCCTCACATTCCTTAGCCTGTCTGCACCTCACTTATTTACACGTGAAAAAATTAACTATACAAAGTCCCTGTTTTTCTCCTGATGCTCACACTGGCAAGAAAGGCTTACTCCTACTCAGTCCAGGCAACTTTCTAGTCTAGTCCATGTGAGGAGGCTACAGTCAACAGGACGAGATCTGTGCCTGCACCTTTCTCAAAGAATCATGAAATAGCCTGGGATGGAAGGCACCTCCAAAGGTAATCTCATCCAACCCCTCTGCAGTAAGCAGGAGCATCCTCAACTAGATCAGGTTGCCCAGAACCCTGTTGAGCCTCACTTTGAATATTTCCAGGGATGGGACCCCGACCACCGCCCCAGGCAACCTGTTCCAGTGTTCCACTACCCTCACAGTAAATAAACTGTTCCTAACGTCCAATCAAAGATCAAAGGATCTTCAGCCATGTATTGTTTATGTCTCCCTTTTCTTGATGAGGTCTTGCAAAGGTCAATCTAACAGATGTTCATGTGTACTCACTAATTTATTATTATTAAAAGGGGAGAGAATTCAATTTCAGTAGTTATCTAATAGAAAAATATTCCCTTACTACAAATGTATAATTAAGTCTAATTAATGGATAAGCTTTATTCTGTAACAATTTTTCACTCTTCTATGTTGTAAAGAAAAAAATCAAATTAATTACATCTACTTCTTTCAATGTTTTCCATTCAAATTTATCTGAAATCTGACTTAGCTCCTTATATTTCTTCACAGTTACTAGAAAACAGTACTTCTGTAGCTAAGGAACTTCATGATTCTTCCCAGGCTATAATACATCTAAATATGTCATTCAAGCTCTACAGCTTTATTTCTGTTTTACAAAGAGTATCAGTTGACCTAAACCAAGATTTTATTTTTTACCCCCAAATGTCTAAGATACAACAATGACTTATAACCCAGTTTTCTGGAAAACATATCTTCTACTGGTAATCCCTTTCATAAAATCATAAAATGCCTTTCTATGAAGGAGAAGATTCCAATTTTTATGGCCTGTTTGAGTTATCATCTAATTTGGTGATTAGTCCTGATTCTTATATGCTGAGGGTCTACACTCATAAGCTTGCACAGATTGAATCCCAGCAACCACTATGATGAAAACACTATTTTAAGCTTACATATTTGTCCAGATTTCTCACATCATGCTAGGTTTGTATTTTTTTCTCTCTGAAGTTTGCTTATTAAATTTGTATCTTAAAAGTCAAAGCCTCACAAGTGAAAAAAGACACAGCTTTAATACCAAGACACAGCTTTAATACCAAGACACAGCTTTAATACCGTTGCTAATAAACTGATCAACATCACATGGGAATCTTACCCAAATCCACTTACATTACAAAGGTAAATTCAGAATCATAGAATCACGGAATCTTTTTGGCTGGAAAAGACCTTTAAGATCATCAAGTCCAATTATTATCTAACTCTACCAAGTCTGGTGCTAAACCGGTTGAGCTGCAGTTTATTCAAATACCAAAAGAACCACCAAACCCAGCAGTTGAAAACAAACCAACTAACAATTGCAAGATACAACCTTGAAGAGGAGTTATTTTATTTTCAGGTACTTCTTTAATTCTGTTTTATTCTTACCTGGACAAGGCAAAATGTTGCATTCCTGGTACTCTACAGATGGACCGAGGCAAGGAAGTCCCCCATACTTGGGCTCAGGATTGCTGCAGGCCCGTTTGCGGTTCCGTATACCTCTACTGCAGTCTCGACTACACTGAGACCATGGAGACCAGGGTGACCAGGCACCATTGATGGTATGAGCAGAGTATCGTCCAGAACGCAAGAAATCCCCTGACAAGCCTAAATAAAATAAGCATTGGAAAAAACAAAACAAAATAAAACAAACAAAAAACCCACCATGAATTAAAACAGTATCCAATCAACCTTTTCCTCTTCAAATTTACTCTTAGGCCTCTAACAGTAATATGACCATAACAACTGTGTACTGACCACAGCTACAAGTAATATTGGGAAAAGTCCACTCAGCAGATGTCCTGGACTGAACAAGACCAATATTCTGCATAAAGAGAATGGAGGAATCCTTCATTTGTGTGTCAAGTACTGAAACAATTGTGTCATATTTCTACCTGTGGTTATGGCATTAGAAACACTGCTTAAGTTCTGCCCTGAGAAGTACATTTGCAGCCATCCCGAAGCAGGTGAGGCTTTGCACATTTTCATTCAACACTTGGTAACTGTCAATACTGAAATGATGATGCAGCAACACAGAAATGTGCATTTTGTACTACATGAAACTGTTACATTTGATAAAACAGGAGAACAGTAATATGAAATTTACTTTAAAGGAGTAAAATCTTTCAGTGATAATTGAGAGTAACTATTTCTCTCCTGCTCAGTCAGATTCTATTACGCAGATATTAAAAGCAGCATTTCAAGAAACATGATGTTTATTCAAACCTAAAAAGTGAGCAAGCACAGAAAAGTAGTATGGGAATTAAGTATACAGGTCCACAGTCCAGATCTGTGAAAGCCTTTCTTACAGTTTTGTACCACTTTGGTGATGGAAATGCTCATCTTACGCACACAGTGTGCTGTGCGACCAAAATAATACTTTTTTTTTTTAATACCAGAATTTCAAACTAATGTTTCTTTAGTATTTAAATTAACAGCAATGTAAGCAATGGAAGAAGTGTTAGTCAGACAACATTGCCAGTCATTTTTTTCATAAAATACTAGAGCGCATCACTTCATACCAATACTAGGATGCTCTGAAGACACCTTTCCAGGACAAGCGTCACTTTTTCAGTCCTAAAGGAAATCTGTAGCCTCACTTTCCATTATAATATTAGATTTCTTGTGATTTAAATTGGGAAGTGGGGATGGGAGTCGGATTCTAAGGGAAAGCTCTATGGTGTTTCAGCTCTGAAACAGAAGAATATTCCAAATAATTTTTCCACTGTGGAGTTTAGTCTGCAGCAAGATTTCTTCTTTGGCCAAATGATGTGTAGTAACTTCTTAAGCTGTGGAAAATGGATGGAAAGTAAGATTTATTGGGTCCTCCAGCTAAAAATTTTCGTTTATTGATTGAGGTGGGGATGGGGGGCAGGAGAGATAATGCAAAATTAGCCAAAAGATTACATTGAAGAATTTGGCTGTTGGCTGAATTGGAATAGTCCTACAACTCCACAAGGAATTAATTTTGTTCAAAGACACGTTAAAATGAGAGTCACCTGCCCTGACTAGTATAGAAGGAAAAAAAAAAAAATCTGCTTTGGAAAAAAGCCTGTGATGAGCCTTTGATTGGCCTGATTCATCTTGAAGAGTGCAACATTCCCAGTCAAATTCAATTAATTTGCCTTAAAAGTGGAGCTCTAATAAATCTCATATATTTATAGTAATTCTCTCGTCTAGCCTGTAGCTAAGGAACACAGCTCTAAATAAGAGAGAGGTAGCAGCAACACGTGATAAATTTTATTCATTGACTGATTTATGCCTTATGTCCTCCTGTTCAAATCTAACAAAGAAAATTCTATTATACATGCACTCTAGGTTCATGACTTTGGGAAAAACTTACCTAGAGCCAAAATTCAAGTATCCTGAATAATTTCTAAATGACAGCATGAAATGCAGTTTAAAGTGCATGAGGTAACAAGGATAAGCAAAGATTGTTCCACTGTTGTCAATAAAAAAAAAATTCTGCAAGTATTTAACATCATTGAAGTACTTAACATCATTGAAGTGTAAAACTCACCTTCAGGCCTACATACTTACAAAAACTTTATAAACCTGCAAAACTTACTTGCATTGACAATCATTAATGCAATGCAAAGACAACTCTTTAAAAAACAAACCAACCAACCCCCCTAAAACAGTATGCAGATGTTACCACAGTAACTTTATTTCTTGTACCTAGCTTTTCTGTGTTTAAATATTGAATCCCAAAGTTCCACTGAAGAGTTGTCAATCAAACTTAATTTGTCATTGAATTCAGTTCTAACTTCCATAATTCATTCAGTTGCTATCTCAGAACAACACAGTTTAGCTTCAGTAAGACTGTGTAACAGATAACATCTCAACATGTACTCCTTATGACTACAGGAGTACCAGCTCCTGTTTTAATCTGTATTAAATTCTGAATGCATTATAGATTTCCTGTGAGTAACGCTTGGATTTAATCAATTTCTTCACTGGAGATCATTGCTGCTAAAACCAGCATTTCAGACATAACCACATCCTGCCTTCAAAAATAACTATTGGTTTAGATCAGGCATAGAGAAAGCAGTAACATCTGGGAATCAGCACAGTTTTTCAGGTGCCCTTTATCCCCTTTGATGAATTGTGACTTTTTGTATTTGGTTTGGTTGAGATGGAGTTAGTTGTCCCCATAGCATCTTTCATAGTACTGTGTTTTGTAGGGGTAGCTGGAAGGGTGTTGAGAACACAGCAGTGTTTCAGCTACTGCTGAGCAGCACCAGGGATGTGCTTTTCCAACATTCTCCCCCACAACAGAGGGCTGAGAGGCAGGCAAGATCTTGGGAGGAGGCACAGTTGGGCCAGCAGACTCAAACTGACCAAAGGGGTATTCCATAGCACATGACATCAGTTCAGATATAAAAGCTAAAGGAAAGAAGGAAGTGTGGTGGCATTAGTTAACGGTATTTGTCCTCTGGACCAACCTCTACATGTACTAAAGCCCTGCTTCCCAGGAAGCAGCTGGACATCATCTGCTAATGGGAATTGGAAAAAAATATTTTTGTTTGCTCTTGCTTCCACATGTGACCTTTGCTTTTGCCTTATTAAACACATGGGCCTCTTGCCACATGGGGGTCATGTTTTATTTTACCTCTCCCCTGTCCATCTAAAAATGGGAGTGACAGAGCGGTTTTGATGGGGACCTGGCCCTCAGACAGGGTCAAACCACCACACTTTCCTTCAGATTTTATTCTCCCTTTCTACTTCCCCCCAAAAAAGTTAAAAAATAATTAAACAAAAAATTCTTTCAGATTGTTTGCCTAAAATTAAAAGGGTTGTCTTTGCTTAATTACTTTCTGAAGGTATTCGGGGAGCTAACCTCAGCTAACTTTAGTGACATCAGATTCAAATATCTTCTCTGAGGTCATCACTGCTGCTTTTCTATTCACTATGGAAAGAGACTGGCAATTTCTGCCCTTTATATGAGATGCTTATCATCAGATGGATCCCTCATTCCTCAGGGGTGCTAGCTGTCTTTGCAGAGTGCAATGGAGTCTAGAGTTAGGTGAGGTAAATTCAACCTAGAAAAATCAGGTAAATGCATACCTTGTGAAGTTTTTATACATGGATTAAACACATTTTCAATACAATTCATAGTGCCTATACATGAAACAAACCCCAGAGAATCAGTCAGTATGTTTAATGTAGATATTCAATCTGTTTGTTAAGCACACATTAAAGCCTGTGGTGATGTAATTTCTAGACTTTTAATGCCAGTTTACAGACATTTGCATTAAGATGTGCAACAATGTACACAGTCTCTCTCAGTTTAGTTTAAATAGCTGTCCCTTTCCTGTCTAAGCACTATATGAAAACCCAGAGGCAGAGAATGAAATGTATTTATTTTCTCTTAATCAAACTTCAAATCAGAAAAACATGAATACAGTGTGTAAATGCTATTGCTTGGTTGATTGAGTAGAAATCACAGTATCACCAAGGTTGGAAGAGACCTCAAAGATCATTGAGTTCAACCTGTCACCACAGACCTCATGACTAGACCATGGCACCAAGTGCCACGTCCAATCCCCTCTTGAACACCTCCAGGGACAGTGACTCCACCACATCCCTGGGTAGGATATTCCAATGGCAAACAACTCTTTCTGTGAAGAACTTTCTCCTCACCTCAAGCCTAAACCTCCCCTGGCACAGCTTGAGACTTTGTTCTGTTGGTGGTTGCCTGGGAGAAGAGACCAACGCCCAGCTGTCTACAACATCCCTTCAGGTAGTTGTAGAGAGCAATAAGGTCTCCCCTGAGCCTCCTCTTCTCCAGGCTAAACAACCCCAGCTCCCTTAGCCTCTCCTCATAGGGCCTGTGCTTGAGACCTCTCTGTAGAATCCTCCAAGAACTGGGCTGCCATGTTATGACTCAAGTTATCGTAAAGACTATTAAATAACCTGACAAATCTCACTATAAGTGACAAAAGACACTTGATCACTCACTCTGTGTGATGAAGTTATGTCCAGAGGAAATACAAGCTAGATTTCTTGTTGTGACCACTATATCGTCATTTTCATTATCACTTCTGTTACACAGCACATTGATAAGCAAACACTTTCGCTGTGCTGAAAATGGAACTGCAGAAACCTGGCTAGCGGGAGGCATTTTGCAGCCACTTTAGCTTTGCTTACCATCTGTTGAGCATCCACTGGTGCCATCACTCGAACAGTAACGCATTTCAATCCTCTGCCTCCCCACCTCTAACAAATTTGGGTCAGGTAAACGCGCCTTGCAGGTGTATCTGAAACGTTGTTCATAGTGGCCACCGTTGTCTGAAATATTGACTGGGGTCCAAGGTGTCCAAGGAGTTGTCTTTTTTAACTCTGGACAGGTATTGGTATTACAAGGCTGATATTCCTGAAAGAAAATGGCCATAATGAACATAATCATTAAATACCACTTTATAAGAAAAGCAACAAACCCTCAGAACCAAAAAGCAAACCAATGAAAAAGCTTCTTTTTCCAGAATTTCCCATAGCAGTTATCATGAATAAACTTTTAACTCCAGTCTCAAAAGTGTTTTTTTCTGCTTCTGTGCATGCAGAGTTTTACACTGCCAAAAGCAATAATATACCAATATAAATAAGATTTATTACATCCATGAAACCACTAAGCTGAATACTATAAATACCATGATAAAGAGCATGCTTTATAAATTAATAGTCCCAAATAATGTGTAACAAAATACATTAAAGCTTTTAATTCAGAGGAATTCTGATAAACTGCAGGGAGAAGACACAACCCAGCAAACAGTTCCTTGGTAAAACCTAGTGGCATACGAATATCAAAACACTGTCCATTTTGTGTATTGTCTACATATTAAAAGAAGATAAGGGACAAAAAATGTTTTCTACAACAGAATCTGTCTCCCTGAGGAGCATGTTAGCCATAGCTCCAACACTTCTAAACCTAGAATCAGAAGGAAATTCCCCATAGACAGATATGAACCAAAGGGAACAGACCACACCTAAGAAACAAATACAGAACTGGTAAGTATTCTCAAGTCCCACAGTATAGGTCTTCTGAGAGGTAACATCAAGACCTGTAAGTCCTGTCCATTCAATTCCCCGAGTACAATATGTTTCATGTAATGAAAACACTTTGTAAATTACATAGGTGAAATGAAACAACCATTAAATACCAGAATGAAGGACAAAAAGAAATAGGCATCAGTGGGACAATTTTTAAATGATCTCTCTGCCTCTGGCCTCTTAGAGTGGGTTGGATTGGTTGATAGGTTGGACGCGATGATCTTGAAGGTCTCTTCCAACATGGTTTATTGTATTGTATTATAGATATACCCAGGAAAGGGTATCTCAAGAAAAGGAGCCTAATAAAGTATGAAGTTCTACTGAATGCTAAAAAATGGTTTTATCACTTAGTACAACTTCCTGCTTCCATAACCCCTACCTTAGCTGATACCACCATGTTCAAACAAGCAACAGATTATCTGCTTCTCTCTTTCCCATGGTGACAATTGCCACTATGAGCATTATGCTCATTGTAAAGAGGGAAGATTGCTGAGGATAGGAGAGCTATCTGCTTGGACCCCTCCCCTTCCTTCTCCTGGTTCTCTTTGTCCCTGAAGAAGCTTGCTTATATTTCTGCTCCCAAGGGATGTCTTCCCATTTATTGTGAGCACTATACATTTTCTGGGCTTGGTATCCCTTAGTACACCTTATATTGGCATCAGTATTAGTTTTGCTTTTCATGAAATTCATGTATTAATGTATCCAATTAGGCTGAAAGCAATTGCTCTCAACCTGTATTTTAGTGTAAAGGCTGTGTTGCTATTTCACATCTAAAAGAAGCTTCTTTGTCAGAAATCTTTTTTGATTTTCCCATATCTTAGTGCTGGAAAGAAAAATATTCCCCAGAAAACCCTGCCCCACTGAACATGGAAAGGTACTGGAGAACTTAGTGCTGTGTTCAAGACTCCCATGTCCTGAGGCCAAGCAGAATTGTGACAAACTTTCTGGTTGCATAGTTTTGTGGTACTTCAGGCAAGAAAGATCTTTTAGCCCAAAGACTTCAGCTGGACTACTGTTCACTACTCCAAGCTATGTGAAGTCCTTTCCTACCTTAAAACCTGGTGATCACTACAATGGTGACCACACGAGTTATATTCAGGGACCATCCCTTTAGAGCACAGAGGACTGGATCAACCTTTCTGGGATCTGAGTTTCAACCTTGAATGGTTTCTGGATCAGAAGACAGCGAAGAACAAGAAATCTGGTCCTGTGCATATCAGAGCAAGTAAATTTTTCATGACTCCTTGAGGCAGCTATTTAAATCATGTATGTTTTAGACTGAAGACTTGAAGAGGTACAATTATTCTGGCAGCACATGAACTGTAAAAATTACATAATATAATTAACAGATCCCAAGAACAGCCAGAACCACGCTGCTTGCTATCCCAGCTGGCTCTTCACTTCCAACATTCCATCAGATGGATTACAGTGCATGTTAGAAAGAGGACTGTCTTTCCCTCTCTGTTTTTTTTACTGATGTTTATAACGGATAAGTCTATCACCTCCCCACATCAGCTGTTCCACTATTTAGTAATTCTCAAAGATAACAAATTGCAAGTCAAAGCTGTATTTTCCCCTTAATGCAATTTTCCAGTCACTAAATTTTTCTATGCCTTTATTGACACTGAATATGTTGCTTGTCCTGTACCTACAAACAATTTTTTTTATGGTCAAGTATCCATACATAATGATAAACTAAGCTGAACTTCTTAAAGCTACCTAGGATTTAAAACCTAATCTCCAAGTCCTGTGTATTTCTATGTCTTCCTTTTGTCCCATTTCCTTATTTTCCTTAAAGACTGGATGCCAAAATTTGATTTGGTACTTTAGAAGCAGTCTTATCAATACATCATGGAAAAGAAATCATGAACCTGTTCCACTTGTCAGTCTGACTCTAATGCATAAATTAGAGCTTTTTCCTTCCACAACATTGCACAAAGAGGTTAAGTAGAACCAATTATCTTTGATAACCTACCCTTCTCTAAATCACAGCTTTACAACTACGTATCATTTCCTATCCCACACAAGAGGCTACTGGTTAGCAATTTTAAAATGCATTTTATTAACTTCTACAATTATCTAGCATATTATTTGCTACATCAATGATTTCTGTCACGGTCTAGATATACTGAAGATGTTTTATATCACTTTCTAGACTGTTAAGAAAAATGTTAAGTGCTACTGACCCAAGAACTGATTCCAGACAGACCCTGCTAGACACATCCCAGTCACTTATATGTCAATTAACACCACATTTTTCAATTTGTCAGTGAGCCAACATTTAATCCATTTAAAGTATTTTCTGCTGCAAAGTCAAATATCTCAGAAAAATGCAGTGACAGTCTGGGAGAAGTGCTGTATCACTTTCAAACATCTTGAAGCACAACCTCTTTTCTAGTAGTGTGTAAGCAGTTTGATCAGTATATTAGCTACTACAATGTGCTTTTCAATATAGTCACAATGATCTAAAAGTTTCAGTTCCTCATTTGCAGCTGATCTTTTGGTACTGCTATTTATCAATCAAAAATAAAAGCTGCTAGGAATGTGAGGTCTTTCTTTACTGGAGATAACATAGACAGCTGAGAGTGACATAAAGCACAATGTATGAGATATATAATGAACTCTTTGTCACATAAAAATAGACCACAAGGGAAGAAGTTAATTTAGTGACAGTGTAATGAATGCTGCTTGGCTAACAAACACCTGTCACTAACACATCAGCTCCTGAGGAAGGCAGGCTGCCAGTAATCAGGATGCTTCAGGATGTCCCTCCATATACCCTAACAGAGGGTATATGCATATGTTGTACAGGAGCAAAAAAAGACATGATTCATGATTTTATGATTCTGTAATTCATAAATGGAATGGTGTAGTGTGTAACCTGGGACATGACAGGGGTGTAAGATAAAAGAAGTTGGGTCTGTCAGATATCTCCCAAGCTTTCAGTTTGTTTCAGTGATATGTAGTTAAAGGAGTGGATAGGTCTCATATGCACTCAAAGCAAAGTTCAAAATTAATATAACAGTGTTATAAAACTCAGGAGAAAAATAGTTCCTTGTTTACACATCAAAATATAAGCTCCCTGAAGGACTGATACACCCTCCTCCTGTCCAAGAATCAAAAGATAGATAACATTTATCTTGCAGTGGCTGATAAAATATATTCAGGGAAATCCATAACTGAACTTTAAAAAAATAAGTGGTTCATTTATTTTCATTACAGAAATGTGAATTCTTATCCATTTAGAAAAGCATTTTCAAATTGAAACAAATGAAAGACAAATAAGTGCACGATCATGTCTCTATTTATTTCCATAGCTTTAAAAAGCCAGGTTCTTCAACAAGATACTAATAGGTATACCATACTTTATTGGCATTTTTCTATGCATTGTCTGCAGTCAAGACCAGGGGACTGCAAGCATGCCACCCTTACCACACTGCTAAGGCAGGAATGAGCCTCAAGTTATAGTCGCCATGGGAACTTGAACTGTAAAATGGACACCCCCCCATTCTCAGTTCTTAATATTGGACAACATTCTATGTTCTTAATGTTGGAGAACACCTCAAAAACAGTCAAAGAACTGACGAGTAGAATTTACTCTCAGTTTTCAAGCTAAGAATGAAGTATACTTAAAATGCAATGTGTTTCAATGAAATGCATTTGAATTTTGATTATTTCTGGCACTTGCCTGTATGTCCAGTTCAGAAATCAGTGTCTTACAGGCTGAAAGTGGAGACTGTTTTTACTGGACATTCATTTCACTTCCAGGAACATGTTTCATGCCCACAAGCAGGATTAATATTCTGTTTGATCACCCAGTTCCTTTTTGAATATGGATTTACTTTGAAGACTAGACTTCTCTTACTAAGTCAACAATAGATTTTATTTTAATGAATGATACCTTCTACATTTTACCCACAATGACATAAGCCATCTGTGAATTACTCTGATCCTTTCACTCATGGGGCACTGAAGATACTGAACGCGTTATCAATGGTTAAGAAAAAAAGCAATACCTCTAAAAATGCATGGATTAAATAGAAAATTCTTCCTCTAACTCCTCTCTCACTTTTACTCTAGCCATGGTCTATAAAACATGTGACAAAATGGACAAGTTGTGCAATGTGCTCTGGAGGATCACATATTCAGCTACATGCAAGAACACAGTGAATAGGTTTCCCCTAGCTTAGGGGTTTTTTAGGTAATGAATTTTATGATTTTTACCACATTCATGCAATTAGTTATTTTTCTGCATTTTTGTACTAATTCTAAGTGTCACGCTTAAGCAGTTTTGTCAGTAATGTAATAGGGACTTGCCACTAATTAGGAGTCAAAGATACTTAATTGCCAGTTTTAAATTGATAAATATTTGATACATATTTATTTGAGGGCCTGGTCCAACGATAAACGTGCAGGCCACCAAAATATTTATATTGACTTAAAAGAACACTGAATAGGGGGAAGGAGTCCCACTAGTAGAGGAAGCTTATTATGCTGGTTTTGCACTATCGTTATTGAGAGTATGCACCATCCTTCTGCTGCAAATTACTGTTTTGCAGTTAAACTACTGTTTGGGAGGGAGGTGTTCAGCGCTCATTTGCTTGAACTCATAGTCAGGAATTGTACTGCAAAATACCGCCTTAGCCGTGGTTTCATATGCGGCACAATGATCTGGCACAACATAAACATGCCTCCTATTCTAACAGCTCCATTGTGGGGCCGGATGAGAAGCTGGGGACATCACCACTTGAACCGCCTAAACTTTGATGAGCCCAACGATGCCTGTCAGTGGACTACGGATTCAGTTATTTTTGCCCTGAGCATGTTGTTTAGACTGCTGTAGAGCCTGCACAAAAGAAATATATTACTGAGCTTGTAAAAACAGAACATCAGAATCATAAATAATCAACAGAATCATAAATAATCAGATAATAATAAACATAAATATCGGATCATAAATAATCAGATAATAATAAACAACAGAATCATAAATAATCAAGGCTGTAAAGCCAGATTGCCCAACTATAAATGACGCAATGGACCTACCAAGACTAGCTCAAAAGTGAGTTTATCTAAGCAGGCACTACATTGCCACATAGTGAAGGCCACAACTGCAGTGGTATAGAATTCCCAATCTAAGCAACAACATGACAAGTAGATGGCAAAATATAAATATCAGTTAAGGTAAATAATGTGTCACTTGTACACGGATTAAAATTAGGTTTTTTAGCACTTAAAACAGCATTTAAAATTAGTGCTTAAACATCAGCTTCAAAATCTACATTTAAACATTTATTCTAAAGACAGAAAATTCAACTCTACCTTTAAAATTAAGAATGCACCAGTTGACATTTGAAAAGACCAAGGAAAGAAACATAGCTTCCTCTGAGCTGTGATTTTACTAACTCGATCACTTAGTACTTCAGAAGTGGGGAAAAGGGGTTTGTTCAAAATTCCACTTTGAGCAGTCTGATCAGCTCACTGGAAATGAGTGGATTGCTGTAATTAGTTATCAGGCAACCAGGCCATGCTAACGATCTGTACATATGGCTTTCTTCACTACAGGCACAAATGCAGGAGCAAAAGAAGGTGGATTAAGTCAGATGGAAAGAGTGATTTACTTTGCTGTAATAACTCAATTGTTTGCAATTAGCTTCACATATTCTTACTAAGAAGCTTAAAGGTTTTCACATAGGCCTTATAATTCCTGACAAAAATCTTTTAAATTGCTGAAATAGTTGTTATTAACTTAAAATGTATTCTTTACAATTGCTGGAAATCATAGCAATCCGAGCATTTATTAACTGAGAATAATAATGTTAGGAGATAATCCTATAGTCAATAAGGCTTGAAAAGGCTGTCAAATCATCAGTTTTAGAGGGTGCTGCTTTGTAATGACTGCAAATGTGTTATCACACATAAAGTGCCTTAATTTCTGTCTGCAGCTTAAGTTTTCCTCCATGTAGGCTTCTAGAAATACAATGAGAGCTATACTCTTCTTGTAAAAGTTGATCCAAGACAATACATTTTTTAATGCCAGGAGGAAACCTGGGACTTGAGTTTTCACAGGCAACACTAGAGTTATTTGGCTACTTTGTGACCTGGAAAGAATTTGATCCTCAGATTTGTGATTCTTAGATTCACCCATTGCTAGCTATGATGATTGTCAACTCAGCAAAATCTCCTGAACTGCAAACAGGTTTCAGCTGAGTTTGTCTACCAACATGTATTGTCTAGCTCCACAGGTTAAAATAGTTCGTTACTGCAAAAAAAGTAAAGGAGAAGAAGGTAAAAGCTGCACAGTCTGTAATCATGGAGTTGAGGATAAGGATCCCAGGTGGTACTCCTAACAAACAAAAAAGGCTCATTAATTCCTCTCACAAAGCAGTTATGGAAATTTGCATACTAAAGATGCATTTACTTCCATAATATTCTGATTTAGTAAATCAACTGTGTGAAAAGCCAGCCAACAAGTAATGCAGAAAAATTAAACATTTACTACTATTTCATATCCAGCCATGGCACACACTTTCAGATTCTTATTCATTTATTGATTGTGATTTATTACATCATATGTGTAGCCTTGTATTAAATTTAATACTTTCATCAGCCCATAGATCATCATTAATCTTGTTTTCCACCATTACACAATCTTTTAGGTTCAGGTGAACTTTCATATTTATGCTTGAAACTTGAGGGCAAAAATACAACTACTAATCAGCAGTACATCAAAGCAGACCTAAGACTATGAAATAATTAACTACTTGTGAAGTCATTTTGAAAACAAGCACTCAATTGAAGCATGGGTTTGATGGTTTTCCCTCCTGCCCCATTATTAATTTTAAAGAGGTATGAAGTGTGTTTTTATACAAACACACAACAACAAAAAAAGGCTAAATTTGAGAAAGGTATGGTTGGAAAGAGCTGAAGTTTGCTTGTGCTCTGAAAATATGATTATTGTAATATTCTTACTTTATTTTTCATTTCACAGAATGACTTAAATCACTGGGGAAAACATTCTTGTAACTTCACCACTCCTGAGATAACACTCCAAATGTCACAGCACTTGCTCAATGACAAATGTGTAAGTGATGGAAATGGTAGACACTAAATGGATGAGGAGCCCCCAATTTTAATTCAGATTTGTCAGTCCAAACCCAGGAGCTGCAGTGAAAAGCAAAAGTGCTTGTTGAAGTGCATCAAACTGTGCAAGTATTTAAATCAATCGAAAATAGATTTACCTACAGAAATGGGAGACATTCAAAGATTTGGATTGTCTGGCTCTTCTGATGTGGGTGCAGAAATAGCAGGCCCTTCACTTCTGAAGATGAAGCCACTTAGTGATCTGTGTATAGATTTGGAAGCTTAATGAAGGTGGCAAAATATGGTTGCCAGAGATGTCTTCAGCAACAAATGGATTGCTGTCTTCTCCAGAAATGCAAATATTATGAATCTCCTGTTAGCTACTAGGAGGGAAGTCAAGAATGCTAAGCAGAGAGGTATAACCATGTCTTCCTAGTTCTAATGCCATACTTCTATAAATGAGTTGTATACAAATCAAGCACAACCCCACGCCCCCTAATTCCTTTACAGCAAAATTTTTCCTCTTTTTAGATGCTGAAAGAGTGGACAACACCTGTGGAACACAGGTATAGCAGATAGGTTAAAATAAAAATAATTCTGCTATAAACCTATTTTTTCAGGGTTTGATCCAGGGACACTGAAGCAAACAGTAGTATAACTGAACTGAAGATGCACTTAACCATCATTTATTTCTTTATCACACCGCAGGCATCTGCTTTGCCCCAGGGCAGAAGTTAAAGCAGAGCTGACAGATGTGAAAATCTGCTCATATCCAAATCACTGCTGCTACAGTAGAAAGTATAAACACAAACCTATCTTCACTTACAGTTTGTAATCACTTGAACAAGGAAGCACAGCCACCAAGATGCAAACACCTGAATTTGTTAAATGGCCATGGCAAGTGTAACTCCCCTGTAAGTGTCCCTGGCTATGTGGGTAAGATTTTACATGTTGCAGAAACACAGAAAAAGCTATATGAAAAATATGCCTCTACTAGTGATAACAAGTGCAAATTTAGACGGGCTCACAGGATTGTGCTTAACAGCAGTTCAGTAAATGAAACTCTAGAGGCAAATATAAATACACAATTGTCTTTAATTTTCTCATGAGTAGATCTAATTCTCAAAGGTCATACCCCTAATATAGAATAGAATAGAATAGAATAGAATAGAATAGAATAGAATAGAATAGAATAGAATAGAATAGACCAGACCAGGTTGGAAGAGACCTTCAAGATCATCGCGTCCAACCCATCAACCAATCCACCTAATCAACTAAACCATGGCACCAAGCACCCCATCAAGCCTCCTCCTGAACACCTCCAATGATGGTGACTCCACCACCTCCATGGGCAGCCAATTCCAATGGGCAATCACTCTCTCTGTGTAGAACTTCTTCCTAACATCCAGCCTAAACCTGCCCTGGCGCAGCCTGAGACTGTGTCCTCTTGTTCTGGTACTGTCCGCCTGGGAGAAGAGACCAACCTCTGCCTGTCTACAACCTCCCTTCAGGTAGTTGTAGAGAGCAATAAGGTCACCCCTGAATCTCCTCCTCTCCAGGCTAAGCAATCCCAGCTCCCTCAGCCTCTCCTCATAGGGCTTGGGATTCAGTTGCTCAAATGCAGGTCTTTGTTGCCATTTTAAATGCTGTGGATTATCTCACCTAGCTTCCAAATTGCTCTAAAAAGCACATGGGGCTGTCACACAGCCTCTGATGTGTCTTCCAGTTTCATTCAGCTGGTCCAGATTCCCTATGGCTTCTTAAAAACCACATGTATCTCTAGGCAAACATGCATTCTGTCCTTGAATCCACCAATGGAGCCTGGCATTTTTCAGAATCATGTCAGAAATTAATTGCCTGTTGATTTGTTTCACATTTTCCATTTAATTTGTGGCAATCTAAAAACCTGTATAAATCAATTTCTGTAACACTCTTCATTTTTAGCTTTCATAATATTATTTGCTTTATATAAAATTTATTTACAAGGGCTTTAATCTGTCTACATTGTATTTTTGGAACTCTGTGGTTGCAACTAAAACAATTTTGTTTTTAATCTCCAGCCAATTCCTTGTAAGACAGATGCTTTTGGAAAAGAAAAAGTACTAATTAGATGATGGTTTCATATTATGCCCTATTTACAGTATGAGGAAGAAGGCAGAGGAATAGCTGTGTTCTCCCTTTGCATCTCCTCAAATATGAGCTATTCTGTAGCTGGCATGACCCTAGCATAAATCAGATCAAGTTTTAATTGACAATAGTTTGTGTGTTTCTGCTCAGAACTGCTGAAGTCTATGCTCTGCTGCTTTGGGGAAATTCTTTAGGAAAGGATTAAAGCCCTTTTATTTTATACATTATTGGAAGACTTGGCCAAAGGACTAAGCACTACACAAGGGAAAGGTGGCAATGTTAAAGACATTCAAGCCAGAAGATTAATGAAGATAAAAAGAGGAGGAAGTGATTATAGATTCTACAAAAATAGGAAAGAAAATAGTGTGGTGATGAAAATAAACTGACAAGTAACAGAGAGTTACTCCCTGGTAAAATTAAATCAAAGCACATTTCAAATGGAGCATTTAGCATTTTATGAGTTTCAATAAGCTGAATGTATAACATCTTTTCTTAACCCAATACTCATGAGAACTTTTCTACTTAATGCATACATATGATCCTCAGATTCTTTTTATATTCAGGTATGCTCTTCTTAGTCTTGTCTCAAATCGGATTTCTGCATGCCAGCTATGCCTCACTTTTAATCACATAATTCATGTAACCTCATTAACAAGAGGAAGAAAAAAAAGATGAAGAAGGATTGATTTACACTGCAGTGACCAAATTGGGCAGGGAAAAAAAAAGTCTTTGAATATGTCTTCTACTAAAATTATTCTTTTCAACAAACCAGAAAAGGGAGACAGACAGCTACAAGTTATGAGAGTTCAGTTACATGCCAGAAACTGGAAAATGCGACAGTAGTCCATGCCTTCAGGATGCTGAAGCTGCAGACTGCCACTGGGTAGTGGTGTTGTGTTGGCTGATCAAAGCAGTATGTAAATCCACATTAAATTATTGGAAAAGCAAGGGCAGAGTAATACACAATGTCCTATTTCAGAAGATCCTAGGAATGTGGAGAAAATTTACTGCCAGTAACAGTGTAAACAGGGCTGGAATAGATAAGTCAAACTCACGGGACTGAATTTTGGCTCAGGGTTAGGATGGATGCCCTGAACTTAGGGTGTGAGATTTTGTAAAACAGGCTTCATTTTGACAGCTCAGTAAGCATACCATCAGATTTTTGGCATTTTCACACCAATAACATTAGTAACTGGAAAATGAGAGTGTTAGGTATAGACTGCAGTTATAATTTGGTTTTGCGGCTGTTGGTTTGTTGTTGTTGTTTGCTGTTAAGTACAAAAATAATAAGAATTGTTTTATATTCACATTATGTTTTTAAATAAAACAAAAGTCTGAAGGCAAGTTTGCTGAGCACTATGCTATTGGAGCTGGCTGATTTCACAATCTTGTCCTGCAGGATGAAGCTCACAGGAGTTCTGTTTGGGGAATGCAAGGAAGGGATGCAAAGGCAGCTTAATGTTGCACATATGGAAAAGGAAAATTATAGTAAAAGATTTTGTTGTTGTTGTTGATTGGTTGGATTTGTTTTTTCCCTTGAACAGCCTTTTGTCTTTCCACTGAACCAAGATACTCAGAGAAATTTGTGACCAAACCGCAGAAGTTCTGGGCAAGTCTTCTAGATGTCTAAAGACAAGGCAACACTGGTAACAGCAGTAAAGGCAGGAAATGGCCCAGAATAGGTAGGACACACAGTCTGCTTCATTTTTAATTTTTCCTTAAGAATCCTGAGAAAATAATTCTTAAAGGGGAAGTGGGGAGGGACTAAAAAGCAGATAATAAATAAAAGATAATGACCGTGAACTGAGTTTGCACATCCATCAACAGATGTTAATAAGACTACATAAAAGCAGTGATAGATAAACAATTTTCACTGACGAGAAAATACAAGTGGCAAGAATTTTGGGATGAAAGCGTGAGGATGCAAGAAGTCAACAGGATCCTAAGGGAGAGGGAAGAATGAAGATGACAGAATATAATTTTCCACAGTCTTTCCTTTGCAGAATGAAAGTCTCATGAAGTTTTAAAGGGAAGGCTCCTTTTAAACAGAGGAGGTTTAATGCCAGCTAATTCACCTGTTGACACTGTCACAGTTTTTAAGGAAACAGAAGAAATGGCCTATCTTTTAGTTCTGTAATTAAAAAATGTGTATAATCTTGGACTTAGTTTTGGTCACAGATTCTAGAACACCTTCAGACAGTGGCTTCTCAGCATGCTGCCGGTGTTTTAGTAAATATTTTAGTAGCACTGATGAGGTATAGAAGATGAGGCCCACTTGCTGTGCAGTTAATTCTTGGTTTATGAAAGCAATCACTTTGAAGACTTTGAATGATACATAAACTCTCTGTGATAATGAATCCTAACAGTACATGAAACCTAAGAGATTCAACCCAAGTATTTGTGTGCCAGTAGCAAGGTATTACAGGAATGCCTAAAAGGATTTCACGAAGGAAAAGGAAGTTTACTGAGGATTTAAGGTGTACAAAATTATGTGTTGCTACCCTGCTTTCTTACTCTTAAGATCAAGTATTGCTTAGAATTGTTTCAATACATGATGGTTTGGAACACAATTTTTTTTAATATATTTTGCTTTTTTTATACTTCTCATAGAAGCAAAAGATTATATTTGTAACTATGTTTTGTCACCTAAAATTGCACTGCTGTCTCTTCATGCTTTGACAGGTCTCTGAGAAGTCACAACTCAAAGCTATTGTACTTTGAACTGTGGCTGAAGGAAGAAAGTTAAGTTGATCATCCTGCAGGATGACAAAGCAAGTATCTGATTTCACAAAATTGCAAGTTCGCTACTTGTTTTCTTTTGAAGAACCTATGGTAGATGCACAAGGGTAAATTTTTGTTTGCAAAACAAGGACTTAGGGAAGAATTAGTACAAGGTGGCATGACTCTATCTTGCTCAGAGGCAAACAGGCATGGAATATTCCAAAGATTGTTTAGCTAACACTTAAACACAGGCTCTACAACCATGTAACTGTTCACATGTCTCAAAGACACAACAAGGTGTAAATTACTATAATCCAGTGACATCAAACCACCTCCACCCCCACCCCAAAAAAAAACACCACACCACAAAAATCAGTATTTCAAGTCAAATGGGAATAACATCTTCAAATATCATCCATCTCCATCATTCTTTCCATGAGTTTAGCCTCAGAAAACAATTCTTATCACAGGGGGAGACGGTTACACAGGACAGTTACACAAACTGTCTCTTGCACTATAATAGTACTAGATGTGATTAGGACTTAACATCCAAATGTTGTATCTGATTTGAAAAAGCTCTCTGCTACCTTTCCCCTACTGACAGCAAGAAGGACAAGTAGGAGCATAGATTGTATGCATTTCCAGCATAATAAAGCAATTCTTTGCTAGGGGGTTACAACTGAGGATGAATCTACATGAATGCCAAATTCAGATATCTTTGAGACTTCTAATAAGATCCCATGTATCCCTTTTACACAATGATGATTACTAATTTAATAATAATATTATAATATCAGGCACAAGAGTTAAAGAACAGAAATAAGGAGAGCTATGTGTTTTATATCTACTTTAACACCAATACGTAACGTTAAGATTATATAGTTTTATCACTACAGTGTACCATCTTCACAGAGAGAGTTGTTAGCCATTGGAATGGGCTGTCCAGGGAGGTGGTGGAGTCACCATCCCTGAAGGTGTTCAAGAGGGGACTGGACATGGCACTTGGTGCCATGGTTTAGTAGTCATGAGGTGTTGGGTGACAGGTTGGACTTCATGATCTTTGAGGTCTTTTCCAACCTTATTGATTCTATGATTCTATGATCTCACTTCTGGCAAAGACAGAGCAAATGTGGGCCTGTTTGTCATCAAAGGCTGAGATATGAATACACAACAGTTGCATTCGATCAAGGGAATTACCTACTAATCAGCAGTTAAATAAGAATGGATAGCCTTCCCCTACCAGAAACAAAAATCCAGATGTATTTTTAGTTGCCCATGGGATAAGACTACTGGGCAGCACTATGAATGAGCTCATCACACAAGCAATTTATCCCAGTGGATATGAAAACAGAATTTCAAACCAAGGTCACTCTAGCAATCCCTATCAGAAATGAGATTTCTGAAATCTTGATGTGAATGCTAAGAGGTTCCAATAGAGAAAATCCAACATCTATTTTGTTCACGGGTATAGTAAATACCATTAAACCTTCTGAGTAGCCCTTTGTGCATTCCAGTACAGATGGTATATCAGAAATTTAATCATAACTAAACCACTAACCTGCTCTTTAGTTTTGTAGTTCAGTAAATAGGGAGTAACTGCTGCTGGTAACAAGTCATAGGGTTTGCATCAAGCTAACAAGACTTTCGGTCCTTCCAGGCTTTGCCTGTGCTTATTTTGGTCTGCTTCAAGATTTGTTGTTGTCTGCTATAGCATTGTCTAATTACCAGATCTCTGTTATCTACTTTGTTTTAGCTTTTCACCAGCTCTGTAAAATTGCCTGATATGATGTCTATAGTAATATATATTCTGTAACTGACAGGCATTTGTAATGTAGTTATTACAAATACAATGACCTATTAGACACCTTTAATGAAACACAGCACAGTGGAGTATCAGAAGCCTTGAAAGAGCCCACAGAGGACAGCAGCTGAAGCCAGGGGCCACAAACAACTCACTGATGGCCAATTACTGGTCATCACAGGAATGCAACCTAGGGAACAAGGTAAGTCAAGTGACTCTTACGAAGCCTTAAGGGCAGCAAAGAGAACAAAGAACTAGTATCCAACATATGTAAAACAGTATGGACTGACTTGGAGCACAATGAATAATATGCAAGATGTAGGGCCTGTTAGCAAATATTGAAAAGATCCTAGCCACAGAAAGTGAGAATCAGAAAGAAATGACCAACATCAGTGTCACAGTTCTGGCCCAGGACTTAGGATACTCACCAGCTGCAAACCTCCCCCCTGCCAGACTGAAACTATAACTTCACACATATAGGGGTAATAGGAGCACAAGCCTTACACCAGGGGAAAGGGGAGACTACGAAGCTTGTACATTTATATTACCTACATGCAGTTTAAACTATTTGATAAGCCTGTTACGACTTATAATCATTAAGACTTTAATTAGACTAAATCTTTGGCTTTGCACGAAAGGCTTATTGTTTTCCCATGTAGCAGGATTACGGGTGTTAATAAATTGGTAGAAGTCCAAACAATCTATTCATTAACTTGATGCAAAAAGTTTCTCATAAATTACTGCATAGTTAAGGGTATTTTAAAATTTTCATGGGCAAATTTAATTCTGTTGTTGTTGTTACAGCATGTATTGGGAATGCTTGACTTTGCAACTTCATAATTTCTTTAAATCTCAATAATAATTACGATTCTTTGCCATTATACTGATGAAGGCTTTGTCATTGTTAATGAAGTTATAGTGAACTAATGTACCACCACTACCCTTAAATTCAGAATGTGAGATTAAATGAGAAAATGTGAAACAAAACTCCAGATATTGTTAGACAAAATAAATCCTGAAAATCCTACATGCTTAGATGTATTGGATCAAAATATACATGGACAAAGAGCTAAATCTAAACAGTTCTTGAAAGCATCCCAAATTCATAAAAGGATATTTATGCTAAGGGGTGGGGAGGTGAGAGGGAAAAATTAAGTTTGAGGAAAAGTATTAATACTTCTGTGCATTAATAATATAATGAACCTGAACTGATAACGATATTGCTTAGTTTTCTGTTTGATGCTTGTTCTTTATGGAGGTGCTTCAAGTAGTGAATACCAGTGTCATTGATAATTTTAAAGAGATGTAGAAGGACCCCAAAAACAGGACAAAGAAATGCAAAGCATTCTTTTCAGCTTACTGGAGAAAACGAACTGTAGTGCATTCTGCTGTTCAGAACAATGCAGAAAAGACTTTGTAGATGATTTTTTGATTTTCAAATGAATCTATTCAGAAAAATGTCTTAAGTCTCCATGTAAGAGACAACCAATGTTTAGTTCAGAGATTTAAAGATGCCCTTTGGAAGAACCATCAGGAAGATCTAGTGACTATTATCCTGACCTCTTGGCTCTTTCTCTGTAATGAAACTGTCCTCCATATTTAAGCTGTCTTTGTATCATGCGCTATCAGCAGAGACCTATGAACATCTTGGCCTCCCTGGCTACAATTATACTGTAATTATATACATCTAAAAGAAAGAATGCAGACAGTACTGTAAAATAGAACACTCTTTAGAATGGTGACCTAGGACAAAACCAAAGAGAACTACTCAAAAGGTTTAAAATTTGTTTCTGAGTATTTGGATACTTTCATAAAGGTCTAGGAGTTATTGCAAGGCAGAGACTGACATTTTAATTTTTTTATTTCTTTATTTTGTTTTTCCACAAGGCTTCCAGCTTTGATTTTCATACCATTTTCAGAGAACAGTCAAACCCAGTCTGAGATTTCAATACTGGAATGAAGAAAATGGCAGATGGGAATACTGATTAGCACCAAGTCAAAGGGAATATTGTAAATCCTAAAGTAAGAAATAACAATGATGTCTGAATCTCATCTGTAGGCAGCCAGCCATTAACCTTTTTATTAACAGGTGAGGGACAGCAAATTCTACTCTTACACTTCTCAGTACAAACCAATCCTATCAACAGGTTTATTAGCAGTGAAAAATAGCTTCCTTTTTCATCTTTTCTTTTTTTTTCTTCTCCAAAAAGGGTGAAATCATTTGCCTTGTTTACTAGGCTGTGAAGACCTAACATGTAATGATTTTTACAAACAAAAAAATTGCCCAGGAAGTTAAAAATTTTAGGTAGTGGGAAGAAGAGAACAGCAGCATGAATTCCAGCACAATTCTGCTCTAGTTCCCTCAGTTCAGGAACTAAATGAGGAGAGGCTGAAGGAGCTGGGATTGTTTAACATGGAGAAGAGGCTCAGGGGAGACCTTATTGCTCTCTACAACTACCTGAAGGGAGGTTGTAGACAGGTGGGGGTTGGTCTCTTCTCCCAGGCACCCAGAACCAGAACAATAGGACACAGTCTCAAACTGCACCAGGGGAAGTTTAGGCTTGAGGTGAGGTGAAGGTTCTTCACAGAAAGAGTTGTTGGCCATTGGAATGGGCTGCCCAGGGAGGTGGTAGAGTCACCATCCCTGGAGGTGTTCAAAAAGGATTGGACATGGCACTTGAAGCCATAGTTTAGTAGTCACGAGGTCTTGGGTGACAGGTTGATGATCTTTGAGGTCTTTTCCAACCTTATTGATTCTATGATTCTAAATGTGATGGTAGCCAAGTACCAAGCTATGAAGCTCTAGAATGTATTATTGTAAGTAAAACTGCATTCATCAAAGTCAGCTTTTTAATTTCCTTCTCCCTTACCAATACATATTCCCAGATTATCTTTAATTTTAAAGCCATTTCAAAAATTATCTGAATTTTAAAAAAAATGTGTTGACAGTTTTTTTCTTTAAATCTGGAGTATTGTAATTTAATTACAGTACTTTAAATCCTTCAATGTGCATACTTCTCTCCTAGACACAGTTTAAGGGGAAGGAAATAGGGACATCACAATTCAGAAAGTCAGGAAAGTACTTTTCCAGCACAACAGGCATCACAGTTATTACTCCTTGTTTCCCAATCTGAAAATAATAGCATTGTCATTAAATAAGCTATTTAAGATAAACCTTTATGTTTCCTAATGCTGTCATTTGTCTAATCTGCCTGCATAACCTGGAACACTGCCAATATAGTGATTAAAAGGCCTGTTATGCAAGATTTTCAATTATAGTTGGGACTGTATAGGACTTACGGTGGCTGAAATGCAAATTTTATTGGCAGTAATTCATTGAAGTCATTCATGCTTTGCTGCTTTTAATGAATGAAACAATCCTGAGCTTGTGTAATGATTGGTACTATTCAAAGTAAGAGAAATGAGAATGATACCATGAGTTACAGTATCACAGTATCACAGTATTACTAAGGTTGGAAGAGACCTCGAAGATCATCGAGTCCAACCTGTAACCACAAACCTCACAACTAGACCATGGCACCAAGTGCCACATCCAGTCCCCTCTTGAACGCCTCCAGGGATGGCGACTCAACCACCTCCCCAGGCAGCCCATTCCAATGGCGAATCACTCTCTCGGTGAAGAACTTTCTCCTCACCTCGAGCCTAAACTTCCCCTGGCGCAGCTTGAGACTGTGTCCCCTTGTTCTGGTGCTGGGTATGCTAGGGAGAAGAGGCCAACCCTTTCCTGGCTACAACCACCTTTCAGGTAGTTGTAGAGAGCAATGAGGTCGCCCCTGAGCCTCCTCTTCTCCAGGCTAAACAACCCCAGCTCCCTCAGCCTCTCCTCATAGGGCTTGTGCTCAAGGCCTCTCCCCAGCCTTGTTGCCCTTCTCTGGACACGTTCAAGTGTCTCGATGTCCTTCTTAAACTGAGGGGCCCAGAACTGGACACAGTACTCAAGGTGCGGCCTAACCAAAGCAGAGTACAAGGGCACAATGACCTCCCTGCTCCTGCTGGCCACACCATTCACCATTCACTAAATGAAATGGTAAATTCATTGTTTCTCTAAATAACCCCTCCACAACAAAATGACTTTCAGGAAAGTTAGATGAATGAGTATTCTCCAAAGAGAAGCCTGACCACAGCATGAACCAAGCGAAAAAAATCATTTAAAACATTTTTGGTTGGACGTGATGATCTTGAAGGTCTCTTCCAACCTGGTCTGGTCTGGTCTGGTCTGGTCTATTCTATTCTATTCTATTCTATTCTATTCTATTCTATTCTATTCTATTCTATTCTATTCTATTCCATTCCCATTCCATTCCATTCCATTCTGCTATCAGTTTGCTGACTTTCTCCTTCAGTATCCTTTATTGCAGGCAGCCACCCAGATAAACATACATTAAGGGCACCCCAGAACACAGGTGTGTTTTTCACTCTTATATGGCTGTACTCATTATTCTTACTAAAAGTTCACAATGTTCTCACCTATCATGTATATACTGAGTGAACTGAAATAAAAAAATAGCGCTTTATGACAACAAATATGCCATAGATAAACCTATATATAGGTGCATACTCACTGTAACTTCAACAAAGTTAGCCTCCACTGTTAGATTTGAATTGTAAAGTTTTAGAGGTGGTCCTTAAAGGCCTATCTTCTTTTCTGAGGCTAAAAAAGTCTTCTAACATAGTATACACTCGGAAGAGTTAAATCTTCAAGCATTTCCTATGTGAACAAAAAACTGTACCACTTCTTCAATTACCTTTCAAAAGTCACATCTAGAAAAGCCTTGAAAACTATATTTGTTTGTACTGCACACTTAAAAATATACAGACATATGGTTTGCTAACATTAATTAATGGAATCAAGTATGCATCCACTTCTGGAAACCCTTTCTTTATGAATGTGTATAATTCATTTGCCACTTAAAAAAGCCCAACAAGCCAACCACAGCACACAGGATATCTTTCCAAGGAAAATGTAGGGAAGAAATCAATTTGGAACAGCTTTGTATTCAAAATCATCTGTGAAGCATCAAAGTCATGCTTGTTGGCATATGTGGTCCAGCTGTGGGGTTCGGAGCTTTTTATTTTTTTAATCACATTCCTTATTCCAATGAGGGAGTATTTGATTTTGTGCATTTACAGAGTTGGGAAGTGAATTCATCAGGGACTGTTCATACTCCCACAACCTTTGATGGTGTTTCACTACAAGAACAGGGCAGCTTTAAAGCTTTGCAGGACTTTTTTTTTTGCCTTTTTTTTTTTTTCTTCTGGATCTTGGTATGTGACAATTTTACAGTATTTGAAAAAGATTTACAGATTTGAAAAAGAACTGTGGCTATACTCACTGAATGGTGTAGAAAAAGATGCTTAAAACAACAATGAAACTAACCAACAAACCAAAGCTCCTTGCAACTGATTCATTTAAAAAACATCTCTGATGGCAGAGTTAACCAATTTTTTGATTGTTAGGAATCCATTTATGAGCAAGTCCTTATCTTTTTAAAAAGACAATCAGAATGACAAAAAGCCTGAGACTGACCCAGGTGCCCGTGAAATCATAAGAAAATTAAATTGACTTCAATGCCTTTTGGATGAGGTCTTATTTTAGCAGTGACAATCAAGCACTAAAACCACTTTGTGTGTCAAGCATAACACGATTTTGAAGAATTACAGAAATGGAGTATCTTCTCCTTTGCGTCCTCTTGCCTGACCTGATGTAGCCACCATAAGATTATCATGGTACAAGTGTGAGTGAGGGGGTGTTTGGGGGTTTTAGAGTGGAACACATCTATCACCCAGCAGTTCAGCAGTTACGAAAACTCCCCTGTAGGGATTCAACCTTTACTGTTGACTAAGCAGAGTAGGTTTGCGGTTTATGTGCACAAAGTTAATAAATATGAACACAGTGACAAAAATTACTATATTTTGGCCAACTGATTTTTTTTTTTTTCCCAGAGAAACACAGAATTTTCTTTGCTGCTATCTGCTCTCTGAGGAGGTGATTCCACTCAAGAGAAAGATCCCTGACCTCTCTTCTGAAGTGCAAAAGAACAAAGATAGCTGAGTTCATTACAACTATTGATGAGGAACCTGAATCAGGGATATGAAGCGGCAATGCTACAGGAGAGAAGCTCATCATGTGCACTGTATTAGAGGTGCAAATGCTAACTATCAATCAAGAAATCTCAGGAATAGAACTAAACAGTAGGGAGAGAAAAGTCACTAAAAGTATGAAGCCCCTTTTCAAAAAACTAAAGTTGTGTAGAAATGGAAAATGAATGGAAAGAATCTTCAAATATGGCATATTATTTGTAAAAATACAATAAAAGAGGCCAGAAAAGAATTCAGAGAGGAATTCAAAAGGTATGAAAGTTAAAATTCAATCCTATTTCAAGCACACCAGAGACAGCAAGGTTGCTACAGAGTGAGTCTATAAGCCAAATGTGTTACACAGGCACACAAGAAGCATTTAGTCCATAGCAGGCTGCGTTAGTTTAAGACATTACAGAGCAGACAGAAATTGTCTTCAAGTAATATAACTAAGGAAACAGAAACAAGTAAACCGATACTACTGGCACACAGCTTCTTGCTTAAAATTATGTTCCTATCTAAGACCTGGAAGATGGTAAATGAGACACTATTTTTAGTAATACTTCAGGAAGTTCAGGGGGACTATACAACAAGGAGCACAGCATCTGAATTGGGAAATCAGGGACAATCATGATAAAGCATGAAATTAGTGGACACATGAACAAATATGACCTACTGGAGAACAAAATTATACATCCTGCTTTTTTTGCAAAAGGAAGTCACAAACCTAAGTTTCTAAATGAGTCAACAAACGTAGATACAGGAGATAAGTTGATACTGTTTACTTTGAACTCAAGAAGACACTTCACAATGTCTCTTGAAGTCCTTTAAGCAAACTTGCAGCCACAAGCTACAAGAAAAGCTATTATGCTTTCACAGATAATTAACTGCTTAAAAGACAGGAAATGGAAGAGAGAAATAAATGGTCAGTTTTCACAATAGAGGATGTCCAACATGGTCTGTGCTGGGATTGGTGTGATTAAACATATTCAACAGCACAGGAATTACTGCAATATACAAAATGCTGCTTACTATCAGGAAAGCAGTCTGAAGGGGTACGCAGAGGAAGAGACAAAGTGTAAGTATATAGTGTATATAGGTAAGTACATGCTCTGTATCAGGCTGGCACTGCAGGCAGAATGCAGTTCTATGAACTAAACACTTCAATAAATTTCCCCTGAATAATCAAGGGTGTTTACCTTATCAAAGGCAAAAGAGTAACAGTTCATAATCATCTCTATTTGTCTGTTGTAGGCAAAAACCTTCCATGACTTCAGCAAAGACAATTACTTTGTAAAAAACCTTGCAATTCAATGATTCTATTTTTCCTCTTATCTACATTTCAGCCTACCTGCCTCACACAACACAGGAAATTGTGCTCATGTGTATCATTCTTCTTATGAAATATAAGGCAATGTAAGTTAGCTTTTCACGACATTTTGAGACTGCTATGTAAAGTCAGATTTGACTTTATAGTTAGGGCATCTGATATTGTTACACTTCTTCAGTTTGACTTAGGAAGATAATCAGTAAATAAAATACCAATAATTCTTTTTTTAAAAAGTGCAAATATTTCCCTAACTAAAGACATCAAATTAGACTGCACTCTATTTTTTCCCCAAAATTACACTTATATGGGCCCCAGCAAAGTGTTTGATGGATTAATTCTTATAATCCATAATTCACTTTTTTTTTATACCATTCTGTGTAATGGGTCATTTTCATGCTTCATATCAAATTGCTTATGCTAGATTTCACTGTATCTCTAGTATTCCCTTTTGCTTTCCATTTCAGAAGATTATATGTACTGGTATTAATTCTTTCTTTCAAAAACTTTAAAACCTCTTTAGCAAAATATTCATGCTGCCAAGCTACTTAATACAAATGCTTCAATATGTGAATGGGATTATGTATCTGCCTTTCAATAAGGGATAGAACACATAAATTCACATTTTAATAGCAAACTTAGGGAATTTACAAAGTGAGTTATATGTGAACTCTATGGAAACCTGGTGGGATGACTCTCACAACTGGAGTGTTGCATTGAATATCAATGAACTCTTCAGAAAGGACAGGCAAGGAAAGAGAGGCAGAGATGTGGGCCTGTATATTAGAATCCATTATCAATGCCTAGAACTTAATGATGGTGACAAGAAAGTTGAGTGGTTTTGGGTAAAAACCAGGGAAAGGTCAGCAAGCCAGATATTATGGTACAAGTCTGTTACAGACCACCCAACCAGACAATTGCCTGTTCTTATTCTCATGGGAAACTTCAATTTACCAGATGTCTGCTGGAAATACACTAGAGCACACAGGGAGCAGTCCTAAAGATTCCTGGAGTGTGTGGAGGGTCACTTCCGGACACTGCTGGTGGGGAAACCAAGGAGGCTGGACTTGCTGTTTATGAACAGAAGAGGACTTGTGGGTGATGTGACAGTTGGAGACCATCTTGGGAACAGCAATCATGAAATGGGATCCTGCACTTGAGTCACAACAACCCCATGTAATGCTACAGGCTTGAAGAGTAGCTGGAAACTGCCTGGTAGAAAAGGATTGCAGGGTGTTAGCCGACAGCCAGATGAATATGAGCCAGCATTGTTCTCAGGTGGCTAAGATGTTCAAAAGCATCCTGGCCTGTATCAGGAATAATGTGGTTAGCAGGAGTAGGGAGTATGTCATCATCTTGTACTCAGCACTGGTGAGGAAGTACCTTGAATACTGTGCTCAATTTTGGGGCCCTCACTACAAGAAAGACATTGAGGTGCTGGAGTGAGTTCAGAAAAGGGCACCAGTGAAGGGTCTAGAGAACAAGTCTTCTGAGGAGCAGCAGAGGGAGCTGAAATTGTTTAGCCTGGAGAAAAGGAGGCTGGGAAAGACCTCCTTACTTTCTACAACTACGTGAAAGAAGATTAGTAGTGAGATGGGTGTCCATCTCTTCTCACAGGATGCAAGTGACAGGATGAGAAGAAACAGTCTCAAGTCATGACAGGGGAGGTTTGATTTGCACATTAGGAAAAAATTCACTGAAAGGGTTGTCAAGCATTGGAGCAGGCTCCTCAGGGAAGTGGTTGAATCATCCTGGAGGTATTTTAGAGACATATAGATGTGGTGTTTGGGGACATGGTTTAGCAGTGGACTTGATTGTGTTAGGTTAATAGCTGGACTCAAGGTTTTCCAGCCTCAAAGATCCTATGATTCTACTGTTTCATTTCCAGTTGTCCTTCTGGAGATTGATTCAAAGCCCAGACAGATCAAAATGAGTCTGTCCTTCTTCTGAATCAGATAGCTGAAAAATAAAGGTATAGTCTACAGCTGTTTTTCTTCATCTAGAATCTGACTGACAAAGCATAGCAAGAAATGAATTTTGGGGCTGACTTATTTATGGACCAACCCCAGCCTGCATAGGGGCTTCACCAATTTCAAATGAAAGATAAACCATCCCCTTTATCTTCACAGAAGAGTAAATGCTTCACTGAGATTTTTTTTTTAGGAGAAACAAAGTTAAGGTTTTCCACAATGTAAGCTGAAAGGCATATTTTAATGATTTTAAATTAATTTACCTTTCTGTTGAGAAAAACTCTTTCTAGAATCCCTAAGATTAGTAATTTTACTTTAAGATGTGTTTTTCTGGCAGGAAAGAAATATGCCATGTGATGCTGTTTTCAAGTACCATAAGGGGTCCTGATAAGCGGACTATGGAACTCCACGCTGCCCTTTGAGCTGCAAGGAGAAATCACTGTGTATGCTGCTACATGAGCTCAGTGTTTGCATGAGCTTATATTCTCAGACATGAAGAATACAATCCCACCCAAAGGAGTATTCAGATCAAAGTATTATTTCTGAATGCTGCAATAGACTGAGTCACATACTGAAGAACAAAGTAAGTTATGAATAAACACAACCAAAACACGTGTTTGCCTTTTCTAAGGCTTGCGGATATGTTTGTTCAAGACGAATGTCAAAGGTTTTGAATAACTTACTGCCTTTTATTTAGTGGCTGTGGTATTAGTGCAGAATTTTATTATTTTTTTTTGTGATGCTATAACCTGCCATAACCTGGGTAAGAATAGGCCTACTTGACACTAATTTTAAGAAAAAGAAAAATCCTACCACAGTCTAAATAAATTAAAAATTACTATGATGCTCTGAGACTAAGTGAAAACAAAAGCTGACAGCTAAATACAATTAATTTATATGGAGTTCCATTTAATTGCACTCAGATGGCTAAGGACAGCTGCCAATAAGCTCAGCTAATATATCAGTCTTAAACTCTTCAACAGTTACTCAGTCGTGAAGCTATAACAGCATCAGAGCATATTACTTTTTCCGGCTTCATCTATCTCTTAGTTCACTGAGGTCAGTTGAGAGGCATCCCAGCTGATAGCAGGGTGGTTGGAGTAAAGGATCTCTAAGGTCCCTTCCAACCTAAGCCATTCTATGATTCTATGGAAGTGAAGAATACTGAAACAAAATTCAACTTTGTGTTAACCATCAGGTCTACATGTAAGCACTCTTCTTGGTTTAAAATGTGTAAACCAAACGACTGTGTTTGCACCGTAGCATTTTAAATACAGACAGCTAAACCTAAATGGAACAAAATAAATCAGAGGCACAATTTGTCCTAAGCTGATTCAACACTCACAGGAGGAACAACACTGGAAACGCTACTCTAGACTATATATGTTGTCCCTGGTTATTGTCGAAGGTCAGCACAGAAATAAGAGGAATTCCCTAAGCACAGCTCCCCATGTGACTTAATATTCAGAAAAATATTCTAAACATTATTTACTATACTACCTAAAATGCAAATTTTTGGGGCCTAATTCTAGTTCATCCTGGTATCTTGCACAATTTTAGTTGTGTGAGACTCTTTTAATACTTAAAGGTTTAAGCCTCAAAAATTTCTTGCAATAAATTACATCAATGCCCTGGATTTAAATTAATTCCCCTAAGCAACTGTATTTTATTTCATTAAAATACAGTATATTGCAGCGTGCACAGAAATCCCTGTATTTCCACTCTAAACCTATCATTAAATTATACATTAGCCCTGCATATACTACTACCCTACCTACTGTGATTTATCAGAATCTTAATTTTTGTCTTTCTTTGGGACACTCAGCTCATTTCCACCAATTGCCATATCCTTTAAAAACAGTAAGATTTGCTACAGAATGATTTTATGTAACAGCTATATAATATTTCTGCAGTCATTTTCAATGTCATGCTTCATGCACTCCTTTTGGTTGCTATTGCACAATGACTCAAGGTTGTTATTGAACTGCCCAGAGTAAAATTAAGGGTTTTGGATACTTACAAAGACCTATCTTTGAATGGAAAAGACTTTGCAAATTTACAGATGAAATCACAATAATGAGTTTCCGTAACTTCAGTCACTGATCCAATGCTGTCAGATAAATTCAGCTTCAAAACAATCTCCATTTTGAAGATAACAGCAGTGGTGAAGAAATAACATTACTTGCAACATGTGAAATAAAAAGTGTAACTTCACCTAGCTTCAGTCCAGACTGTTATAGTCATCCCTTCTGAGGCATGTTTATATGAATCTCTACCTTTTTGTCTCTACTGGGAAGACGCTGCTGGTCCATGTTACATGCTAAAAATTGAATGTAAATTTTTCACTGCTGCATTACTTTCCTGGCTTATAGCTAGTACCATGAACACCTCAGAGATCAGAATCATTCTCCCATCTTGTTCTTCACTGTGCTTCAAAGTGAGAGTGGGAGTTTTTCTGTTAATTTTAAGTTCACAACATTGCAATTATGATACAACTCACTTCTCTGTTACTTCATCCCTCAAAGACACGTAATGCCTCCTATATGACATGTAAATCAACCTTTGTATTGATGACACCCCACAACCTCAGTATACCAGCAAATGTAATCCAAATTGGTCTGACAAAATGATCTGTCTACAGTCATTCCTTTAGGAAATTGAGAATGAACTCCCAATAACCTGATCTTTCCCTTTCCAGGTCAACCTGTTCCTCTGTTCAGTTACCTTTACCCATCTTGTAACTCCTACACATTCTTGCTAGTACCACTGAATCACAGAATATTAGGGATTGGAAGGGATCTCAAAAGATCATTTAGTCCAACGCCCCTGCCAGAGCAGGATCATCTAGAGCAGGTCACACAGGAATGCATCCTGGCAAGTTTTGAGTATCTCCAGAGAAGGAGACTCCACAATACAATAATAATACAATACAATACAATACACCAGGTTGGAAGAGACCTTCAGGATCATCACGTCCAACCCATCAAACAGTCCAACCCACCCAACAACTAGACCATACAGCCAAGCACCCCATCAAGTCTTCTCCTGAACACCAGCAGTGAAGGTGACTCCACCACCTCCACGGGTAGCCGATTCCAAGGGGCAATCACTCTCTCCATGTAGAACTTCTTCCTAACATCCAGCCTAAACCTGCCCTGGTGCAGCCTGAGACTGTGTCCTCTTGTTCTGGTGCTGGCTGCCTGGGAGAAGAGGCCAACCTCTGCCTGGCTACAACCTCCCTTCAGGTAGTTGTAGAGAGCAATAAGGTCACCCCTCAGTCTTCTCTTCTCCAGGCTAAGCAACCCCAGCTCCCTCAGCCTTTCCTCATAGGGCTTGTGTTCCAAACCCCTCACCAGCTTTGTTGCCCTTCTCTGGACACGTTCCAAGCCCCCTGGCAGCCTGTTCCAGTGTTTCATCACCCTCACAGTGAAAAAAAATTTCCTCATGTTTACATGGAACTTCCTATACCTCAACTTCCACCCATTGCCACCTGTCCTGTCATTGGGCATCACCAAGCAGAGCCTGACTCCATCCTCTTGGCACTCACCCTTTACATATTTATAAACATTAATGAGGTCACCCCTTAGTCTCCTCTCCTCCATGCTAAAGAGGCCTAGCTCCATCAATCTCTTCTCATAAGGAAGATGATCCACTCCCTTCATCATTTTTGTGGTTCTGTGCTAGACTCTTCCAAGAAATTCCCTGTCTTCTTGAACTGAGGGGTCCAGAACTGGACACAATATTTGAGATGTGGCCTCTCCAGGGCAGAACAGAGGGGAGGAGAACCTTTCTTGAGCTACTAACCACATCACTTATAATACACCCCAGAATGACATTGGCCTTCTTGGCTACAAGAGCACATTTCTGGCTCATGGTCAGCCTTCTATCCACTCGGACCCCCATGGCCCTTTCCCCATCACTGGTCTCCAACAGGTCAATCCCCAACATGGGGTTGTTCTTTCCCAGGTACAAGACTCTACACTTGCCCTTGCTGAATTTCATTAATTTTTCCCTGCCCAGCTCTGCAGCCTGTGTAAGTCTCACTGAATGGCAGTGCAGCCTTCAGGTGTGTCAGACATTCCACCCAGTTTTGTGTCATCATCAAACTTCCTGGCTGTGCACTGTGTGCCCTCACCCAGATCACTGATGAATATATTGAATAGTACTGGTCCCAGTACCAACTCCGAGGGATTCCACTAGATATAGGCCTCCAACTAGACTCTGTCCTATTGACCACAACTTTCTGACTTCTTTCCTTCAACCAGTTCTCAATCCACCTCACTACCTGATCATCCAGACCACACCACCTCTGTTTAGCTGCAAGGATGCTGTGGGAGATGATATCAAATCACAGAATCATAGAATTGTCAGGGTTGGTAGGGACCCCAAGGATCATCCAGTTCCACCCCCGCCATGGGCAGGGACACCTTCCACTGCCCAGAGCAACATCCAGCCTGGCCTCAAAAACATCCAGGGATGGGGCTTCCACCACCTCCCTGGGCAACCTGTTCCACCATCTCATCACCTTTATGGTGAAGAACTTCTTCCTAATGTCTTATCTAAATCTACCCTCCTTTAGATTAGATCCATGCCTCCTAGTCCTATCACTATCCAACATCCTAAAAAAATCCCACACCAGCTTTCTTTACTGAACTCAAGACAAACCACATCCACTGCTTTACCATCATCTATCCACTTGTTATGTCCTCATAAAAGGCTATCAGGTTGTTCAAACATGACTTCCCCTTGGTAAAATCATGCTGACTGCTCCTAATGACCCTCTTGTCCTTGATATGCCTAATGACAGCACCAAGAATAAGTTGTTCCATTAGTATATCACTTTAATGATTTTTTTTTTCATAACACCCTATCACAAATTTAATACCACATGCTTTGAAGCTGCTCAGTTTTGATTGTCAGAAACTTCTGTTATCTTCTTGAAAAACAACACCAGAAAATTATGAAGTGCAATATCTCAAGGGATTGCATTCCACTTTCCATTGAGATCTGAATGATTTTTTACCCAAAGCTGTTCAGCAGTTTAAAAATCAGAGGTCAGGTGGAACAGCCTGTCTCCATCTGCATCGTATTTTTCTTTTCCTTCAATTTGGAAATAAAGCAGGTTATTAATTTATTTTTTTGTTCTAAAATGAAGCTAAACCAACATATTAAATAGAGCTCTAGTCTTTCTAGTACTCCACAACAAAGATTACCTTGTTCTTTTTTCTTCCTTCCAAAATAGAGGTCTGTATAACTCTATCACATTTACTGTTCATAAACTGGTGCTTTTCTGTATTGTATTAATTACTATAAACAAATGTAATAGTTTGAGTTTTAACCAGGTGCTTTCAAGAGTCCTTTCAGGAAAGATTATTTAGCATATGTAAAACTGCCTGCATAGTTTTTATCTGATTCATTATCTTCTTTTTGGCATGTAAGACTGGTTGCAATGTAAGATAGGCCCATTACTGGGCTGAGCCAGAACCCTAAGACAGAAAAGTACAGGACTCTTAGTGCAGAAAATGATACATGGGCTACTAGACAACCATCCAGTGTATCCTACTCCCATTACTGCTAGATGGAGGATAGGAAGAAAGTTTCTCCCAGAGCAGACAGTGGTAGAAACAGTGGCTATTACATGTTTTACCTTCTATTTTGGGGGGAGGGGGTGCTTAAATTACCTCAAAATACAATTCAGTTGCCACAAAATTGCTCATTCCCTGAGTCTGCTGAAATATCTCTGCAATTGTTTGTTTGGTTTGGTTTTTTTCCTCAATTCTCCCTGGTTATGTCAGTTCTGATTTTATGGAAAAACTACTTAAGCATTGAATAAAGCTATACTACTCATACTAAATAAGTAGATCCATAAGCACTGGAACTAATGAAGCCCTACTCCCTGTAGGTTTATATTTAAAGCTTTTTTAATTTTTGCTTCTCTCATTTCCTTTTCCATATCTCTGCCAGGAGGACTTAGCAGTCCAACTGCTAAAATTAAGATATGCAGTGGCTGGTCACAAACCACATGTGTGCTAAGATGTGCAGCAGCTGATGCCACCTGTACCAAATATGGAACTAAGCTGCAACTCTGTCTCTGATGGTGGGAACTAATTTAGGATTTTGTCCCCTGATGGGCCACTGTTTTTCATGCAACTTGTTACAATTCCATGCTGTCCTCCAAAACCACCTTCCAATTAAATACAATTACAGGCAGGATAATAAGAGTACCTGACAGACTGCAGTATGATCCTGCAAGCCTTGTTACTTGATGAAACTAAGTTAAAACCATGCTGCCTACATTTTGTTTTGATTTTTACTGTCCAGTGATATAATTCTGGCTTACTTTCCAGAGATAACTCAATGTTCTAGGTCCACAGCAGTGAAAATAATCACAGGCTGGATGAAACATGAGTCCACAGAAAATATCCTCCAGCTACAGTACCACTCATTAGCTTATTGTAAAATCAGTGTAGCCTAGAACCTCGCACCCAACATCCTTTCCTTCTAAGTATCTTTCTCTTTCATTCATATTCAAAAAACGTGCAAGTCAAAGGGAAGTAGAAGTTAATTTCTCATAATACTGAGCCCTTGAACCCAATGATGTGCCTGCTGGATACAGCAAAGGCGGTTTTGGATACTGGGCACAAAATGAAGGAGGTTTCAAATATTTCTGCTTTCTGTAGATATCAGTATGATAACAATTCAAACACAGAGCCTCATCTAGCCAAGTGTAAGGTATACATCCAAGAAACAATAACAAAGCCCACATCTACAGCATGGGAGCCTCTGAAAGTACCAACAAATAGAAACACCTGTGACAGGACACATTCTAGTGAGTTTGATGTTCTAGGAAAGAGCATGCCAAATTCTGGATTGTTGCAAATTGGGTCCTGTCCCTCTGATCAATACAACTCCCAAAGTGGATGAAAATACTTGGCTATCACCTGACCTTAAGGGACACAATGGTTGTTCCTTACATCCAAAGTCCTGAGAAATCTTGGGCACAGATACAGTAAAATTTATTTCCTATGTTTTTTTACACAATGATTTGGACTTCTTAATCAAACCCCATCATCTGTACCACAGGTACACTTATGCCCATGACAAAGCTCATGAATGGGAGAATACATACTTTAGAGAACACTTCCAGCTAGGTTTGAAAGAGATTTCAAATCAACAAGCATTGGTCCACAAAAGAAGTTATTCTAGAAAATTTGGAAGTCCCTGAAAGAGCTTCCTATAGGATCCCCAGAGAAGGAGTGAAGTCAGTGATACTAGTGAGAGGCTGAACTGAATTGAACTGGGACAGTTTTCCAGCAGCTAAAGATTTATTTCTCAGCTTTGAATTACTTTTAACATTACATGCTTCTCAAAAATTGGATACTGCTCTAAGTAAGAAAGCAAACAACTTGCAGTTTAATCTCCTTTTGAAAAGAAAATAAACAGCGAAATTATCATTGGATGTGTAGCTAAAGACTATCTGAAGGACTTCACATTGGGATAAATAAGCTCATCAGTTCTACCCATTTATACTTCATGTTTACCTTGACTATGCATGCAAGAAATTGATCTCAATTTGCTGACAAATTTGAGCACCCACCACCTATACCATAGATCAATATGTGTTAGCATTTACTGAAACTCTCTCTTGTGATTTATTTTATTTTATTTTGCTCTAATTACTTGCCATTCCCTATAATTGCAATGGCATTTGTTGCACCAAACAAAGACAGGCTAAACAGTGCTGAATTTTAAAAACTATACAAAAATCAGGTCACATCTGACAGAGTTTATATTATACACAGGGGAAAAAAAGACTGGAAAAGGAAATGAGAATGAAGCAGGTAAATGTCATAAGAAAAAACCAAATTTTTATTATCTCAAGCTTGTGAGGTATGGTTTCTGATTTAGAGGATGGTATAGAGGATGCATTACTTTATTTTAGCTCTCAGAGGTCTAATGGAAACTTTAAAAGTAATCATAAAAAAATATATACAGTATCAATGTTCCTTTCCTGTCCTTTTTTGTTTGTTTGTTTTTAGACTAGGCATTTGGAGTTTGCTTTCTGAGATGGTTATTATTTTAAAGGCAGACTCTGCTCTTTTTGATGGACAAAGTACTTCTGAAAACTTCCCATCTTCAAGTTCTTTTAAGGACTTAATAGAAGAAAACATTTCTGACATTTGTTTTCCCAAGACTTCTTTTACATCTTGTATCATAACAGAAACTTTAGAAGGCAGATAGTTCTTCCTCCTAAGCACACTTCCAGAACACTGAAATAATAATACTAAAAAAGATCAGTGCAACATTAGAAACTATTTCTAATAAACAAACAAAAATCTTTTTTTTTCCTCTTCTTTTTAATTAAAAAAAAAATAAATCATAATCCAAAGAGCCAAACACACCATGCTTGGTTTGGGAATACAAAAAGTACATTCACATTACCAGTCTCCCATTACACACTAGTATAACTGAGTGAGAATGCAGAAAAAAATACATAAAATATGTCATCCAACCTAAGCCTAAAACCAAATTTCTTATTCTAGCAATAATTCTTTTTAAAAAGTTATTTTTCTATTACTGGCCTGAGGCAAATTCAACTGAGATTATGTTTCTCAGGGGAAAAGAAGCATTTTCTGAAGCAAACGTACAACTTATCTGAGTATGCTGTAAAATCTAAAGATATTTGTCCTTTGAGTCATATTAGCACAGTCCATAGAATTCCACAGTTCCTTCTCCGCTGCATGTGTCACCTGAATACATGAGACTAATACCTGTTTTGTGATCCACTTATGCTTCCTATTACCATATTTTATCTGCTCTTAAATCTGACTGTGGTGGTCCTATCTCTTATTAGACGATTTCAAGCATTCTCTACAACCTTTGATTAAGATGAAGACTTTGTAGGCCCTTATGATACCATATTTTGATTCCAAGCTTCATCACTTTCACCTTTACGAGTCTCTGTGGTCTAATACTCCTATATCATAACAATTTATGCTTGCTATATTCAGAGTAAATGCTTTCAGTCCTAAGTCTCTGGACATCTATTTTCCTGTATCGAATGCACTTCAGCAAGAGACACATATTTAAAATACTATTATGTTTTTCTCTCTTTGGAATACTTGTATACATCAAAAGATTTATTATTATTTTTATTCTTACTATTATAAGATTCCAAGTTTATAGTAATTGCAGGAAACACTCTACTGTGTCCTGATATCCAAGTGGCTTAGTTGATTTCTGCTATAATATAAAGAATCAAATTATAAGAAACATATAAAAAGCGAAACACAGGCAGCAGCCACCTGCTGCGATATTCCAGAACATGAGCAATGTCACCAGTCTAAAGGAAGGACAAATGCTCAGTTATATTTGGTTTGGCTGAGCTGGAGTTGATTCTCCTCAAAGCATCTTTCTAGTGCTACGCTTTGCAGTGCTGCAGCTGGGTGTTGATAACACACCAGTGTTTTGGCTACTGCTGAGCTGTGCTTTTCCAACATTTCCCCAGCCCAAGAGTATGCTGAGGGGTGGGCAAGATCTTTGGGAGAGGACACAGCCAAACCAGCTGACCCAAACTGGCCAAAGTGGTATTCCATGCCATATGGTATCAGCTCTGATATAAGAACTAAGTGAAAGAAGGAAGTGGGGGGATATTCGTCCATGGTGTCTGTCCTTCAGAGTAACTGCTACGTTTAGAGCCCTGCTTCCTGGAACCAAAGATCATCTGCTGATGGGAAGTAGAGAATAATATCTCTTTGCTTTTGCTTCTGTGCATGGCCTTTGCTCTTTACCTGTGCTTAGCATTATTAAATTGTTTCTACCTTATTAATGGCTTTTGTTATATTTTCCCTCTCCCCTGTCCATCTAAGAAGGGGGAGTGATAGAGTGGCTTTGGTGGGCATTTGGCCCTCAGCCAGGGTCAAACCACCACAGTAAAATTTATACAGTATAAATCATTAAGTAGACAAAGACAACAGCCATGAGTATGTTAAAAACTTCAAAACAAGAACTTCTACATAGTTTAGGACTGACTATACGCAGTCTCACAACATGGTGGCAGACTGAAAACCAGAATGTTAGATGGTTCTATGACATAAAATCTGGTCCCCTGATACTGCTGGCAACCAAGCTGTAAGACTTCTTCTCTTAAGCCTTGTAAAAACAATTGTTGTTTTTCTTTCTCAAATTCCCATTGATAAAAGGTTCTAAAAACAAAGAATCAGCAGAGTTGAAAGGGGTCCCAAGACAGCATTTAGTCCACCCTACAATTCCAGTGTGTCAAAAATTACTTTTCACTTCAAGATGAAATGAAGACTAACAGAGTTATTATCTTCTTAAGTAATACATTCTCCAGTCCTCTGTCTACATATTTTTCTTTCGAACTTTTTATGAACACAAGTCTTAACAGGCCACAGGCTCTGATCTATACAGCTATACAGAAGGCCTATGGCAATTCATGAACGTTTAGTAGTGGTAAAAGTTTCCTAAAGTTCATCCTAGAACCACAAGAAACCTGGAGGGAAAGTCTTCTTTTAGATTAAAGTGATGATCCAAAAGGTTTTATAAACAAATGAAATTCAGTAAATATCTTTCACCAACTACACTTACTATCACTACAACCAGTAAAATGGAAAATTAGCAATAATAAGGCACAATAATTTCTTCTTTACTCATTGTGGTAAAAAATCATAATTCTAGTTGTTTTGAAGGTTACATACTCACAATAATAAAACCAGAACTTGGTTGAGGAAAAAGAACCTCTGGTGAATAAACAGGTTGTGATATTCCTACTCCTCAGTCATAAGGATTTTATTAATGTAAATATTTCATCCATTCAGCAATTACAAGAATGCATAAAAATATATCGGATTCCTCCTTCCTACATTAATAAAACAAGCTATTAGAAGAAACAAAGTGCTTACTTCTCCAGGTACATTTGCTGACAAGTCTTACTATGGTTGCAAAACTTCTGATTTAAGACAGCTAACTGACAAGTTCAAATTAACTAAAACTTCAACAGAACACAGACTTCATACCTGAGTCCTTTATCATGCAAGAACACCTGGGCTTATAGAGGATTTCTACCTTAGGTTGGTTTCCATTAGTGTATATGTACTAGCAAGACAACTATGTACTCCAAAGAAACATCAACACAATAATTTTCTAATTAAGAAAAAAAGCCACATTTCCACAGCTGAACTGGTAACTATTTTGTGACACAGCACAGACAATGTGCTAAAACCAGTAATAAATTACAAACCCAAGTAACATTAATCTCAGCTCAGCTTTTTGCAATCAAGATTGTCCTACTGTCCTCATGGAGCTTCCTGAAAAGACTATTTATGTATTTTTCATTTCAGACCATGCAAAAGTTTGTTGTTTTTTTTTTTTTCTATGGTAGTCAGGAAAGTTTATCAATAGCTCTAGACCATATGTTTTCTTTTTTTTTTTTTTTTTTTTTTTTTTGTGTACCATCAGGAGGAAACAAATATTTTGGAAAATTTGGTATAATTCTAATGCATTTGGTCAATCGTTAAACACAAGAACAAACCTGTTGTATGTTTTCAGGCTATGGAAAATACAATTCTACCCCCAGAATAATTGTTGAAAAGAGAACAAATCCTGGAAAAAGCACAAACCCTTAAATTTGGAAAAAGGTAATCAGTGGTATTTTCTTTAATATTGAATTACTGCCAGTCTAACAAATAGACTACAGATAATGACAAATCTCATAATTAAGCTCTCTGAAATGAAGGCATGTAAAAATTGGTTTAATATGTGGGGAGAAAAAATAAACGAAAGTATTTTTCTTCTTTCTATTACTATTCTGCAACAAAATTGAGTACATCTTTCTCAGTGTGTAACATTAGGCCTGGCCATTAAGTACAACATGGCTTAAACCAAATCTGTTATTCTTTTGAGTTGTGCTCATTCTTGGTCACCAGGGAGATTAAGGCCAGCAGCCAAATCTGTCTTCTGTGGTTTTGGCCACTTAAATTTTCACTCAGGCTATGCTTTCCACACAACCTCTACAATTCAAATTACCATGAAACAGCACCCCAAGGTTCATCTTTGGCAGCGGGTTGGACTCGATGATCTCTGGAGGTCTCTTCCAAACCCTAATGTTCTGTGGTTCTCTTTACTTACACTTGCTAAAGACCTTGCTTCAGCTTCTAATTTTCTTGCAATAGTATTCTTTCCTCTAGTTTTGACAGTGTTATTACTCAGGAATACTCATACCAAAATTATCCGCAGCGTACTGCAGTGAACACGTCACCCTGCTCTTTACATGTCTCTACTACTTTACTCTCCTTCACCCATATTCAACTCTGTATCATAGAATAGAATAATAGAATCACAGAATGCACTGGGTTGGAAGGGACCTTTAAAGGTCATCTAGTTCGGCCTGCCTGCAGTAAGTAGGGACATTCCCAACTCTATCGGGTTGCTCAGAGAGAGACCCATCAAGCCTGACCTTGAAAGTCTCCATAGATGGGGCATCCACCACCTCCCTGGGAAACCTGTTCCAGTATTCCACCACCCTCACAGTAAAGAACTTCTTCCTAATGTCCAGTCTCTGAATGTACCTTTCTCTGTTTTAAAACCATTTGTTTACCTTCAAGAAAGCAAAGTCCCATTCTGATGTTCCCATCACACAAAACCTACTTCTACATTTGTTAGATATAAGAAAAAGCTACTGTATTTTTTTCCCATTTCTCATCAAAAATTGGGTATCCAGGAATCACTTCTGCCATCCTAAGATCAGTATCATTGTTCAAGATTACTTTGGCACTTCTTGGTGGTTCCATGTATTCACATGAGCAGCACAGAGACAAAGACACTCTGGTGCCTTGTTAGAGGTAGATGATACAAAAATACACAGATGCCCTATGGACATAGGGCTATCCATGGCATATGGCCACGGATATTTGCTGAAGAGAAAGCAGAAAATTGCTTACCACGCTGCAGCCAGGACAGTCAGGACCATTTTCACATGTCCTACGTCGTGCCTGGATCCCTCCACCACACTGAGCAGTGCAGCGCTCCCACGGACCCCAGCCTGTCCAAAACACGTGAGGGGGGCACAACAAATGCTCATTGCAGTACCTGTGAGAAGAGACAAAAGAGAAGACAAAGAATCTACTTAGTACCAGACAAGACTTCCCTCACAAGTCCCTCATTTGCAATATTGAGTTAGACATTTGCACAGGGAAATACACATAAATCCACTCTCTATTAATAAAGCACTGAGCTAACAGTTGACACACTACACAGTGTTTAAACATTTGAGATTCACTTTTTCAGGCCATAATAGCACGGGCGAAGCATTTGTTTGCTTTATTCAGTCCTTACATAATCCATGTGATATGCCATGCTGTTGTACACAGCTGACAACTACTGTACTAAGTACAGTTCTGACTACACATCTGGAGTAAAAGTGAGTCAACCAAACTGGAAGCAATCATTTAGCAGTCAGCCTTTTATCTCTCTCCATCTAAGCATGGATTAGGATCCATCTCTCTACTCTTCAGAGACCTAAACTTGCTATTTGCTTTCACAGTGTCTCAAATTTTATGGGTAAAATAAAAGCTAAAAATTGATTCTAGGCATAAAGAACTGTATCATTTTCATAAAGCTATTACTTTATCTTTTAAAGAGTGTTTTTAGCTATCATAATCTTTGAAGTATTTCCCAGTGGACTACAAATTGACTGAGAGGCCTGCTAGGTTCTTGAGGGAAGGATTACTTTTCTACTGAGCTGTCATTATTGTAACAAGGCATTCAGATATGTTGGGGAGGGAAATTTTTCATTGTTTTGTAAAACAAATTAAGATTCCTGATTCTTTGAGCATGCCATCCAGTAACTCTAGCCACAGCATATCCTGCTTAGTAAGGACCCTCTACATGGGTCCAAAGGATCTGGGCCACCAGTAAGTGTGACTGGGGCTTTTAAAGCGACCAAGCTGTTAACTCAGATAAAGCAAAGCCACAGCAGATACTCTGAAAAAACAGAAGACCCAGAAGGAGTGCTCTTAACATTTTACAGATGTGGCTGGGTGGCTCTTGTTCCAATTACTGACTGCCCTGAACAAACAAATCAATCTGTGACAATATTTAATCATTTTTTTAAAACAGTTATCCAAAACCCACTCCCTTATGCCCTTGTAATAAGTTTCCCTCACTTTGCACTTTCCTTCAATGAACACTGCCTCTAATACTTCATAAACTCATTTTGAATCAAAAGACAAATGACACTATGAATTGTTGTCATTTTCAACAAGAACAAGCATAACCACATACTTTTTGCAAAAATCCTCAAGATCCCCAAGCTCTTCATGATGAAGGAATCTGCACATTCAGAAATTGTGTGCAAAATGAATGCTCTTTGTGTATGTTATATACAACAATAGCTTTACCATATACGCTGGAGACAATGATTCAGAATTTGTTCCTAGGTCTGAGAATTCCATTAGAATTTTAAAGCTTGGCAGTAGGGTAAATAAGGAGTGACATTTGGGTTTGTGTTTCTGTATAGTTAAGGAAAATATTAGCAGCTTGCATTGACTTCACCTGTTGTTTATCAGTAAAGTGATAAAAAACATCCCAAATCCTCAATATTTCTGACTCTGCTATCTCAGAATTCCTCAGTGTCTGATTTGGGTAAATGTTTTTCTGCAGTAGTTTACACACAAACTACCTTTGTCTCCTCCTGCATCTTCAATATTTGCAGTTCACAGTTCACATTATAAAATCACTGAAGATGCACAGGAATGTTCTGTGCCAGGATATTTCCTCCCAAAACAGCTGCACACATTCATTCCAACACACAGTCATTTATATGGCTGTTTGTGATTGTCTCTGTGATCATCTGATAATGTGTACCAAATAAAACATCGATGTCATATCACCGTTTATTTAGTCAAATGAGTACATAGTTTGTAAAATCTCATTAGTTCTTAAATGTGCAAAATTAATATGGGACACAAACACAGGATAAAGCAGTTCTGCCATGAAGTAAAATTGATGGGTGGTATTAGAAGAGGTGTGGTTAGCAGGTCAAGAGAGGTTCTCCTTCCCCTCTACTCTGCTCTGGTGAGGCCACATCTCAGATAATGTGTCCAGTTCTGAGCCCCTCAGTTCAAGAAGAACAGGGAAGTGCTTGAAAGAGTCCAGCACAGAGCCAGAAAAATGATTAAGGGCGTGGAATATCTTCCTTGTGAGAAGACACTGATGGAGCTGGGGCTCTTTAGCTTGGAGGAGAGGAGACTAAGGGGTGACCTCATTCATGTTTATAAATATATAAAGGGTGAGTGCCAAGAGGATGGAGTCCGGCTTATCTTGGTGATGCCCAATGATAGGACAGAGGGCAATGGATGGAAATTGAGGCATAGGAAGTTCCACGTAAACAGGAGGAAATATTTTTCTTCGCTGTGAGGGTGATGGAACACTGGAACAGGCTGCCCAGAGGGGCTGTAAAGTCTCCTCTGGACCCACCAGGATGCATTCCCGTGTGATCTGCTCTAGGTGATCCTGCTCTGGAGATTGGACTAGATGATCTTTTGAGGTCAATTCCAAGCCCTAACATTCTGTGATTCTGTGATTTTTTGATTCATCTTGCCTTAATATATAGACATGTACAGTGTAGCTGTCTATATATCATGTAGTCATCTAAACCTGAGCAACAGTTCATTGAAAGAAACAGCCCTTCTGAGAACATAATTCATGTCACCCTAAAGCAAATGTCTAATGTAGATCATACCAATACAGTCCTCAACATACTGATTTCACTCCACGGACATCTAAGCCTCCATCATAGTCAATGGAAATTTTGTCAGTGCAGTGTAATGGAAATGGGAATGATTAATTTCACAAAATCTAGGAACATACAGTAGAAGGAGACATATCAGTTTTTCCCAGCCTGCGTTGAGTAGATTTCTGCAGACGATAGTGGCAGTTCAGACACCTGACTCGCACATAAGCACTCACATTTGTGGACATTTGAAGTTAGGTGCGACAAATCTCGCTTAGATGATACTTATGACACTATACATTGCCTCTTTCAGTGTCAACGTGCCCTACTACCTGTTCTCTCACTCAAGTGAAAGACATAAAAGATAACTAACAACTGATACAGTAAGCACTTCAAAAGTTAGCAATTCTGATAACCAGTACTATTTAAAAAAGCAGTTGAAACTACACCATGAAACTGAAAAAGAGACCTAAAATGTCTATGAAAGCTACTTAATTACAATTTAGGTTTATTAAAAACAAACAAAGAAAAAAGTTACCAACAGAAGTGACTGTCAATTTTTCCATTTTTTCAAGAAGAGAAAAAAAGAAACCCAACACAGCATACAAATAGAATCTAACTTTCATTTCAGCCAGCCTCTGAAAACACTGGGTATGTTTTCACAGCTAGAGATATCCCTACAGCTGATCTTTGAGAGCTGTGCTATAGCACAGGGGGTTGAGTCAAGTAACATTATATCTCATCTTGGCTGAATTTCAAGTCCCTCAGTAAACCTTTTTTTTTTTTTTTTTTTTTTTTTTTTCCTTTTTGCTCTTCTTAAATTTGTTTTTGGGACCCATGGGGTTAGCCATTTAATTGTAATCCCACAAAACATGCGATATAAGGAATCTGAATCTGTGAAACCATTGTCCTTTGTTGTAATATAGTGTCGTTGTCAGGGATCAGCATTTGTTGTTGTACAGGTGTTCAACCACCCTGAGCACAGCTTCCAGGACAAGATGTAAGCAGACAAAGACGTTTATTCCGTTATACAGCAAAGTTATATGGTCTATCAGATGTGTCACATCTTAATTGGTTATTTTCTACTGGCATGTGTGTAATTAAGGCATACAATAGGCTAAAATAACAAAACAATATTTTAACACATCCAACCAAATTCTGCCCAATTTCTCTCCTTCTGTTACGAGATATTTACATTCTTCTCTGAGTCAAAGACTAAACATAGCCTTCCAAAGCTCTCCGAAAACAGCCCTTCTCCTACAGTCCTCTGCCCCAATATAGCTACAACAAGGCCAGAAGGTAGAACAGCCTAGACAAACATGGGGTTTGTACAGTGACCCTTTGTGGGGATTGAAGAAAATGAATTAATCACCTTTGAGTCTGAAACACAGTGTTCTGATAAAGAAACAGAGAAGCTCATTAAAATGAAACCTTGGGAGGCACTAGAGTAGAAAGTAGTCAAGATAACAGACATCTGTTGTTGACATCACTAGTGCAAGTGCTTCTGAAATGCTCAACCAATGACCATTTAGGTAAGTTTTGTTTTGCTAGGATGGAAAAGTACTGCTAGAAACAGGCTCGCTTTCTGCTATTGCAAAAAGGTATACAAGCCCTGTGTGTTCCCATAATAAATGTATCCTGCCCTTTCTCTGAGCTATCCACAAGTCTCATGAAGTATTCTTCAGGGGTCCATGCCCTGAATATGTCACAACCCTTACCATTTCCCCTTAGAATGAATACAAGCCCAAATGCCCTAATAATGGAATTGTCAGATGAATGCCCTCTGTCCACTTGAGTTGACAATCACTACTTCCTACAGCAATTTTTAAAAATTTTTACTCCAGACAATCCAGTACAACTGCAATCACTATTCTTGCTGCGATGAAGATCTCAACCTTTAGTACAACACCAATTTATTTCAGTGTTGCCATGCAGCACAGGCTATCTGCAAGACAGTTACAGATGTGTCTGTTTTATTCTACAGAGAGATGATATTTATTTTAAACAGATAGCTCTGACTCTTGAACTATACGATACTAGCATGTAAAAACTGTGTCCAGTTCTGGGCCCCTCAGTTTAGGAAGGATGTTGACTTGCTGAAACGTGTCCAGAGAAGGGCAACTAAGTTGGTGAGGGGTTTGGAACACAAGCCCTATGAGGAAAGGCTGAGGGAGCTGGGGTTGCTTAGCCTGGAGAAGAGGAGACTGAGGGGCGACGTTATTGCTCTCTACAACTACCTGAAGGGAGGTTGTAGCCAGGCAGAGGTTGGCCTCTTCTCCCAGGCAGCCAGTACCAGAACAAGAGGACACAGTCTCAAGCTGCACCAGGGCAGGTTTAGGCTGGACGTTAGGAAGAAGTTCTATACAGAGAGAGTGATTGCCCATTGGAATGGGCTGCCCATGGAGGTGGTGGAGTCACCGTCATTGGAGGTGTTTAGGAGGAGACTTGATGGGGTGCTTGGTGCCATGGTTTAGTTGTTTAGGTGGGTTGGATTGGTTGATGGGTTGGACGCAATGATCTTGAAGGTCTTTTTCAACCTGGTGTATTGTATTATATTGTATTGTATTACTGTATTTAAGAGTAATAAATGAACTTTCATCATGTTACATGGTGGGTACTTGTAATTACCTCTTGGTGACTTACTGGGAAGCACAGACTATACTGATGTTGATGGGAATCCTGGATTCCTTTAACTGAAGAAAGACACATCACACACACACACACACATGCCTTACTGGATTGAGACTGCTGAATCAATGGAAATCCTCAAGGACACTGTGGAAGTTTGGCTCATGGGGAAGAGGAGAGAAAAGAGAAAGCAAGGATAATGGGAGCACACACTTCCCAGCAGGCAAGATGCCATGGGAGCGCATGCAAACCCCAAGCTTCATGATGTTTGATCTGCTTAGTTGAAGGGAGCTGGGCTTGTTTGCACTGCTCAGAAACAAGAAGCACGACACAGAGCAGGCACTTGATTCTCAGCAGTTTGTCCTTCTCATGGAAACAAGCCCTAAAATTCTGGATATATGTTGTGGACTGTGTCAAAACCAAAAACAAGCAAAAAACGGTGACAATGCATACTCCTTCAGATCTTCTTATACACTCAGAAATTTCCAGGGCTTTCAAACATTTACTCCTCATCTGCAACCAATTAATTTTCTACTTCTTATTTGCCATGCTTTTTTCTTGCCTTTTTTTTCCCACCTATATACTAAAAGATAAGGGATTCCCATTCTAATGTCTCCCATTCCTGCATAGACAGGAGGCAGACCACTGGACTTGATGAGCCCATATCCACAGCATCTTCCACAGAAAGGAGGGGACAAACATCTTCTCTCAGTGGAAAGATCAAGACAAGATACTACGAAATCTACAAAATAAAACCTAGAGAGTTTTCCAGCAGCCTTGGTGAATATTTTTCTCACAGGAAAAACTACAATTGTTTAAGCCCTTAAGGAATTAATCACAATGACTTCCATCTGGAGTATTAACTATGAAATTATTTTGTCTGATTAACAAAGTTTATTAAAATACTATTTACTCCCTCTTCAAATTTTGTCTAAATGCACATCAGTTGCACTTTTGACCTGTTTCTACAAAGCAAATTTGCTTTGTAGTATGTTTATCCTACTCTCTCAACTGTGTTCCACCTCCCCCCACCCCTTTAGCAGTAGAGCATGCAAAAACTTAACCTATGTAGAACACTTTAAATTTCCAAATACTGCCCCGATTTCAAGGAAACATCCAGGAAGCACACAGCTGCCTGACACATTAGCTGTGTTAGGATAATGGCTTTCTTAAACTAAACCAAATGTAACCTACACAAACATTTAGCTCTTAATACATGAACAAGTGTTCTCAAACTGCATACACATTTGTATCTGTAACTATACACTGATTTTTCAGTGTTTGTTTCCTATAGAGTTATGCACTGAGTTCTGCTATATTGAAAAGCTGTTTCAAAATTCAGCACAAGGTGGACTGTGGAAACTGAATCCCATATTTATGACTCTGAACATGTGAAGGTGACATGAATATGCACTTTTATGAAGACAAGTGCACAAAATGAGTAAACGAAATAATTCTAATTTTCACTAAGAGTACCCATATATTCATTTTACATATGAGCTGGGACATTAAAGTAAAATGTTAGTCGATTTATAAGCATCTGTCATTTCAGGCTCAGCCACAGCTCAGTCCCACGTGTCTGCTCACACAAATCCGCCCCTACCCTTGTTAGGATGAGAAGGAGAAATTTGGGAGCAAAAATGTAAAACCCCACTGCTTGAGATAAGGAAAGTTCAACAGACCAATGCAAAGAACAATGAACAACAGAAATAACAGCAATAGTAAAGAAGTAATGTACAAAATCAGTAATTTATAACATGATGCACTCAATCAACACTTGCTGACACTTTGCCTGCCTGCAACAAAACCTGCCGTGCCAGACAAGACAATTGCCATGACTGTCTGTGCCAGCCCTCCCCTTATATAGTGGGCATGAATGCTGTGGAATACCCTACTGGCTGAATCAGATGGCTGGCTGAGTGTGGCCACTCCCAACTTCTTGTGAGAAGAAAATTACCCCTCTCCTAGCCAAGCCCTGAGAAAACCTGAGCTGCTTATTGATACTGTGAATACAAACCTAAAACAAACATTTCTTAGGAGTTACTGGAATACACAGAATATTTGATCAGCTTGCCTAAATGTACTGGGTCTAATTGTCAAAGGAACTATTTCCATTTGGTGCATATATAACTTGAGTGGTTCTGGAGTGAAGCAGTTTAGGATTACTGTGAATATTAGTACTCCCTTGCCTTTACTGCTCAACACTACAAGCTGTTAGAGCCCTGAGGACACTCATAAGGCCCTAGGGGCCCTAAACACCCTCAGCCTGGACCTCTATCCACATTCATGGTCCCAGGAACTCTGCCAGGGACCTTCAAAACCTGTCTGATCTGTGCTGTTGGAAGAAATATTATACCTTATTCCTGGCCCACCATAGAGTCCCTTGGTCCAGACCTGAGAATATGGACAGGCTTCTGGCCTTAGGCCTGTTGTTGCTATAGGCCTGACCGGTGACCGCTGAACCTGAACCTAATCCTTACCTGTTGCACGGCTTCCCAGCTGGAACTCTGCCCTATCATGTCGCCTTGATTATCACCTATATTCTAGACACTTGGCTGGATCTTGCCACAGTCTCTAGGCTTGCCCCACTCCCCTGCTAGGAATGGTAGGATGGGCCATGGCTGGCAAGTTTCCCAGGACTCTGTTCTTCAGTGCTCTGAAAATATTTATCTGAGTACTTGGCCTGACACTGACAAAAATCCTGGCAAATAACTGATGCTTCATTTTACTAGCTGCTTTACAAATTATATGATAAAATTTCATAACATTCCCCACCTTCTGGAAGTGAATTTTAAAAGTATTTTTTTAAAAACAGCTTTGAAAGTATCAGCACACATCCTTCTACACTGCTGGTATTTCAAAACACTTTTGGTTTTTAACTGCTGTTTTAGTGTACCCATTGTCTTGGACATGTTCTCCTATAGTTATGGAAATAATTCTGACATCTTTCTGTGTTTCTCTGAAACTTCTTATTGGATTTTTATTCCATGTTAAACTTAAGATGAAAAATTATTATTAACATTCATAGTCTATCATCAAGAAGTCTGTCCAAACTAAACTCGTTTCTTCTATATTCATTCTCATTCAGTCTTGCCCTGGAGTGACTTCTCAGTTCAAGAAATCCAGTAATAGTTATTCATGCTGGGACTGTTATTCATGCTGTATATGTAACAGCAGATGTAATCTATGTTTGGTGGTGATGGCCTTTTGGTTGGGCAACCTATTTTCAGAAAGCATTTTACAAAGTAACAAAATTCCCTCCTCTGCTGTGAAATGGTAAATATTCATGTCTCTAAAACAGCAAGAAGTGTTCACCTTTCTGTGACACTGATCCTTTACATTTAGAAAGGCCAAGTCCCTGATGATTTATCAATACAGAAATGAGTGCTGCAACTTCCCTTCAATGGAATCTCTTCATTTAAAGAAATGCCAGAGTTGGTGTTTAATTAAATCCCTCAGTGAAACTCATCATAAAGGTTACTGAATCTTACTTGCATACAGCACAATATAAGATAATAAATCATTTATACAGAAACACTGAAGTAAGCTGTAAGTGTATATTGAGAGGAAAAGTATCTGCATACATTTCTTGGAACAGATGACTACAGTACTGCAAATTCTCCAAATTCTTACACCACCACCAGTTTTCTGCTATCTAGCTTTTTGACATGCCTCAGGAAACACATAATGCATCTCAGAGTTGCATTTTATCTGAATACATTGTAGATTGATTTAAAAAAAGATACATTAATTCCCTTTAAAATTCCTAACACACAAATTAGAAACTAAAGACATAAAGGGCACACATAAAATATCATCAAGAGGCCTGAACTATACATTCTGAGCTACTGGCAAAATACCCATTCTGGTGCCAAAGCAGTAGATGATTAAATCAAAATTGGAGCTGACCTGCTCAAGTTAATATATATACAAACAAATTTTAAAAAACACTAAAGCTACTAAAATAAGAAATATTTCAAGGTGTATTGCATTAATTGAATACAAAACAAAACCCTTATAGAGGTGCTTAATTCATTTAAGACACAAAAATCTGAACTTGCAGCATCAGTAACACAGTGTTGTGACCTTACTATATTTTGCTCTGAATTCCAGGTCTTCAGGTTTGGTGAGTTATAACTCAAAGACAATGCAACCAGTTTTCAAGGAGAATCAATATTCAGGGTCTCAAGGGACATGAGCACTTTGCTTCAGCACAGTTCTCTGTCACTACGAACACCACTCAGCTGGCTTGGAGTGGCGCAGCTGACTGAAAAATGAAGAGACCACTGCAGACCCACAGCCTTGCTAATGAGATACTACTACTGTGCACCAGTGGAGTTAGAGAGAGAGAGCAAAAGAAAAGAAAAAGTACAGCAAGTAAAGTAGAAAATGTCCTGTGGAATACCGCTGAGCAGAAAAAACAGACAGCAAAAATAAAGACAACTCACCTCTCCTCACGATTCTGTCCCACACAGACACGTCCCCCATGTCGAGGAGTTGGATTGCTGCAGGAACGCTGACGAACTTGAAAGCCTATTCCGCAAGTGGTACTACAAGGTGACCAAGAAGTCCACGGTGTCCAGCCTCCATTTCTGGCAGAATAAAAAGCTCAGGCTCTGTCATCTGTTATATATAGCGAATGGCTGATTAGGTGTGACTGACAGCAGAATCTGGCCCATTAATATACCTGAAGAAGTCATTAATACTGCATTGTGTTCCACTTCATAAAGAAATAAAATAAAGGTGCTTTGATCCTTCCATATTCCATGCTTTGTAACCAGCAACTGCTAAAATGACCCTATTACACAAGAAGCAAAGTACCAGGATATGAAGCTAGTTGCTTGCTTTTGGTCACTTTATTCTGGGTATACTTCATCTGCTAATTCCTGTATCAAAGTTCTGATTATAACTTTTCATTAGACTTTATTATTATTTGTGGGTCTTTTGTAGGAAGATTGGAATGCCAGATTTTTGCTACTTTTTTTCTGAAAGGAGAGTGATTAAAGCCAGGACTAAAACAAGGCTAAGGTGTGACCTTGCTCTCTACAGCCACCTGAAGGGAGGTTTTAACAAGTTGGGTGTTTGTCTTTCCTCTCAGGTAACAAGTGATAAGACAAGATAAAATGGCTTTAAATTGCATCAAGGGAAGTTTAGATTGGATATTAGGAAAAATCTCTTGCCAAAAGGGTTGTCAAGAATTGGAACCTGTTGCCCAGGGAAGCGGTCAAGTCACCATCCCTAGATGTATTTGAATAATGTGTGGATGTGATGATGGACTTGGCTATGCTAGGTTAACAGTTGGACTCAATGACCTTAAAGGTTTTTTTCCAACCTAAATTATTCTATGATTCTTAAGGAATCAAAGAAACAGACAAGTCAGAATGCATTAGTTTGCAATTTCCACAGTATGCTCTAATAAGGTGCTAATATTTTACAAAAAACCTAACAGAATTCATGTGCTCTACCCTGCGCTTGTGAACTACTAGAAAGGAAAGTCCTGTCCCTCCCCAGTATACACAAGGAAAAGATATACTAGACCAAACATCTGAAAAGCAATTTCATACCCTGTCTTAAGCAAAAAATTATGAACTTCAGCAGTTCCCAAAACCTTTTGATGGCTAGCTTGTAATTTCTGTATTGGTAGAAGACAAACAGCAATAAGAAAGAAAAATAAAACTAAGCTATAACGACTTCTTGATGTTTCATCATTGACGTAAAAGTTAAAATAGTACCTTACTTGATTTTAACTTTTTTTTTGAACAATGAAAACTAATTAAAAATTGTAATAAAAATTACCTAAGACTATACAAGCAATTTATCACAGATATTACCAATTTAAATTTTACTTATCTTGATCTCTTGTTTTTATAAGGGATATAAGATTTTACAACACAGAAAAAAAAAAGATTTTTAAAAAAAGAATCAGTTCTCACAAAACCCAACAAAGGACAAAAAAAATTACCTCTGTCACTGCAGTGTCCACCCCAAGTGGTAAAATGAACAAAAAATCTGGATACCCATGAATTTTGGGAATCAATTACTAATATAGCAGTATTAACAGAAGTAAGCAGTTAAAATAGTGGTGTAATACCATCAATGGTATTGCATGAATCACCTCCTGAATCATGTTGCACATCTAAACCTGACAGTCAATAGCTTTTCAATTTTTCAGTCTCTCACAGCATGCTTATCTTTTCTACCACTGTCCTGATCTGATGTTGTATACTATATTGTTATGTTTTTAATAATTTCCTTAAAATTGACTCTTTCCACTTAAAAAGCTTGCAATTATCTTGTGCAGAAGGACAACCACTTTTATTCATTACCATTCTGTTCTTCTGATGTTTAAAAAGTAAAAATAAAAAATAGCAGGCAAAAGCAGTCACTGAAAATTAGAAGAATGCACCAGTACATATTTCATCTTGCACTTAATGTATGTATAATGTTTTAAACAAACTCCTAATGCAGTTCTGAATATGTAGTGCTGTGAATCGCCTTGAGGTGATCTGGTCTTGTTGTTTTTTTCTGTATGTGGTTACATGCCTGAGGAAGACAAAAGAACGGCTACAGTGTGGCATACAGACTGGTAATAGTTCCAGATGTCATTATGCTACCAAAAGATATAAAGAAAATATTTTTCCTAAGGCATAATGGAGGAATACATTAGTGACGAGATCTCAAAAAAATGTAACAGTTCTAAAGAAACAGTCAAAGAATGAAAGTTTTATCAATTGATACTTTGGCTACTACCTAACACTGATTAATTTTATTATTTTTTTTAGATATTAAAATTAGCTGCAGACAATATTACTTAGTACACAGCATTTGAAATCATTATTTGCCATCTGGCTCATTCTTTCTGCCACAAAGTCTGAGAGATACTTTCTAATATCTCATTTGTTGTGATCATTGCTATGAGCTGGTTCGTGCACAGAACAGGATCAGTGTGTAATGAATGAGATTTCCAAGGGTAGATTCTACTCTGATTAAGTTAAAAACTTATAAACTACACAGGATGAAACCTGAAATTGTTTTGGGTACCTGGAACAATTGGCAATCTCCATGGTTGGTCCTTCACACAGCCAACCTCCACACTGAGGAGCAGGACTGTCACACACACGTGTCCTGCAGAGGCAGGAGCCAACGCTGGCACCATCAGTGTGGGTACAAGGCTTCCACTGCGACCACGTTCCAAAATGCCCATCCACAGTTAGATTCCTCATCTAGAAACAAATACAACAGAAAGGCTTACCTGTGGCCTGACAGTTCCTTCATATAACTTCTTAATTCTGCGATCTGGCCTTCAGCCACTAACAATAAAAGCCTCCACCTGAGAGGTATACTTTCCAGACAGCAAGCACCCCTGCATTACTCCTACCACCTCCAGCCAATCTGGGATACAGGATGGTACAACTATAGCGATAACAATAATGACAACTACCCTTTTGCAACTATACTTGACTCCAGTAATTTGATACTAAGTATCGTTTCACTTTCTTGATGATATTCTGATGACAGTTCTCCCTATTTCTAAAATTTACCTGTGATTGGGAAGCTGGATACTGACTGTAAAGTAGCATGTACAAGAGTGTTTGTGCAAACACAAATCCAGATCAAAAGGAAAAGGCAGTCGAAGATAGTCCAGAGTAACAAGACTAGATGAATGAAACTCCAATCTGCATGATGAGTGTCTTTTCTTGACAACAGTTTTTTGAAGCACATATCATACAACACCACTTCATAAAAGTGAGATGTGATTTTCAATATGATTCTGTCTCAACATTATATGTAATTAGATGCATAAATCCCTAAAAACATCTCCAACAAGCAGCACCTATTCCTACATGATGAGACAGTTTTCTCCTGCTGAAGACAATTCTCAACACCTTTGGCTAGATGGGTCAGACCAGGTGAACCTGATGAGGTTCAAAAAGACCAAGCATAGAGTCCTGCACCTGGACTGGAACAATCCTCATTATCAATATGGGCTGGGGAATGAGGTGATAGAAAGTAGCCATTGCAGAAAAGAACTTGGAAATTCTGGAGGATGAGAAGCTGGACATAGGCCAACAGTGCACATAAGGCCAACTGTACCCTAAGCTGCATCAAAAGAAATGTGGCCAGCAGATCCAGACAGGTGATTCTGCCGCTTTACTCTGCTCTGGTGAGACTTCACCTGGAGTACTGTGTCCAGCTCTGGTGCCCTCAACACAAGAAGGACATGGACCTGATGGATCAGGTCCAGAGAAGGGTCTGAAAGGGTGCCTTCCTTTGCTATTTTTAGTATTGTTTCATTGTGGTGATGAGGGGAGTACATATTTCACTAAAAATGTGAACATACAAGAAATTCCATTACAGCACAAGACGTGTTTCCAACGCCACAGCAGGTGCTGGCTGATTCTTTTTGCTGTGGCAAAGGTTCCATGATTTGCCTTTTAATTTCATTTCTCATTATTTATTTTTCACATATACAGCTTCTCCACAGAACATCTATGAGTGCATTCTGCCAGCTACAACTGAGAACCATAATTCGTCATTTCAAATTTCTGCTGACAGCTGTTCAGTGAAAATAAGTCACCAACCTTTGCTTGTGCTGAGCACACAATGTTGTTTTTTGTAAGGTAACAGAAAATACTTCTTCTTAAGTAACAAGTAAACCAATTCTGTCTTACACTGCTGATCTAACAAATATATTGTTAATAAACTAGCAATAATATGTCCCCAATCTAATTAATGCCAGGAAAGCATGCATAAAACTTAGCTGAACGCTTGGCCTTAGGACACATTAATGGCAAGTTTCTCTTTCTTGATTTTCCGTCCTTTTCGCAAGTGGTACCAATTTCATCACAGGACTATAGTAAAGCAAAATGTACTGATGAGGAGCTTTTTGTAGCTCTCAGACAATATAGCTGCACTTTCTTGGCATGGCTACACTCTGCTTCTTGAGCCTCTCTGTAATCACCTTCTCTTCCTACTTAGTGCCTCCTCACTCTGAGAAAGTAAGGGCTAATGCCAGAATTCAAAGACTAAGCAGCAGGCAGACTGATTATACAAATATCAAGCAGCCAACCTATTCCACTAATCCTTCCTAATACATCAACCCAAGTAAGCCACCAGCAAACCCTGCACATAAGCACATTAACTTCTAGGAGAAATTGCAGAGAAATATGATACACTCCATATACTTGGAAATAAATATCCTGTACAGTGCATACAGCTACTTGCCAATCAGGGAGGCAAAGACTGCAGTAGTCACTGTATCCAGACATTCTGTGAGACAATGGCTATGTCTATACTACCAAATCCTATGCACATAAAATACAAATCTGGAAAATAATACAGTTGGTGTTGAAGACTTGACACATACACCACATGGATTTTGTGGGCTTGACTTTGGACTTGCTCTGGCCATGGATCAAGTGGCTAGTAGCAGTTGGAGCACAATTTTGGTTTATTTCAACCAAAAGTAATGTGGGTTGTGTGCTTCAGGACTGTTTTGAGATGTGAAGAAAAGAATACTACACAGGAAAAATCAGACCATTTTCCAAAAAGCTGCTCTAAGTTAAAATGCTAATGCAGATGAATCCAATGCAACCTTTTTTGTTTACTAGGCCACTATACAGAAGCATATATGCAAAGGACAAGATACTGTTTTAAAAAATTGCTCTTTAATATCAAACACAGACAGAACACAGGAGCTAGTTCTCAAGGATGCCGATCAGTATCCATGAAGCTGCTGGAACACATGTAGAGATCACAAGTGAAAGCTTAATGAACTTTATACTAATTTTTCACATCTAGTTCACTCAACAAATCCTGGCTGAAGAGAGAGGAGTGTCATTAAGATGTCAAAAGAAGCTTGTAAAACACATGGAGAATAGAACAAGGATGTCATATGAACATAAATTCGTAGATACATGTTCTCCAGAGGCAAATGGAGACAAGCTCAAGAAGTCCTTATTAGTGATGAATGCAGAATTGTCTTGGAAAGACTCCCTTGTCATTGGCAGCAGGCAAAGACAAAGCAATGTGAATCTCCAAAATAAAGAGCTTAATAGCACATGCTTGATCCTCTTTTTTTTTCACTCTTTGAAGTGAGGGAAAAGAATCAGTACTAGAACAACACTGGAACCACATTAAGAAGGACAGACAAATGAAGTTTGCTGTTTGTCTTTTATTTTATTAAATTTATTACAAATGTATTCAAAATCATTTTAGAAATGTTATGCCACTAAATATTGACACTAAGTTTACTATAAATATCAGTCCTGTCATTTATGCCGGTGAGACATAACTCGAACAATTCACCCTGCCACATTATGCACTTTCAAAGATGTTATATGGCCTTTTATGTTATCAATATATTATATGTATTATCCTAAAGGAAAAGATTATACCACTAGTGACTGAATCTTTTCAAAGTATAAAATGGTGAAAAACCTGTGTACATGTCTAATCTTAGTGAACATTTGTTTTCAAGGTGGGAGCACAGAAACCATAGGTGAAAAACTACCTTTGATCATATTATTTAAGTAAATTAATAAGAAATAGAAAAACCCCTAAATTTCATGTTAAAGTCTGATGGGAAGGCCTGAGGAAAATTGCATTAAACTACTTTCCTGAGTTTGTAAAATAAATACCAGATCGTTTTCATAAAATTCATGTGGCATCAAAAGTTTTAAAAGACAAATGAATGTATTTGGACTTACTGGACACACAGTAATGCTTTGCTCCCATTGACTCATGCTCAGACTTTCTTCCAGCACTGTGCATTTCTTCATCACCATATCCCAGCCACAATAAGGGTCTTGAGATCCAATGCATGCACTGTGAATGGAAACCAATTAAAAATCATGAATATTTATCTTCATCTATACTGATCAAAGATTTCTTCTGGCTCTTCATTTTTCACTGACCTAAAACAGGTAGTGAAATTGAACCCTGGTGTAGAATGGCACAGATGAAATGATAAAACAGAAGAAAAATGAATTTGAATGCCTAAACAAAGCAAGGATTTCTTTTAAGGGTAAAGTTGAATTTCTGGCTGCATGCATGTTATGTTGTCAAGATTGATTATTGTACTTAATCACTAGAGATTACAGAAATTTGTAAAAAGTGTATGTTATCTGCTCCAAGTAAAGAACATTTCAGGAGTTATAATACAGTTCTTAGTCTTTTCTCTCAGTTTTGAAAAACACTCTGATTTATTTCCTGCACTGCTACAGAATCCCTGGAAGTAAGTTCAAAGAGATGCCAATGGCTGCCATCACATCTCTTACAAATCACACACTGCCCTGAACATTCACTCCTAATAGCAGTACAGAGTAGGAAAAAGGTTAGCTTCCTACAGACTCTGAAAGACCCACTGTACAAAACTGTAAGTTGTTTTTGTTATTAAATGGCAGCTTTCTCTTGCTACTGGTAGGTCAAGAATTAACAGTCCAGGCAATAGGTCTGTGGCTTCATAGCTGTGTAAGAAAGAGTTGGAAGTCCCATCCTAGCAAAACATAACATAACATAACTGTTTTAACACTTGCAAAAATATCAGTAACTTCTACATAAAAATTCTAAATCCATAGATTTTGTCTAGAACATAAAATGTGCTAGTCTGATCATTCTTACTCAATTCAAATACATGGATATTGTCAGTTTACATCACATCTGTCCAATGAAGGGCCACAAAGATGACTAAGAGACCGGAGCAGCTCTCATATAAGAAGAGGTTGAGAGAACTGGAACTGTTTAGCCTGGAGAAGGTTCAGAGGGGATCTCATCAGCATGTTCAAATACATGAAAAGTGTATGCAAAGAAGGAGGAGCCAGGGTCTTTCCAGTGGTTCCCAGTGACAGGAGCAGAGATAATGGGCACAATCAAACACAAGACATTCCCTCTAAACATCAGAAAACATTTTTTTATTGTGAGAGTGACTAAGCACTTGCACAGGTTGCTCAGAGAGGTTCTGGACTCTCCTTCCTTGAAGATATTCAAATGCCATCTGGACATGGTCCTGGTCAAATGGCTCTAGGTGGACCTTCTGGAGCAGGAGGTTGGACCAGATTGACTTCCAGAGGCCCCTGCCAATATGAGCCCTACTGTCATTTTTGTCCCCATAAATCCTGTGTTTTATTCATATTTCTATTTATCTCTGGTATTCCTCATGTAGTCCTATGCTAACATCATACAAAATGCAGGTTTACTAACTCCTTTGTATGCTGTTCCATAATACCATCATAGAGGATTCTTAGTGCTTATAAATTTCAAATAATTAGTTTTTTGGCAACATGGACTGCCAGTACTATGTGGGAGGATCGTTTCCATCTGCTAAATGGACACATAATAGCCAGAACTCTCTAGGTGCCCCTAATTAGGCAGCCAGTTCAAAGATAAAGCTTTTGGCTTATGGGATTCAGTGTTCAGAAGAGAGCTCCCACTGCTGGCTCTTGCAGCTGTGATCACTTAGCATTTTCATAGCTCAGGCTGCACATGTTTCCATTTAACAAGCTAGAAAGTAAGGAGGACAATTACTGAAAATTATGGAAAGTTTTAAATGTCTTAGTCTTCCACTGTTTGCAAGACAAGATGTTTAGTATTCTCCTTCAGAGTATCTCTGATAAAGCATGTATTTTGTGAAAAAAAGAATATCAAACAATATTAAAGGCTAACATAATGCACAATTGGCAACAATAGCTATACTGTTTCCCAAAGTGGAATTGGTCACTTCCCTAGCTTCGCTATTCCCTTGTGTTAGCTTCACTATTCCCTTGTGTTAAACAGTAATATTTTTACATCCAGTTATTATGCTTTAGATCTATTTTGTTAAAACAATTTTAAAATGTTTTAAAAGTCAGTCTCCTTTCACTTAGAACTACACTCCCTCTTTCCTTGGAGTCATCCGATCCTTCTCCCACTCGGTCCTTAGACTCCATTTCCTCCTTTGCTTTTGTTCTGACATTGATTTCACAGAATCACAGAATAACAGGCACTGGAAGAGACTTCTGGAGATCATCTAGTCACACCCCCTTGCCAACGAGGTCTACCTAGAGTAGGTTGCACAGGATGGTGTCCAGGAGGGTTTTGAATGCTTCCAAAGATGGATGCTCCACCACCTCCCTGGGTGTGCAGTTCCACTCAGGTAAACCAAAACAGCTTGCAACTTTCATTACAATTGACTTAGAAGTTGTAAGTAGGGCACTGAATGTGTATTTTGACCTTTCTTATAACTTCCTAATAACAGAACCAATCCTAGTTCCATGGAAGAAATAAAGTTAAAATGCTGAAAATGTGCCCTGCTGGGAAAAAGGCTGCTCTGTAACTCTGTGGACATTTCATAAGTGTCCATGCCTGAAGAGCACTGCAGCAAGATAAAAGGAGGTGAATCTTTTCAGAATTTAGTTAAGACGGTCCACTGCACATATGAAAACTATTATTTTAAGAAATTAATAACTCATCTAACCTTATGCAAACAGTTAAAGGCTAAGTGCAAAGAATTTCCTCCAAAACTCAGAGGCATTAATATTCATCAATAATTATATTTTTACTTTACAGTACAATACATAAATTAATCCTGAAAACATATCAACTATTCCAAACAAAGCAACAGGAAATTTTGGCTGAGAAGTATTTCTCATATGACACACTCTGTTTTGTTTGCTTGTTTAAAATAATGTTATAATTTATTGCGATTTAAATAATTAATTGGTCATTATTATATCTAAATCTCCTTTCATAAATGTTTAATGTTTGAAATTTTGTATTCAGACAGAAAAGACATTTCATGAAACTTCAGAATCATCGCTCTGACATTTCAGTTCACCATGCCAGACATATTCATGAAATGAAGCAGGACCTGGCTTAAATAACTACTCTGTTCTCAGGTATTGGAACAAAAGCACTTTTCTGCTCTCCTCCCTGACTCACATCTCAGAGGATTTTATTACTTCTTTTAGATCACTTGCTTAGATCACTGGTCTTTCAGAAAAATGGATATATTTTCTTTTAATTGAAGAGGATAGATAATATGTGAGTAAATTTTAATCCATATTTGCTTAATTAAGTTACCTTTTAAAACCATTTTCTAACCTTTGAGGGATAATTTAATGTATGACTAACAGCAGCCCATTTTTTTTATCTGTGACACTTATATTATACAAACAATAATGAGATAAAGTAAGTTTATAGATGGAAAATCAGGATAGAAAAAAATTCTTAAAGTATGAAAATATCAAACCCTCTATCTGAAGACCAAAATTTGAAGAGATTATTATTAGCTCACAATTATGAACTCTTACTGTCCTGCATCAATGAACATTTCATATTGTTTTCACTCTTGTAAAATGAATCTCTATCCGAAGGCATAGCTGTAAGAGGAATCGCTTCAGTGTGTACATGAAATAATAAAAGAAATTGTATAAAATGGTGTCAAATTCATGAAAGTCAGGAAAGCAAAAAATTAGTTGCCACTATATATATCTTTTCCCTTACTCCTCCCAAATCTCTGTCTAAATCAAAGCCATTTAAGCTGCTACTACTCACAAAAATAATTAAGTGTTAAAATTAGTGTTAGGTCCTTCAGTCGCCAGGGCCTTTTCAGATAGTGACACTGGAAATGACAGAGCTGGATAATGTATTAGCTTCCCTCTGGAACTCCAACTTACATCTCAGTTTCACCAGAGAAGAGAACTAATTTTTTGGCTGTTACTCCCAGCAGGCACCATCTCTAAAACTTCACATGATTTGTCCCAACACTGCTAAAACTGGCAGTTTTGTGCAGGAAGGAAATTCAGGAATAAAAGGGAATTGGTTCATTCTAACAATCTTCTTGGTGCCACTTATGCTGCCGAGGCAGCATTCTCTACAAAACAAAAGTTTCACAGCTTTTGGCTTTTACTGACTGATTGTAATTTTCCTCTATGCTGTTACTTCACATTTTTTGTCAAATGTAAATGACAGCTGTGTCTCCCCTGTAAGGCATTCATATGGCTGCGGCGGTTTGGTTTGGTCTGCCTACTGACAGTCAGGCAATGCGTAAACACTGGATTTTGACTGACTAGTAACCGAACTGTAAATCACCTCACTCTAAAGCATGCCAGAAATAGAAACGGAAGATTATTTTCGGGAGCTATTTTATAATTCTCACCAAGCAGGCCAGCAAAACTGCTCTACTGCAGTTGGATTTGTGATGATTTATTCAGATAGAAAATTAAACAGAAATGAATGCCATTCACAGCAAAATGTATAGAAAACCCCACACCGTTTCAGATTAAAAAGAATTCATCGTGTGTTCCAAAGAACAGAAAGGCCTTTAAATTAAAAGCTATAACCTGATACCATCGATTTCACAGACATTTTAAAATCTCTTTTAAGGGAAGAATATATTCCCTTATCAACATATATTTTAGGTGCTCAGCAGGTATCCTTTTGAGCTGTAACTTTTTATTCAAGATATATAAACAAAGGAGGTGTATCTTCCAAGACTGGTCAATGCAAAAATTTTCATTTTTTCATTTTGTTCAATGAAACATTTTTCTGTCTTTACCTATGCACAGCATTTTGAAGAACAAAAGATATTTAAGTCTCCTGACCCTTTCAATCATTTCTACTGAGATACACATGCCTATCCAGTTCCAATCACTGTCAACTGTGATGTGGACACTGTATATCAGGAACTGAACTGGAGTCACCATCTTATTTCAGAAGCCAGACACCTCATTGCAAATTTGAACACACAACTGAAGATAAAAAAAAACCCAACCAAAACTGTCTCATGTTCCAGATGCACTGTAATATCTATTTCTGAATGAGTACATGAATCTGGTACTGCTCTCCTATACATAAATACCTGTCAGTGGTCTCATTACTACTTGCTTTGTACATATATACATTATCTGTAAGTGTGCAATGAAGAATGGGGATCTAAATAGTCAGATGAATGATGCAGCAAGAACATAAAAAGGAGGCACACAAGTAATAAAGTTCTACGAGCTCTTGCCAAATACTCTCAATCCTGCTTTACTCTTTCCTCTACCATTAATGTGGAAGGTTGAAGTTTCCCCCCAGCATTAACTTTAAACCAGACCAACTCAGTTAGAAGCAAATGAAGCTGTATTTACAAGCAAACACTACACTCTACAACAAAATGCAATGTAAAAAATCAAGAAAAATCAAATTCTTTAGTCATCCCTGTTACTCTATGCGGACTACTGTTGCTTCCTCTTAATTAAATATTTATAAAACAATCAAAATCCATTGAGGTATGATTCAATCTTGAAACATGCACTGACAATACTAGACTTAAATCTAAAAGTTCCTCCATTCAAAGCCAGAATCAGGAATTTATGATTAATTTGTTTAATAAAGTTGTTTATAACACACGGTTCTCTGAATACTGGTGCTTCCAAATGGGTCTACCTAGAACAAATGTGGAAGAAAACTTCCAGAGAGTGCTCTCTACAAGAGAATGCAGACTTTCTGTTCATTGCGAAGAAATAACATCAATCAGCAAAGACAGAGCTTCCAGCCCTCTAATTAGGAGGTAGAAGAAACGCAGAAACTACCAGGTGCAGCTAGGGGTTTCAAAGCCCTTTTGATGGGCTGAAACTAGACTCTTCAAATCTGTGGTTTGCAAATAGGGTCTGAAAATCTGAGCTACCTAAGTGGCAAGGCAAGCCAAGCGCAACAGATTTGGGGATTTTCCCACAAGTTTATGTGTTGCTAGACCAATGCAGCAATAGCAGTGATTTCCCAGGCTGGACTCATTTGCTTCCATATGGCATCCACATGTCTTCAAAAGGCAGATATAAATGCAATTGGACATGTGACTCCCATATCCATTTAATAATCTCTAACCTAGCTTCTTTTAAACTTAAATGTTGAGGTTACCTTTATACTATGGTATATATGAAGCAATTACAATGATAGCAGGCCTAGATTTAGGAGTACAGCTTGATTCCTTAAAAGTACCTTATCAGATAGCAGGTGTCCCAACATTTCAAGGTTACTGTTACCTCTCATTCCAGAAGTAACTGTAGATAGCTCCACTGGCCTGGCAACATATGAGGAGCAGATGGCCTTCAAAGCCACTCAGTTTGGGCTCATAGAACTGGACCACACAAAGTCCTGTCCTGGAATTCTGCCCACAGTTCACACTGTTGCATCAAGAATATCCTCTCTCTCTCTTACATTCAGGTCAACAGTGGCCTCCAAACTCGGATATAAATTTTCTGTAAAATTTCAAATAAATGAAAATTTCCATGAAAAATATTATAGAATATTACTATTGCTGCAAGTAATTCTCATGAGACAACTGGCGTGTAACACAGAGCACTGCAAGACAAGATGCACAGGGTATGTACTGGCCTGGCTGAGTAGTAGTCTAGTATGTGATCTCTCCCCCCCTCCTTTTCTTTTTGCCATTTAGTCCCTCTGAATTCTGTTTCCAGAGAATACACTGGTCAAGTATCGAATGACTACTGAAATGATCTCTTGGAAAGTGGGTTGCTTTAAACATTGTTGCATGAAGTGGGGGTAAAATTAGTAAGAGATGACTCTCCTTGCATTCTAGCCAGTTCTCAGAGATTAGAGGAGCAAGGGGCGGCTGGACTTATTTCTTAACAGGGATGCCAATTAGGATAGATTGCTATAGGTCTGACCCCAGATGCCTGTGCAGCCCAATTTTGTTGTAGGTCTGGTTGCATTTGCACAATTAGGTGCCTAAATGACATGGTTTGTTTCCACTTGCAACATATATACAGATTCTTTACGATTGGCAGTGAAAGCAACTTAACTGCAGAGACTGCTATACAGCTTCAAGAAAATACAATTGTAGTTACACATGAAATTACCCAGGACAAAACACACTTAGCAGTTCTGAGGTCCCAGCTTACCCTTCGTGGGAGAGTAAGGAAGACAATATACATTGGTGTGTCCCCAGGGCCTTGTCGAATTCTCATCCACACATAGGGTTTCAAAAGGGCTAATATTTATACCTCAGTTTTCTACTGTGTAAGCGTGGGGGTGGGACTGTAGTCATATCACTAGGGGGACCTTTCACTTGCATGAACTTTCTCAATGGACTGGCCTTTCAGATTTGATGTCTTCAGCCAGTCAAAGTCGATGGCGGCAGTGTCATGGACTGGGTTGAACCTGCTGCTGTAATTCATAACCTGCTGCTGTAATTCATAACCTGCTGCAGTCATGCCAGCTTCAAAAATGAAAGTGCTAACTGGAGCAAAGTATTATGGGGCTTGAAGTTCATATTGTAACATGGAAGGCTTCCTGTTCCAGTTGCTGCTTCAGAATTCTGGTTTCTTGGGTGTGGGCTCTTTTCTGCAGGCTTGGTGGCAGAAAGAGTTGGAGTCAGGTAGCTGCTGATTTGGGCTTTCTGTTTTATGCTCTTGTTTCCCCTCCACCCCCCGTGTATTTCACTGCACTTCTGCAAATAGGCTAAGATAAGGTAATCACATATTGTATTAGATTAATCAGATTATTTGCTAAGGTAATTGCACATTGTGGTTATGATCTCTTATGTTACAGTAAACTCTTATGTCTTTATCTCAGCCCTGAATTTTGTGCTAGTCTTCCCCATACTTTTGTGTTGGGGGAGCAGGCGCTTTAGACCTTGCAGTAAATCATTACAGGAAGGATAGTTAACTGCTGTCATAAGCAAGACAAAAGGAATGCCAGGGCCACACCTGGCATTGATCCCATCACTAAACATGGAGAGCTGAACCTTCACCTGGTCGCAGTGTCTGGTTTAGACCTATATGCTTATCAGCAAGCTATGCTTTCCTATTTCCAATATTTGTTCTTCCAACAAACATGTCAGGCGATTTTCAAGAAAAACTTAACAGAAAATAGAGTGAACTTAAAATTCCTCAAACTTAGGGCATTTTCCAAAGCAAAGAAATTAATTACACAATGACATATGAAAAACACATGCCTGTTTTAAATTTTTATTCCTTAGCTCACTTCTCTGTTCAAAGCAATATCCTATTAATAAAATCTGAGTTGCAAATACGTAATCAAGTCCATCTAGTTTTCTTACAACTTTGCAAAACAAAAGGAGAAGACATTTTCTTTTTACTCATCCAGCTACTTCAATAAATACATTGGAAGAAGGCTGTAAAATTCTATGTGCTTGTCAAAATTCTTGTTTACGAAAAATGTGTGCTTACAATACAGAATCACATAACCACTATGGTTGGAAAAGACCTTTATGATCACTAAGTCCAACCATTATCCATCTCGACCAGGGCCACTACTACACCACATCCTTGAGAAGCATGTCTAGACAGCTTTTAAATATATCCACAGATGGTGACTCAACCTCTTCCCTAGGCAGGGTGTTCCAGTTTTTAACAAATCTTTTGGTATAGAAGTTTTTCCTAATGTCTAACCTAAACCTCCCCTGGCATAACTTGATGCCATTTCCTCTTGCCCTATCAGTTGTGACTTGTGAGAAGAGACCACCAAAAACAACCTCTCTACAAACTCCTTTCAGGTAGGTGTAGAGAGCAATAAGGTCTCTCATCACCATCCTTTTCTTCAGACTAAACAACCCCAGCTCCCTCAGCTGCTCCTGACAAGACCTGTTCTCAAGACCCTTCACCAGTTTGTTGTCCTTAATACAGTGCATGAATACATCACATACTTTGAAGAAATATGACTAAATATTTCCAATGCAGCAAAATACAAATGTAATTTGTGGGCCAGATAGACAAAGGCAATTACTGCACAAAACTTGAGTCTTCACAGAGGAAGAAAGAAATATAGGTCAAACTCGGACACAGAGATCCTAAATTCATTCCCTCCCCAATAAAGGAAAAATATTCTACTTATTTTGAGTGAGGAAGACTTTCAGCTATGCTTATTTAATAGTTCTCCTGGCATTGCTAATGTTCTCAGAAGTTCACACAAAATGAAGATAATTTTGCAGTGTATTTAATACCTAATAAAAGACTTTGAAATTTAAAAATGTGCTTCTAATCTAGTCTTGCAGCCAGAAAGAATTGCAGTTTATCCCAGTCTAAGAATTTATGAGGATTCTGATTCTGGAATATTACTTTGGAATCACTAAGTCAGATCAGTCTTCATGTGGTTCCAACATTCCAATTCAGCAGTGAGCTTCTCTGATTTAAACTGGAATAAGGCTTGCATATTTTGAAATAAGGAAGTCTACATGGCTATCCAAAACTAACTATTCTGGAACAGTTACTTCAAAACAGCAAGCTCTTCTGGACACACTAGCATCTAGTAATAGCTTAGACCACATTACTAATTATTAATGTGTATAATATTGTTCTGCTATGTAATGATACCCAGTATTTTATTTCCAGGAAAACAGGTTTGTGCTAAGTGTGAGAGTACTAGTGAGCAACATCTATAGCTAAAGTAAAATAAAGGAATGCAACAGTGATTGAAATACTTAGTCCAACAATAATTTTGCTGAAGTTCTAGGAAATAAATAAAGCATAACAAAATTTCCAGTAATTGTTTTCTTCTGTTAGTTAATCCAGTACTCTTTTTAGTACTGTGCACCTACAGTTGTATTTTGCGTAAACAATTGTTTAGCCGATGACTAATAAAGAAGCTAAAATAAAAATTATGGAGTAGGGAGAGGGAAAAGTTACAGTACAATAGCTTTGACAGCAATATTTAGCAAAACAATCTTATGAACCAATAATGTTTTAAGTGTATAATATAAAGAGCAATATTCAACAATTTCCCAGGGTCGGGGTTTTCTTTACACCAGAGAAATCACTATTTGTACAGCTTTCAGCAGACGGCATTCTTTACTTAAATACACATAACTTCATAGTAAGATTAGTTTTCAAGCCCTTTAGGTGTTTTAACCATGTCTTTCATAAAGAAATGCTAATTCTTGACCCTTGCTTTGCATGATTTTGCAGAACATTGGAGTGATAGAACTCTTCATTGTCTCTACTCTAAGAAGTGATTCACTGAAAACTCTACTACAAATGACAGTATCATCAAATTTTCCTCAGAGAAATCACTGCCAACTAAGGTTGCTTTTGAAGGCTACAGCTGACAATAAAACTAACTGCTTCTTTGTTTCAGGGGACAGAGTCTTTACCCCACTGCTACAAATCTTATTTCATATTAAAGGTGCATAGAGCCTTCAAAGTAAACAGCAAACACTGCAATTTTAAAGAGTTTAATAGTTATCTTTTCATGATAATTTTTCTGTCTAGCTCACATTACAGTAAATTAGTGGATATACAAAAAGGCAGTAGTGCTTTATGCTTGGACTACTCAGCTCTGAAGAAGTACAAAGAGCTGGACAATTCATAGAGAAAATTGCCGCTCCAGTTAATAATGCAAATGTTCTTCATAAAAGTCTGATAAACATGTATAAATTACAACACTTAGGGGATAATAATCTGGTCAAGGCTTAAGAATTTTCTCCAAGGAGAGTCAAACTAAGGTAACAGGAATAAGACAAGGGACAAGATGCTCAAACCCGAACATAGAAGATTTCACCTCAACATGAGGACAAACTTCTTTACAATGAGGGTGATGGAGCACTGGAACAAGCTGCCAAGAGAGGTTTTGGAGTCTCCTTCTCTGGAGACTTTCAAAACCCACCTGGATGCATTCCTGTGAGGACTACCCTAATGATCCTGCTTTGGGGAGGGCAGTTGGACACGATGATCTCTTGAGGTCCCTTCCAATCTCTAATATACTGTGATGATGTAATTAGGGAGACATAATAAACTACAAACAAAAGCAATAACCATGCGTTTGAGAGGCTAGTATGTGAAAACAAGGAATAACAGAATTAATAAAAAGAAAACAAAATAGACAATCTCAAAATTATCTTGACATTGAGGTATTAGCTTATGGAACAGTCTGCTCAACAGAGGGACGGAACTCACATTGTCTGAAAGCTTTGCAATAAGCCTGAACAAAAAGATTATGTGGTGAGTACTCTGCCATTGACAAAAAAAGACAGAGCTGATGAGCTAGTACATCTTCAGTCTTTTGGCTTTTTTTTTGGCTGTTATTGATACATAAGAATGCTCTGTTTCTCAATAACCATGTGAAGTATATAGGAAAGACTGCACATGCCCTTGATTTGAGGAAGAAACTCTATTATTGATGGAAGTTCAGAATATAGCCTTAGGACAGTTATACAGCCCTAAGTATGATATAACTGAATAGGTAAAATTAAAATACTTAAAAAAAAAAAAAAAAGTAATCACAATACCCCAAGGCATTACCTTAGGTAAGGTTTACCTACTTCTCCACTTACCCATTGCTACAGTATAGAAGTAAAAGTCAGTAATATATAAGTGAGTATTGAAGCATCCAGCTACGCAGTGACTAAGCTTCAGATTACATAGTGAAATATATAGCATCAAGCAAGGTACCTACACTCTTTCCATCTGCAGAGAATCAAATAAACTTGAAATCCTGCATAATCCAGGAAAAAAATATTCAAGACAAAAGTAATAGGTGGAAATAAAATTTTATCTGCATTTTCCAAACAACCTGACTCCCTAATGATAGATGACAAGGAGATGCCCTATTTCATCTAGCTCACATGTGTAAATCTTTTTCTTTCTCACAAAACTGATCCAGAATTGCTGATTAACTCTTTGATGAAGAAGAGAGAATGGATGGCAACCCTTTTGGTGTAATGAATATTTAATCATTACATGGAAAGTCATACAACTAAAAAAAGAAATTACTGAAAAACCCCAGGAGGAATAATTTGATCTCATTTTAAGTAAGTCATTCCAGTGGAAGACAAGATTTCACATACCTCTGGGCAGAGGAATAAATTACCATTTGAGCAGGATTTGAGTCACTTAACTACTGTTCTACACAGTAAAATGGGAGCAGCTCCACTTCTTTTTAATTTTTTTTAAACAAAAACCCCAAAACAACACAACCAAACCAAACTCACAAAACCCAAACCCAACAAACAGGAGTGAAAACTATTAAAATCTAGTCAATTTTACCCCACTGCTCAAGCAGGGAAACGAATGTGTAGCCTCCAGCCATGCATGAGGTCTGTAATTTCAGACAGTAGTCCCAGCCTGCAAGGGCAGAAGCATGGCTGAGCCCTGCAGCCATGATAGCACTAATGTGGCTTGGGAATTGTCCTGACAGAAGCACAGGTACCAGGGACCTTGTGGGATCTCCACACATGCACAAGCTAAGCAGCTGCTGTGGAAATCTCACCTCTGAATTTCTGCATTCACATCTCACTAATAACATCATAAGGCTCCAGCCTTGACATGTCTGTGTGCAGGCTTTGTGTAAATACAGGATGCCCATAGTATAGAGCTCCCTGTCTTTATGGTTGCCATCATGGGTATACAGACCCTAAGAAAACACAGGACAGCAGCCTGATCTCCTTTTTGGAAATAAACACACCTGCTTAGGGAGACATGTTCAGTGTCTTGTACAATCAGAATAGTGTGCCATAGTCACGCATGAGGAAGAAGCATAAGTACATGTCATTAGATATTTTCCTTCTTCAGGCACACATCCATGGGTACATACACCCCTCCCAATATCTAAGTCTTTCACTTATTGAAAAAGAGGAAACAAATCAAAAAGGGCTAAAGGACCACCACATATCATGTTTCAACTCAGTAAATCAAAGAAAGATGAAACTTGATCATATGCTGGCCCCCAAACCAATAAATACTTGAAGCAGGGACTTGCCTATATTTAACTTTTCCTTAAAGTATGCTTTGCAGGACTGTCAGTGGGGCATTGAGTGTCTTATCACTTCTGTTTTAGTAGAAAATTACTAACATACGCTGCAAAAGACATCATAAACAAAAAGGGCTGGTCAAGAATTGTAATAAGGATGATAATCCCCACTTCCCTGGCCTACTCCAGTTTTCCAGAGCACAGCTTTTCCTTCAGTCTTGTTCTCATCCCAGCATCCTTTCAGTGGTCTCCTGCATGGTACCAGTCCCAACACAGAGCCAGTTCCCTCAGAAAAGACCTTTCATTGCCTCCAAGCCACAGCTCTAGCATTTCTGTCCTGCAGCCATCTCCCCACTATGACTCTCTAGTCACTCTCATGGTCCTTCTGACAGACAAAAACTTTTCCAGCTGCAAATGGTCACTGCCTTCCACAGAATGTATATTCTCTCTGCCTGCTGCACAAAAAATATCTCTGTGATCCTGACTGTAGCAGCCAAAAAAGGCAACTAGTGGTTTTTCTCCCTCCTTTAATAGTCCAGCTTTTCAAAGGACTGTTATTAAACAAGCTGAAAGAAAAACAAGCTAAAAAACAACAAAATGCATTTGTCCCATTTCTCAACAAACTTATCGTACTGGTTCAGAGCCTATCTGATGTCAAAGAACAATTGTACTGAGTCACTGAAATTACACTTACATCAAAGTGACAATATAACTAATCAGATTAAATTAGTAATCTCTAATAGCATGTTTCACAACTCAGGAGTACTTTTATATAGCCTATAGAAGAAGTTGTATGCTGAGCTTTAAATTTCTTAACTACCATAATAAATTCTAAAACTCAGTGATCATTTAGAAACTATTTTCTTTTTTTTTGGCTGAAGAACAGTTAGATGCATAACACTTCAACATAGCTGAATATTTATTATGGTTTCCTGATCCACCATTACCTTCAAATAGCCACTTTTCCAAATAGTATTAACTCTCAGTGCAACCAATCCAGTTTTCTTTCTGACCCAGAGATCCTGTACAGTTGTTGATAATACAGTTTAAAAAAAACCCTGAACTTAAATTTGTCCAAGTTTCAAGCTTCAAATATATTAAACCAGCAACTATATTGCACATTATCAGAGAGCTGTTTTCTATACAAACCACTTCTTCATGTTTCATTTCACAATTAGTAACCTGCATAATGATATTTAAGTATCAATATAATTCCCTGAGTTTCATCTCCTAACAAGTTAGTACAAGAAATCAGAGAGACTTCTGATAAACAGTGTACAGAGAAAGTCATTGCTGAGAGAGGTAATTAACCTGGATTCCTACTTGAAATCATTTTTCATTCTCATTTTTCCACAACCCTCTGCAAGTATGTTTCTCCAATCAAATCAAACTAGCTGATTCTTCATACCTGTACGTTTTGTAAAAGAGACATCTCTTCAGGGGGACCTTAATCACATGTTCCTGAAGGCCCACAAAAAGGACACTCTGACTGTGCAGGATCTGAAGGCTTCTGATGGGCTCTCGCTGACTTTTCGGCAGGAGTTCAATTTCCTCGAGCAGGCAGCTGCTTGAGGTCTGGTTCATGGGGGCAAGTACTTTTTTAATAGTGCCATAGTCTGCAAAGGCAAAAGGAAAATGAGTTACTAAAAAACATGCTAGCAATTTTACCTACTTGGTGTTATTCAGTGAACCAATTTTCATGCCATCCAGGATATTTTCAAGGAAGCTTCAGCATGTGGAAGTACTTTAGTTTCCTAAATTGCTTACAGTACAGTGAAAACAACTTTAGAACAGCCATTAAAGTTTTCTATGTGATGCAACACAGTAAAAAATAAAATTATTTGTGCAGAACAGACCTCACAGAAGTAGTTACTAGAAAACAAGCTTTTTGTAGCCTGGCAGTTAGAAATGCACTTTCACAGCAATGGTTAATGATTTCACTTTACCAGATTGTACTACACTCTACTATGTTTAAAGAAATTTCAAAAGCAATAAAGTCCATCATGGCACCAGGCTGTTTTTAAAATTCTCTGTGTTAAAAACTATGGATTTTAAATACATATTGTGCACATTTAATAGAGCACAGACAGATGAGTACCTGCATGTTTTAATTGAGTCTAAGTGAATATAACAATAAAATGAGGCTGCATCCCTTCTTACTTCTCTGGATTGTGAACTCTGAAAAATCATTATCTTTTGGCATTTGCTCTTCACTTCCACTCATACTGCGATTTCTAAGCAAAGACAGTAAAGCATCACAAACCATTGTCACATGGCTGATGAGATTTCTGCTTCACTCATGCAATGTTTTTAAATAATTTAAAACTATCAAAGATGTTCTGGACTCAAAGGGCCAGAGTCTCACAACAATACATATTTTAGATAGCCGTCTGAACAAAACTGCATTATGCCGTGGTAAATATTAAAGATCCAACACTGCAAACACTTACTGAGATCAGCTCTTGCTCATGTGAATTCTCAAAAGACTATAACATCTCTTGTGAATCAGTAAAAATTACAAGACAAATGTTTGTGGTGTTCTGTAGCTCAGTAAATAATGGAGTTTTTCATCACTAGCACAGGGCCAGAGGCTTTGTGGAGAGCTGGCAGTGCAGGGTTTCAACATGGGTAAGGCTCAGTCCTAGAGACAGCTGGTTTTAGCTGTGGCAGCAGTTGTCTAGCTTTGCTTTGGAAGTACCTGGGGCAGGGGACTAGCGCTTGTATGTAGTCAAGTGATAACCAGCTCAACTGAATAATTTAACTACCTGTGTTTCCACTGGTGGTTGTTGGATGCAAAATCTTAGCTCTAATTACAGCAAGGTTCAAGGCAAAAATATGGTCTGAGAAGTGCCCAGAAAAATAGAAGTAGCTGTGTTAGCTAATCATTGAGCACAGAAGCTGGAAAAATGGACTAAGAGGAAGAAAAGAGGCAGTGAGATCATCTTACAGAAGCAGATGAATTAGTATCGCTTTATAGATCAGTTAGTACAACCGTATCACTTGTCTAACTGGCAGCCAACAGATTCAGCATCACTCATGACACATTGCACTTGGCTTGCGAGTTTTTTCCTGCATGAGACAAAAATCAGGTATGCATTCAGTGTGTGCTTTTTATACAGACTAATATTTCATCCTGTCGCTATGTCACGTCTGGCATCTACAGACTAACCCACTTGCTGTCACCCCCTCCAAGATAAAAGAGAAGAAAATTGCATGGCTTCAAGCCTCCTTCCCCCATGCATACAAACACATTCAATTTAGAAGATGAGCTTTGGACAAGAGAATATGATCAAAACTAAATATTGTGTGCTTCTTTTCTCAGTTTTTTTTTTTTTTATTGTAGAGGGCAGAATTACAATTTTTTTTTTTTACATTCAGGTCTATGACCTGGAGAATATAGTTACAGCAGAACACTATGCTAGAATTAAATAGTCTTACTTTGAGAACTGAAGCACTACTGACTTCCCTACGACAGTGTTTATGGCTCTTGCTCTTCCTTCTTATCTTGACATACATTCTCCATTCCTCCTATTTCTTTCTGCTTTCTTGTAGCATCTCCCAAATCATTCCTTTCCCATTTGTTGTCTAAGAGAATTAGCACTCATACAAAAAAGTACAAAGTCATAATTTATTAGACTTTAAGTGAAGAATCACTGCCAGAGATCCAATGGATTACCAGAAGGAAACACTACTCTTCACAGCAGCAATGTAGGTCATATGCAAGTCCATTAAAAGGGAATAAAACTCATCTGAGATCTAATTCTGACTCAATAAACTCTCTTACCATCCATAACCTGTTTTCTCTGCCTATGACTCTGATTTTGCGTGAACCACCTGAGAGCCCAGACTGGGCTGAGAATCTGTTTTCATTCTACAGCATTGATACAGACATAGATTGAATTGATGGCTGTGTTCATCCAACTATGGTACGCAGCATTCAACCGCCTCAAACTATACTCTCCTGTAATACCATATTTCCTTACAATGGAAAATCATAGGCATTGCATCAGTACTTTCAAAAGCCCAGTGCTCTGCTCCAGCGTTTTCAATTACTATTACAATGTGTGTAACATTATGCATCCAGCCTCCAGCAAACACTGCAGATTTCCTAAAGAATTTGTAAAAGTCCCATCCTCAAAAGTGTTGCCTGTTCAGCCATTTTCATATCAAAGTTGTAAAGCAAAATAAAGAGAGAAGTAGGGAAAGAAGTGAGTCTTGAATATGGCTCTGGGGCACAAAGGCTTTCAGATCTGTCAAATTCTTTCAAGCGAGTATTTACTTTGTAATCAAACTAACTGCTCATGTCTGCCAAGATATAGCTAAGAAAAACAGTAAACACAAACCTTCCTAATGGATGTAACTTTATTGCCATAGACACAGGGAAAGTTCCAGTTTCATCACAAATGTCAAGGCTGAGTATAACAGCTATTTAAAAATTTGAATGAACGGTGTCTTCATATCCTGAGCATTAGCAAGACATGCTGGTATAGATTGAGACACCGCACAGCCTTGGTTTAAGGATGACTGAGTATATACAGGAGTAGTTGAAGGTACCTACCTATTCTTTTTTGGGAAGAAATCACAGAATCATAGAATCAATAAGGTTGGAAAAGACCTCAAAGATCATCAAGTCCAACCTGTCACCCAAGACCTCAAACACATTCAGGCTTAATTCTTGCCATATTTTATAGTGAAACAAAAACTAAGTTAATCTTCATTTTATTGTGGTACTACATGTACTTTGGAGAGAAGTTTGGTCTCCAGAAAGTAACTGAGTAAGCATCAGAAAACAGAATCTAGTCAATGTTTTTCAGAGGAGAAATCCCCAGCCTCATCATGTTACAAAATAAGTCATTGGTGCCTTCTAAACCATATGATTTGCTAGCAAAAGAAGTTTGTAATAGTCTCAAATACATTCTTGGGTCTGTTGTAGGTTGGTATTTATGACTCTACAACTATTCCTGCACTTTCTGAGCACAAAAAGATGCCTCTACAAATCTGAAAATCTCACATATACCATGAAAAACTCAAGGAACAGCAAAATCCATTGCATACTATATACTAAGAACAGTCAATGGGCATATTTTGCAATTTTCCCACAAAATATTGTTTAGAAAGGTAAGATGTCTTAAGCAGGTGAAAGAACATGATCAATACAGATGAAAGGGGGAGTCAGTGGAAAATGGAAGCTAAAGCTGCATGTGGTACTTCAAGTGATGTTTGTAACTGAACTTGAATGAGGTACCACTTTTGTACGAAATATGGTACTCTGTGTATATTATAATATGTGAAAACAGACTCACATCCTTAACAAACTTTCAATATTATAATCAGGTTGTTTTGCTTTAAAAAAGTTCAAAATAAATAGATGGGTACGTGAGAGAACACATTTTAAAGTATAGTTGAAATGGATATAAATTATGTATGTTTTCAAGAAGCAAACATTGAAATAGGCTTTGGAAAATTACATTCATTAACTATTTTTATTTGGTCCATTATGCATTGGTTTTGTGCCTTATTTGCTGTACACAAATTATTTTTCCATAGGGAAAATAAAAGTACTCAGACAGCATTAAGACTGTTACAAAGTATAGAAAAAAATCTGTGAATGTTAAATGTATTGTAAATATTATCCATATGTGTATATAAAAAGCATTTTCTTTCACCATATAACATTTATATTAAACACCACAGAAACAGAAAAAATAGGGTATAAAGGTTGCCTCCCAGGCAGAGGTCTTTCAGAAGAATAAACCGAAATACCAAACATAAAACTGATGTATAGAACATAATAGTAGTACAAAATCAAACAAAGTGCAAGGTCACTGATAAACATCCTGCCACTGTGAGGGGGAAAAAAAAAAACAGGTAGAATCACTGTTTGCATTCCTCCACCACAGGAACTGAAAGACAGCCCTACCACAAAGCAGCCAAACGTGCATTTTGTCAACAGCAGAAAATTATTCCAATGATAGAAAGTATTAGGTTGCATAAGGGCTTACGTGTGCTCAACACACACAAAAAAACACACACACCCCAAAAAAAACACCACAAAAAACCACACAAAAACCACACCACCCCAGGAACAGCTAATGCAGCAGCTGGTTGAGGCTACAGAAGGAAAGCCCAGGACTTATGATTTAGCAATCTGTGTGATGTCAGAAAGATGCATATGGTGCACAGAATGTGATGAGATTTAAAACCTGCTCTTTTTTGCCCTTCCTAAATATAAGTTTTAAATTAGTTAAACCATCAGGAGGATATGGATAATTAATGCCTTTTCTATAATCTGTTTTCCCATATGGGGCGGGGTACAATTGGCTTTAAAGGAAGGGCACATTTAAAAGATAAGGTAAAACCATTCTCTTAACGACAGCTGTTTTGATTCATAGTCTATAAAAAGTAAGCACACACAATAATTTACACTCATCTTCTTAATATTTGGCTCTGACTCTGTCTTATCACCTCCTTCCTATTACATTTTGCATAAATACTGATGTGCTTCCCTACAGTATTGGAAATTAATTTGAATTCAAGCTGAAATTGGATATATTTTTGATAATGCCTGTCAACAAAGATAGTATCTATTACAGATCCCCAGGCTTTTATACAGGAGAGATAATTTAATTCATTTGACAACTATTAAGAATATGAACGGTGGAATTTCAGCCCCAATCTATTTGCATACTTTCTGAAACAGGTAGGACGGTTTTTAATGCTCTAGTAGCTATTCCAAGAGAAATTCAGTTGTACCTCTGCAACTAGAGAAGGTTCTCATGGATGTATGCCAAAATTTAATTTGTATTTATTTTATGATGGGAATATTTATGGGTTATTCTTTCTACAGAGGAATTGGAAACAACTCTTTTGAATCAAAAAAGTGCTGATCTAGATAGTAGTCAAAACATGGAACTTTCTTCTAAGCCATATGCTTGACAGGACAGAGAGAATATAAAAATTAATGACAGAAACAGCTCAACAGTTATTGAGGAACTCATCATCAATCCCCATGCATCCCAAGAAAAAAGATAAATTTAGTTTCCATTTTCAAATACAATTTTGGAATGTATCTATCAATGGAAATATGGACAGCCATCATTTCAATCCTCTCTTTATTATTATCTAGAGGAAACTATTTAAGCATAATGCATTCCTTACGATGCTTCTGTTCCCTGTTGACTTACTTCCTGCATGTAATAATGTCTCAAAAGCAGCAAGGACATATTTAGTTTGCAGTCGAATCAGCAAAGGCTTCTTCCAGTAACAACCATGCAAACAGTTAAATACCTGTTCTAATACAGAACACATCTTGATGCACAACAGATTAACAATTGGTACAATTAATGTTTCTACCAACAGGGTCTCCCATGATTCAGATAGTGCAATTTGTGTACCATCCCTCTGTGGTGGTTTCAAGCCTCAAACTGGAATTTAAATGCAGCTCCAGTCAGGCTCATTGAAAAATCTTTCAAGTTCTAGGGGGAAATTCAGATACTAGTAGCTAAAACACAATAACGGGCCTTTTAAAAAAGTTTGTCTCCAGACTTGAAGCTTATCACTCCTTAAAACTGAAATCTCTTTCTTTCTTCTTTTCCCTTTGTCTTTCGAAGTAATGTAACCAAAACCCCACATAAAAGAACAAAAGACATGCTGAATTACATGTCTCAGCCTTCACATCAAATGACTCTGTTTCCTTCAGAAACAAGATAAAACCAAATCATCCCTTTTTCTCAGTTTGTTGTACTGAAGCTCATATATACTAGTGGCGAATTTTCAGCCTCCCTACACCTCTGATACAGATGTTTCTTCCTGTCTGACAAAAAAACCCAAACAAAACGAAACAAAAACACCCCCACCAAAACCAAACCCACCAAAAATTCCAAATAAAATCCACCCCCTCCTGAAAAAAAAAACCCAAGCAAAACCCAAATATGAACAACCCTGAAGCAATTTTAACAATCTCAAAATGCTTGTTTTTTTGTCTGAATTGTGCTCATTAGCACACCTTTATTTACTACTTCAATCTTCACTCTTAGAAGAGATTCTCAGCTTGCTAAAGATGTAACTGAGAGATGTACAGGTTCATAAAGTTTTGTCTGATTTGGAGGTGAATCTATCCATAACCGTTCATGCACTCAGCTTAGTCAGAAGTAATATGTATCTTAAGAACACTTGCAAGCAAAAGCTACAGCTCCTAAACAGGCTGCAGTTGATAAAAACCCACTTACTAACATTTCAATCTGTGGTACATTACTTTTACTTATATAACATACAGCATTAGGTATGGGGTGCTGTCTTAACAGTATCTTATTTGCAATCTAATTTTGTTTCAACAACAAAAGTTTTAATAAAGAAATTCCTTTTATGAACTAATTTGGAGTCTTGTGGGATCTGGGTTCAATTGCCAGCTTTCTCTCTTTTATGACTTAATGTGTAAAACTGGTATTCAGGATAGTAATAGCATCTATAGTGGGAAAAAAAACCCAACCAACCAGCCAAAAAAAACCCCAAACCTTGAAACTTCACATTTTGAAACTATTTCATGTAACTCTAACAATATCTTAGTATAGACACTTCAAGCATTTTTCTGTACCGAAGATGAACACAGCCAGGTGGGGGTTGGTCTCTTCTCCCAGGCAACCACCAACAGAACAAGAGCACACAGTCTCAAGCTGCACCAGGGGAGGTTTAGACTGGATGTTAGGAAGAAGTTCTTCACAGAAAGAGTGATTGGCCATTGGAATGGGCTGCCCAGGGAGGTGGTGGAGTCACTGTCGGTGTTTAAGAAGAGACTGGATGAGGCACTTAGTGCCATGGTTTAGTTGATTAGATGGTGTTGGGTGATAGGTTGGACTTGATGATCTCAAAGGTCTTTTCCAACCTGATTAACTCTATTCTATTCTAAGATTTAAAACTTTTTGTTTTTGTTAATGCTGGTTTCTTGCACACTTACTTGATTTGCTGACAAATCCAAACCAGAAGACAGTTGAACTGGTTAGAAATTCTTAGCTGCAGCCAAGAAAAATCATGAATGTTATTTTTGTTATGTGATTTTTACACCCTGTGAGCAATAGGTGCCTTCCACATGTCCTTAGGCAATTTCAGGGAACTTACTGCTTAATTAAAAAGGTATTGGAAAAATATTTTTATAGTACTTGCAGTAGAGAGCAAGGCATCATCTGTCTAGCTGAATACCTACTTGGTTTGTCAGCTGCTATGTTTCTGCACCTGCAAGCCAGATAAACTGTACACTGCCTGCAGATTATAACACTGTCAGTGAGTGGATCTGGAAATATTCCTTCCCCATCCAAAGCAGCCCCTTCTCTCTTGGATCAAGCATTCAAGAAGTGGGAAAGATGGTTTTAAACACTGATATTCAAGGGTAATTATACTTAAACTCTACATACCCAATATGAGTGTTGGTATCATCTGTATCACTGTACCAACAGATCAACCTTTCTCTTATGTTGCTGCGTTCATTTCAGAGGATAATCCCATGGAATTGTATCAGATTTGCTTAAGGCATGGCTACCATATCGCATTCCCGTTCCAACTATCACCAGTTATATTAAAATATAAGAATTTAAATACATAACAATATTTTAAATACTAAGAAATGCTGTTCAAGCAATGAGGATATGGTTAAAACTACAGCATAAAAATGGGGCTTTAATGACTTGGGGAACATAAAGTACTCATGACTTGGCAAACAGGTGAATGACAAGAATTTCAAGTTTGGCTCTAATACCTCACACACTTTCTCTTTTTCTTCCTTGTTGATGTATTAGGAAATATCAGGTAGGCAATATAGACCAATGTATAATTCATAACAACATAAAGTACAAAGTCCTCGATTTTACCAAGATGTAATCTCCTTTTGAATTCACAGTTTATTTACCCAAGTGCCATCTATACAGTTACTGAGTAATAAAAAATATTTATAGGGATCATGACCATGAAGCCAGCAACCTCAAAGAAGGTCAGTGTAACAATTTTTTTTTGTCTTGCATCAGACTTAAGTAACTTGGCTCAGAAAATGAATGCACTTCAACAATGTCAGACTGGAAATGAAATAGAGTATTAAGACCATTTTGGTGTACCAAGCTTACAGTCAAAAGAAGCTTACAGCCAAAAGAAACTGTGCATATTGATTACCTTTGATCTCAAATACTTGGTCTCAAATATTTTGGCCTACTGCATAGGAATTTCTAAATCAACACATTATCATGAGAAACAATGATGTAAAGATTGTTTAGGGATGTAACAAAGGTTGTTCTTAATGTGAGCTATACAGTTTGTACTTCCAGACAATAATTAGAACAAATTAGGTTGAAGTTCAGATTTAGGTAGAGTGTGACTGGCAACACTCTATTATTCCCAAACATGAAAAAATTTTACTCCCTAAGGACAGTGAAATGGTAAGAAAACAGATCTACATTAAAGAAACACCTATTCTAGAGAATGCCCGCTTGGCAAGATACTGTAATTACAGCCACTCCTGTTGGCAACATCCACTTTTTACTCTACTAAAAGTCACACACACATACACAAACTTGAAGCCCTAACGCAAAGAAGACACACGAGTTCTCACAGTTTAGAATGGGAAACATTACACCTGTCAAGAGAGACATAATTCTGATATCCTGGATTCTGAAAATACAAAATAAAACTGTAAGGTTGCTACTGGGTAACACAATTCACAATGAAAGAAAGAAACAAACAAAATTAATTTCCCAGAAAGTTCTTGGGGAGAGGAAACATTCTAATTTTGGAGGGACTTTCTAAAATGTTTCCTCAGTAGATAGGACTGGACTTCTCAGGTAGTGAAAATGATCACCTTTAAAGAAATGTGTAACCTCTAACTAAAGTAGCAAAGTATATAATAAATACAGATATTAATCACAAGATGAAATGGTTCTTATGATTCAGGACTTGCTATCTGACACAGAGCAACACTGAAGATTGCCACAAGGTCCAAAATTAATATAAAATACAGGTCCTGGATCCCTGCCAGTCTTCCAAAGTTGAGATGTATGAACTGTGATTAGATCTGACCATACAGGGAGTGCTTACTGCTTCTATTATTTTTTTATTGCCTGCCTTTGTGCACCACAATAATAAATAAATAATAAATACCTTATACTAGCCAACGCATGCTATGAATATGATAATGTTTTCCCACTGAATAAATTTTGCAGTGCCTAGATTAAAGAAGCACTTACATGCACAAGTAGAGGAAACTATTCCTCAGGTAACAACCCACAATAAACCTTGCATGACTTCTTAACTGAGTCATATGCGTTTATTTTCATTGGAAGTGTCAGAAAGACAACTGGCTCCTGTACAGATCCAGAAGCATCACAAACTTGGTCAACTAGAGTATTTCAGGGAGTAGTCTCTACTCAAACTCATTTGCAGTTTGCATAGTACTTGCCCCAATACCTCAGTCTCTAGAAAAGCTAAATGCATTATATATATATATCCAGTAAAAATTCAGCATGATGTGCATGGAATTTCAGCAACAATTTCAGCATAAAGCAGAACTCAGAAATATAAAATAAATTAGGAAGTGAATGGACAAGAAACATAAGCAAAGAAGGGAATAGAGACTTGAACCTAAAAACCAGATGTTCGTCTCACTACTCTAGGAGATTGAAGCACCAATAGCCCTAGTACATAATATATATAAGCATACTACTTGTATTATTTGCATGATAGTCCAGGAGTCAGGACATCTGGCAATAACCAGGAAATCTCACACAACTTCTTAGTTAACAACTTCTTAGTTAAAAATCAGCTCTTATCTCTTAGATAAGATGTCGGTTGTGGTTGTGCCGATTCCTCCTGAAGCTCTGCAGTTACAGAACCCAGTTTCCAAGACTGATGGGACAGAAAAGAAAAATTAACATAAATAAAAAATAGAAGAATGACTCTGAAGACAGTTGAGTCTCTGTTCCAAATGTTATGAATCAGTAACTTGACACAATAAAACACATATGGAATCCAGTACCGTTTTGTAAATCTACCTGCAGATTAAAGGAGTCTTCACACAAATGTCACAGTATTTGGAAGAACATATCTCCACATTTTGATGACTCTTACAAGTCACAAAGCAAAGAAGGTGTATCTTCACTGAGAAATTAATTAGTTTATGAAGATTTGCCACGTCCTATGATCAGAGTTGTGTAAACACATGCTGAAAAAAAATAACCCACAACTACAACTGGGGAAAGATCCCCACTGATTAGTATCAGCATTACTTGTATTTGCTTAGCTGAAAGTACTTGGATTTATTGAGGCTTACTGGGGAAAAGGCCTCAGAATGAAGAATCACAGAAATGTTAACAAAAACGGTTTAGTAGACTCTCTCATTTAACTTTTGCTTTACTGGTAGCTCACACTAAATATTGTACACGTAATGTCATCATGCTTGCAATCCAATATATTTATTTATAGTTAGGGTAAGGGGGAAAAAAACCAGTTTGATATAAGGTTTAGATATTTTTTCTCCACTTTCTCCTTTGGTTGGTGGCAGTTAACTAAGTCACTCTTATTCATGTCCACCTTAAAATGAAGGGCTTTTAAAAAGTAAAAGGTCTTAGAGAATACTCTAAAGATATTCACAGTGCCCAGCAACCTGGCAAGTTATCTAAACCTTTATTAAAAGCTAATATGGCCAAGTCCCTTCAAAAGGAAGGCTAATTCCCCACATCTCCCAGGAATAATCTTGGAACAGCAGATATGTACCCAAGCAAGAGTTTCACAGTTGGTTCAAAGGTTGAACTTTGCCACAAGATAAGGCTAATGCTAATAGCTGTTTTCAAAATTATGACCAAGCCTGTTGACCCACACTGCATGCTACCAGGACCAAAACCATAAGAGTTGAACATAGACTTAAATGCTAATAAGTAATTTAGCTTTGAAGACAGTAGGACAATACTGAGTGCTGTGTAAGATACCTTGTTCACTTGACACTTCACATTCTGTGCATTAGAATTATTTAATAACAAGTGACTGTAGGGGTTATCAGATGTAGCTTCCCTTTCAGGAAGAAGAGGTTATAGTCCTCTCAAAACAAACAAACAAACAAACAAAAACCAGAAAACCAAACCACCTAACAAAACCAAACAAACAAAGAGAGAAAGGAAGAAGGGAAGGATATTTGGCCATTCTACGTTTATAAGGTAGTCAAACAGAATTTGAAAGTCAGTGTCACTGTTTTGAAGAAAAGCTCTTCTCTTAATGCAAGGTTAAGGTTTTGTCTCCAGCTCTTCACAATCTTTCCTTCCCTGACCCACACATTAGTAGTGCTCCCATGCAAGCAGAGCCTGCTGTTTTTGAGTCAGTAGCTGCTTCTTGCAGCAATTATGACCTCCAGTTGTGGCACAGAAGCACACACTGTATATTTTTTTGACATTTATTTGTAGCCTTTATCCAACAAAGTTGGGCAGTTATACACACATAGAACATTGTGAACAGAAAAAAATACAGGGCTTCTCCTACTTAAATTTGTCCTGGGGAGAAGAGAATACAAATGCCATCTACTCACAGCAGGCAATTCATGGACTTGCTATCTAAAATATGAACAAACTATATGAGCAAATACCAGCAACAAACAAATCAAAATCGTGACCTACTTATGGGTTGAGTATAATAACAAAAAATTACTACAAATAAGTGGTGGGTAATTTGTGAATCAAATAAAGGGCTATGATGCTCACACATAAACTGTTGACAATGAATAATTTAACCAGCTCTAGTTAGAGCCATCTATTTATTAAGAAACATTTTTAGCACTCTCCAACTGGAGCTAGCAGAATTATTTATCTCTAAATATGGTGATAAAGTCAAGGGAAATCAGTACTAGTAGACATTTTAAATGCTGAGTTTGATTATCTAGAGCCCTATGGTATAATTTGTAACTATGCTGCCTGAACTTCAAATGTGACCATTCTTATTTGGTAGCATTTTAAAGCCACTTTTCCCAGTATAGATGATATAACACATGAGATAGTGGCAAATCAATATTTCTGTGTTTCAATTACAGAGTAAAAGATCTACAGCTTATACAATTCTTCTTTGTCTTTGTATTCTACATAGAAAATAATATAAACATCCTAGCAGGAATATATAACAGGTGCTTGCTGTAACATTAGCACAAATCCCAGATGAAGCCATGCAATCTTTTAAACCTTTTTTTCAAACTTTTAAGCAAAATGTTTCCTGGAAAGATTAATAATATAGACAAAGCATTCAGCTAGGGTTTTCTTTTCTCAGAGGTAGTGGTGACTGCAAAAGGAGCAGAGAATAAGGTTATTGACTTTATGGTTTAATGATGATTTAGAAAAAAGAAAAAAACTTCAAGATCAGCATGTGCTCTTAGGATATGCACCGGTTCTAGATAGCTGTATAACTGATAAATGTCCTTGCTTCAGGACTCTGAAAGTCATATTGCATAATGTCAGAAGGATAAGAATTTATGAGGAAGTAATTTCAAAAGTGCTGCTGGGGTGCTCTGCGACTGTTTAAAAGCATGGCATACCTTTGTCAAGAAAAGACATAAGAAACAAAGCAACTGTGTTGTCTGCTAAAACAGAAGTAGTTATAACAGGTGGTGACTGTCTGTCACAGGCTATACTCTCCATTATTAACCTGCTGATTTCTCTGCTTTGTCTTCCTGGGTTAACACAGCCCACTCTCACAAGCCCCTCTCCCCCAGTATATACAGGAGAGAAAATGATACAAAGAAACCCCTCCTGGTTGAGATAAAAGAGTTTTACTGGAAATGAGATAATACAATGCACAATTACCTTAGCCTATTTGCAGAAAAGCACAGCAAAATGCAGAAGCAGCAGCTGAAGCCAGTGACCTCTCCCCACCTCCCTGACCCACAGCCCACTCATTGCAAAAGACAAACACCCCAAACCCAGAAACTGGAAGCAGCAACTGGAACAGGAAGCCTCCCATGGTACAATATGAACTTCAAGCCCTATAATGCTTTGCTCCAGCCAGCACTTTCATTTTGAAGCTGGCATGATGGCAGCATGGTATTGAAATCATCATGAGATTCAACTCAACCCAGGACATCTGTTTTTATACTAGAAAGCATTAATATATACAAGTAGACTACCTACAACTTTCACACTGGACTTGTGACTCAAATTAATCTATTTTGATCATTATTACTATTATTGCATCTATAATGTAGTTTAGAGTGCTTCTATAAACTGAGGCAAAGTAAAAAATTACCCAAAGATTGCTTCCAATAACCTTAGCACACTTGAGAGAATACAGTCAGAAATTTCACTTTGGAAAAAATTCAGTCAACTTTAGCTTTGTTGCTCTCCTCATCAGGTATGAAATGTATGTAAGCATATATTTTTGCTTATAATCTTAAGGTCAGTAATTTCAACACACACTACATATGTTATTACACCATCCACATTAAACTGTTTGACACACTTTGGCACACTTTGACCAGAAGCTGTTGTATGCCAGGAAAATGACAATATTTCAACTGAGATTTTTAGCAAACACACATACAACTTTTTTTTTTTTTCCTTGTTAAGGGGTTATTCCCTAGCAAAAAGTGTGAATGTAACAAAAAGCACAGAGGAATCAAATTATACACTACTTTGTAGCAATTTACTCCCATCTAGTAAGACAAATACATGGATAAATACAAACCATTTTGACAGCATTTCCAATAAATATCTCTCCCTTTCTTGGTAATCATAGCTGCATTTAGTTCATCAGAATTATTTTTATTATTAATTTCTGCACTGATACTTACCACTTCGAGGTCTTAAGTGGGAGAACAAAATGTTTTCTAAAACTTCTTGGAAAGGGAAGTACAAAATCTGTTCAAATATCCTTCAGTCATCTTTAAGACTCACGTAAAACTTGTCTTTATGATTAAAAAACTCATTCAGTTCTGTAAATGACCCACTCCTTAAAGACATGCAGTGTAGCCAACAATAAAACTTTCTCCAGGTTTCATGCTCTTTGTAAGTCAGTCGTTCCTCAATTTCATCAATGCTAAACTTGAAATCCCAATACTCAAGGACCACCACTGGGCATTATATTATTTCTACTTAGGATACAGAAGGGATATACTCTGGCCAGTGGGACTGAAGAAAGTAGAGAAAAGGGGGGTGAGGGGGTGTTGGGGAGGTGTGATGGTGGTTCCATCAAGTAATTTTAAAACAGTGTCTTAAAGCTTCTTTTCAGATAGTGCAAATGTTACCTTTTCTGAACTCCTAGCAAAGAGCAACCAGAAAATGTTTTCAGAATACCCTCAACTAGACTCCATACCTAATTATTTTCTTATTAATTCTAATAAATCAATACATTTTTCAACAGTCCTCTAAATAAGCCTACTTGCTCTTGTTGCAGCATCCTGTTTTCTGAAAAAGGCTTTGAAAACCTTTTTATACTGGCAAAAGTTTTAACCATGGAACACCCAGGCTTTTAGATTGTAAGGAAGAAACAATAAGGAGAAAAAAAAAAAAAAATATGAGAGGGAAAAAAGGTAGGGAAACAAAATACTTAACATATAACACCATTTTGCTTGGATATTTTTCTAATGAAGAAGGAAATTCTTTTATTATTGAAAGGTTGTTGGAATAGTGCACTATTTTTCTAGCTGGGGCTGATTTTCACTTCATATTTTAAATGATTTTAGGTTCAGAACATGTCTGAAGGCTTTCCTTGATTTTCCTTTCTGAGCCTGTGAAAGTTTTTTCAGGGAATTCTGTCTGCCTAAAGTCAGCAGCACTGTGCTAGATCTAGGCAGCACAAAATTTGTAGGCATTGATATGTCCCTTCATTCTGTGTTAGAAGTCAGTGCAGTGAAAGATTAAGATGTGTTTCCAAAATACATTTTTGATATAGGCAGTAGTTGTTAAATCCTAACACATTAGAATCTCCCAGCAGAATGATGACTTGGCAAAGGTTTAGGAAATGAAAACTGTTGACAAAGCAGAATGCACTTCTTTGCTTACTCCCAGTCCCTCCTCAAGTAATATTGTATCTATGTAAGGCTCAATGAAATTATATTACATTTTTATACTGTCAGTGTTATTGTCCTCTGTAATATTTGTATTGTAATAGCAGGATGGGTAGGTAAGTGAACGTGAATAGGGGGAAGAGAGAATTTTCTCTCAGCTACTGTCCATCTGCTTCAAACAATGGGATTTTTGCTTGGAGTAACACAGTAGAGTACTCATTTGTATTCAGCCTGATCTATATGCCCACCTTTTCACTGAACCAGCTTTGTACAATCTAAAAGACAGATCTAGTAAGAATATTGTAATGAATTATAACTATGAAAGTTATGTACAGTACATTTTACACAGCATGGGTTGGATCTGTCCTGCTTTACACCACTATATGTGAATTGCTTACTGGCTGTATTTATATTACAGATGAATGTACTTTCCTTTTGGCAGCAGAAAGTACAATGACATCTATTACTACTCCTGAGTAAAAATGTAATTTAGCCCAACCAATTTGCAGATATATGATAGCAGAGGATAACTTTGGTTAGAAGGGGCATCAGAAGGTCTAAAATCCAACCTTCTATTCAAAGGACAGCTGGATACAAAGTTGTCCTTTAAGGTGCATCATACCTAGTTCATAAGTGATTCTCAGAATGTTAGAATTATAGACCTCAAAGTTTTGCAGTTATCACAGCAATGCAGTGTTCATACCTGTGGCAAGATAGATGATATGGAAAAGCATGTCCTTGCCCTGCACGACATCCACAACCACATGGGAAAATCGGCTGTTGTCTTCCATGAAGTAAGGAATTGGAATAACTGGTTGAACAACCTCATGCATTAAGAAGAACCTTTGGGCATCCTGAAGATTTCTCTCAGTCATATTCACATACAAGCCCTGGTCCATGGTGCCACACTGTAAACACAGAAAAGTAACAATACTTTATGTCAATAACAACAGATTTAATCCCTGATTTACAGCACAAGAAACTAAAAATCCCAGAGCATATCTTGTAGTGACAATGTGGAATTCCACTTTCAGGTCTCATTTTGGTGATGACCAGACTGTCTACACAGTGACTGATTACCCAGTGGGCTATAGTAATATATTGCTATATCCTGTGCTCACAAGGCAGGATGGAGAAAATCTGCCATCCAACGACCTTCACATTTTCTGAGTAGTTTTCTTTATAATTTACACAGACACAGTGCTAAAGACAATTTTTCACAGGAAACCCAGTGTTTGACCATAGCCAGGTTCTGACAGAAATCCCAGGTGAAAGCACCACACAGTTTTAGGAGCTTCGTCAGACCTTATGTTTACTAGCCACCACAAGACAGTGTGGAGCTCTAACCGTAAAATGTTACCGATGATAAAGATATTTGAGCTATGGCACAGACTGTATTTTATATCTGCAAACTGCACTTTTTCCTTATAAGAAAGTATTCACTAATTGCACACACAAATTTCAACCACAAATAAACAAAGCAATATAAATGGCAGTTAATTTTCACATTTTTGTGTTTAAGTCTTCTACTGAGGACATGAAAGAGAAAGCTGCTTAACATGTGAATATGTAAGCATCCACATTTACTCATGCATAAGTGCATCATAGAAGCGAAGCAGTACTTCACAATATTTATCAAGGTCCCTTCCAGCCCCTAACATTTTGTGAGTCTGATATTCAAAGAATATTAGGGGTTGGAAGGGATCTAGAAAGGTCTTCCAGTCCAATCCCCCTGACAGAGCAGGATCACCTATAAAAATCACACACAAATGCATCCAGGTGGGTTTGAATATCTCCAGAGAAGGAGACTTCACAATCCCTCTGGGCAGCCTGTTCCAGTGTTCCACCATCCACACAGTGGAAATTTTTTTTTCTCATGTTTACATGGAACTTCCTATGCCTCATCTTCCACCTGCTGTCTCTCGTCCTGTCCTGAGTAGGTGAATACTTTGAGGATAAATCTACTTCTGAGGCTGAACAGATAGAACTTCTGATAGTTTATCTTAAGGACTCTACAAAAGAAAACTTCTCCTTTCTGAGAAGGAAATTTGTGAGTCAGTCAAAGAATATATACCATCTATATACGTATATACTCCAAAGCACCATTAAGTCACAAAAATTAGTTACACCCAGCTCTAAGCACTAGACTACCTCATGTATTGGATTGGCTGAGCTGGAGTTAATTCTCTTCAGAGCAGCTTTCTAGTGCTGTGTTTTGCAGTGCTGTAGCTGGGTGTTGATAGCATATCAGTGTTTTGGCTACTGCTGAATGAACACTCAGGCTGTGCTTTTCTAACATTTCCCCACCCTAAGAGTATGCTGAGTGGTGAGCAAGATCTTGGGAGGGGACTCAGCAGAGCCAGGTGACGCAAACCGGCCAAAGGGGTATTCCATGCCATATGACATCAGCTCAGATGTAAGAACTAAGTGAAAGAAGGAAGTGCGGAGATATTCATCCATGGCATTTGTCTTCCAGAGTAACCGCTATGCGTAGAGTCCTGCTTCCTGCTGACAGGAAGTAGGGAACAACATCTTTCTTTGCTTTTGCTTCCACAAGCAGTCTTTGCTGGTGTTTTGCATTATTACATTGCTTCTACCTTATTACTAGCCTTTTGTCGTATTTTCCCATCTCCCTTGTCCATCTAAGAAAGGGAATGATAGAGTGGCTTTGGTGGGCATTTGGCCCCCAGCCAGGGCCAAACCACCCCAATGCATCACTGCTGAAATCAGGGAGCCAGAAATATACAGCAAATTCAACAGACTAAAAGATAGCATCAGCAAAAGATCAGAAGTTGGACACTAATAATGACACCATAAATCAGTTAATGTCAATTGGCTTCAGTACTGTGTGGTAGATGGCCACCCTGCAATATTTATTTAACACTACAACTTTACTTGTAAATTGGATGAACTAACAGACATACTAAAATCAGCCAGACTATCCACACAAGGGATTTCTTCAACACCTCAGTCTTGACTAGGATTTAGAGATGAGCATGAACAGTACAACAGAGACTTTTATCATTTTTACGCAGCCATCAGGCTGTCATCTTTCTCTGTATGTACCATTTTGTATGGGGTGTTCTCACAACAGTTACCAATGCATTGATACAAGAAAGAATAGAAGATTTTTACAGATGGGTATTTATTCAGTTTTTCTCCAAAACTTTAGTCTTGCTCAGACCCTCTTACTATCCCTATATAAGTATTTCTACAATATATAAAAAGCTATATACAAATATAGCCTGCTTCTGCAATAAGGGTAACCTAAATAATATCTTGTGGTTTGGGGCTAATACCACATATACTGCTTAGAAAAGATAAGGAGGCTTTGTAATTCAGAGCAAATTCAGTGACTTAATTTCCTTAATTTCCATAAATCAGGATGTAATTAAAACTACCTCCAACCCTCCGTGGGTGATTCTATTTCATGCTTACAAAGATCCCATGACTCCTACAAGACAGGGAAAGCTATTCTTTGGAGCAGCACTGAACTTGTGAAATTGCACTGAGATTAAGGGAAACTGAAAGCTGGATAAAGGATACTTAAGTATCTTGGTGAAAAAGCTATTGTTAATCACTGAATTAATGCTGTTTTCATTTCTGTTTCCCTTGCTAGAATTACACTCACTAAAATTGTCCTTGTAGGTGTGGTGACTATACAAAAGGAGGAAACAATACATATGTGGTTACCTGAAATACCTTTTTGTTTTTGTAGAAAGTTCCACTGAATGACCCACCTTGGACTAATTAGTTTTATGCTGTCAACCAACTGCATATTATTATACCCTCTGAGCCTGACAAGTTCAAAGGAGAGGCACACAAATTCTTTTAATCAGACACTTCAGAGAATGTGGATTCCATTGCACAGGAAAACATGCAAAATCCTGACCACTCCTCCTTTAACCACCCCCTCCTTTAGCCCTCCACCCTTTTCTGGCAGACACTGTTCCCTTTTGTCAAAGAGAATAGCGGTTTGATCATACTTCAGTCAGAAATTAATGTTACCTAGACAGATAACTATAGTGCTTCATTTTGACAGAAGATTGAAGTTAAACCTTTTTTTCCCTACCCTTCAAAGCACATCTGCTTTTCAACCCAAATTGTTTTGTGGATGGATACAATTAAGTATGTTGAAATAAGGGGACCTTTTAAGTTTGGGGGTTTGTTTGGGGTGTTTTTTTTTGTTTGTTTTGTTTTGATTTTCTGAATTTTTTAAGGTCTTAGGCTGTAACTTATTAACTATGAAGCATACAGTACTTTGAAAAAAAAACTCATGTAAACTATTGTCCTTCTCCCACACATCTGTACCTGAAAATTAGGGTTAGGATTGGGATATGGAAGCCAAGTCGAGCGAGAGTTTTCCTGGTATTTGAAGGGTCCATTAAAGGCCTGAGTTATGGCACTCAGGTTGAAAACACAGACTGCTGAGGCTGCTATGCTGTTCCTGGAAAAGAAATATAAACATTAACCTAAGTAACAACATTTAAAAATGCATTTGTTGAAAAATTATAAAAAATAACCAAAACACCAAAACCACCAGTAACTCTGCAATCCTTCAAGTAATTAGCAAAGTAGATATGTCATCCAGAAGGTGGAATCTCAAGATAATGACATATGATGTGCTGATTTTAGGCATGCACATTGGTTTTAAAATTCTTGCCAATCTTGCCAACAGCTAGTGTGGGAAAAACTCCAAACTTCCTGCCTTCTGCTGCTGTTCTAATACCAGAAGTCTGTATTTCCACATATGCCACACAAATCATTACTTTCTTGTACACAACCAATGGCAGCACAACAGAAGTAAGGATTATCAATATATGGTATCTCTCTAGACCCTATGAAATTCCTGGTTTTGATTCTGCAAAAAACACTGTCTTCCAAATGATGTTGTACAGCAATAAGAATGCAAGTTCCAGAAGCCTATTAAGAGAAAATAACCTGTGCTACATACTTTACAAGATATCCTTTCTCTGAATAAACAGAAACAAATAGCAGCCAGGCAAAACATAGTTTCCTGCTCTTGGTGTGACAATAAAGTAATTTTGCACAAGGTAAAGATTATAATCCAGTGGCTGTAAGAGTTCCTAATTTGGAAAACTGCACTATTCTTTTCTACAGTTTGAGATAATGGAATAGGTAATGGAGACTGCACAGATCTCCCTTTCAAGTTAAACATATGGCAGGTGATCCACAGCATTCTAGTTGTTTATCTGTTTGTTCTTTTATTTGTTTATAATTTAGCCTGTAATTTGTACAAGGCTGAAGAAAACCTACTACAGAAACTTCAAAATTATGGAAATTGAAAAGAACCCCAGGGGATCACATCTACCAACAATCAGGAAAAAAGGTTAGGATATATAGAATTAATAGCAGAACAGAAGAGTAATTTGCTCTCTTTTGCTTGTCACTCCTACTTCAAAGAAACACCAGTACTTGAAGTTTCATGCTAGCAGTTTCTGCAGAATCAATTCTCATTGGATTTGATAATTCCTTGCTTATATAAACTATCACTAAATGCAGCTGTCTAATACTACTAATCATACCAATGTCTTCTAGAATTTCTTGGAAGTCTTTAAAGGACATTAGACTCACGCTTACAGATTTTCAGATATTCTGAAAGAAACAAAATCAGCTTCATTATGAAGCAGTGGCTATAGTGGACTTAACAGTCAGACACAAATAAAGCATGCAGGGTTTGTTATTACTCAATCTTTAATGACAGAAATGCTTCATTTTTTCCTCCCACGAGTATATTAAATTATATTCATAGTGTACTAGAAAAAGCACTAAGGTACAATAAAATCATTGCAATTCTGAGGATACTGAGATTGAAGAATGCTAAACAGGACTCAGTAATATGTGGTGCAGTTGCATCAACAGAAAGAAATATGTTTTTCCCTTTCACAGGAAATGCTGGTGCTTCTCCACCATCAGGTTGCAGGATAAAAGGTAGATCCTATGGGGTTGTAAGGATATCTGTGAATAAGTCTTCAGCGTAGGGAAGTAATGCACACTTTACAACATCTCAAAAATGTCCAGAAGTTTAGTTACAATATTTGATGGCAGGAACAAATGTCATTTAAATGAAACTATTAAAAAAACCACTCTTAAACAGTTGCAATTAATTCAACTTTGCATAGTTAATCTCTGGTGGACAAGGGGAAATGCTGAGCCATTGAGGTAGAAGGAAGTAGCAGCAATGTTTCAAATACTGTATCCTTCCATTTGGAAAAGGTAGTCTCCCATTAGCGAGTATTTTCAGAAGAGCAGTGGTGCTACGATGTGCTAATGCCAGCCCTGATAACCTTACTCATCCACTAGAATTTGTGTCATTTGTGGGACAGGAAACTCCACAATTCCACAAATTGTCAGGACAACCCTTCTGAAAGATACAAGCATCCTTCCCCTTCCAAGGTCAAAGCCCTGTGGATTTTCTGGAGCAGATTCCTCCAGTCAGGCTTTCCCTGGCAGAAGCACTCCATCATCTTTGAAGGATCATGAAGAACAGGAGGGATGCCTGAGGGCTGGGTGAAAGCCAGTGTCACTCAAATATTCAAAAAAGGCGAAAAGGTGGACTCGGGAAACTACAAGACCAGTAAGCCTTTCCATCCCTGGAAAAGTGATGAAACAGCTCATTCAGGATTTCATCTCTAAATATGTGGAGGAAAAGGTTAGAAACAGTGGTCACCATGGATGCACAAAAGGGAAATCATATGTGACCAATCTCGATAGCCTTCTATAATGGCATAACTGGCTGGGTTGATGAGGGCAGAGCAGTGTATGTTGTCTAACTCAACTTAATCATGCTTTTGACACTATCTCACATAATACCCTCATAGTAATCTAAGGAAGTATAGATAGATGACTGGATTATAGTGGATTGAGAACTGACAGGGTGACAGAGCACAGCGGGTTGTGATCAGTGACAGAGTCTAGCTGGAGGCTTGTGGCTAGTAGTGCTTCCCAGGGGTCAGTTACAGGTCCAGTCTTGTTCATCAGTGACCTGGATAAACAGATATAGTGCACCCTCAACAAGTATGCTGATGATACAAAACTGAGGGGAGTGGCAAATACACCAAAAGGTTGTGTTGCAATTCAGCAAGTCTTGGACAGGCTGGAGAACTGGGCAGCGGTGAACCTCATGCACTTCGACAAGGGCAAGAGTAGAGGAATAACCCCATGCATCAGTGCAGGTTAGGGAGTAACCTACTTAAAAGCAGCTCCACAGAAAAGGACCTTAGCACAATTAGCAGGAGGATCTGCTCCATGATTTTACCTGGCACAGAGGTGAGATTAACTGGTCTGTAGTTCCCTGGGTTTTCTTTGCTCCCCTTTTAAAAAGTGGGGGCCATGTTTCCCTTTTTCCAATCTGTGGGAACTTTTCCAGTGGCTTAGCAACCTCAGCTGCCTGTTCCTTCAGGACCTGTGGATGTATCTCATCAGGTTACATGGGTTTGTGCACCTTCAGGTTCTCTAGGTGTTCCCAGACCTGATCTGAATTTACTGTGGGTGGTTCTCCATTTTTCCAGACCCAGACATCGCTCTCTATGACTTGAGTGGTGTGGCTCAAGTGCTTACCAGTGAAGACTGAAGCAAAAAAGTACTTGAGCCTTTTCCACATCACTGGTAACCAGGTTACCTGTGCCCCTCCAAACATTCTCTTGACTTCCTTGTCTCTCTGACATATCTGTAAAATCCTCTTTTTTTGTAATTTTAATGTCCCTGGCCAGATTTAATTCTGTCAGGGCTTTAGTTTTCCTAACCTGGTTTCCAGTTGCACACACAATTTCCTTGTATTAGTCCCAGGTTACCTATCCTTACTTCCAACCTCTGTGGCCTCCCCTCTTAGGTTTGATTTTGACCAGGAGTTCCTTGATCATCCATATAGATCATGCTGAACTGTATATGGGCATGACATCTGAGAAATACCTGACCAATGAAATTAAAATTACTGAAGAAATTACCATAAATTTTCTTATCACCAGTAGTCCCAAAGTCTCTACTATTCTCTTTAAAAAAGCAGCATCTAGATTCATTACACTAGATTCCCATGCAGGAACAAGGTTAAAATCATCACCTGATGTCACAAGTCAGAAATTGTCACAGCCTGATACAAGCGGCACCTCAACCATCATGCTTACGCCTGAGCAGTCAGACCAGGAGCAAGTCTGAGTCTGGAAGCTGCTTATATATCTTAATAAAGAACTGTACTAAAAGCATGAAAATCATCTTAAATTTGAAGCCATGCTCACTATCTAAACTACTTAGGGATTATAATTTGTTGGCATTGACAATTTCCAACAGGCTAATGGCTATTTATAGAAGGTAGGTATGCAGGTGTTTACAGCAGCAGTAAGGGGCACTGATCTACATTTTTAATGACCAAGTACCATTAAAAATTCTAGGCAAAACTGACTTATACAGCAAAACACTGCAAGCAGGTAAGAGAATCGGAAACCAAGATCCGAAACTGATCCAGTGGTCCAAACACTGGGCTATGAAGCTCAGGCTGCTCTCTCTGAGCAATGTTTAAAACTCCAGTTACCATGTTTAAAGTAACAACAGGCATTTCTGAAACAAATGTTTCTTTTTCCCTAAAAGTCCTTACTTTCAGCTCCTGATATTAAGCTTAGAACCCAGGGAGCTTTAACGTGCATCCAATGTTTTAATATTTAACAAATTTTCATTTTTAAAGCCAAATTGCACATTTTAAAAATTTTACCTTTTTTGATGGAACAGGTTCAGTTAAAATTAGATAAAACTCTTGGTTTGACCACCAAACTCACGTAAGTATATGTTAGGATTCATTTAAAATACATAAAAGCACCTCTTCCACTTTTGGTAAGGTGAGGTCTTCCTGACATGCTCAAATTACATCATGTCGAATTCACGATCCTGTCACACTACAGTTAAAAAGTATTTCTTTTATAAATACATAATGTATTACAACAGTGTGCAAAATAAAAAAGGTGTTTGTAAGAATGTGTGATACAGCTGACTGAACAGTCTTAAACATGAATGGCTCCCTGCTGTAAGGAAATATTAAGAATTCTTCCTTCTTTCATAAGTCATCAACAATTCATATGGGATGCATTTGGAACTGACGTTCATATGAGAACACTGGATTGAGCAAAACAGTAGTTTGAATTTATGATGTTTACCTGGCATATGCAGAAGAGAGCGGCTCAGAAGCTTTAGTTTTTACTGTCACAAAGAGCAAGAAAACAAAATATATCACAGAATTTACTTACACATTAGTGGTAAAAATCCCATAGATCAAGTCCAGTTCTGGCAGGAAGAAAGTGCTCTGTAGTTCATTATAGTAAAATGGAATTTCTCCAGGGCGCGAGCAGTTCAGCCGAGCTTTCATGAAGGTAGTCCAAGTATCCTCCAGCACGAACTTGCCACCAATATCATTCTTGCATACTCGAGCAGCACGAGAGAAGACTGTTTTCCCGCAGTCATGTTCCACTGCATTCTCCCGGAAGAAGAAGTAGGTAAAGTTCCCAATGTCATAAGATGACACAAAATTTGGCTCTGAAAATAACAGAATAAAGGATTATTTAATCTATTCTTGTGATGTATTCACTAATATTAACATGGAAGATGGATTTATCTTCAAGAGGGGATTGGATGTGGCACTTGGTGCCATGGTCTAGTCATGGGGTCTGTGGTGACAGGTTGGACTTGATGATCTTCGAGGTCTCTTCCAACCTTAGCGATACTTTGATACTGTGATCTTCAATCATTATGTTTAGAAAAACACATCTTGTGTTATCTTTTCAGGGAATTGGCCCATGAAATCTGATCTTATGTCCAGCCAGGAGTTCGAGCTACATGAACTAGAGCTAGACAGACTCTCTGCTCCAGATGTCTATCACATGTGACTCTGGTGGTCAGCCCTGGCCCAGCTCACTGTAGTCTACCATGAAAAGAATCTCTGATGCTTTCCACATAGGGGCATAGTATAATCTTACAACATAATTGCTTTATCTGTTGTGTTAATTTTGTTTCTGCTTTGCCACCATTTCATTACTCCAGATTAGCAGAATAACAGTCAGGAAATGAGTGCGACTAATAATGTGCTTGGAAGCTGTAATGAAAAGCAAACTCTACACAAGAGCATTTCGTAACTACACTTCAGCCTTACCTCAAAGCTCTTAGTAGTATCACAGGCTTAAAAAAAAATTTCTTTTTTCAGTGAGTAAAAACTAATTGAAGAAACTGACAGTTGTGCAGCAGAAATTACAGAATGTACAACAAAATATAGAAATATAGAAACACTGGATACCAAAGACAATAAACATGTAGCCTTTCTTAAAGGAAAGACAAATTTGATACAAAGATTTTTGGAGAAGAGACCCTCTTGTGCAAGTCACCATTACAGGACACTGCTATCCCTGAAACAAAACCTTTTTTAAACCCCCTTTTGTTTAGTCTTGAAAGAAATTTAATAGGGGAACATTTCTTGACAGCACTTTTGCTAATTTAACTAAAGTATACTTTTAGGAATACCAAGCTAACTAAAGAAATAAATAACCCACTCTTCCTCATTATCCAGCTTTGATTTTATCCATTCCACACCTAGCTGTTATCCATCTTTACCTGTAATGTACTTTACTCCCTCACTCTCAGATTGTTCTCCTAAACATGGTAGGAACTACTGTCTGTGAAGGAAAGAAAAAGCATTCTGAGTATAACTTGAGCTACTTGTCCACCATATTAAAGGTAGGTCTTAATATCCACTGAAGATAGACATTTAAAAAAAAAAATCCACCTGAAACAGCATGAAAAAGTAAGAATTTCCAACCGTGTCTGACTTTTTTGTAGCCTACAGTTATGCTTGCTCTTTGAAATTATCTCAAAAATATCTAGACTGGTATAAAAAGATTCTACTTTGCTGTGCAAATACTCTATATCAATTTGATTTGCCCACAGAAACATCATGTACATCCATTAAACATGGAGGCCCTGCCTTGAGGCATGAGGATGCTGCCTCTCACTGGAGGCCCATTGATACAAGAAGATCGCTACATTGGCATTACAAGAAGCGCTCAAGTATGGAGAATAATGACTTATGAGTAAAATGTTCATGAACTGAAGAATACAAATCATATGACAAACATTCAGAATATTGAAAAATCCATGTCAATCTTTCAAGACACAATATTTTAAAGTTGCACTGACAATTATAATACCTGTGTAAATAAAAACTACTAATCATATCTCATGGACTCAAACCAGAAAGAATATACTATCTGCAAACATCCATGCATGTACTATAATGATTATGAACTGATGAAACTGTGACCTGCTGAATACAACTTGTGAAATTTTCATTTGCATGAAATACAATAATCTGAGAGCTACCTTGGGGAATTCTATGGATATGGAAGGACTATTGTGTCAGATTTTACTTATTTCCTCTTTAGGAAAAGGGAACCAAATCAATTCAAAGCTCCAAAGGGAAAAGGAGATTCCCATCTAGGATAAATTAGTTCATATGTTTCCAAATATTGTGCTGTGAACTCTATTTATTGACATGGATGCCTTGCCATAAAGGTTTTCAATGCAGCAAATGAAGTGAATCGCTTGGTTCCTGCTGAATTTGCAAATAGTTCTGGAAGGGTAAATGTATCTCATTTGTGAATTATTAGATCATTACAACAAGTGTAAGGATTCTGCTATGTGCTAGGATACAGCTTGTATGAAACAACATAAGAATGTCAACCTTTAATAATGTCATAAGTATTGTATATGACATTTATAGGTTTTTATATATTCAGTTTATGGATGCATCAGGCAGACTAGGATTTCCCAAATTAAATGGAACCAGTGGAGCCAGGAAAGCAAGAAAATGAGTTTGCCAGTGTGATACAACAAAGACCTCTGATGTACAACACAGAGCAGTACTACACAGATGCACAAGTCCGTGCACTGAAAGCACCAGGTGGCTAGTTAGTGCTGTCTTTAGGCAAGCATGCTATGGTGTGCTACTTCTGAAGTTTGCTTACTCAGCACAAAGGCTGAGAATCTCTACAGTTTCCTTTATCACACAGTATCACAGTATGACCAAGGTTGGAAGAGACCTCGAAGATCATCGAGTCCAACCTGTAACCAACAGACCTCACGACTAGACCATGGCACCAAGTGCCACATCCAGTCCCCTCTTGAACACCTCCAGGGACGGCGACTCCGCCACCTCCCGGGCAGCCCATTCCAGTGGGGAATCACTCTCTCAGTGAAGAACTTTCTCCTCACCTCGAGCCTAAACTTCCCCTGGCGCAGCTTGAGACTGTGTCCCCTTGTTCTGGTGCAGGTTGCTAGGGAGAAGAGGCCAACCCTTTCCTGGCTACAACCACCTTTCAGGTAGTTGTAGAGAGCAATGAGGTCGCCCCTGAGCCTCCTCCTCTCCAGGCTAAACAATCCCAGCTCCCTCAGCCTCTCCTCATAGGGCTTGTGCTCAAGGCCTCTCCCCAGCCTTGTTGCCCTTCTCTGGACACGTTCAAGTGTCTCGATGTCCTTCTTAAACTGAGGGGCCCAGAACTGGACACAGTACTCAAGGTGCGGCCTAACCAAAGCAGAGTACAGGGGCACAATGACCTCCCTGCTCCTGCTGGCCACACCATTCCTAATGCAGGCCAGGATGCCATTGGCCTTCTTGGCCACCTGGGCACACTGCTGGCTCATGTTCAGGCAGCTGTCGATTATAAAGCAGCATGACTGTCCTGCAAGGATATTTCACCACAGACTCTCCCAACTTATTGCAAGAAAGATGACTGAACCATGTGAAGCCATGATACTGAATTGTTGTGCTAAAGGTTGGAGAAAAACACGTTTTCCAGGGAACTCAGTCTCTGCTCTTAAGAAGAAGGCACTTACTAGGAAGAGACAGCCCAGAGAACAGCATTATTGTAACTTCAAAGCAAGTTGCTCTGCATACACTGGAAGGCAGAAGGGCAGACCCAGGGATTCAGGAGTGCAAAGTTTAATGAGAATGGGATGGGGCACTTTAGAGAGCAGAAGCAGCTGAATGGTTCAGCCCCACTTGAACTTGCTAATGGTGTTTAAAACAAACCTCTTTGAGTTACATCCAGGTTTTCACTGGGAAAGAAGTAGCTGTAGTGGTCTAAAACAAGGCTGGGAAGCAAACCCACAGTTAAGCCACACAGATGACAAAGGTTGTAATGTGGAAGCTTATTTCCTGGACTTTTTTTATTTAGCACTGTAGATGTAGTCTGAGTGGGTAAAAGAACAAGAGGAACTGCACAGAAACTTTTGGGGGCGGGGAGAGCAATGGAAACAGGAAATATGAGCCTGTGAGAGCTCTATGACAGTATCTGAGGCAGCCCTGGCCTGGAATTCATTCAGCAAGAATGCTTCCAGAGTTTCAGAGCAAGAAAGTCAGCTTGCACTCTTCACTCTTCAGAACTCTACACCCACATAAAATTCACAGAAGTATATTGATATGACTTAATTTGCCTAGTTAGTGGATGCTATCATTTCCAGAGTGAACCAAATGACAGGGGATGATCTGTCTACCTTTCGGGAGACAACAGCAGTTAACCTCAAAGATTATGAAGTGAAAACTCTATTCTGAGCAAGAAAGAGATGGGATTTCCTCTGACTGTCCCTATGAGAATTGTACTCGTATCTCAAGTCCAGTGCATTCAGAGACCCACTCAAAAGTTAAATTAGCCACAGATCAGCGTAAACATACACATAAAATGAGGTGCATACATAGATATATGCATCTACAATACATTAAAAATCTCAGCGTCTACATAGTGGTCTAACTCTGAACAACACCTGCCTGGAGGTTGATCATTGAACTCACTAGATCAATAAATCACACCCTCGTACTTTTCTTCCAAATATTTGTATTCAGCCAAGTATTTAATGGCATCAAATTCTAGGAAGATGCTTCTGACATTTGTGGTTTGGGTTTTTTTGTTTGTTTGGGGTTTTTTTGTTTGGTTGTTTTTTTATGAGGTTCAGCCTCCATCAAGAAATGCTCTCCAAAATGGAAGCTTAAAATAATGGAAAGAATTTAAGCTTCACATGAGCCACTATGTTTTATTTTCCTTCACCTTACTTCCATAGTTAATGAAGTCCATTTCCTATCTGATTTTTGCCATCCCTGTACATACATTTAGTGTAGTCCTTTGCAGCTATTTAAATACAGCATATCTCTTGCATCAGGCTTATCAAGGCATCACTGCTCACAAATGGTTAAGGACAAATCATAATCACAGAGTACAAATTCCTTACAGCATTAGTCATCATAGTTACATGCATCTTCATGACCTGAACTGTAAAATGTTAAGTCTTAGCATGAAATTGGTGGAAATCATTGTTTACTAATAGCTATTTTTCCTGCATATTTCATAATTATGTAGGACATATGCTTAAAATGCTAGTCTGTCATAGCATAGCTAGGTACCAGTCCTTTTTGACTACCATTTCTTTTGCAATGCTTCAGCTCTCCATGGTTTCTTTTTACATTATTTTCCTTTTTCTAAATTGAAAATGTTATGGGTATGGAAAAGCAAGGACTGCAAAATGCACTGAAGTCATATATGCCAGACTTCCCCCGCCAATTTTCTCTAATTCTGCTGATAGATTTTACAATTCAATTCAGTATAATCACTCATTAGACATTATATTATACTGATGTACTCTAATAAGTTTGGAAATGCAATTATTTCTCTTCTGAAAAACTGTTTTCAGATATGTTATTATACAATTTCTTGGTTTATTGACTGTTGTTTATTTCAAATAAGTCTCCTTCATCTTCAAGGTAAAGTGTTCTTGCACGGCAAAATATTTTGCAATTTATTATATCATTTTGCTGATGAAAATTTTCCAGTGACAACCTTAGTGACAAAAAACATTCTTTACTCTGATTTAACACCTACTCAAGTCCTTGAGAGCCCCATCTGGAGATCAGTGGATTTTGCATCACATATACTCACCAGATAGACACCTTGCATAGCAGTATATTAGGGGAGGATAGGAATCAAAAATATAGAGGACAACCCTAATTCACCCAGAACCTCTAAAGGTTTGGGCTATAGGGATCTATGAAAAGGTGCAGAAGTTTGGATTGTTACTCAAAACTCCCAATCCAGAACACCACACACACAAGAACAAAGGAACCCTAGTTTTCTTTTAAGTAGATGATGCCACCAGCATGGGGGGGAAAAAACCACACCAATTACAGTGACCTACCTATTTCCGTCCAAACCCTTAGATTATCTTTTCTCCCTCTTTTTTTCTTTTCCCCCCTTTAATTTTTCAGGGAGGAAAATAATAAAGGACTTTCCCTGCAGACCTGGCCCTCTTTCTTTTTTTGTTGTTGGTTGGTTGCTTTGCTTTGTTTTGGTTTTTGTGGTTTTGTTGTTGGTTTGTTTTTGTTTTTTTTTTTTCATAACAGAAAGGAAAATAGAGCTCACTTTCATGATCAACACCTTTCACTTTTAAATGTGCTACTGAAATTTTATGTCTCAAATATTTCTGTCCTCCTTTCCTCTGTGAATGCAGTTTTTCATGTATTCATGTTTCCCAAAAGTCATCCATTTATCTACCTTCCCTTTGATGAGGTGTATTTAATTCTAAGTTCTTTTCATTCTTTCTCCCCATGTATTAGAGATTTCTGCAGCATTAATGAGGCTGATGCTTCATGTCTCACCTCTCCACAGCTGGGTGCAGAAGATCTGCATGCAGCAGTGTCTTTCTTTCTTTCCCATTTAGCCTCTCCAACTGGCACTTGAGAAGAGCAGGCTAGATGAGATATAAAAGAGTTGTCTCTGTTCTCAGTAGCCTCCTAGTTTTTTTCACAAATGAAAGGTGGACCTTGCTATGTTACCTAGGGTAGGTAAGCAGAAATAAATTTCTGCCTTCATGGCAAATGCTGCCTGTCTCTACTTGCAATTGGGTCACAACTATTTTATGCAAAGCTACAGGCTCAGGGCAGAATGCCTGGAAAGCTCCCTCATGGAAAAGGACCTGGGATGTTGTTGACAGTCAGCTTTACATGACCCAGTAATGTGCCCAGGTGGCCAAGAAATCCAACAGACCTCTGGCATGTGTCAGAAATAGTGTGGCCAGTCAGACTAGGGAAGTGATTGTCCCTGTGAAATGAGCACTGGTGAGGCAGCACCTCCAATACTGTGTTCAGTTTTGGGCACCTCATTATACAGACATTGAGTGGGTCCAAACAAAAGCAACAAAGCTGATGAAGTTTCGAGAAAACAAGTCTTATGAGGAGTGGCTGAGGGAACTGGGAACTGAATGGAGGTTGTAGTGAGGCAGGGGTTAATCTCCCAGGTAACAAGTAAAAATGGCCTCAAGTTGCACCAGAGGAGGTTTAGATTGGACATGAGGAAAAAATTATTTCATTGAAAGGGTTGTAAAGCATCACAACAGGATGCCCAGGAAAGCTGCGGAGTCACCACCCCTGGAGGAATGTAAAAGATGTGTTGATGTGATGTTTAGGAACAAGGTTTGGCGGTAGGCTTGGCAACATTAGGTTAATAGTTAGACTTCACGATCTTAAAGACCTTTTCCAATCTAACAGATTCTAGGACTCTATTTTAGACGGGTGAGGAAATGGTATGAAGGTGCTGTGTAATAATTTAGTCTGGTGCTAGAGAAAAGAAGTCAGGGAGGCACCTCCATCTCACATCAACTTACGGCTGCACTCCTCTGTCATTGCACACTGGGAGAAGATGTACAGCTTTGAAAAGAGAAATGCAGAACAGCTGCTGAAATTATGCCTCTAGTAGCAGCTCCAGGGAAGAAGTCTAAGGATAGGTTTTCAAAACCAGTAGGAATTTCCCTCCCATTTTAGGATACAGGCAAAAAGGATAATATACACAAAAGAAATGAACAAATCAGCAACAAGTGGTAGCATATGCTTTGCATATTTTCAGTCAGGTCTCTTATCTGAAAGCTAATGACCAAATTGCACATTCAAAAACACCCTGGGTTTGGGTTACATAAAATATTACATAATAAGAAAAGCTTGCACTAGGTAATTACAAGTCTTTTCATTAAAAAAAAACAGAAAAAGGAAAGGATAACCCTGAATTATTACAGCCATTTCCATTAATCATTAAAATGGAAAGATTAATTTTTGCTCTTTGGTAATAACTTCTCTCCGCATATTCTACTAGTAGCAGGAGCTACTAGTAAAAGTCTGGTAACAAAATGTATCGAACCTTGCTAACCAAACCACCTTTGTAAGAATTTTACCATTACTTGTGTAAAAATAGCTTCTCTAGATTAATAACCTTTTATTAATTAAAACCATTTTAAGAAAGTGATCTCAGAAAAAATAATTTAAGTGTTAATCTAATAACCAAATGCTTAGGGTAGCAAGATGAAACAGTGACAATGTTACATCTGTCAGCAGAGCAGAATCAGAAGATTTCTATACTCTTCTTGTCTGGAAAGGCTTTTCATCTTTACAGATTAGTATTTTTTTCCTGTTTGGGGGCTACATCAGATGTAAGATTACATTTTAATAATCTATGGTCTGCCTACTGAAGAATTGGCTTGACATTTAGAACAAAGTTTTTATTTAATGTGTTCCAATACCATCTATCATTGCATGTTCAGGATAGAGAAAACAGCTAAAATGTATTTCAAAACAGTCAGACATAGAAGCAATTGTAAGCAAAGTTATCTGATAAATTAAGAAACCAAATGTCCCAGTGTTTGTCTGAGTGATATAACAGAATGGAGTGATTTGTTTTTTATCAGCTAATAAATCAAATGAGCATTACAGACTAATGCAAACTTGCACACTGAGACACCAGATTTACTGATTTGAGGAGGTGAATCAAAAGGAGAAATACTTTACTTACATTTGTAAATGGTGAACTACAGAAAAAGTTTCTAAGTCTAAGCAGTGGAGTCTTTCACTCACTGATCTGGACCCCACTGCAACTTGTGGACTACAAATCTAACTGTTCCATTCACCTCTATCCTCTAGAGCAAATGATGGTTCTGCCACGGCTGCACTTTACAAATCAACCCTAAAGCAAAGTCTAATTAGAAGCACACCATTAACAGTCAACTCTGTATATTATTTACATTCTATGTTATAGTAAGAGCTTTTAGAGACTGAAATATACAATGAACAAATCAAGGTGTACTTTTTTCTTATTGGAAGATCTTATTTATTCGCTATAGTTCAATAATGTCCAAAGCAGACTACTACAGAAGACTAATCTTTGAATTAAATACAAGAGTAATTTTAAAATGTTCTAGCAACATACTGCCCTTCACTGACCTGAGCAATTGGGTGAACCTCAAGGTCTTGCTGATTGCTTTGGTCAGGAGAAGAAACCAATGAATGACCTGTCTGCTTTAGACGTAATCCCCAGTGTATGCTGTATTGCCTCAAATAGTTTCTCACACACAGAAATACTTGAACATAGACTCAGGGAGAAAGAGAAAGGAGAGTGGGTAGCAGAACAATACACCTTAAAGAATAAAATACTGGCAAGCATCCTTTTGACCTTCCTTTTCTTGCATATCTATCTATCTATCTATCTATCTATCTATCTATCTATCTATCTATCTATCTATCTATGAGTAACTTCAAGTACTACTTTTTTCCCTGTATGGGAAAAGAGAAGGCCAAACTATGGCATCATGAGACACAAAGGTGAGATATTTGTTTCACATTTTCAGATTTACTGTATCCTGCAATCAGCTGGGCTGTTGGATGGCAAAAGCACTGGTTTGCTGCCATCATTAACTTCTCTGGCTAATCACAGGATCACAGGATGTTAGAGGTTGGAAGGGACCTCTGGAGTTCATCAAGTCCAAACCCCCTGCCAGAGCACGACCATAGAATCTATCTCAGGTTGCATTAAGATGGGTCTTGAAAGACTCCAGAGAAGGAGACTCCACAACTTCTCTGTGCAGCCTGTTCCAGTGCTCTGCAGCCCTCACAGCAAAGTTCCTCCTCCTCTTGAGGTGGAACCTCCTGTGCTGTAGTTTATATCCATTGCTTCTTGTCCTATCACAGGCTGCAAGTGAGAAGAGCCTGTTCCCTCCCTCTTCACACCCAGCCCTCAGATACTTATAAATCCCCTCTCAGTCTTCTCGTCTCCAGACTAAAAAGCGCCAGTGCTCTCAGCCTCTCCTCACAGAGCATGTGCTCCAGTCCCTTAATCGTCCTTGTAGCCCTCTGTTGGACTCTCTTGAGTAGAACCCTGTCCCTCTTGAACTGGGGAGCCCAAAACTGGATGCAATATTCCACATTAGGTCTCACCAGGGCAGAGTAAAGGGGTAGGAGAACCTCCCTCAATCCTCTGGACTCACTCTTCTTAATGCACTCCGGGATACCACTGGCCCTCTTGGCCACATGGGCACATTGCTGATCCATGGATAACTCATTGTCCACCAGGATTCCCAGGTCCTTCTCTATCAGATCATCTCCTAAGAGTACAAAATTAGCCCTGCAGAAGTCCAAGGTTATAATCCCTGCATAGTGATAACTGTGGTCAAAAACCTGCTCGTTGTATTTTGTCTAATTCCATTTAAAGTTGCCTATTAGAACATCAGGAAAATAGAAATAGGTTCTGTAAACAAAGCTTACACCTCCCCCCCCCCCTTTGTTTTTCCTTTTTAAGAGGAGGGAAGTTCTGAGGTAAAAAAAAAAATAAATAGATCAAATTCAGAGATAATCAAGAAATTAATAGATTACTATCCTCAAAGATAAAACACAGCAAATTCAATAACTGCCTTCAGATGATTCTTTCCTCCATCACTAAAGAAGACACAGCTATTTACTCTCTAAAATTTTCCAGAATAAGAAACAACTTCCAGGATGTGGGCAGATATCTAACATTTGGCCAACTGTTGTGTCTGCTACTAAAAGCTGTCAAAACAGACAAAACTCAATGACTCAAATCTCAAATATTGTCTGCAGGTTTTCTAGTGGGTAAACAAACAGCCTCTAAGACACCTTCACAATAACTAGTTCTAGTCAACAACAGAAGTTCTGTGTTGGCAGTGTTATTTTATTGCTCATCTACATTTTTGTATCAGTGCTGCTCACGATCTTTGACCTTCACATACCATGGAGTATTGAACTTTCCTCTTCCGTTTCAGTTACGCTCACATAGCACACTTTTGTAGCTTACATTTACACATATCCTGAATAATTCATATTTTAACCAAGCTACCCAACTCTTCATCACCCCAGACAATTGAGTGGTGAGTGCCTCAAGAAAATTATTTAAATGGAAAATTTACTGTTCACAACTATATACAACAGTACAAAAACATACAAAATACACAAAATTCATAGCCCAATTCTCTGCTCTGGGCTTACCAAAATCTCACTAGGCCAACATAGAAACATTCAGGTTGGAAAAGACCCTCAGGATCGCCAAGTCCAACCAATAACCCTGCTCTGCAAAGTTCACCCCTAAACCATATTCCCAAGCAACACACCTAAACGACCTCCAAGCACATCCAGGCTGGGTGACTCAACTGCCTCCCTGGGCAGCACAATCTGTGAAAATTTTTTTCCTAATCCCCACCCCCCCCACACCCCCACACACCCCCCTCCCCCCGATGTAAAAATCCAGAGCACCTGGGCTCCATTGGAGTCTCCTCCCACCCCAGGTGTGGCCACTTGGCCTTCCCCACCCACTGCCCTATTTAATCCCCCTCAGGAAAGGCAGAAGCCCCAAGCTGAGCCCATCTGGGCTGGAGGATCCTCCTCTCATCACTGGTGAGTCCCCATGGTGCACACTGGGTGGTGGTGGTGGTGGTGACAACAAAGGCCGGGGGGCCTGGTGGCCCCCCGGTTAGGTAGGACTAAGATTGATGACTCCTCCAATATACAGAGTCATCCAAAAAAACTCTTTCCCCAACCAGGCTTAAACACTGGGCCTTAATGCCCCTCCCTACCCCCTTTTCCCCATACCTAGGCCTGAGTTGTAGAGCAGAAATTAGCTCTGCCAAGGCCGCAAGCCTCCCCAGAAGAAAGAAAGCCCAGCTGGGAGCAGAGAGAGGGAGAAAAGGGAATAAAGTGGCTGGGCAACCAGTTTGTGTAGGGAAGGGAGATGCAGGCTGATGGGAATGAAATAATGAAGATTACCCTTTCTGGTGTTCACCTCTCTGTACTTGGAGAACTTTCAACTCCACGGTGAAGACATCCCAGCTTGTCAAACCATATCGACGGGGCATGTGCTCACTGGTGAGTAGAGTTTCCCAGCTATGATCTTGATACTAAACAGCTATGGGGGTAAGACCTTTAGTGGTGACCTAATGTGACCTATATATCTATTGGTTACAGATAATGTCTTTCTTGATTTCTAACACTCTACACCATCCATAGATTTCAAAGAGCAATTTGTTCTTGTTTGAAAATAATTATGTGATCCAAACAATAGTTCTACAGTGATTTAAGTCATAGTTCAGGAACAGAAGTACTTTATTTTGGTGTTATGGTGATTAAGTTACTCTGAGGTTACTGCGAGTGTTACTTAAAAGGAAATGAGTGCAAGTTATCTACAGGCTAGACCAAATTAGTTCCAATGTCTAATGTATTGTTCTCCATTTCATAAAGGTAATACTAATTTTACGGCAATGGTATATAGAGCCCTCAATATAAGAAGGACATGGACCTGATGGTCCAGAGGAGGGCCACCAAAAGTGTCAGGGTGTTGGAGCACCTCTGCTGTGAGGACAGGCTGAGGGAGCTGGGGTTGTTCAGCCTGGAGAAGAAGAGGCTCCAGGGAGGTCTGATAGCAGCCTTCCAGTACCTGAAGGACACCTACAGGCAGGATGGAGAGAGACTGTTTACAAATGCCTGTGTTGATAGGACAAGGGGCAATGGCCTCAAAATAGAGAATGGCAGATTTAGGTTAGATATCAGGAAGAAGCTCTTTACTATGAAGGTGGTGGAACCCTGAAGCAGGGAGGCTGGTTGAGGCCTTGGTTGCCCAGGGAGGCTGGTTGAGGCCTCTTCCCTGGAGATATTCAAGGTAAGGCTTGATGAGGCCCTGGGCAACAACTAATCCATGCAACCGAGCACCCCATCAAGTCTCCTCCTGAACACCTCCAATGATGGTGACTCCACCACCTCCACGGGCAGCCCATTCCAATGGGCAATCACTCTCTCTGTATAGAACTTCCTCCTAACATCCAGTCTAAACCTGCCCTGGCACAGCCTGAGACTGTGTCCTCTTGTTCTGGTACTGGCTGCCTGGGAGAAGTGACCAACCTCTGCCTGGCTACAACCTCCCTTCAGGTAGTTGTAGAGAGCAAGAAGGTCACCCCTCCGTCTCCTCTTCTCCAGGCTAAGCAACCCCAGCTCCCTCAGCCTCTCCTCATAGGGCTTGTGTTCCAAACCCCTCACCAACTTCATTGCCCTTCTCTGGACACATTCCAGCGAGTCAACATCCTTCCTAAACTGAGGGGCCCAGAACTGGACACAGTACTCAAGGTGTGGCCTAACCAGTGCAGTGTACAGGGGCACAATGACCTCCCTGCTCCTGCTGGCAACACTGTTCCTGAGGCAGGCCAGGATGCCATTGGCCTTCTTGGCCACCTGGCCATACTGCAGGCTCATGTTCAGCCTACAATCAACCAGCACCCCCAGGTCCCTCTCTGCCTGGCCACTCTCCAGCCACTCTGACCCCAGTTTGTAGCACTGCTTGGGGTTGTTGTGGCCAATGTGCAGAACCCGGATGTGTTAAACACTTAGATGTGTTAAATCTCATGCCATTGGACTCTGCCCATCTGTCCAGCCTGTCGAGGTCCCTCTGCAGAGCCTCTCTACCCTCCAGCAGATCAACTGCTGCCCCCAGCTTGGTGTCATCTGCAAATTTACTGATGATGGACTCAATGCCCTCATCCAGATAATACATAAAGATGTTGAAGAGCATTGGGCCCAGCACTGATCCTTGGGGCACACCACTAGTGACAGGCCGCCAGCTGGATGTGGCACCATTCACCACCACTCTCTGGGCTTGGCCCTCCAGCCAGTTCCTAACCCAACGCAGTGTGCTCCTGTCCAAGCCATGGGCTGATAGCTTGGCCAGGAGTTTGCTGTCGGGGACGGTGTCAAAGGCCTTGCTGAGGTCCAGGTAGACCACATCCACAGGCCTTACATTACAGAAATGAAAATGCACTGACTTTTTTGCACTCTACAAAGGTCAAGTAACTGATCACAATGATGCTCAGTAACATATGGTGAAAATGGCTGTTGACTTACCTGTTTGGCTGATGTGGATTGCTTCCAGACCTATCAAGCCCCCAGTAGAAGGCTGGATCTGATAATAAGTATGGGACTTAGGCTAAACAAGAATGAATGGGGAAGCTCAGGCCATCAATTTAAATTTATTTTATCTGCAATATTTCTGATTCCAGTAGCTGAAATCACAGCATGGTAATATGAGAGCTCACCCCAGCCACATAATACATCATCACCATTCTCACCTCCCATACTGTGTCTAACAATTATGATTAGGAACAAGGTTTCTTCTGTGATGAAGATTTAGAGCTTCACATATCTTCCACTGCAAGTTACAGTGAACACTGACAACAGACAGCCTAAGCATAGGGACACATGTCTTTGACCTGACTGACAGCACTGAAAATGCTGAATGCACTGAGAAGCATGCTTGCCATTAAAATCAACAATGTTATTGCTTAATAGTAACACACAGAGTAAGACAATCAGCCATGTTTTAGAGTACTGTCATTGCCCCTAGAGATGGTTTGAATTGTTCCAATGTGATTTTTCAGAATAGAAAATCCAAGTGGAAAAAAACCACTTCACCTCTGAGGGATGCATGGATGCTTAAATTGGAAACATTCACAGACACATGTATATACACATGTACACCTAAAAGAGGGCTGAATTACAGTAACTGCCAGACACTGCTGCTGAACAGATACTGACTAGCAAGCTTCCATTCCAGTTGACATCTTACTTTGCTTGTAGGATTATCTGTGTTACTTCTCATTGAAAGAAGCAAAATCTTCACTTCCATCCAAGCACTGTAAAACTAATGCAGTTTCTTGGCACTGAATCAAATTTTTACTGGTTGATTGTAGGCTGAACATGAGCCTGCAGTGTGCCCAGGCAGCCAAGAAGGCCAATGGCATCCTGGCTTGCATCAGGAACAGTGTGGCCAGCAGGAGCAGGGAGGTCATTGTGCCCCTGTACACTGCACTGGTTAGGCCGCACCTTGAGTACTGTGTCCAGTTCTGGGCCCCTCAGTTTAGGAAGGATGTTGACTTGCTGGAACGTGTCCAGAGAAGGGCAACAAAGCTGGTGAGGGGTTTGGAACACAAGCCCTATGAGGAAAGGCTGAGGGAGCTGGGGTTGCTTAGCCTGGAGAAGAGGAGACTGAGGGGTGACCTTATTGCTCTCTACAACTACCTGAAGGGAGGTTGTAGCCAGGCAGAGGTTGGCCTCTTCTCCCAGGCATCCAGCACCAGAACAAGAGGACACAGTCTCAGGCTGCGCCAGGGCAGGTTTAGGCTGGATGTTAGGAAGAAGTTCTACACGGAGAGAGTGATTGCCCATTGGAATCGGCTACCCGTGGAGGTGGTGGAGTCACCTTCACAGGAGGTGTTCAGGAGAAGACTTGATGGGGTGCTTGGCTGTATGGTCTAGTTGTTGGGTGGGTTGGATTGTTTGATGGGTTGGACGCGATGATCTTGAAGGTCTCTTCCAACCTGGTGTATTGTATTGTATAAATATAAGCAGGCAAACTCATATAAAAGCAGATGAATCCCAAACTCGTAGCCACCAAAGAATCATAGAATCAATAAGGTTGGAAGAGACCTCAGAGATCATCAAGTCCAACTTGTCACCCATGACTACTAAACCATGGCACCAAGTGTCACGTCCAATCCCCTATTGAACATCTCCAGGGATGGAGACTCCACCAGTTCCCTCCAGTGCCTGACCACTCTTGTAGTGAGGCAATTCTTCCTATCTTAGTTTGGACTGATTTTCCAAACCTCACCATGTCTCCTTTCTGGACAGTCAGACATTCAACCTTAACCACAGCTGTGATAGTAAAATACAGGCTCCCTTCCTGCCCTTAGAAAATTAAGGAAAAACCTACAGGAAAAAACACTTGTGCTAAAAATTAAAGACCGAGACAACCTCTAGATGCACAGCAGTAATGTAAGGCAAGCCAGCTAAGGGTGCACAATAAACTCCAAGGTACACAGCAAAAGAATGTCTGAGGTGTAACTTGTTTTACACAAGTTACATGTTTTGTCAAATGAACAGCCCAAGGAAAACCAAAGTCTGAAAGACAAAACATTTAATTGAGCTACAGGCATGACCTTCCTCTTTGTAAATAACCTTGGCAGTCATCACAAGACTAACCACTAAAGTAGAGCAGATGAGGCATGCTCAGAATGTCCTTTAATAAGCATGGGCTGGCAATCTTATCTTTTCAATCATTTTGTGTTAATCACTGAGGTGTCGCACAACAGTTAAGTTCTGATAACATGGCTGTGTGGACACAAAGTGTCTGAACCTTAGTCTGGAGAGGAGAAGCCTCCTGTGAGATCTACACCAGGTCCTGCTCTGGAAGGGGGTTTGGACTCGAAGATCTCTAGAGGTCCCTTCCAATCCCTAACCGATCCCTATCCCTTCCAATCCCTGTGATCCTGTGAACAGATATAACTATACGATGAGTTCATTTTCCCTGTTTCATTTCTTTTGCACTGCTATAATTCTGTTATCTTCCATGCAGTTTGGCTTTGTTTTGTTAATTAATACTCTAAAATTTCTCCAAGCTACCTCTGATGGCTCCTTTGTAAAAGGGAAATACACCAAGCAAATACACATAGTTTAGCATTTAGATTACATGAGAAGTGAAATATTAAAAAATACCAGTCTGTCACTTGCAGCTGACCTGATGTTCTGAACCTAGAAGGGTTTATATTTGTACCTAATTTCAAACATGAAAAAAATCCCATCATCACACAAAATGCATGGTAGGAATAGCAACTGTTGTGTCACATATCATGAGTTATGAAAATATGTGATGGTTTTTTCTTCCACTGGGGTAAGCATGGGAAAATTATAATAAACACAATTTCACATTTTATGTTAAAAACTAATTTTAATTTTAGAAGAATCTGCTTCTTTTCTGTAACACATAAAATGGCAACTGGCCCTGTTACATCTCAGGAATACCATTCTGTTTACGTCTCCTCCCAGCTGGAAATTCTAATAAGCACCAAGAGCATCAGGAACAATTCTCAGCATGACACAGCAGTCATTGCTACAACATGATTTTATGATATGTTTTGCAGACTATTGCCTGTTCTCTGGCTATAAAAACATCACTCTGCCACCTAAGAATTTTGAAAGTACATTATTTTTCTGCTTGTCAAGGCTGGGACCTGCTGTGAAAGCCAGGACAATTCAGTCCGTTGTCAACAAAACACTCAGGGTGAATGATTCAGCTTTGTCATGTAAGTGCACCTGGAGTGATGCAGTACAGCTCATCCCTATGCCTGTAAACATGACTTAAATATGTAAGTGTGATCTACAAACTGCAGTCTTATTCATTAAATACCATAATATTTATCTGGGTTGAGGCAATCCCAGGCACAAATACAGGCTGGACAGGGACTGGCTGGAAAGCAGCCCGGAGGAGAGAGATTTGGGGGTGCTGGTGGACAAGAAGTTCAACATGAGCTCTCAATGTGCACTTGCAGCCCAGAAAGCCAATCAGATCCTGGGCTGCATCAAGAGAAGTGTGGACAGCAGGTCAAGGGAGGTGATTCTGCTGCTCTACTCAGCTCTGGTGAGACCCCACCTGGAGTACTGTGTCCAGTTCTGGAGCCCCTATTACAAGAGGGATATGGAGGTGATGGAATGTGTCCAGAGAAGGGCCACGAGGATGAGCAAAGGGCTGGAGCACCTCTCCTATGAGGACAGACTGAAGAAGTTGGGGCTGTTCAGTCTGGAGAAGAGAAGGCTCTGAGGTGACCTCATTGTGGCCTTCCAGTATCTGAAGGGGGCCTACAAGAAGGCTGGGGAGGGACTTCTCAGGCTCTCAGGTAGTGATAGGAGTAGGGGGAATGGAATGAAGCTGGAGGTGGGGAGATTCAGGCTGGACGTGAGGAGGAGGTTCTTCACCATGAGAGTGGTGAAGGCATGGAATGGGTTGTCCAGGGAGGTGGTTGAGGCCCCGTCCCTGGAGGTGTTTAAGACCAGGCTGGATGAGGCTCTGGCCAGCCTTATCTAGTGTGGGGTGTCCCTGCCCATGGCAGGGGAGTTGGAACTAGATGACCCCTGTGGTCCCTTCCAACCCTGACTGGTACTATGATACTAGTAAAGAAAAATATTATGTGAAGTATTTTTAACATCAATAAACAATACTCCAAAAACATTCAATTTCTCAGAATTGCATTTTAAGACCTGAAATACAGAGACTATGGGTTAAAAAAAAAAAAAAGGTGAGTCTCATCAATACTCACCATTCAGCCACTTGGAGTTGTACTGGGCAGTGCGGAGTGGAGGAAGAGCCCCCAGACTGCGATAAATAGCAGGATCCCTTCCTGGAAAATCCATGGCTGTAGCAGCGTATAATTCTCCACTGGAAGTGAGAAGAGCAGTGGAGTTGTGCTGAGGGCTGTAAGGACACCTAGCCATGCCACTGATTTGATCATGTATCTCTGTCAAATTACTTAACTGCAAAAAAGTGAGAAAAATGGATTAAAATGACCTGAAAATGATAATTTTAGCCAGGTTGAGTCAATCTTAGCAATATCCTATCATTAACACCAATTATCTGCTTTGGTATTGTGCAACAGTAATGAGCTGACCTTTGTATCAATCTGAAGCTATGTTATATAAAAAGTTATCTTATATAAAAATCTTGCTTTGCAAATTAATCATCAGCCACCATGCTGAAAATGTTTTGTATTAGCAGTGATTCAGAACTTAATTAACTCTATGCAGATTGTTATCATGAAAAATAAAACCAGATCTGATTTTCAGAATCAACTAAAGTATTCACCATAGAAAATGGTCAGACAATTAAAAATAAATAAATCTATTTGTTTCCTTTTTGTGTTCTTGGAAAGAATCTCACATGAAAAATAAGATTAAATAAGAAACTTTCCGGTTCAGTCAAACTCTTTTGCTTATTTAGCAGCCCTACAACTTTCAGCCATAAACCACAGTATGATGCTATTATTCAAAACTATGGGTATAATAGGTGTAAATACAACAAATATGCTAAGGAGGTTTTGGTGATTCAGATACTCTTTGCATCTAAATGGCTTTCTGCTCTTGAAATAAACAGCCAGCTTAGTCCAAGGAGCTGATATTTTGATTTTTATGAATACTATTGATCTTTAATGGACACTCTTTCTTTGACACATGAATTACAACTACGCTGTTGGGTTTGGTGGTTTTTTTTTCAGAAACAGAATGACAGGTTATATTTTTAACCAAGATTTCTCATTCTGGTTAGTCAGAAATCACTAATACAGATACTCTTATCTTCTCATACACAGTATGCAGCTACCCAACTACATTTTATAACTAAACCACTTCACACCAACCAAACTTGATAGAGTGGTAGAAGTCTCAGAAACACCTAAGGTTCATGAAAACTGGCATGTGGCTCACAGCTGTGTTCTCTCCCACAGCTGAGGAAAAGACTGCAAAAAAAGAGATCATCACTGGAATGGGTTATCCAGAGGGGTGGTTGAGGCCCCATCCCTGGAAGTGTTTAAGACCAGGCTGGATGAGGCTCTGGCCAGCCTGATCTAGTGTAGGGTGTCCCTGCCCATGGCAGGGGGGTTGGAACTAGATGATCCTTGTGGTCCCTTCCAACCCTGACTGATACTATGATACTTAATTCTTCTCTTTGGCCTGCCACTGGCCAAATCAGTCTTTTAGATATCAGCTCACCCACCAATATGCAAATGACCTGTGTTCAATCACAGAACGCTCTGCCTTTTAGTCTGCTGTCTCAGAAGAGACTTAAGCTGGTGGGAAGAAATGTTTAACTCGTACCGTCCGATTGGTGCAGATGGGAGTGAATGCATTAGTTCCACAGGTGAAGAGATGGTTGCCTCCAACAAGAAGCACTCGAATGTAGTTCTGGCATTCCTCCTGCCATGCAGAAAAGACGATATTCAGTGATGCTTCAAAGGATAGGGGATACTAATTACAATTTGCTTTCCATGGCTATGTGTCCACACACAAAAAATTTAGGGGAGCAAGTCTTGAGCACAGCTGATGTATTAGCAATCTTGATACTACATACTACATACAACATACTACTTCCTAACTACAACATATGCATTTGTCAGTCTTTGTGAGAACTTCTTAGCAGGATAACAATAAAGTGTATATTGCAAAGGTATAGCTAGACTCTGAAATGATAGATGATGACTTATTACAATACTGTTTCAACAGATTGGATACTGTTCCTGAAGACAGATCAGGCCAAGAAAGAATTTGGGAGGAAAACAGGAAAAGGAACAGGTTGTCAGTAACACAAGTATCTTGAAATCAGTACAAATTAAATTCTTTAGATATTCAGATGCAGATTTGTCACTACTAGTTTCATAATGTTTTATTAGAAGCATCCATGTTTCTGTTAATTTGAAGTTTCTCCAGAAATTTCATTACCTCAATACATAAATGTTCACCCCTGTTCACCAGGGGCTCAGGCCTAGCCAGCATGGATTTAGGAGGGGCAGGTCCTGCCTGACCAACCTGATCTCCTTCTATGATCAGGTGACCCGCCTGGTGGATGTGGGGAGGCCTGTGGATGTGGTCTACCTGGACCTCAGCAAGGCCTTTGACACCGTTCCCCACAGCAAACTCCTGGCCAAGCTGGCAGCCCGTGGCTTGGACAGGAGCACACTGCGTTGGGTTAGGAACTGGCTGGAGGGCCGAGCCCAGAGAGTAATGGTGAATGGCACCACATCCAGCTGGCGGCCTGTCACTAGTGGTGTGCCCCAGGGATCAGTACTGGGCCCCATGCTCTTCAACATCTTTATTGATGATCTGGATGAGGGCATTGAGTCCATCATCAGTAAATTTGCAGATGACACCAAGCTGGGGGCAGCAGTTGATTTGCTGGAGGGCAGAGAGGCTTTGCAGAGGGACCTCGACAGGCTGGACAGATGGGCAGAGTCCAATGGCATGAGATTTAACACATCCAAGTGCCGGATTCTGCACATTGGCCACAGCAACCCCAGGCAGTGCTACAGGCTGGGGTCAGAGTGGCTGGAGAGTGGCCAGGCAGAGAGGGACCTGGGGGTGCTGGTTGATTGTAGGCTGAACATGAGCCTGCAGTGTGCCCAGGCAGCCAGGAAGGCCAGTGGCATCCTGGCTTGCATCAGGAACAGTGTGGCCAGCAGGAGCAGGGAGGTCATTGTGCCCCTGTACACTGCACTGGTTAGGCCACACCTTGAGTACTGTGTCCAGTTCTGGGCCCCTCAGTTTAGGAAGGATGTTGACTTGCTGGAACGTGTCCAGAGAAGGGCAACAAAGCTGGTGAGGGGTTTGGAACACAAGCCCTATGAGGAAAGGCTGAGGGAGCTGGGGTTGCTTAGCCTGGAGAAGAGGAGACTGAGGGGTGACCTTATTGCTCTCTACAACTACCTGAAGGGAGGTTGTAGCCAGGCAGAGGTTGGCCTCTTCTCCCAGGCATCCAGCACCAGAACAAGAGGACACAGTCTCAGGCTGCGCCAGGGCAGGTTTAGACTGGATGTTAGGAAGAAGTTCTACACGGAGAGAGTGATTGCCCATTGGAATCGGCTACCCGTGGAGGTGGTGGAGTCACCTTCACTGGAGGTGTTCAGGAGAAGACTTGATGGGGTGCTTGGCTGTATGGTCTAGTTGTTGGGTGGGTTGGATTGTTTGATGGGTTGGACACGATGATCTTGAAGGTCTCTTCCAACCTGGTGTATTGTATTGTATTGTATTGTATTGAAAAATAATTTTACCTGGTTTTTACCCCATTATGATGTGTGAATGCCTCATGACGTTCATTTCTCTCACTTCAGAAGCTATAAACCAACAGCAATTCCTACTGTTCATTCATACAGAAAGCCTTTTTCTGCAATAATACAAACCTCCCAAAACTGTACGTAGGAAAGATTTAGATACTGCTCCTCTAAAATTCACTGTCCCTATCTAATAAAATAGACAAGCTCAACAATATGCTTGGAAAAAATAGTTTTCTATAGCCTTTCATTTGAATGCTTGTTAGCACTCCTTCACAAGACTGTGTCATGTAATGCATAAAAAGACCCAAACCAAACCAACCAAATGAAAAACAACCCTGTGAAAATAGAGTTATACAGTTCTAATACATATTAAGTGGAATCATGTAAGTAAATCCATGTAATGGTAATGGTGCAGAAGCCTCCTTACGTGGCCTACAATTATATTCAATGTATTGCTCATTTGTCTTGAAAACAGACTCATCCTGGAAGACAAGAAAAGTAATTCTGAATAAATTGAAGAGGCACGAAGAAAGACTGCAAAGCAAAATGAGCAAAATACTCTAAAACTCTCAGAATTTATTATCTATACCTTTTTTCATACAAAACAAGAATAGCACATTATCTTATCTAACTGTGGTATTTGACACAGTAATTTATTGTTTGAGCTGTTTCCACCCTGCCCTTTGCAGCAAGCCATGGAATTTAAGTGTAGGAAAAGTAAGTGGGTACTGACATTACAACCCATCCAACCTCTCCTCTTCATATTCCAGAGGTCCCTGAAATAGCACTACTGCCAAATAATTTGCACACTTATCACCCACTCCTTTTGTTAAAAAATAATGTAGGGGGGTTTTTAAGTCTCACATTCCTAGGATTCACAAGATTCTCCTCTTTACTGTTCCCAAGTTCAGTGCCAAGTTCACAAAAATCCATACTGCAAAAGGGCAAATAAGATATCTCACAACAATTTTTTCTTGGGTATATAATGCAACAAAATGAAAACGGAAAGAATAGCTTTTTCAATGGGCTGTTTTCTCCGTACGACAAACTCACAGTAACAAAAGAAACTGAATAACAGCAACAACAACAGCAAAAAAAAAAAAAAAAAAAAAAGAAGTCATGAATAAAACAATCACCACTCAAAAACATATTGTAAAAGGACTCCATTATTTAGTCATTGAATTCTTCAGAATCACTTTTCTAGCTGTGGAGTCAAGCTCAGCTGGTTCAATTTTTATATGTGGGAAAGAGACAAATGTGTTACAGAAGTGACATTGGTGAATGCAAAGGACTTCAAAACAATCTTATTTTTTTTTAATGTGGAGGGTGGTGGCAGTCTTGGTGGCCAGCTTTTTCTCCATTTTGTCTTGACCTCTATGCCATATTCTTTCCTGTTCTCCTATAAAAGTATTTCTGAAAACAGAAATTCATTTAGCAAGTATTTTGTATTTTTCTGCCAGCATATCTGAAACAAAGTACAACCACTGGAAACAATTCAGCAGGCAGGCAATCTAGGTTATCACTTAAGACCAACTTGACAGTTTAAGGACAATCCAGCTGCTTATGGCTATCCATGTGCAGCAATGTTTTTTATGCAGGCCAGCAAGTTAAACACACCTGTGTTTACTTTTTTTAATGCTTGTATTGAAGTTCAGATGAAGCTACTAGAATCTTAAATAAGCAAGGGATGAGACTTACTTCAATTACCTATCTTTTTTTTTAAAAGCCCCTCTTTGGTTTATTGTATTTTCATCATGTGTATTTATATTTATCCTTCATAACAGTCCCTGCCACAAGTGCCAGTCTAAAAAGCCAAATGTATTCACTTAACCATGTGTGGTGTTTTAGACTTCTAAATGCTAATGCATGCTGACCACAAGGACATAATTTTGTCTGGCTTGCTACTGGAGCCACTAGTTATTTTAAGCAACAGTTTAAATTAGTGGAAAAATGTCTGAAGACTCAGTAACAAACATTAGCCTTCAAAAGGCAAGTGTGCATTACACTGTCAGATGTGACAGATGTCCCTATATATTTTCCCTTTCATCTCTTTTCCTCATTGGCTACTAAAGCATAAACTTTAGAGTAACAACTGCTGCCAACTGATAAAGGCAAAAATTCTATGCAGATTCTTTCTCAAGAAAAATAACCAAAAAAGAGTTATGTTTAACTGACCATTATCTCAAAACTACTAGAGCTGCTTCAGGGTTCAAAGCTGGCTTCTGATTTTGAGGCATTCCACCAGCAAACTGACTTTTACTTTTGCCATTAAACTCAATGCTCCCACGCTACTCCGTGAGTGTCAGAGCTTCAAGGAAAGCCACGATTTGAATGACTACTTTACCTACAGCCATGCTTGTAACCCTTATTTCTCCTCCACTACACTCTGCAGTGGCCTTGCATACTTTGTCTCAATTTTTTTCCATCCCTTCCCTACAGTCACACATGTCTGTCTTGAACTATGAAGTTGCCCTTAAAAATGTTACAGAAATGCAACCTCCAGCAACTCTCCAGTTTGAGCTGGATCTATTTATACAAGCAAGCAGGCTTTCTGATAACAGTAGCTGGAATTGTGTCTTCCAGGGGGTTTCCTATGAAGAGGAACAACTCACTGCAGCACTAGATTGAATTCCTCCTGCTCTGGTAATTCTCAGGTTTTTTCAAGGGAAGGCTTTTGTAGTTTGACTAGGAAGAGGACCACATCACACGGTCCGTATTGTGGACCACATCAAGTTATCCGTATGCATAAGTCCTTATACAGAGAGTATAATGACCTCGGTTTAGTTGCAAACATAAGGCAATAAAAGACAAAAATAATTAAGCAATCCTTTTTTGGACCTTAAACTTGTCCTTTGATTTTAACCTTGATCACACCAGTGAAAGCAAAAGAGGCATGAAAAGTTCAAAAACACAATTGTCATTCCAGCTGGGCAGGTTGTCAGTATCTCTGCATTCTCCAGCAATTCCTCCATGAAGCTTTCAGGCTTTTTCAGGTAATACCTAACCCATCTGTTTTCTCTAGCTATTAACACCTTCTATATACTTAGGAAATTCTGCACCTAAATGGTGACTGACCAGTAACTCTTGAATACATGCTTCCCATAGTGGGATGTAAAGAAAGGGAAAACAAAAGGACAAGGTGACACCATCTTTAATGCCCTTTCCGAGTACTGTAAACTCATTTCTAGAGTGAAAGATGTTCCTCCATAAAAACAATCATCTTTCTGCATGAAACTTTACACTGCACATTTATTACATTTCATTACTTTTTCCAGGTAATTATGTCTTTTTCTCTCCTTAGAGTGTAACATGGCCCTGCTTCTGAAGTGAGACCATTCTTCCTCTTTAATATCAAACGGAAATGTGAAGGCCAAGGGTACACAGCAACATTATTTTCCAGTATTTGATAAAAACAAAACCAAACTTAATTAATTGCTAAAAGGAGACATCAATAGGGGGTGATTAAGTGACTATGCAGAACAGACTCCTCCTCTACTAGATGCTAGAAGCATTTGGGCCACATTTATGAAGATTGGGGTTTTTTTCACATTTTACACAGCAATAATGTATGTTGACATGTCCTACTGAATGTGGGACTGAAAACAAGTGCGCTTTTCTGTAGCTATAGCTCAAACTCCATTATACAGAATCACAGAATGTTAGAGGTTGGAAGGGACCTCCAGAGATCATTGAGTCCAACCCCCCTGCCAAAAACAGGATCACCTAGGGCAGTCTGCACAGAAATGCATACAGGCAGGTTTTGCAATTCTCCAGAGAAGGAGACACCACAACCTCTCTTGGCAGCCTGTTCCAGTGCTCCATCACTCTCATTGCAAAGAAGTTTCTCCTCGTGTTGAGGTGAAACCTTCTGTGTTCAAGTTTGAATCCATTGTTCCTTGTCTTATTACTGTGCACCATTAAAAAGAGATTGGTCCCATCCACTTGACACCCACCCCTCAGATACTTATCAGCATTGATCAGATCCCCACTAAGTTTTTTCTTCTCAATACTAAACAGCCACCAGGCTCTCAGTCTGTCCCCATAGTGGAGATACTCAAGTCCCCTAATCATCCTCGTGGCTCTCCATGGGATTCTCTCCAGCAGATCCCTGTCTCTCTTGAATTGGGGAGCCCATTAAATTTAATCATTAAACAGTATAATCATAGAATCATAGAATTGTCAGGGTTGGAAGGGACCTCAAGGATCATTTAGTTCCAACCCCCTGCCATGGGCAGGGACATCTCACACTAGATCAAGTTGCTCAGAGCCACATCCAGCCTGGTTTAAAAACCTCCAGAGATGGGGCTACCACCACCTCCCTAGGCAACCTGTTCCACTGGCTCACCATCCTCATGATGAAGAACTTCTTTCTAACATCCAATCTACCCATTTCTAGTTTTGCTCCATTCCCCCAGTCCTAGCACTACCTGACACCCTAAAAAGTCCCTCATCAGCTTTTTTGTAGACCCCCTTCAGATACTGGAAGGCCACAATAAGGTCTCCCCTTCTCTTCTCCAGACCAGACAGCCCCAACTCTCTCTATCTGTCTTTATACGAGAGGTGCTCCAGCCCTCTGATCATCCTCATGGCCCTTCTCTGGACATGTTCCAGCACATCTATATCCTTCCTGTAATAGGGGCTCCAGAACAGTACTCCAGGTGGGGTCTCACCAGAGTGTAGTAGAGAGAGAATCACCTCCCTTGACCTGCTGGCTATGCTTCTCTTGATGCAGCCTAGGATGTGGTTGGCTTTCTGGGCTGCAAATGAACACTGGTAGCTCATGTCGAGCTTCTCATCCACCAGCACTCCCAAGTCCTCAAGCCAGTCACTGCCCAGACTACATTGGTGCTTGGGATTGCCCCAACCCAGATGTAGAACCCTGCAGTTGATCTTGTTGAACTTCATGAAGTTGTCATGGGCCCACCTCTCCAGCCTGTCAAGGTGCCTCTGGATGGATCCCTTCCCTCCAGCGTGTCTGCTGCACCACACAGCTTGGTGTTGTCAGCAAACTTGCTGAGGGTGCACTCAATGCCACTGTCCACGTCACCAACAAAGATGTTCAACAAGACTGGTCCCAGTACTGATCCCTGAGGGATTCCACTTGCCACTGGCCTCCACTTGGACATGGACCCATTGACAGCCACCCTTTGGGTGCAGTTGTCAAGCCAGTTCTTTATCCACTGAATGATCCATCCATCAAACCCATACTACACCAGCTTGGAGACCAGGATGTGGTGTGGGAGAGTGTCGAAGGCTTTGCTCAGGTCCAGGTAAATGACGTCATTTGCTTGGCCTTCATCTATTAATGTTGTGACCTTGTCATAGAAGGCCACCAGGTTTGTCAGGCAGGATTTTCCCTTAGTGAAGCTGTGCTGATTGTACCAAATTGCCCCTTCATTACTCTGCCTCAGCAGTGCCTCCAGGAGGATCTGCTCCATGATCTTACCAGGCACAGAGGTGAGAGTGTCTGGCCCATACTTCTCTGGGTCATCCTTCTTTCCCTTTTTGAAAATGGGGGTTATGTTTCCCCTTTTCTAGTCAGTGGGGACCTCCACAGACTGCCAGGACCGTTGGAATATAATAGTGGTTTAGCAACCTCATCCAACAGTTCCCTCAGCACCCATGGTTGTATCCCATCAGGTCCCATGGACTTGAACACTTTCAGGTTCTCCAGATGGTCATGAACCTGATCTTCACTCACAATGGGCAGTTCCTTCTTCCAGTCCCTGCCATTATCTTCTGTTATTCTGTGAGTGTGGCTGGAGCCCTTGCCAGTGAAGACTGAAGTAAAGAAGTCATTGAGAACCTCAGACTTCTCCATGTCACCAGATCACCTGTTTCCTTTCTGAGGGGGCCCACACCTTCCCTAGTCTTCTGTCTACCATTAATATACCTATAGAAAATTTTACTCTTCCTCTTGTCTTCCTGGCTAGATTTAATTCTAACTGAGCTTTAGCTTTTTTAACCAGGTCCCTTGCTGCTCAGGCAGCTTCCTTATATGCCCCCCATTGCAGCTGTCCTTTCTTTCACTCCTTGCAGAGTTTCTTTTTGTGTGCCAGCATGTCCAGGAGCTCCTTGCTCACCCAGGCAGGTGTCTTAGCATTCTTTCCTTCCTTCCTCTTTATTGGTATACTTTGCTCCTGAACATGGAGAAGGTGATCTTGAACACTGACCAGCTGTCCTGGGCCCCTCTTCCCTCCAGGACTTTGTCCCACGATGCTTTGGCCAGCAGATCCCTGAAGTGATCAAAGTCTGCATGCCTGAAGTCCAGGGTTGTAAACTTGGAATACATCCTCCTAGTTGCCCTGAGAATCTTAAATTCCATCACTTCATGGTCACTGCAGCCAAGGTTATCCCTGAGCCTCACATCAGTCACCAGCCCTTCCCTACTGGTGAGAACAAGGTCCAGCATATCACCCTTTCTTGTTGGTTTCTCCATCATTTGGAGGAGGAAGTTGTCATCTATGCATTCCAGGAACATCCAGGATTGATGGTGCAACGTAATTACAGATAGAGGTTGCACGCATTTCTAGCAGGTTTTATAATTAACTTGATAACTAGCTTCAGCTCAGGACAGCTACCAAAGAACACAGCACTCATACAGGTTCCATCTTAGCATTGTGCTTTAATGTGCAGAATAAAAAAGTGGTAGCTGGCCAGACAAGGAATTGATTAAGTGAAAATTAAAAATATACCAAGTCTCCTGTCTAATAAGCTAGTGAGTTCTGTATTATTTTCTTTATAGTACCAGTGGATATGAAATACAAATGTTCCTAAACTTGCAACTAATACACAGGGAAAGAAATGTAAGATTTTACAAAGTAATTACACAGTTATTAATGATTTTCAGCACTGAAAATGAAGTGAGAATACCGCCCATTACATACAATATGTTGCAGAATCAGAACACGAAATCGTTTGAAAATAAAGTTCTTGAATCATTTCAGAAAATAATCATGCCACTGCAACTCTCAGCTTATGCTCCCTATGTTGTTTTTATTATTTTTTTTGTTACACATCAGTATCAGACTCTATTCCTACAACTCCCTTTGGGAACAGGAGACAGTAAAAACACAAAAGGCAGAGATTTAAACACTGAATTACACCTGCATTAACATATATATTTTATTAAAACAGAATAGCTGCCTTATGCTTACCTTTGATTTCCCTTTACTGTAACAGGCTCTTTTAGTGGCTTCATCACACTGCCATTCCACTGCCTGCAACCAACAGGAATTAGTTAGAAATGCAGGGAACACAGACCCCAGAGCTGTCTAAGCCACGGCTTAAGACATGCGTTAGGCATACTGATACCTAGCTGTGGGTTATTCTATTCATAACTGCCTTACAAGCTTTTTCTCCCTAGAAATGCAGCTTTGTTGATGATAGTTTTTCAGTGTCTAATCTGAAGTAAAGGTGCCCATCCCCAGGATTTTTTGTGCATACTGCTACAGAAGAAATAACTACAATGGCATCTGATGCTATTTAGCCACTTTTGTGTGAGTCTTATTAAGAAAAGCAGTTAGAAACAGAGAGACAGTCTGACCCTCCCTCCCCAAGCAGAGTTGGGCTGCATCACCACAGTATCTGAGGTCAGTTCTACTGAGAGATCTTGAGCATCAGGAAAATGTGCCCTGTTGCTGTTCTTGCAGTATTTATTTCAAGCACCAAACAGGAATTTTAGTTTCTCAAGGTATTACTGCAGCAGTGATCGGAAGCACTGAGACATCCATTCGGGCAAAGGAGCAATGGGCAGACACATGCAAGACAACAGTGAAATAGAGCACTGCAAAGCAGAAGCAATTTATCCTCATTTTTGAGCTGTCTCTCTGCTTCAACAGATTTATGTCAGGACTGTAATGCCTAGCCTGCATTACTACAGTTTCACTGCATGAGTCAACTCCAATTATTGCCACATTTAACATTCAACAGCTATGACTTAGGAACTCTATTGTTCAGTGGAGCAGATTGTATGCTTAATGTTTATGTGCCAATACATGTACATATTTGCATGCCTGACTATGCTTTATAGTCAGTGCATTTAAATCACTCTGCATTCTTTCACCTCAACAGTGCACATCCATGTGTTCGTTAGATGAAAATGCTGCAAAGCACTATACATTTTTATCAGGAAGAATTGAGATTTCTCAGCTAAGCACTGCTGCTTAATTATTGAAAGTGCAGCTTTTTCATTTTTATCTACCAGAAAACAATGAAAGACCATTCATTCAGATTAAATATAGGTAATTTTTTATACCCGTCTTTTAATGGAGACTATATTAATAGCAAGTAGACTCTATAATTAATAAAAAATAAGAGGGTGAAAGCCTATTTAATCAAAAGGAGAATAGTCATTCAGAGTACAATAAGCAGTACTCTTTTTGTGTTTCAACAAGCCCGACAATGAGCTTTTTCTTTCTGGGGGAAGAAAAAGACAAAAATTACAGCCATTACTTCTCTTTCTCCATCCCAAACCTTCTTATTTATAGAGTTTGATTTTGCAGATGAACAACTGTGGCATATTGGGAAATACATTGAAAACTTTTAGAAGAGTCCACTTACGAATGACTCCAGCACTTAGAACAAATTTTATGTAGCAGCATGAAAAAAAATCTCATATTGAGATTAAAAAGCAACAATGTGTTAGACAAACTGTTTTGACTCTTTTATGCAAAAAACAATTTATGTCCATAATGAAGATCACAGTATAAATGACTGGGATGACCAACATAAATTCCTAATCAATTTACTAGGACACCCTGAATCTACAAGTTATACGGCATTAGATAAAAGTATCTGATATTGAGTATATTGTCTCCAACCAAGAAAAATAAAATGAAAAATCAAGTGCCTGGAGAAACATAAGAATTACCAGTAAGTGGTCAGAGCAGAAAGTTTTAGTGGAATGGGCCCCTCAGTTTAAGAAGGACATCGAGACACTTGAACGTGTCCAGAGAAGGGCAACAAGGCTGGGGAGAGGCCTTAAGCACAAGCCCTATGAGGAGAGGCTGAGGGAGCTGGGGCTGTTTAGCCTGGAGAAGAGGAGGCTCAGGGGCGACCTCATTGCTCTCTACAACTACCTGAGGGGAGGCTGTAGCCAGGAAGGGGTTGGCCTCTTCTCCCTAGCAACCTGCACCAGAACAAGGGGACACAGTCTCAAGCTGCAACAGGGGAAGTTTAGGCTTGAGGTGAGGAGAAAGTTCTTCACTGAGAGAGTCGTTCACCATTGGAATGTGCTGCCCAGGGAGGTGGTGGAGTCACCATCCCTGGAGGTGTTCAAGAGGGGATTGGACGTGGCACTTGGTGCCATGGTCTAGTCATGGGGTCTGTGGTGACAGGTGGGACTTGATAATCTTCGAGGTCTCTTCCAACCTTAGCGATACTGTGCTACTGTGATACTGTAATGCAGGTGATTAAAAGGAATGTTTGAATGAAAGTTCTCACCAAAACTGAACTGAGAAGAATAGGCGAAGCATGAATAGCAGGAATTTGAATTTGAAGAAGAACGTTGTGAAATGCAGTATTTACATAGAGTCACAAATCAAGCAAAGTATGTTTATCAGGTACTGAAATTTTTGGAAAATGAAATCAACAGACTTGGAGATGGGAAGCTGAGAAGCCAATGTGACAGTTCTTCAAGCTTGCCATAAAATCTGAGAAATGCATACAATGCATCTCTGCAAGGAGGTCATGGTTAGAGAGGCTGGGAACTCCAAGTGCTTAATAATGCAAGCAAAATGTAGGACAAGAAGGGCAAAAGCTTTATTAACTCTGATCATAGCAAGATAACATTGGGTCAGGTGAAGAAAAACAATCATATCAATATGAGCAAAATCAGGTATCCATGCCTGGAGTGATCGACTCCTTAAGGAACTTGTTAACTGCCATACTTCTAACAATAAATCAAACAAAAAATAACACAACAATATAGAGATATGGCTCTCAGTGGAGCCTATAGGAGTGGCACACCTAGTATTACCTCAGCTAAGAAGTGTTGAGATGGAAGCAGTCACAGACTGTAAGGTTTTAGTCAAATGCTCTTTTAGTTAGGATGTCTTAGCTAGACCTCTCAAATCTTAAATGTAAATAATTTTACCAGCACATCACAAAACCACTAAAACTACCATCATAACTGAAAACAAGCTTTCCTTTCTTTCTTTGAAATCCACAAAATGCATAGACTTAAATAAAGGTATTAAAGATTAAAAGATCATGTAACATTTCTGGATACTATAGTTAACAGCACATAGAACAACATTATATAAAAATACATATGTTTCCAAGCTAACCAAGCAGCAAACTCTCTTGGGAAAAACCTGTTTCTGACAATACCTGCCAAAGGAGTAATCCGGGCTGAACAAGAAAGAAGTGCAGACACACTGTTGCTAAACTAAGTACCATCTCTGAAGTCAAGATTACTCATATTCCCATATCTTTGAGTCCTATTGCTGAGGAAGACAAGAGTGCAGGCTGCAAATGAACTAAATTACAAAGGCATCTGAAGAGAGCTGAGTAGTTCAAACTGTTGTACTTTGTTCCCTAAGGGTTCAGCATAGTTCAGCAATGCTGATTAAATGCAAACAGCAGGTACAGGCAAACTTTTCTGTATATAGCTAACTTTTTTCTTTTAATCTTCAGAAAATTTGGAGGAGTTTCCCCCAAAATGGAAATTCAGATATTCAATGCAGCCTGCTGGTAATTTACCGGGGAAGACAGGTGGAAAACTCAAGTGTCCTGAACCTTCAGCACATTAAGACAAAACAAAATGTCCCAACAGAATAATGAAAACCTGGTTTCTGTCAGTAGAAGATTAACACTTCAATGTTTAAATTCCAAATGACCAGATGGGCACACATGGATTGTACTACTTCAGGAAACAAGTTCAAAATCAGGTTTACTTAAAGATGTTACTGTCATCCACTGCTTCCATTAAACTGATGTACATTCTTGCTTAATACCTTTGCTAACATTTCCATGAAGTTCAGATAAGCAATGAAAATATCATATGCATACATATCATGTTTGATATTTGATTCACTTTTGAGGCCAAAACAGCTGAAGTTTATCTTATTAGGATCTTATCTTTTCTACATTTCTCAATAGGAAGCTCCAACTGTCACAAGGCAAAATAAAACCTTCAGCATTGTGTGTACTGATTTTAATTAATATTATAATTCTGCATAAGCTAGCAACAAAATTATTTGAGCCAAATCAAAGATACTCAAATTTGTTCACCCTGTGGAAAAAGGAAACAAGAGTTTGAATATTAGTGCTAATGAAAACAAGGATGGGCAAGACATCAGCTACTGCTACACATCATGAAGAATGCAGCTGTATAGATTAAGGAGCAGGGTTTAAGGTGGCACATCCCTCTGCTTCTTTTTACAAATCCTACTATCAATGTGGTCTTTCAAGCACATTTATATATTTAATGCCTTGGTTAAGTTTGTTTCTCATTTCCCAGTCTGCAGCAAAACGACATTCTTGTAGACATAAATAAATCTTAATTATGTAACAATCATTGGTGAAGCCATGCAAAATGCTTGCAGTGAGATTTTTAGCCCTGTTAAAGTCAGTGTAGACAACTCTAAAGTCTGAATTTGACAGGTACGACTTGAACTTGACCTAGCACAGTCCAATGAGGAATTCACAGTTCAATTTTTGAACACACACTGTTTTTTTCACTCTTAAAAAAAAATGATATACAAATCACAAAGTTCCACAAAGACTTCACATAAAATCAGACTGAACTGAAACATGGCTTTGGTGCACACTTCAAGGTTGAACTCAAGTTTCAAACTGATGGCAGGCAACTTTTTGTAAAGCTTGGTTGTAAATAACTGTACCAGTGTTTTAAACATTATCTCACCCATGTTTGTAAAGGGCTTCAAAATCTTCAGATTAAATCTCTTGTCATTTCAGGGGTAGTGGGAGGAGAGAAAGTCCAGCCAGAGAAAAAACAAATTCCAATTCAAGCTATATAGTGAAGCTATTATGTTCAAAATGAAGAAAACCACAGACCAAATACCCATCTTTGTTAAGTTAAAAATTATGGTACTAAAATTAATAATTTTCTCCAAAAAAAAAATATGCTTCTGTAATTTCTCTGTTTGGATGAACAGTATGAGTCTTACTTAGAAGTTTAACTACTGTATTTTCAGCAGGCCAACTAAATAAATGTAAAGAAATTAGATCCAATGGAAATTAAAAGAAACTCCCCAATCTAAATTGATTTATTCAATTACCTTAGGAAAACACTACAAGAGAATCATGGCAAATGTTGAAGCAGTGAGTAATGTTCATGTATCCCTCTCATTTAAGAAATAATTGTCAAGAGGTTCATGCCCAGCATGAAGTAACAAGTTCCCAGGCAAGACATCTGGAAGTCCCTTCTGACCTAAATTATTCTATGATTTTCCAGAAAAATTACAGAGTACAGAAAAGTACAATTACAATCCCAATTACAAAGTACAGAAAGAGGTTGGGGGTGGGAATAAATCAAACCCCTGAAGTAATGACAGTAAATCAGGAAATGCAGGGAGGAAATTCGAACAAAATCATTACAAGATTGGTCATTAGGAGTGTGTTATGAAGAGACTTGTATTAGTTGTATTTACAGGTCAATAAAACCCCCATGGCTTTTATCTGCAGTAGAAGCTGCACATGTAACTGAGTACAATTAGATCTCCTGGAAGGAATGTGCTTTTATAGCTATACAGATACTCGTAACATATACATGTGGACAGGTACACAATCATACATATTTTTAATATAAGAATTTCTTGAAAGTGTAGAAACAAAATGCACTACTGAATTTCATAGAGAAAGAAGTTAATTAGTCAAGAACCAAAAAATGAACAGAATGGTATTCCAGACAGATGGTCCAGCACTTCTTAGGCAGATGGCTCTGCTAATTAGATACTGGCAAAACTAACACTAAAGAGGATAGTTTAATTACACAAAGCCAAAAATTAACAAGATTATTTTTTTCCCCCATTATCTGCTTGCTTCCATGTCTTATATCACATACTTAAACAATACTCTGAGGAATTGGGGTATAATAGCAATAACTATAATAATATACATCAACAAATGTGAGTAATATCAACTTATTGTTCATATCAGTCCAGCAATGGAATGGCTTCAAAAAGCAAAACATGGTGACTTGTTTGGAGAGAGTGTCTTACAGCCTGCCTAATTAGCTGTCAATGACCTTGTATGCTTAGGTCCAAAAGCTGAGTTTAAAGAGGCCATAGAGAAAGTGTCAGGGTCATAAATGCAAAGAATGAATGCAGCCACAGAGTATATCAGCATGACATTAGCAGCCAGTGAGTTAGTGGTGGTTTTGATGGTTACCAGAAATTTTAAGGCATGCTTTGGTAGAATGACATTCTTGCTTTCAGCAAATATGTAAAGCCACTTAAGGAAGATTTATACCTCTCCATACTTCAGAGGAACCATTTTCGTTGATTTCCACAGCCTTGTCCTTGAAACCATTATTGCTGGAACTGCTTATTTTGCCAATAGGCTCCTGACAAACAGCCAACTTCAGAGAGTAATCATCCTCTGTAGTAAAAACTAGAGTGAAATATTAAAAAGGGACTTCCCTTTGACACAGCTTTCTGTTTTAGCACACCAAAAAAGAACAGCTGGTTTCTGGGGACAAAAGGTATCTTGGATAGGCTATCGTATGAATTGATGGTCCAACACTGTGTGAACAACTTTACTTATCGGCAACAGTCACTGCAGTATCTTGCCTCCAATTACAACATGTATCAGCCAGTTCTCCTGGGCATAACATTATGGGTGTTTTCATTTGTTCAGCAACAGCTCTTACAGTTAGAAAATTACAGTTTCTTATAAAGTAAGCAGTGTGAAATATCTGAAAATAAACATCAAGTTATGCTGAAATTTTCCAGGCTTTGGAATTCAATAAGAACTGAGATCCCCTGATAGATATATAATTTCATACTTAAACCAAGTAATATATGAAGCTTTATATGTCTTTCAAGGAGCTGATGTCAACTTAATTTTATTTCAAATATACTGGCCTGAAGTATATAAAAAAACCTGAGAAGTACATTCCCTCTCAACCCATGAGATAGGCAAAGTTTTAATTATCTTCCTTCATTGGCTATGCAAATAGCTGTTGAATTTTGTCAGAATTAATATGATAACATTAAAATAACAACCAAAGTATAAAAGAGAAGAATTAAGAGTCACTGCAACTTTCACATACCCTCAATATCGGGCTATGCCACCAACTTTACTGACGCAAAATTCTGCCCAAGATTGAACATTCATAAATGCCATCTAACCATCCATCTGTGCATTCCCCTCCTATTTGTCTTCTACACATATTATTAAATGTCACAAAACATCCATTTGTTTTATGTTTGACAGAGATAGGTTTGCATAGGAAAGTGCAGTTTCAAACTAAGAACTCAAGTATGTTAGGAAACAGGGTTTTCAGTCCTGCTCCCAGAAACTTATTCAAAAAGCTGAAACTGTTGCACTGTGACTTTCAAAGTTTTGAATGTTCCAATCCAGAGTTTTGAGGCTTTTACAGCTTTTACAGACATTTAAAAATTGAATGTAGGATTGCGTTGAAGGGATAAAACAAAATGTTCTTGCATTATCCAAAGTTGCCATCCATTCAGCAGGTAGGAATGAGATTTCATAACTTATTTGTAATGCACATTCTGAAATTATACTACATATAATACATTCAATGTACTGAATAAATTATATGTAAATCCTTTAAGATTTAACATTTGTGTTACCACATTGAGTTCTAAAGCATTTCCTGCTGTTTGGCAAATCAGATTTTAGTAGGATCCAAAACCTTTGAAAGCAACATTTCTTTTATTAATTTTTTTAAATTATTCTCTTTTTATAAGCAGTGTTTTAAACTCTTAGGTGCTGATAAGAAATGTCAGGATTCTTTTTATTTTAAGGAAGGGAAAGGTATTTCAATGCAATTTCATACTTCCCGAGCCCTCAAATTAAATAACAAAGTAAATGTCAAAAAAGGAGTCCTCTAGCAGCAGAGTGCCACAAAATGTTGCTTTGAACCTTGAGCATAGGTAAGCAGAGGTTTATTTTCCTGTACACTTGCTCACTGTTTTTAAGAGATGTGGAAATGGGACGTAGGAGACAGTATCCCAACGTGAGCCATCTTGCCCCATGCATACTGTTCAAGACAGACATGGCTGAGACATGGCTGAGTGGGACACTGGATTGAAGTAGTAGCCCAGCAATTAGCCCTCCTTACTTTTCACCTAAAGACAGTCAAAGAAGGTATGACACTTCAGAAGACTTTGTGCAAATTAAAAACCTTTCTAAAATAATTTCTGAGAGGCACAGCCAACATACTATATCTTGCTGCTGGGATGCCAAAGACAGCTGTATCATAGCTTCCAGATATGCGCTCACTAAACCAGATGAACCTGAGAGATCAGGTGGAGAATCAAATCTGTAACATGGTCTATGTCATACTAAGTACTGACTACAGGAAATCTTTGTATTTCTATATGCATGTACATGTATTCATACGTGTCTCATTAGAAGAGAATAGAATAGAATAGAATAGAATAGAATAGAATAACCAAGGATGGAAGAGACCTTGAGGATCATCGAGTCCAACCTGTAACCATAACCTCACAACTAGACCATGGCACCAAGTGCCACATCCAGTCCCCTCCTGAACGCCTCCAGGGATGGAGACTCAACCACCTCCCCGGGCAGCCCATTCCAATGACGAATCACTCTCTCGGTGAAGAACTTTCTCCTCACCTCGAGCCTAAACTTCCCCTGTTGCAGCTTGAGACTGTGTCCCCTTGTCCTGGTGCTGGTTGCTAGGGAGAAGAGGCCAACCCCTTCCTGGCTACAACCACCCTTCAGGTAGTTGTAGAGAGCAATGAGGTCTCCCCTGAGCCTCCTCTTCTCCAGGCTAAACAGCCCCAGCTCCCTCAGCCTCTCCTCATAGGGCTTGTGCTCAAGGCCTCTCACCAGCCTTGTTGCCCTTCTCTGGACACGTTCAAGTGTCTCGATGTCCTTAAACTGAGGGGCCCAGAACTGGACACAGTACTCAAGGTGCGGCCTAACCAAAGCAGAGTACAGGGGCACAATGACCTCCCTGCTCCTGCTGGCCATACTATTCCTAATGCAGGCCAGGATGCGGTTGGCCCTCTTGGCTGCCTGGGCACACTGCTGGCTCATGTTCAGCTTCCCATCAACCAGCACCCCCAGGTCCCTCTCTGCCTGGCCGCTCCCCAGCCACTCTGACCCCAGCCTGTAGCGCTGCCTGGGGTTGTTATGGCCAATGTGCAGAACCCGGCACTTGGATGTGTTAAATCTCATGCCATTGGACTCTGCCCATCTGTCCAGCCTGTCGAGGTCTCTCTGCAAAGCCTCTCTGCCCTCCAGCAGATCAACTGCTGCCCCCAGCTTGGTGTCATCTGCAAATTTACTGATGATGGACTCAATGCCCTCATCCAGATCATCAATAAAGATGTTGAAAAGCATGGGGCCCAGCACTGATCCTTGGGGCACACCACTAGTGACAGGCCGCCAGCTGGATGTGGCACCATTCACCACCACTCTCTGGGCTCGGCCCTCCAGCCAGTTCCTAACCCAACACAGTGTGATCCTGTCCAAGCCATGGGCTGCCAGCTTGGCCAGGAGTTTGCTGTGGGGGACTGTGTCAAAGGCCTTGCTGAGGTCCAGGTAGACCACATCCACAGGCCTCCCCACATCCACCAGGCGGGTCACCTGATCATAGAAGGAGATCAGGTTGGTCAGGCAGGACCTGCCCTTCCTAAATCCATGCTGGCTGGGCCTGAGCCCCTGGCCATCCTGTAAGTGCTGTGTGATCGCACTCGAGATGACCCGTTCCATAATCTTGCCTGGCACTGAGGTCAGGCTGACAGGCCTATAATTCCCCGGCTCTTCCAACTGGCCCTTCTTATGGATGGGCACCACGTTGGCCAGCTTCCAGTCTTCTGGGACCTCTCCAGTGAGCCAGGACTGCTGAAAAATGATGGAGAGCGGCCTGGACAGCTCATCCGCCAGCTCCCTCAGCACCCTAGGATGGATCCCATCCGGTCCCATGGACTTGTGGGGGTCCAAGTGGCTGAGAAGATCTCTAACTATCCCATCCTGGAACAGGGGAAAACTATGCTGCTCCCTGGCTCCTTCTGCCAGCTCTGCAGGCCCGCTGTCTGGAAGCCGTTCTGTCCTGCTAGTAAAAATTGAGGTAAAGAAGGTGTTAAGCACCTCTGCCTTTTCCTCATCCTTTGTTACAATATTCCCCTCCATGCCCACCAAGGAGTGGAGCTTCTCCTTGCCCTTCCTCTTGCTATTAATATATTTATAGAAGGACTTTTTGTTGTCCTTCACAGCAGAGGCCAGTCTGAGCTCCAAATGTGCTTTTGCCTCCCTAATTTTCTTCCTACAAGACCTAGCAACATCCCTAAACATTCCATGGGTTGCCTCCCTTTTTTCCAAAGATAATACACCCTCTTTTTTTCCCTTAGTTCCTTTAGAAGTTCATTACCCAACCAGGCTGGCCGTCTGCCCCGGCGGCTCATCTTCCGGCACACTGGCACAGCCTGTTCCTGCGCCTTCAAGAGTTCTTTCTTGAAGTAGGTCCAGCTCTCCTGAACCCCTTTGTTTTTAAGGGCTGTTTCCCAAGGAACCTTCTGAGTTAGTTCCTTGAGTAGCCTGAAGTCCGCCCTCCGGAAGTCCAGAGTGGAGGTCTTCTTGTTCCCCCTCTTGGCTTGGCTGAATACTGAAAACTCAATTATCCTGTGGTCACTGGTGCCTAAACACCCTCCGACCACCACATCACCCACCAGCCCTTCCCTGTTGGTGAAGAGGAGGTCAAGCATAGCCTTACCCCTGGTAGGCTCGCGCAGCACCTGGGATAAGAAGCTGTCCTCCATGCACTCTAAGAACCTCCTAGACTGCCTCCTCTCTGCTATGTTGTGATCCCAGCAGATATCAGGCAGGTTGAAGTCTCCCACGAGAACAAGGTTAGGCGATCTTGAGACAGCCTTAAGCTGCCTATAGGAACAGAATTACTAGTTTATCATAACTTCTGTTTGTCCTTTTCACTTGTTTTTTCAGTAAGTTATGCCACTGTGTTTCATGAAGGCAAGCTTGATTCTAACAATAGTAAAACCCATCTATCATTCTAGATTCTAGTGACAATAACTGTTATTAAAAAATACTTTTAAAAGTTGGCCTAAGGCATCTTACAAGGCAACAGAGACAGAAACTGTTGAAGGAACTTTAACATACACATTTTTTCCATTAAATGTGCAACCAAGTAAAGATTATTTTAGACAGATGAAAGCAGACAGAAAGTAGAATGCTAAGAGCAAAGAAAAAAAATTAACAATGCCAATTTATTCAGCTTGTCTAGTGAAAAGCCAGTGAAGAAATAAATGGTTCAACAGCAAAGAGACAGAAATATGAATAAAATCAAAATAAATTAAAATATTAGTTAAATCAATTGACCAGAAAGGTGTGGAAAATCAAGAAAATCAAGCTTTCTTCTTTCCATTTAAGGAAAACACATAGTTATATAAAACATTTAGAAAGCAGACGGGGCAAAATGCATACGCTAAGCAAAAAACCACAATTTTTTTGAAGAGTTGGCAGCTGGGTCAGTGGCAGAACAGCTGAGAGTTCACTCATGGAAAGAAGAAACAAAATAATTTCTATTTTGGTTATGTTTACCTCAAAATAATTTTATCTATTTTGATGAACATTAAAATAATCTGAGACACAGAAGAACGAGAATATTGAGAAGAAAAGAGAGGATATGGAGGTGCTGGAACGTGTCCAGAGAAGGGCCACGAGGATGATCAGAGGGCTGGAGCACCTCTCCTATGAGGACAGACTGAAGAAGTTGGGGCTGTTCAGTCTGGAGAAGAGAAGACTCTGAGGTGACCTCGTTGTGGCCTTCCAGTATCTGAAGGGGGCCTACAAGAAGACTGGGGAGGGACTTCTCAGGCTATCAGGTAGTGATAGGAGTAGGGGGATGGAATAAGCTGGAGGTGGGCAGATTCAGGCTAGACATGAGGAGGAAGTTCTTCACCATGAGAGTGGTGAAGCCCTGGAATGGGTTGTCCAGGGAGGTGGTTGAGGCCCCATCCCTGGAGGTGTTTAAGACCAGGCTGGATGAGGCTCTGGCCAGCCTGATCTAGTGTAGGGTGTCCCTGCCCATGGCAGGGGTTGGAACTAGATGATCCTTGTGGTCCCTTCCAACCCTGACTGGTACTATGATACTAACTCAGGGTCATTAACAGATAGATAATGTGTATGGTGGAGACAGGCAAAAAAAGGCCAGCAGACTAAGAAAAATTGTCATTGAAATTGAAGAACAAAAGATGCTTATTAAACCAGAAAAACTTGAACCTAATTTCTGCTAAGAAAATCACTGGAGTGTAGCTGCACTGTGAAATTATACAGAAGTCAAGGGTGAGAAAAGCAAGCAGGAGCATTAAGACTCAGGAGAGCATCAGCTCAGAATATGAGAAAGCCTTTTAAGAAAACTTCATATACTTCAATTGCAATGGAAGGAGTAGCGGATCTTTAAGTCACAATTTCATCATGAAGATTTGAGGCAATGGTGAGGCTATGAAAAAAACTTGAATGTTAGTTCATTTTTCTCTTTTTCTGACAGATGAATGTTCTAGAGTAATGTCAATGACACATGGAGCTTTTCACCTCCAGTTTATGTGTTAAATGTTGTTCAAGTTATTAATTAGTGGAGGTCAGTGACACTTGGCAACCCAGTGTTAGCTATTTCTAAAAGCCAAACATTCAGATCCAAATGAGTCAGAACTGGCCATTTCTGCAGACAACAGAACAGCTGCTTAGAGGGAAAACCTACTCCTGTTATATATAAAGGTGTTACCTTATTCTACATAGACAAAAGAATCTTGGAAAAGTAGACAGCCACAGAAAAAAATCATCATCATATCTTAAAAACTAATCTCCAGTGCTTCCCCTCCTAATTCCCCCTCGCTGCTCACCTCATATTCCAGCAGATATAGGGCAGATTTAGGAAGTTCCACTCAGCCTTTACGCTCCTAGGCCTTAAGTATTAAGACAGTATCTCCCAAATTTTAGTGACACAGAAATTTTAGTAACAATTTCACACTGAGAATCCAGTCAAAGAAATTTACTTCTAAACCAGCTCTGTCATGTTCTTCGCTGCCTCCTATAGTCTCTTTTCCATTTTCTTGGTTTAGAAACCCTTTGGTTGCTACCTTGTAAGAATAATACTGTACCTTGGTATTTTTCTCCCAAAACCTGAAAGCTCAGTGGAAGTGCAGCTGTTAATAAGGCACTTCTGTGCAGCCATGGGGCTCTTTTTTCTTACTGCAAATATCATCAGTTTTTTCCCATCGAATTATACCTCATTAAAAATTCGTACCCTGATGAGTACATTGTTGCTTTTAGCTTTTTAACAGTGGATTATATTGGATACTAATTTAGCATTATAAATAGAAAGAAACAAAAGGGTTTTATCACTAGGAATTAATTCTTAAAAGCTATCCTGTGCTTTTTCTGGTAAAGTGAGGCCTTTGAAGTCAGCGTTCCAAATCCCACAGCTTTTACTATAACAAAACGCTCCAAAATCAAAGGGAGTCTTGTTAAACAAGGACAGAAGACAGGCTAGAAACTGTGAAAGTTCTCAATATCCACTACAGAAAAGGAACAGCTTCCACACAGTAGCTTGTAATAGAAAACCCCCATAGCATATGTCTGAAGTATTGAGGAGCTTTGGAATTAGAACAAATTCTATTCACTTATATCTCCTACTTTCCTGTGAATAGTGAAATGGGTTTGAAACTCAGAACAGGCTATTCTGAGTAGCTATTATCTACAAAGTTTCTAAGTCAGAAAGCTAGAAAACTCAAAAGCCATTTTCTATTTTAAGTGAAATTATATAAAGTTTTCCCAATATTCATGAGGGGAAAAAATAAAAACAATTATATTTGTTACCAAAAAAAAAATTGATTAATAAACACCACTGGATTGCACGTGCCTCAAGGTGTAGAGAGGAATTTGTTTTATTTTAAAACAATTCAAAGGCACAAATGTCTGCTTAACATTTCTCCACAATATTGAGTGTGATGTACACTTCAGAAGTTCTGGGTATTAGTAGCAGTCAAATATAAAATATCACAGAGTTCAAGAAGTAAGATTGGTGGTACTTTTGAAAAATATGGTGAGATTTTAACAGCAACATTATGAATAGTCTTTCAGTCTCCTTTCAGACTCTGTAACCTTGTAGTGGAAGTTTTTTCCAATGGAAAATGCCTACTGAAATCACTCAGTTCTTCTACTCAAATTCTGGCTTGCATGAGCACAGACACTGCTGGATAAAGCACTGGTTGGGTGAACAAGCCCAAAGAGCAATGGTCAATGGAGTTAAATCCAACTGGTGGCCAGTCACAAGTGGTATTCCTCAAGGCTCAGTGTTGGGACCACTTCTGTTTAACATCTTTATTGTTGACCTTGATAAAGACAGAGTGTTATCATCAATAAGTTTGCAGATGACACCAAGTTAGGTGGCAGTTTTGATCTGCACCATGGAAGGAAGATTCTACAGAGGGACTTGAATAGATTGGATCAATGGGCCAACATTAATGGGATGAGCTTCAACAAGACCAGATGCCAGGTCCTGCACTTGGGTCACAACAACCCCAAGCAATGCTACAGGCTTGGGGAAGTGTGGCTGGAAAGCTGTCTGGCAGAAAGGGACCTGGGGGTTCTACTTAGCAAGCAGTTGAGTGTGAGCAAGCAGTGTGCCCAAGCAAGCCAATGGCATCAATGGCAGCAATGCTGTCTCCAGAAGGAGTAGGGAGGTGATTTTCCCTTGTACGCATATCTGGTGAGGCCACACATCGAGTATTGTATCCAGTTTGGAGATGATCAGGTGCTGGAGCGAGTGCAGAGGAGGGCAATGAAGCTGGTGAAGTGCCTGGAAGATAAATCTTACGAAGAGCAACTGAAGGAGCTGGGGCTGGTTAGTTTGGAAAAGAGGAGGGTGAGGGGATACCTCATTGCTCTCTAAAACTACCTGAGAGGACATTGTAGAGAGGTTGGTCCTGGTCTCTTCTCCCACGTAATAGAACAAGAGGGAATGGCCTCAAGCTGTACCTGGGTAGGTTTAGACTGGACATTAGGAAAAAAATTCACAGAAAGAGTGGTCAGGCATTGGAATAGGCTGCCCAGGGAGGTGGTTGAGTTGCCAACCTTGGATGTTTAACGGTCGTTTGGATGTGGTGCTTGGGGATATGGTTTAGGGGTGAACCTTGTAGGTAGGTTATCAGTTGGACTTGGTGATCCTGAGGATCTTTTTGAACCTGAATGTTTCTATGATTCTGTGATTCAGAAACAAAATCTCAGAGAAAGCCCAAGACTCATGGTAAATCCTGCATCTATTGACATGTCTCTTTCACTGTGAATACAGAATGACTACAAATAAAAGCGTTGGAAAAAATTAATAAAAGCAACTTCAAGAACGTAAAGAATTAAAGAAAGAGAGAAGACTCACATTTAAAATGAATCTGCAATGCAAGTAAGGATATTGCCTTTTCAAGGAAGATATTTTAGGACTAAACTCAGAAAGAACTAAACAAAACTTTCCTGTATTAACTTTTCTTGAAGTACACTTCAGCCCTGAATTTTCCAACTCTTTAACAGCATGAAGACTCTTATACCGCCTGTGATCTCAAAGAGAGAATAAGACTCTAACTAAAGTTACCTGCAGGACTAGGACCAGAGTCTGTTTTAAAAGAATGAGATGAATACCCATGCTTTAGCTTTACAATATACAAACTGTCCTACAAAGAAAAGGACCAGATATGCCAGTAAATCTTGCTTGCTCAGTGTGGCAAAGCAAACGCAGTTATTGTGATTTTTAAAACCAGGTAGAGACAACCTTTTGGCCTGCATGTTAACTGTGATTAAGAATCTACATAACCTATTCCTCAAGCAGAAGAGGAACTCCCCATCAGTAACAGAAGACAGGCTGCACCTCATTGTCAGATCTTTTCAAGGACAATGCCCACATAACTTTTCAAATGGATCAAAACAATACATTCTTCCTTAGCCACATTCTTAGAAATAGCACTACATTATTTCTGGCACTATTCAACTAGGTCAGTATTCTGTGTTAATCATAATGTTTTGAAGTCAGACACTTTTAATTCTAATCTTAATTCTTCACTCTAGACTCCTGTGCCTCCTTTGCCCCTTTTATTGCAGGGCAATGGGGAATGGGAGGTTAAAGTCAGTCTGTAAGAGCTCCTCTCTGCTGTTCCTTCAACCTCACACTTTTCCTTGCTCCCAAAAACATCCATACCTGGAGACACTTTTTAATTATTTTTTTTAAAACCAAACTGATTTTGAAAGCTGCAGCTCTGTGAGAAAGCATTTCCAGTTAATCCCACAAAACCTGTAACATAGCGAGACGTGGCAGATACAAGCAACTCAGACTAGAATCTAAGCAAGGACCACCCAGGCCACTGAGAAACAGAAGCAACAAAAAAAAACCCCAAACCTGAATGTCATGTCACTGTGTTGGAATTATGAAAGTAACATACATATATGATATACAATATATATGCATTAAGTATATATAATATTTTAAACACATGTAGAGTAATTTCATAATTAAGAAAAAAAGAGATTAGTTCCATTCTGCACTTATTTTGGTAATACTTTCTATGCTGCCTTCTTTAAGTTATGTAAAATCCAATGTGAATATCTTCATTCATGATATTCTCCATTTGCCAGAAATCAGTTTGGTGGGGTTTTTTTTATTTGTTTGTTTGGGGTTTTTGTTTGTTTGTTGTTTTTTTTTTCCCTAGAGGGAAGTTCTTCACACAGCCAGTTTAGCTCTTAAGAGTATTGATTTGGCCCCATCCCTGGAGGTGTTTAAGACCAGGCTGGATGAGGCTCTGGCCAGCTTGATCTAGTGTAGGGTGTCCCTGCCCATGGCAGGGGTTGGAACTAGATGATCCTTGTGGTCCCTTCCAATCCTGACTGATACTATGATACTATGATTTTGACGCATAACTTCAAATCTCTGGTTTTTAATCACTCTTCCGAAAATAAATGCATGTTGCTATTCTTACTCAATAGATTGTATTACACTGAAAATTATGAAGCTCTGTTAACTCACGTTTTATGTTTACAACTAATAAATAGGGCTAACCAGACCTTTAGTAAAATAATCTTAGTATTTCCCATTTCAATCACACTCAAACAGAAAGAAATCAAGGTGAAAAAAAAGTAGGTAAATTTTTGAGAAATTCTGTTCTGTGCTTGACAAAAAACCCCAACCTTCTGATTTTACAAAGTTATTAGAGTAGTAAAACTTCATAACAGAATTAAGATTTTGAATGCATGTGAGTATGTACTTCCCCCCACCTATTTTTCTGGGATGATTAAACAACATCTCAGCAACCTCATAGCAATGGCTCAGGCAAGAAAACTCAACTGTTCAAACTGTTCTTCTGCACCAAGAAAATATGCCCTTGGCAAGAATATCATCCATTCCATAGAAGATAAAATGCTATTGCATTTATCCATTAAAGGTTAAGTTGGACAGGGCTCTGAGCAACCTGATCTAGTTAAAGATGTCCCTGCTTATTGGAGGGAGGTTGGACTAGATGGTCTTTAATGTTCCCTTCCAACTCAAACCATTTTATGATTCGAATGACAGTAACAGCCTTACACCCATAACAGCAATATTAAAGTACATGAGAAAAACCACACATGGAATAAAAGGGGTACCCCAAAATTAGATGGTTCCATGCTCCATTTAAGAGCACTGGTTGCTCCCCCTTACAGTTGGAACTAACTGTGAGAGCAGGAGAACACCTCAAGCACAGCTGCATTAACAGAATATAAAAGCACCTAAACTAAAAGTTACGTCAAATAAAAGCTACCATATCAGCAAGCAAAAATAGGAAGAGGAAGACATAAGGCTTTAGTCACTATTAATTTTCATCATCTTCTCTTATTCCACTGTCCAAACTCACTGCCAACAAACTGCTGCACTGGATTAATATCATTTAATGATTATTTTTTTACTCATCAATTTAATTCCTTCCTTCCAAACATATTCATGAACTCCTCTACAGTAAAATTAACTCACTAAATTAGCACATACTAACCAACCAGCCCAGTAATGCACCAAATGCCTCCTAATGCTCACATGAGCAACTCCCAGTGTACAGTAGTCATAGCACTGACAAATACAAACTTGTCTCACTAAATGGATAGAGTAATGTATGTTCAATAGATGTTTTTAATCTTTTAAATTACATCCAAAATCATGCTTGATGTTATGCTGTCTGAAAGTTATTGCTTTATTTTTGTATTATAGATGCAGCTTGTCATGTCTTACTGTCAAAAGAACGTTAGCTTTCCAAGTGTGATAAGCCAAGCGGCAATCTCAATCACTTGGCTGTTCTTGTTTTAATGAAGAGGGATTGCTTTCTCAATAATCCTGCTGGTATAATGCAGACATGATGCAAGACAGAGCAGGGATAGCAATTCTGACTTGGTAAGAATCTGAACGTACTTAAAATGCATGCTTTCAAATCCCTCCCACTGTCCTCACCACACAAACATCAAAATCTTGTCCATTTAGGTGTAGGTTCTCAACAAATGCTAATCAATTCCAAACTGAAAGATGCACTCATACAAATTAAAACATCAAAACAAGCCAAAAAAGTCAATGGGTTGTCTACTTTCTGTGCACAATAGGCAGGTGTCTTGAGTTGCACAGGGAGTACAAAGGGAATTTCATTTGTATCTGTGCTGGGTTACACTCACCCTGTGGGGGGAGGGTTGTGAGAGCCCTGCTTCCCCCAGGGGACAAAAGAAACCTGATCCAGGTGGATTTGGCTTCCCTCTCCCAGAAGGAGGGGTCCCCTGGCTCTGAATTGGTCTGTTCCTCTCCCCCTTCCTGTCCAGCAAGACTACTGGGTGGGGGGAGGGGGAGGGGGCATGGCAGCCATCTTTTCTCTTTGTTCCTGCCTTGCCTGTTGGAAAGGACCCCTGGCCTCCTGGTTCTGCCACATGGTGGGGCCTGATCTTCTCCCTACCGCACGCATGCTTCTCTAAAGGGCTGCAATCCACATACATCGAGGAAGATACAAGGCCATCCAAATTTGGTTTTGTATATTCTCCTATTCATCCTTATTCCTTACCCTTGCAAAAGCTCCCTGTTATTGCTATATACATATTTTGTTAAAATATTTACTTCTCCTACTTCCAAACTGACTCCGGATTATTTTTTGGTAGATTAAACTCCAGTTAAGGCTTAAACCACCACAGTATCTTAGCTCAAGTCAACACAATTTTAATTTAAATTCCCAAGTTAAATGGGTGCTCCTCAACCTGAAACACCACAAGTGGAAGTAGGATTACATGGATAGAGCACTAGCTAATACTGTTGTCACCCACACAGAGTAAATATGCCATCTGTCTGAAAGGGCAGAGTGTCTCAGCCATGTGCTTATGGGCCCCAATGAGTAGACAAGGCAAGCACCTTTTGGTGTTTTCTGAGAAAAAATATGTATTGTTGTTACAGATAATCCTCAACTGGAGCAAGGCAGGAGAGTTCAGTGTAAATGCCTACACAGGGTCAGTGAAAGCACTGAACTGCTGAAGAGTTAGATAAAGAGATATAGGCATCTGACTTTTAGGGACATTTCATGGCAGTACAATACCCAAGAGAGATGTCCCAGTGATGTGGTAGCAGATAACTGAACAGAGGGAGAGGAAAGCATTCTGTTTGCTTCTCTGCTCGCATATATTACCACAAGGGCAGAGAACTTAACAAAGAAAATGTGAGGTATGGTGGTGATTTGATCATCAGGTATCATGCAAAGAAAGCTGAGATAAGTTTAGTGACATCCATAGCTCACGCCACATCATCTTCAAAGCTACTTATGGAAAAAAACAAGGACATAAATGTAAAGAGAAAAATGGAAAACCTTTCTCCCATGGCCAGCAAGGATGAGAAGCAATTGGGATATGTAGATGAGCATCCTCTCCACTGTAACAGGTAGTCTCCCCAAATGCATATTCTGAGAGATGTTCGGAGATTGATCAGTAACTGCAATAGCAATGACAGGCTTCAGCTACTGCCAGGAAGCCTGGCTATGCATTATACTGAAGCCTGGCAGTAAGACTGAAGTTTCAATAACAAATTGAAGTTTTTATGAAACAACTCAACATGAAGCCAAACAGTAAATAAGCAACTCCTGACTTTGTCCCAAATAGTGTGCAGCAATAGCACTGTAATAGAAGCAATATACACCACGGGAGTAACTGAATACCCAAATCCACTACAATATGTTCTGCTTCATAATATGGGACTTCAGTACGAAGAAGTTTGATAAAAAGCAGTTATCTGTGGCAGTTGAGAGTTAAAGTATTGCAGATATCACTTAAGGATACCTAGCTGCAGACACAGCACAAAAATACACAGTTATTTAAGAAAAAAGGCAAAAGCAAAATTGGCAGAGATTAACAGCAGGGCAAAGTAGTTAATTAAAAAAAACCAGTTCCAAAATGAAGAAAACAATAGATTAAAACTCTGTCAAGTTGAATCTAAACACCTAACAATGAAGACCAAGAGCTTGAATAACAATTCACAAAAGATGGGTTGGATGCGATGATCTTGAAGATCTCTTCCAACCTGGTTTATTGTATTGTATTGTACTGTACTAGTAAAACCCTCTTCAAACACACTAAAAGCTTCAGAAGCTTGACAGTCACAGACTCAATAAATGCTCAAAGAAGTGATTAAGATAAAGTCACATCAGTGAAAATATCTTTTCTGCCCCATTGAGGTGCCATCCATGGAGACATTCAAGAGCGGACTTGATGTGGCCCTGGGCAGCCTGATCTAGCTGGAGGTATCACAGAATCATAGAATTGTCAGGGTTGGAATGGACCTCAAGGACCATAGAATCACAGAATGGTCTGGGCCAGAAGGGACCTCCAAAGGTCATCTAGTCCAACCTCCCTGCAGTCATCAGGGAGACCCCCAACTAGACCAGGTTGCCCAGGGCTTTGTTGAGGCTCACCTTGAATATTTCCAGGGAAGGGGCCTCAACCCCTGGGCAACCTGTTCCAGTGTTCCACCACCCTCATAGTAAGCAACTTATTCCTAACACATAATCTAAATCTGTTCTCCAACTTGAAGCCATTGCTCCTCACTGCGTCACTGCAGGCCTTTGTAAACAGTCTCTCTCCATCCTTCTTGCAGGACCCCTTCAGTTACTGGAAGGCTGCTATTAGGTCCCCCTGGAGCCTCCTCTTCTCCAGGCTGAAGAACCCCAGTTCCCTCAGCCTGTCCTTGTAGCAGAGGTGCTTCAACCTCCTGATCATTCTCGTGGCCCCCCCTGGACCTGAGACAGCCTCCCACATCACTCACCAGTCCTTCTCTGTCCTCAAACAACAGGTCTGACAGGGAGCCTTCTCTAGTTGGCTCCCTTACCAACTGTGTCAGGAAGTGTGCCACACACTTCAGGAACCTCCTGGACTGTCTTCTCTCTACTGTATTGAATTTCCAGTAGACATCTTTAATCTGCAGTCCCCCATATAAAAAAAGGCCTAGCAATTGTGAGACTTCTCCCAGCTGCTTATATAGAATATTTAATCTGCCACTTCATCCTGGAAAGGTGGTATATATAACAGACTCCCACCATGGTGTCTGCCTTGCTGGCCTTTCCCTTGAGTCTTGCTGGTAAACACTCAACCTTATCATCACCATCATTAAACTTTAGGCAACCAAAACACTCCCTTAATGCAGAGGTCTCCACCTCTCCTTCCTTGTCTGTCCCTTCTGAAGAGTTTATAGCCATCCATTGCAGCATTCCAGTTGCGCAAGTCATCCCACCAACCTTTTATGATGGCAACTACACCATAGTTTTCCTACTGCACAATGGTTTCCAGCTTTTCCTGTTTGTTCCCCACATCACATGCATTGATGTAGATACACTTCAGGTGGGCTATTGATCCTGCAAGTTTTTTATTTGTGGAGGAACATCCCTAATTTCTACATGACCATTCTCAGGCACTTTTAGCACATCAATAATGACACTTGCATCTTTGTTGCGGCATGGATCTCCATCTCTTGCCTCCACTGAGACAGCAGACCAAAGGACTTTGCTAGCACACTGCTCTTCAAATGGTGGCGTGCCATCTTTACAACAGGTGTACCCTGCCACCAGCATCGTGGTGCCATGTTAACCAACCCATGATCCAAAAACCCCAAATTTCTGCTGGTGACACTCTCTCCTCCTCACTCCCTGCAACTGGAGGAATAGAGGAGAACAGTATCTGTGCTCCTGATCCCTTAACCAGTCCCCTCAAGGCCCTGAAATCTCTCTTGATTGCCCTCAGACTTTTTCTTGCAACATCATTGTTGCCTACCTAAAAAGTCAACAATGGATAGTAATCTGAGGGCTGTAGCAGGGAAGGAAGCTTTCTTTTCACATCTTTAACTTGGGCCCCAGAGAGGCAGCAGACACACCCAAGAAGTGGGTCTGGTCTGAATATTAGGCCTTCTGTTCCCTTCAGAAGGACATCTCCTATGATACTGGCCTGTCTTTTCTTAATCACATTCTCAGGTAAGTCAGCTCCTGATTAAATCTGTCCTGCTTTCATCACACGATTCTATTTTGTACTACAAAACCCAATCAAACACAGATAGTTGTTTCAATTTCTATGAAATTTTCTTCCACTGATGATGTGGTTCTGTTCCTGTGATTACCCCACCTTGCAAATCCCCTGGGACAGCTGAAAAGTCAGGATAAAAACTTATCCAAGACACTATCTCAGGAAATTCCTACATTTCAAACAGCTGAGGACATTTTCTGAGTAAATATCATTGCATGTTTAGGCTTTTCCTAAACACCTGCTGTGGGTTAAAGACAAGATGGCACACTAGGTATTACTTAACCCACTATAGGTATCAATATAACCTTCTAATTATAACTCCAAATAGAGTTACATCATCCATTATCAACCTTAGCTTAATTTACTTCCAACAAGCAATGAACTTCATCAAAATGATATATTTGATGCTGTTTAAGAAGAATTTCAGTAAATATGGAAGAAGCTGAATATCATTTACAAGTAACATCACTAAAATTATTCTTCACAGCAAGGGAAAGAATATTGAAATGCTTATCAAATATGGACCAAGTATTTTATGTTTTTTAATTAGGAGAAAAAAAATCAAGACTCTAAGTCCTGTCTTAAGTGTTGACTACACCCAAAATCATCTAGATTACACTCAAGATGATCTAGAAATTTTTCTGCATCCTCTCTGATAAATGAAAGTTCTGCTTTCTTGTTGCCTGGTTACACTCTGTCAATGTCAGCCTCCATGCAATAAACACATTCTCGCTATCTGTACTGCTCTTTTTTAGTCTGCCACTCCTTCTAGGACAAGTGAGGGAAATGTAATATGCATCCATTGCCAACATTTAGATCTGGTTGGAGCAGGCTGACTCTTGCAACAAAGGGAGAGAAAAAGATTGAAGCATAGATTTCCTGGTTGCTGCTCCACAAGAACAGTAAAAAAAGATAGAAATGAAAGAAGACTTAACCATGGGTTTCAGGGGCCAGAGACTCCTGAAGCCTGCTCTTATTGGCAAAACCTGAGGTAACAGTGGCACTGAGTACCCTGCCTTTTCCATGTTATTTGTTATTAGTTCTGCTGGCTTTCCTAAGCCTATTCCTGCAAGATTAGACAGCTACTCAACACTCCTCCTGGGTCACTTGCTCCTTCATTCAACTTCTATACAGCATTCATTTATACATCTTCTGAGTTCTGATAGGAGCTCCTTGCTCAGCCATGCACTTCCATGCACATCCATTTCTATCTGCCATATGTATTTCTGGCCAATCTGTAGTAGAAATCCAGACATATTACTTGGAAAAAAAAACCAAACAAACACCACCACAAATCGAAACAAAACAAACAACCCCAAAACCCAAAGCACCACTATTTCAAATCAGTAGCAAAGGCTTCAGGTTTTGGTATTTTCTTTCTGGTGCTTGAGTAGCTTGGAATTGCATTAACTGCATTGAAGGTAGCCACCTGCTTCCGCTTACATGGCATCAACCCAGAAATTACATCACTGTTGTTTCTGTTTAAGCCTTTGCTGCGCTTTGTCCTTGTTCTATACTATAAATAGGTGCACTGCAGCATGGAACTACCTACAGACGTGCCAGACAAAAGCACTATTCTGCTTGCAGCAGAGACTTTGTGTGACACAGATGGACAAAGTTAGAGCTTTGAATTTCTCACAAGGACTAACAAAAAGCACCAATCCCCCCAAAAAGAAATATTTGGGTCTGAGATACATTTTGAAGATCAAAACATCATCAAATTGTGATGTTAGCAGATCCGAGCAGAGGAGCTCAAACCATCAGTGTATCATGAAAGACTGAAGTTTGTGAAAAAGATCAGTACACTTCCATGTCTTCATGTTAGTCTTTCTTATATGGTAAATTATTTCAATGAACAGTGGAAAGAAGAGAAGGCAGTGCTTTGTGGCAAGCTCCTAAAAGGCTATCTAGCTGTTAAATAAAAAGTTTAACATTTGAGTATTATCACCAACATTCCTCAAATCTTCATCATCCACACTGTCAGGGTGTAATAGTTTTCAAACAGGAGAGCAGAGAATTTCTCAGTATCACAGTATCACCAAGGTTGGAAGAGACCTCAAAGATCATCGGGTCCAACCTGTCACCACAGACCCCATGACTAGACCATGGCACCAAGTGCTACGTCCAGTCCCCTCTTGAACACCTCCAGGGACGGTGACTCCACCACCTCCCTCGGCAGCCCATTCCAATGGTGAACGACTCTCTCAGTGAAGAACTTTCTCCTCACCTCGAGCCTAAACTTCCCCTGGTGCAGCTTGAGACTGTGTCCTCATGTTCTGGTGCTGGTTGCTAGAGAGAAGAGACCAACCCCTTCCTGGCTACAACCACCTTTCAGGTAGTTGTAGAGAGCAATGAGGTCTCCCCTGAGCCTTCTCTTCTCCAGGCTAAATAACCCCAGCTCCCTCAGCCTCTCCTCATAGGGCTTGTGCTCAAGGCCTCTCCCCAGCCTTGTTGCCCCTCTCTGGACACGTTCAAGTGTCTCAATGTCCTTCCTAATTTGTCTTCAGGTTTTAACAAACATTTAGGGAGCCATAAATTCCCCAATTACTGAACATCAAAATGTATAAGAAACATAATATTTTGTGATTCAAACCTTCAGAATTTAAGCTTAGAATCAAGATGTCTGAACACTGTATCATAAAGACCTGAACACTGTATAATAAGATGTGCAGCTGATAGTGCAACTTGATGTACTCACATGCCATCATTACACAAAATAAATGGTCTAGAACCTGAGCAGAAGGATGTCATATGCAACCTGACTACAGCTGTGCTGCACTCATGGAAAGTTAAGCAAATGAGGACATATAACAAACAGTATAATACGAACATATGGATATCTATGGAAAGTTTTCTGTTATTAGTATTCACAACAAAACTCTCATTATACTCATTTCACAATTCTTGTTAAGAACTGGATTTAGCATTCTGACCAAGACGTCTCCTCATGCTGTCAAAACTGGAAAGATCTTACTATAATGTAAGAAGTGAAATATTTGGCTCAGGTATACAGAGGCATCATATACTCTTAAAGCAATGAAAGAGGAATTATCTTTACCATTAGAAAAATATTGAATAGAAATAATTAGTCTTGAACCATACAAAAAAGAATGGTGCAAGGAGATAAATTATTGTCTCTATTGATTTTTTTTTTTTGGCTGCTAAGTTTACATGTCAATCTGTGCTGAGAAGCCTTGCAGGATTACTTTTACAATTTATAAAATCCTAGAACCATTTGATGCCCCTTTGTTGAAAAAAAAAAAACGGGTTTTAAATGTCAAGTTTGTGTTTTGTTTTGAAGTTATTAGATTTACTGAAGTAGCAAATTAGAATGAGAATAGAGGCATATATATTGCACATCAGTTTTGTACTTCCAATTCAGCCCTCCCTACAAGCAGAAAGTAGGCAAGGTTCATAAATTTAATGTAGTCTCTGGTATTTACTGTTCCATCTTCTGCTAGGGGTCCCTGGCACTTATCCATACTACAGTTTCACAATGAATTTACAGGAGATGCAGGCATAAAAGGAGTTTACAGTAAGACACATTTTTCTACAGTGTATGGGCTTCTGACATTTGTTACCTTGTCAGTACAAACATTAGTTAACTCTCCTCTCCATTCTCATAATGCTTACACTTTTCTCTACACATATACTAAGGACACAACTCATATTAAATCAAGCCAATAAGAATTTTTCAATGTGCAGATTGGAAACTTCTGTAAACAGACCAAAATAACTAAGCCAGTAAAAAGCTATACTCCTGCTCATATTTGATGTAGTTCTCTCATAGTAGTTTCTGGCCAACTATTTTTTAATGCAATCTGTCTGCTCTCCTTAACATTTTTCAGCACTTTCCTCCCTTGTGTGTAAAACATGCTTGCTGCTCGGCTCTGGTACGTGTTATGAGATCTGTTCAGAACAACATGACTTTCTGTCTCTTCAAGAAATATGCCCTTTCACAAAGTCTTCTCTACAACCAGTACAGTATGTAATAGAAAAGCTTTTCCTCGGTATTACACTTTCCATCATCTATGTAAGAGGTCAGCTTCTGAGATCTCTGTTTCTCTCCTAAGCCTAGAACAAGTGCCATTTGTGCTTGCCTCAAGTCATGACCATGGTCTCAGATTTTAAATGGTAGTAACAGAGCTGGATGAGTAACTCAGTTCATAACACAAGAACAAATCACCCTGATATTTGTTAGAAAGACCACATAGCTAGACACACTCACTGCACAAAACTCTTGCATTGATGACAACTTCTTGATGAAGGTGGTAGAGAAGCCAAGGAGGAAAGATGCACTGCTCGACCTTGTATTAATAAACAAAGAAGGTCTAGTTGAGGATGTGAAGGTTGGAAGCAGCCTTGGTGACAGCAACCATGACATGATAGAGTTTAATATTGTTAGGAAAAGAAGCAAGGCAATAAGTAGGATTGCAGCTCTGGACTTCAGGAGGGATAACTTGGTCCTCATTATATAACTGCTTGAAGGAAGCCCATGGACCAAAATTCTGAAAGGCAGGAGGGGGCAAGTGATCACAGAAAATGGGAGAAGTGTCTGGATCATGAAAATTGGGAAGAAAGCAAATGTTACTCCAGTCTTCAAACAGGGTAAGAAGGAAACCCAGGAAACTAGAGACCAGTCAGCTTTACCTCCATCCCGGGAAATGTGATGGAGCAGCTCATTCTGTAGGTCACCTCTAAGCACATGGAACAAAAGAAGGTTATCAGAAGTAGCCAGCATGGATTTACCAAGACAAAATATTTGACTAATCTGATAGCCTTCTACAATGGTGTGGCTGAATGGGCAGATTCAGGGAGAGCAGTGGATATTGTCTACCTTTATTTAGCAAGGCTTTTGACACTGTCTCACATACCATCCTTGTAGGCAAGCTCAGAAAGTGTGGGTTAGAAGAGTGGATGATGAGATGAATCATGAACTGGCTAAACATCAGAGCTCAGAGGGTCATGATCAATTGTGTAGTCTGGTTGGAGACCTGTAACTGGTGGTGCTCCCTAGAGGTCAGTATTGGGTTTGGTTTCATTCAACATCTTCATCAATATGTGGATGAGGAGATAGAGTGTACCTTCAGCAAGTTTGCCAATGATACAAAACCAGGAGGATTGGCTGACACACCTGAAGGCTGAGTGGCCATTCAGTGAGACAGGCTGGAGAGTTGGGTGGTGAGGAACCTAACGAAGTTCAAAAAGGGCAAGTAGAGAGTCCTGTACCTGGGGAGGAATAACACCATGTACCAGTACAGATTAGGGATTGACCTGCTGGAAAGTAGCTCCATGGAGAAGGACACGGAGTCCTGGTAGACAGTAAGTTATCTATGGGACAGCAGTGTGCCCTTGTGGCCATGAAGACCAGTGGCACCTGGGGCTCACTAAGAAGAATGTGGCCAGAAAGTCAAGAGAGATTCTCCTCTCCCTCTGCTCTGTCCTGGCGAGACCACGTGTAGAGTATAGTGTCCATTTCAAGGGTCCCCAGTTCAAGAAGGCTATACTAAAGAGTGTCCCATAGAGGGCTAAAAGGATGCTTAAGGGACAGGGACACCTGTTTTAGGAGGAAAGGCTGAGAGACCTGGGGCTGTTTAGTCTGGAAAAGAGAAGACCAAGAGGAGATCTTATTAATACTTATAAATACCTGAATGGTGGGTGTCAAGAAAAAGGTGCTAGCCTCTTTTCAGTGGTGTCCTGTAATAGGACAAAGGGCAATGAATACAAACTGGAACACAAGAAGTTCCACGTCAACATGAGGTAAAGTAACTTCTTTATTGTAAGGGTGACAGGAGCAATGGACCAGGCTGTCCAGAGAGGTTCTGGAGTTCCCTTCTCTGGAAACTTTGGAAGACCTTTGTGTATGTGTTCCTATGTGACCTGTCCTAGATAATCCTACTTTGGCAAGGTGGTTGGACTCGATGTCCAGAGGTCCCTTCCAACTTCTACCATTCTAGGATTATATATGGAAGCCAAGAATCATTCTGGAGATAATGTCAAGAAGAGAGATTGGAGCATTAAACATGGGGGGGGGGGGGGGGGAAGAACAAAAAAGAAGAAGAAGAAAAAAAAGTAAAGATCAGTAACATCGGTAAGTATTATTATTAAGTATTGCTTAGCCTGGAGAAGAGGAGACTGAGGGGTGACCTTATTGCTCTCTACAACTACCTGAAGGGAGGTTGTAGCCAGGCAGAGGTTGGCCTCTTCTCCCAGGCAACCAGCACCAGAACAAGAGGACACAGTCTCAGGCTGCACCAGGGCAGGTTTAGGCTGGATGTTAGGAGGAAGTTCTACACGGAGAGAGTGATTGCCCATTGGAATCGGCTACCCGTGGAGGTGGTGGAGTCACCTTCATTGGAGGTGTTCAGGAGAAGACTTGATGGGGTGCTTGGCTGTATGGTCTAGTTGTTGGGTGGGTTGGATTGTTTGATGGGTTGGACGCGATGATCTTGAAGGTCTCTTCCAACCTGGTGTGTATTGTATTGTATTGTATTGTACTGCATTGTATTGTATTGTATTGTATTTTAACCTTGTGGAGTCAGAAAACCAAAAGGCCTATACTAGCAAGAGGAGTAAGCATTCCAGAAATGGCATTAGATGTCTCATACCTTCTACTTGGAAAAAAGTAATATGCAATATGAACAGAATTTGTACAGACAGTAAATGTTTATGTTTGCCACTGATTTATGTATGGAGGATGTTCCCATATATATAGTGTTGTATGCCTTCTTTTCTGAAAAGTGATATCTATATATGGAGACACCCAAAACACTTCTGTTTATACAAAGTATTGATCCCCAAGTACTGCAAAATAATGCTAAAAGCCTCTTGAAAGAAGAAGAGGTGCTGCAAATTTCTTCTAGTAATTAGGTAGGTACTAAAGCATGTCAAGACATAACTAGCTGTGCCTGTTAAATGCAATAACCTACGCCCAGCATTAATCTGTTCAAGAATCAATTGCTTGTGTGCATTCGGATCCTCACCTGTTCTCCACAACTAGGTTGTTTTCATTTTCACACCAGACAGTCCTGCAGAGCTGACACCACCATGAAAGAGCAACCTCAGCTCTGCTGTCCACCAACAGGATTATTCATCAGATTTCCAATGTCAGCTCATTTTCCAAGTTATTTGCAGGATCCTCTGATTATTGCCAAGTATGCCATTCAAAGTGATGGAAAGTTGGCATGAGCAATAAGATATTGGAAGAGAAGAATATATCCTATATGGAGTCTGTAAGAGTGGCATTTTTGTCCGCTTTTCAAGAACTTTGCAGAGTGGTTGCACTGGGAGACAAATAGGTACCTGTTGCCCCTGTCCAAATCATTTATTCAAGCAGTAGCTTATTTTAGCAGGTCAATTGTCCTAGAAGCAATGACAGCAACAGCAGCAGAATTTATGTGAGAAATCAAACATTCCCCCAGTGAGAGGTTTATTTTCTACTGCCCTGGAGAATCAAATACGGTTCACATCAGGCATATCACAAAGGTCTCTGCTAATCAAGCAGATGACAAAGAGATACCAAAAAGTCAATACAGTTCTCTGAAACTTTATGTAGGGACCTGCAACAGTCCATTTACTCTCAAAACAAGAAAAAGTAGATTCAGATACTCCATGTGACTTATACCAAACATGGTATAACTGCTCTGAAGCCTCCTCTTATGAAAATGAAACAGGAGACAAACCAAATTCCAGTAGGAAAAGGGGCTCAACTAGTATTCCCATGTCTATCGTAGCTGCATTAACATCAAACTCAGTAATTACAGTATTTATAAACTTCCACACAGTAATTATACTGCCTGTTCAAGGCATTTAAAAGGGATGTCTATACCACAGATAGTGAGATAAAGGATATCTCAACATGCTTCAATTAACACAAACATCTGCTACTCCAGTCCCATGATGCTAGGAAGTGTAGTGCACAGTCTGTATCAAATTTCATGCTTCTCTAGCTAATACTGCCATCAATCCACATGCTAACCAGACTAATGCAACTCTGGTATGCCACATATGTTCACATCCACTACAGTGCTTCTAGCAAGGTCTGTACTGTTGGGGTAGCAGAGCAGTATTACTCAAATCAACCCACCTGTTCATCTACCAGTTACCCAAAATAGACATAAACTAAATGAGACACCTGAAGAATTACAAAACTTCAGCTGTATCTCATCAATGTCAGCATACCAAACACTAGCCAGCACAGCACTAACAGCACACCAGCCTGTGGCAGCAGAAGCACACCACAGGCACATCTGCAAAGTCCTGCAGACCTTCCCTTCCCTAAAGTCATAATCTTATACCACAAAAATACACTAAATCTCACTAGGACATTTCCAACAATAGTAACAAAGATGCCTGTGGAAAGTGTCGATATGACTCCAAAGCATAAAAATTAAAATTCCACTCATCACCACCATTTCCAAAATATTTTGAAAGTTTCACTATAATGTCACTAGAAAAACTTCTTGGAGCTTGAATTAAATATCTTCAAACTAAGGGAGGAAAAAAAAAAAAAGAAAAGAAAGAGTCTTCTGAATCCTACAGCTGTAGAAGAGAACTCCAAATCCATGCTGTGAATCAGATGACAAACACATGAATCAGTCTCTTACACTCAAAGGCAGTATGCTAGCTGTTAAAACTATTACCTCTACTGCACTTTTCAGCTTTCACATGACACTTCAAGATGTTCAGCTTCACACAGGCAATCAAAATTTCTATCAGGGATACAACAAACTATCTCTCAATAGTACAGAAAAGTAGTTAAACTCCTTCAGTATTCTAATCCATGAAATATTTTCATAGGCAATCTATCACAGAATCCTTGCTTGAGGGCTGTGACTCCAAAGTAGGTTCCAATTTGGACGAGTTTAACACTTCTAAAAATGAAGTCTGACACATCTGCTATACCCTGCTCTGCACAAGAACAGCAGGTAACCTTATCAGATGTACTAAGTCCATTATACATCAGAAAATTCACAGTGGTTTTCCTACAGAAGGAGCAATTTGGGAATCACTTGATTCAGATGCTCTTTGTTTTGATTTTTCCTTTCCTACCTTTGGTATTAAAGGTATTTTTACTCAAGTGCTCCATGTCACTGTCTGCAACAGTCTTGCATCATTTGAGAGGCCAGCTACAGGTAACAGAATGTTGGGCTGTGTGACCCTAGATGTAAGGTACAACATGCTGACCTGCCTGCAGATCTAGGAGTTGTAAATAACTTCAGAGTCCATGAATTTTGCTCAGCTTTTGGGAGAGTATGTTTTAGGCAGGAAAACTGCATGACTACAGGCAGGATCTGCATGGCCATTTGCAGATCTTGTAAAGATGTGAATCTGGAGAGTCTCAACCACATACTCTGTAAGAATTGCGGCTGAAAATTATGCATATCGGCTTAGTAAACACAGCACTAGCCTATCTCCTTCAGTCTGCTCATTGTAGGCTTACATTGCCTTCAACCTGCTCCAGCACTCTGTGATTATTCTCTGCATGGTGATTGGGTGGGATTTGTCTCACATTTTTTCACTTTGGCTGGCTTTCAGAGACCCTAATTTTGTGACCATTTTGTGGCCACTTTCAAAGGGCTGCTTTTCATGCAAAGTATTCAACTAGAACATATGTTCTTCTTGAAGACTGATTTTAATCCACTTTTCTCCTCAGATTTTATTCTCCAGAACTTCATCTTCTGTGTTAAGTTCTTTCATCTATTTGACTGATTTACTACATAAACCAGATTCAATCTGTGCATGCTTCTGGAAAAAGTTACCTCCAGCTTTCTGGTACTTTTCATTCAGCTGGCTATTGACAACCGGAGTTCTAGTTGTAGTCCTTGCTAGTTCTCCCAGCAAGGACTTCAAGATGCTTTCTGTCATGTTCTGCACTGTATATATACCTGCTGTTCTGGAAAAGTCCAGTGGGAATTACTCCCTCTTCACATATAAAAATAAATGACACATTGTTACTTACTTTTTGCAGTTAATGATAAACTTTTATTTCTGTGATGTCCCTAACTCCATCTGCAAGGTACATTTCCCCTAGCATGATTGTGTTCTCAGGCTTAAAGTTGCATTTTGTTTCCCAATAGACAAGGGTCATTAGCAGAGAGACTTCTCAAAGCACTGAGCTGTCCATGAGTTTCAACTCTAAAATGCATTTACAGTGCCTGAGTCTGATTGGATTCAAAGTGATGAAGTATTTTCCTCTGTTCCACCCTGTCTAGTTAATCTTAGCTGCAGTGAGACTGTACCTTCACCACATTCACCATTATTTGATCACAGCTGTCAATGAAGTTTTGACAAATTCAGCACAAATATTTGTTCAATTTTTGCCCAAGTAATTAATAATTCCTTACTCCCTTGTGTTAATATGCACCTAGATCAAAATGCAACTGCACAATAACTTCATATGTTTTATATATAATTTTATAGAAATAAGAATGACTTCATCTTTTTTCCCCCTTCCAATTAAAAATTAAAGCAGTTCTTTCTTTTGTGTGTCATAGCTGGGTGTGGACCAGAAAATCAATGAAGTTACAAATTTTAGTGAAATAATATTCTTGGTTTACACAGTGAGCCTATTTTTGTATATTATTTGGACATGACAGTTCATGTATCAATTCTCCAGTTCCAACTTTCTCAGCCTCCTCTGCTGGATAGCTGGGATATAAGAGTATACAATCTGGATATAACTTAAAGAGAAATATGACAGCAGTTGGTTCCTATCCCATTAATTTCTTTTAATATAATGTTCTTGTTGCTCTTCTCATCTCTCACTAGATTCAACTACTTCTGTGCCTTGGATTTTTTCACCCCAACCACATCTGCTTGGACAGTGTGTCTGTATTCCTCCCAGGTCACTTGTTTTTACTTCCACCACTTGCATGTTTCCTTTTTATGCTTGAGTTTAGTTGAGAGCAACGTGTGCATCCACACAGGTACCCTGATGCATCCATATGGACCACATTATGTTACCAAAAAAAAAAAAAAAAAAAAAAAATCAGCTTATCTAGGATTTTGCCTACATACACATTAGCATGGGAAATTCTCCACTCAGTTTTCATTTGTCAATGCATATGTTGACTAGAACTCGTTCAGCTTTGTTTTCTCATGCTGCGTAGCACAATATCCTACAAGTAACACTACTGGCAGCCATGTGAGAAAAGGCTGTGGAATCATGCCTAGAGCAGTCTTCGTAAATATATGGGATCATATTTTTGATCTTCTATGAACTTAGAGCATTTTTTCTTCAGACCTGTCCTGACATATTATAAAGGCTTCATTAATAAATCCTTGCCTAATTAAAAGAAGAAAGAAATGCCATTGCAAAAGGTTTTGTGTATGTTTGACAGCATAAAACTTCAGATATTTTTTAATCCTTTTTTTATTCCTCAGATATTCAGACAAAAAAGTATCCGGTATTCTACCAGAGTAACAAAAATAGCTACGCAGCTAGCAGCCAGAAAGAATTTCACCAAGGAAGCTTTCATCTCACCAATGGAAATTAAAATGTGTGCAAAATTCTGAACATTCATGCAGATGAACTTTCAACAGTTCCCATGGAGTCTTTCACCAGAGCTTATTGTCATCTCATAGTAAAAGGGCAGAGAAAAAAAAATGAACAGTCTGACCTTTCATCATCTCAGCTCCCTGAGATAAGTGTGAGGAGGCACAGAGGCATTGCCTAGAACTGTCAAAATACTTAGGCAAAGACTCAGATCTTATCGGCCTACAGCTATTACCCTTACAAACAAGATTTCTACTGACAAATATCCTTAAAAGCAACAACAAATACTGGGCAGCACTGCATTCCCCCTGAGTGTGTCTTCAGAATGAATACCTTCTCTTATTCGTATTTAAATGTAAGTAACAGAAACCAATGTAAAATGCATCTACCAGAAACATCATTTAATTCAAAACACTCAATTTTAAACCTCTGAAACAGCATAACAACATTTTTCCCAAAAAAAACCCAAACAACCAGTGGCAATGAATTATTCTTTTCTTTTTTTTTTTTTTTTTCTCTACTAAGAAATTTTCTTCTGACAAATTAATTTATCTCCAAAGTAATTGTGAAATTCTGAAAAATCATACTCTTTCAGGTTTCATTTAGAGACTAAATGACATACAACACAAAAATGGTGAATGCCACAATGAAGCTGTTATTTAACTAATTAACAAAAGATTGTTTTGATTCTCTCCCATTACTGATTCATCCTAGAACTGATTTCCATAATGTCGCTTTACCCTGGGTACCCAAACAAATACAGAATTCTGAGACTTTTTCAAGTACAATACAATACAATACAATACACCAGGTTGAAAGAGACCTTCAAGATCATCGCGTCCAACCCATCAACCAATCCAACCCACCTAAACAACTAAACCATGGCTTTGTCTCTTCCAACGTGAAGACTTGAATGCTCCCTTCCCTTTTTCTACTGATATATGGGTTAAAAACAAGGCCAAAATAAAACATTGTTAAAATACCCTAGAAATGCTACTACAGTAGTTGAAGTCAGCTACGCAACCTTATTTGAGCCATTGCATGAGATGAACACAGGGACTTCACTTACTTTCTTACATTCTTACATTCACCTTTTAATGCAACTAACTGAAACAGCCAATTAGAAAAACTAAACCAAAACACAAACAGCTTTGAGGTTGACTATTTCTGATTACTACAATAATAACTATACCCTGGGAAAAAGACTGCTAGGTTTTCATCAAAGAATCAATTTTCAAAATTGAATATATACAACTATAGCTATAAATATTAACCCCTAACCAAACTCCTTTTGTATTAATTCATTTGTTTCCTTTGAACCATATTGATGTCATTACTTTTTATCAAGCTAAATTAACCTAAATATCTGAAGATATACGAACAAGTCCAAGTACGGAACCTGCAGTCTGAATTTCCCATAATTTTGCAGGGATCTGCTCTTTCTCTCGGTATCTTGTTCACTTGTTTGGAATCAGTATGCCAAAGACCATCAAGTCATAGAACTATTTTACAGATTTGGAGAAGAAAATTGTTTTTCAGGTGCTAGAGTAAACATGAAATCTGGAAGTACTGACTAGAGAAGACTTGCTTAAGAATGCACAACAGTGGTCACAGAGTCTTCAAATTACTGCTATTTCAGTTTAGAAATCACAACAGAAAGTTTATCATACATTTTAGTTGCAGTTTTCTCATGACAGAAGCCTGCTGCATGAGTTGACATATCCCTATTGCCAAATTTCATACAGACACCTAACTCAGTATAAGGGTGGCATTTATGCTTCCCTGTGCTCACAGCATTCCTCCTCAGTGCAATTAAATGGCTCAGAACTCAGTGACTGGATCCTTTACTTAAGGATATAGCCAGCCCTATGTACCAGACAGAGAGCATAAGCACCTAACCTTGAACTCCAAGATATATTCTCAGAACAAATGCCTAAAAATTCTGTGATAAGGTAGGCAGATCTAGATCACACAGAAGAAATGCAATTCCCAAATGCTCATTCTGTCAAATTACCATCCAGAGGCCATAATCTGATCCATAAAGCAATTTACAGAAATAAGTATGTTTATGATGTCAGTACCTTACTTAAATAAAACATGTTTTCAATTTGCCTGACTTCAAATAAATCCAAAAGAACAGTTGAAGCACAATTTTTATATATAAATCTCATACATACATCTAAGATCAGTATTTCAAAGCACATGTGTTTTTCAATTTTAATAAATAAAGTATTTCCATATTTTAACATGATTTATCATTTGCAGGCTTGACAACAGAAGCACTGTACTATGGTACCCTCTGGGAATAAAACCCAAAAATATTTCAGTCCTCTATTCAGACCAGGACTAGCTCCTACACCATGACTAAATGGTGTCTTTCTCAGGTATTTTGGAGCCCAAATCCACATATGACTTGGGCTGAACAGCACTGACAAGTAGAATGCTGGAAGCAGCAAAGACCTTCCCTTTGTGACCTGAGCCATGTATGAGAGCAGTATCCTCCTTCCTTTACACCACTGCATGGGCTCCTTGCCCACCTGCATTCTTGTTGCAGGTTCCTCAGATCTTTTGTTCTCCTTAAGATAGCATAACAAGTGTCCATGATTCTCAGCCTGAGTTTGGCTGTTTTGTTTTCTTGAATATTTCAGAATTCTGCTTTTCCTTAATTGCAGCAGCAAAAAAACAGTTTCCTATGAAGGAAGTAGAGATTTTTGCCTTATGGAAACAGCCAGCTCTTCCCATGGTTCATTAGCTATGTATATTCTCTAACAACACTTTCTCAAAAGCTCCCTAGAGCTCAGTGTTGAGGTGCATATTACACAGTATTCTGCCTAGTGGAGAGCAGACACAAAACTGCTCCACCGTTTTTCTTATTCCCAGTTTAAATGTTGGGGCTTTTGTAGTTTATAGGTCAATGTTCAGGGATGCTACAGATCACACAGTGCCCTTAAACTAGGTACAGATAACTGCCAAGATACAGGCCTTATGGTGAACTCACCTCTTATATGCAGAATTACCCAAAAGGACCTATGTCCATTAGCCTAGCAAAACTATTCAACAGATCTCTGCAGTACTGAAAAACACAACCCTCTGTGACTGAGAAAGCGTGTCTTTAAGCCTAGTCTTTGAATATGCATGGCATAGAAACTGTGATTGAACTCAGCATTAATTGTTACAGGCCAGTACAGACAATGATGTTTTGTATCAGTGCCTGTAAGCAAAAATAGCCAACTTCATTTGCAGATAGTGTCTTACAGGGATGTAAGGAGATATAACCTTGTTCAAAGCATACTGCATTTCTTCTAAATTGCTCAACACATCAGCATCAAGGTGCAAAAGGGTTTAAACTATCAGCAACTGCTTGTGGCAGACTCTCCACCTGGGCAAGAACAATGTAAAACCAATCTGCTAATATTCTTTTTTTTTTTCCCCCAGAGACTGCATATAGTCTGATTTTCAAAGGAGAACACGAGTCTTTCCACAAGTACTGTCCTATTGTCACAGAATACTACTTTAATCCAGAATTATCTGCAGTATGCCATGTTCCTACACAGTCCAGATATTTGGAAAGCAGCAGCTTGATCTCTTTTCAAACAGATGCTACTTGGCAATTACTCTTGTGCAGCTGCATTGGTATACTCATAAAACTGTAAACATGAGTGCCACCTTCTTAAGAAAAGACATTTCCACAACCACTTTTAGTGCACGTAACACAGCCTGGATAATCACCATATACACCAGAAAAAAAATATCTGAAAGGGCTAAATTGTACCACTATAGAATTCATGCCAGTTGTTTCATGGATATCTCTTTTAAATGTATGTACATACCTTTTGATATCACATCTATTTCTCACGAGAACAAATGCATTCACATTACATATTCAGCTCCCCATTTATCTTATAAACAAAACACAAATGTTTATTATCTATAAAAAGAGAAACTTTATTCCAGTGGAAGTGAAGAATTTTAGTACCTAACTTTCTTATTTACTGTGAAGCCAGAAGAGAAAATTATACAAGAAAAACATGCAAGAAATACAACCAAACACATGGAGGTAAGAAAGAAAAGACAGAAATAATTTAAAAAAAAAAAAAAAAAAAAAAAGCTAAGCTTTTCTAGCTAAATGGATGTGTTCCCACTCATTAATCTAGAAATGCACTGGCACAAAGCAATGACAGATATAGCAAACAAATGAAAATGACAATCTCTGCCTGGATTTCATTTTCTTTTGCCTAGATTTCTTTTTCTTCTTTTTTTCCTTCATCTCCCACAATACTAACACATACTGGTAAGCCAAAGAAGCAGCAAAGCCCTGCCAATTTGCCAATATTCTCTTGCTTCACTTAAGACTCTTTCTAAATTTACATGACAAATTTCAGCTATACTGAAGGATAGACAATTACAAATTCTGGAGTCTAAGTATAGAAGCCAAGTATAAATGATTAACAAGCAGAGATGAGCAGACGAGGAGCTGTACTTCCAACTGACTGCTTTGTATGCCCTCCCCATAGTTTTGTAAAGAGGGTCAGCGTATGAACAGAATATCCCACACAAAAAATTCAAAACAAATAGGTAATAAATATAAACACACTTATGTGAGTGAAAAATCTCATGCATAGGAAGACTATTCAGAATGAAAAGAGAATGAGTAATTTGCCAAATATGAACAATGATGGTTTCAGAATCGTAGCCATTTTCTGCACTGATATGTAGGTAAATCTATGAATACCAGCTGTTCCAGCAGCAACATTTTTTTCAACAGAAATGGAACACTGTCTGGTGGTAACTAATTCCCCTCCAATAACACTCTGGAGTGAACATCAGGATTTCTGTTATCTAACAGGTTTTATTTAGCTTGAAGCAGCTCCTTTCAGCTGCATGTAAAGATGACATTTAGGTAAAGATGCGATGCACATGAAATTATGCATAGCTAGCCAAAATCATCTTCTTCTGACTTCAATCAAGTTATGTTTGGTCAGAAACTATTGTTCTGAGAGCAGAAAACAACATAATGAAAATGCTCATGGTATCACATAAAAAGAACTCGAATAGACTTAAAACAGCAGGTATGTCTACCTCTACCTGACACAAACAACTGGCTCTAGCTTCACAAATATTTCTTAACTATTCTTTACATTCCCAGTTGTCTAACTTAATTATTTGTAGACTTGCTGTTTAACGAAATCCAACGGTCTGCCATGGAAAAGCACCAAGGATTGTATAGAAGTGGCATTGTGATAGGCACTTTAACTTTCTCTCTTTTTTTTCTTAAACTTTGCTCAGCACCACGTTATACAAAAGTTCAAATACCTCCTCAAGTTTTGCTCATCCCTAGCACCCAGGCAGAAGTCAGTACCTGCTCTATCACCTTTTAGTCAACTCAGACTTGCTCACCTCAGTCTCCTTTGGAAACGTTTTATGAGCATTAGTTGATCTTGTTCCTTCCAAGCTTCTGAGGAACTTGGAACACCATCAAAAGCAACACTAACTTATCATCTCTGCTTATCCATTTTTCATTCACACATGCCAGACACAAGCATGAAGGGCCCAAGCAGAAACAATGCTTTAGTAGCTGATGCTCCCATTGTAGACATAAGGGGGAAAAACATCTGTAATAAGGAGGAACCCTCTATTCCCTTCATCCTTACGATACCAGGCATCAGAAGACCTTAAAAGAGGGTTGTTTTTCACTTGTTTCATTTGGGCTTATTCCTTCCTTATGGACCTAGACAGAATTCTAAATCTCAGTCTGCTTTGCATTTCAGTATGACCAAACCACAGCTGTCACAAATTAAGGCCATCCTTAGGTTAGTTCCCTTATGCCTTCAAGTGTGACATATGAGGTCTTTCCTGCATCTGCTTTTTTGCACAAGTGTAGGAGAAGGGTTGCTTTCAGATAGCTTTGGAACAGCTATGTTTTGCCCTTGAGTTAGGAATGCACACCTTATCAGTAACTGAGAGAAAGAAAGAGAGAAATGTAGAGGAAGATTTGCCCTTGCTTGAGTTAGAGAAGGCCATGTTTAATCTTTGACTTAGAAAAGAATGTAAACAACTTTTAACTGAGGAGGAAGACTTGGCAGAATTTGGCTGGATGTGTTGAAATATTGTTTTGTTATTTTAACCTACTGTATGCCTTAATTACAAGCATGCCAGTAGAAAATAACCAATTAAGATGTGAGACACATGCTTTCTAAAAGAGTATGTAACCTTGCTGTATAACATAATAAACATCTTCACCTGGTAACATCTTGTCCAGGAAGCTGTGCTTGTAGTGACTCTAGGGTGATCGAACACCAAAACCGAATTACTACACACATGTGGCTTTACTCAAAATATAATGATTCATTAGGATTCTTGCCTGTATTTTGCAAATCAGACATCTATAGCAGCAAAAAGAACCACAGGGCACCATCCCAAAACTTAACTCTAAGGATGGCCTGAGTGACTTGAATGCCTATTGAAACACCATTCTGTCTAGATTGGACCAAACACCACCTTAGCCAAAAGGGCAAATTAAGGTTATGAAAGCCTCTCACAAAAGACATAATATGATCCTAGTTTAGAATAATAACAAGAAATTATTATTTTAAAAATAGGCTTAGAACCCTGTTAAATATTGATTATGTTAAAAAAACATAAATTAAAAATCAAGTGTTGTTACAATTTATTCCACATTACAGTAAAGGTAAAAGTTTGTAAGCGCTTCGAATTTACATATGAATTTATTTGCAAAAAAAATGCATTAAGTCAGATTCCCTCTTTGTTTAAACTTGATAAAAACAAATCATACAGTCAAAGTACATTACAATTTACTTAATGCATTATTTAGCCTCCCACGTAGCCATTCATGACTCATATAAAAGTTAACTCTAATATGTAACAGTGTCCTGGGTTAAACACAGCCCAGTCTCACAAGTCTCTCTTCCCCCACACAGATGGGAGGAAAAGTAACACACACACACAAAACCAACCAACCAACCTAAAACCCAAACAATTCTGTGTTGAGATAGAGTTTTACTGGAAATTACACAATATACAATTACCTTAGCCTATTTGCACAAAAACACAGCAAAATGCAGAAGCAGCAGCTGAAGCCAGCAATTTCCAGCCCTCAATCCATAGCCAGCACAGCGGAAAAGACCAACACCCCAAACCAGAAACTGGAAGCCGCAACAGGAACAGGAAGCCTCTCAGGTTACAATCTGAACTTCAAGGCCCATGATACTTTGCTCCAGCCAGCACTTCAATTTGAAGCTGGAATGATGGCAGGATGGTATTAAATATTATCAGCAGATGCAACTCAACCCCTGACAAACAGTAATTTCAGGCACTCTTGACACATGTAAATACCAGAAAGAATTCCCCTTGGTAACATTCATTCTCTCAAGTATCTTCTTTTCCTGACAACACATAGATTAAATACTGTCATCTTTAAATCCTTGAATGCCTGATTAATGTGTATACACACACACATATATAATCAAATCCTCAACATTCTAAAATCTGAAGTTGAATACATGAAAAAGAACCTCCAACCTTCCCAGCCTGAATAAAGGATTTTAATTTTGCAGTATACAAGTGGCTAAAATTGCCTTTTAAAGGGGACTTCAATGCATATGTATTTCTAACTAAAAGATGTGTAAATTCAGCATGAGAATAAAATCTCAAGAGGGAAGTGGGACAAGCTCATATTCAAACTTCTGAGCATCTCAAACTGAGAATAAGCTTCATAGAAGAAGAATTAAGATGAGAAAGGCAAACACAAGCATGTGACCTCTAAATGCCATAATCTGAGTTTGTAAGGAAGTTAATTTTATGGATGAAGAAAAGATGCATGCACTCTATCAAGTTTGTGAAAAGCTTATATGTGCAGGCATGAAAAATGTTCATGGTAATTGTGACACAATTTTATGAGCCAGTACGTATCAGCTTTCCACTCTTTACAGATACATCTGCAAACTTGGCATAAAGTCATGACACGACAATGTTTGAATTTAGAAGCCCACTTTTCAAAGGATTTGGGGGGGAAAAGGGTGAAAAATAGACCTCATTAGAATCATCCTCTACATGATATCCCAGTCCTACTATTAATCCTGTCGTTGGCTAGATATCTTTTTTTAAAAAAAAAAAAAAAGCCTAATTTATTCACTTACATGCTACTATTTAAACTTCTGCTTTTACATTTTAAGGAATGTAAGAGTTTTTAGGAAATATACAGCTTTCATTTTGGTCATTTTGGTTATTCTACTGTTACTTGAGGAGAGCAACAGCAAAGCAAAACTCACAAAACAAACCCATGCATAGTCACACTTCTATGTCTGTGAGCCTGCTACTGATGCAGTGAGAGCTATGAAATATTTATCTTTCTACACCCACAGCCCAATGAGTACTTTTTTTCCTAATCCATGATCGCTACACATGCATTGTTCCAACAGTCAGCTTTGAACAGTTTGACTCTTAGGCTTTTCTGGCAAGAGCTTAAAAGGCTTTCACTTGGTTTATTCTTCTTTATTCTGCTACACAAAGGAAATTGCTGAGACACATCAAATACTGGTTTGTGACAGACACTATCTCACTGCATAGTCCTAGCTGACATTTAGATACACATCCTGTCTGATGCAATCTAGTAGCACTCTAAGCCTCACTTTCACAAGAGATTAATTTTCACTAAAATGATGTGAACAGTACCCTTTTGATACATTAATCTCTATTCTCCATTTATTTTGTGAAAAATTGCATTTCAAATGGATGTATGCTTTTGTTTTGTTCTGTTTTGTTTCGAAGGAAAGGTTATCTTGTGTTTCAAAACTATTTTTCCAGGTATAGACTTGCAGAAAAGGGGCCACATGCATATTTCAGCCCAAAGTAATTTCTGCAAATGTTTGCAAACATGGAGTCATTATTTTACTTTATTCCTACTATAAAACAACATCTGCTGATATTTCAAGGTCTGATAGTATTCCAAAATAGTACCTTCTTTATAAAATATCTATCTTTTAAAAAACATATGCAAATTTGAGAACAAAAGATTTGCAAAGATGCTCTTGCTATAACTAAATGATTCTTACTGTTCACATTTGTTGACTGTAACATGAAGCCCTTCCATAATAGCAGTCTGCAAACATTCCAACAGACACTTAAGCATGACAGACAAGGATACTTGTTTATACAAAAATAAGTGAGATGCATTAACAGTCAAGATTAATCTCTAGCCATTCCCTCTTTTTTTCCAGCTAGAAAAATGCTATAAAAGAAAGATTAAAGTGATGAATCAAACTAAAACCAACCAACAGAACCTACAAAATAAACAACAAAATACCACAAACAAACAAAACCCAAAACCAAACCCAAAGTAAAGAAGGTAAACAATCATGCTGCTTCCATGCTGGAAGAATCATCTATGCATGAGGAAGAGTCAGTAATTTTCCTCCTTCTTCAGACAAACAATAGCAAAGATAGAGCTTGAGCAATTTTCTAAAATGATTCAACAATGGATGTGTTGTCATGTTTCCAGATGTATTGTTCTTGTGCTACACTGAAAGCTTCTTGCAACCAACACTTCACCATGCAACTTTGCTCCCAGGTGTAACACCACCATCGATTAGCTTTTGAAACATCTGTATGTTTTTACAAAGGCTGGTTCACGCAAGGAAATCAAAGTGAGCAACTTAAGTAGAAGAATTAATCCAATTTTTTCTTAACTGCATGAAGAAAAAAAGATAAAAAAGTTCTTCTGTCTGGGCATAAAGTGTCACTGTGTCAGAAAACAAATGCTATCTAGCGCATACGATATAAAGGACCATTCTGATCTGCAAGGATTTCATTCAACTTTTACTTTGCTTCCCACTTTTGTTCCTACATCCTTCAATCATAAGAGTTTCAGGTTTTAAAGATCTGGAGCCTCAAAACACTGTAAATTTTAATTGCTAACTCAAACTTTATATACTTTAATCCTGCTCAAAAAAATTCTTTCACCACAGGTGAATGAGAGAAACTTCACATGCTCTAAAGTTTCATAAATAAAAGTTTAACTCTATTATACCTGAGGTAATCCTCCATTCAAATAAAACTTAAAGTCTGTAAATCTGTGAATCTTTTTACAAACACAGTTTTGATTTTAAGCTGGTTTCAGATTGGTAGCCAGTAAGCTTGAATCCCAAGTTTTCACAAGAATGATTAATGTCTCTCATGATTAAAACTTTTACACAGAGATTGGCTTCACATCTGAACATTTTACAATAAAGGCTGAGAAAAGGTGTACACATTTAAGGTCCAAGATTTGTAAGAAGAGTTCAGACAAGTAACAACCAGTAAGGATAGTAACCCTGACCTTTGGTTCTGCCCTGCGGTACTTCCACTGGTTAAATGGCCTCTGGGGACCTCTCCCAAACCTGCTTTTATGACTATAAGATCCGTGACTATCTTCATACTTTCAGACCAGATTACAAGATGACCAATGTGTGTTGTGCAATGTGTTTGGAAGTCCTAAACATTCTGGCTTACTTGGATCAAAACAAAGGCTTCAGTCACCTGACAGCTGGTTTAGACCTGCCATAACTGACACACTCAAGGAAACACATTTTTGGGTAAGAGATCTCCTCTGACAGAACCAGAAGGGAAAAAATAGAGGAAGAAGAGGAAAAGAGTATCAGCAAAGGATGAATATTAAAATAGTCATAACAGTACATTTAAAAATAAGGCTAAAGTGTTCAGTACTTGGGGTAGAAGTAGTAAAGATATGTTGTTGCGAGAAAAACAATTTAAAGTTACATGCTTTGGTTCTGATTTAGAAACACAACCTCCCTAAAGGGTTGAGGAAAAAGGTTTGAAGACACAAGAGCAAACTAATGGTGCTACAGGATTGAAGATGGAGTAAGAAACTTTACCAAAAGTCATCTTGAGAAGACTTCTTAAAAGTTCCTACACATTCATAAAACCAAAATGTAGTAACATAGTATAAGATCAACAGTATGATTTCTGTCCTCATTTTAGATTATTTGCTGACTGGGGTGGGAGGATGTTTGTTTAAGTCAGTCAGCACAATTATAAACCTCTGCAGGCTACATAGTTCTCTTGCATGAGTAAGTTCAGCCTGCTGATACTTATCCTAAAAAGAGGAAAGTTGTGAACTTTAATCCATGAATTGGCAGAATAAACTACAGCAGCACCATCAGAGATCCAAGTGCAGCCACTGGAAGTTCACAATAGAATAATTTGATTAGGGATTCTCACTTACCTATGAAACCCAACTGCCTCTAAAAGGCTTTGTTTCACCTAAGGTCTAAAAAGTTTTAAACTATAGATATTTGCCTTATACACAAACTGAGATTACGCTGTGTTTATGATAGACTTCTCCCTTGAAATGTTGCTGGTTTATTTGCTTAATTGACTTCAGGAAGCATTAATTAATTTTTCCATTGTTTACAAAAATTATCTTTTCTCTACAAGAAGTTCTGAATACAGAAGATGCACAATAATAAGTTGGAACGTCTTTCCAAAAGAACAATCCCTTCCAGACTCCATTTTTGTTATAGATCCACTCTAACAAAACCACAGCAAAGGTAACATCAGGTTTGTGTGGCCTGGGTCAAAGGCTAATCTGGAATTAAAATGGATTATATGATTTACATAACATGGGGCTGCAAAGAAGACCAAAACAGATGCATATTTTTCTGTAGTTATGAAGCTTATGAATGTTTTGATAATCTGATTTAAAATACCTGCTTATTTATATCATGCAAAGAAACAAAGAAAACAGACATAAAACATACCTGTATTAGAGAAAGATCTTCAAGCTGCAATCTGAAGAGGTAGTTTCTGAGTTGTTTTTAAAAAAAAAAAAAAAAAAAAAAAAAAAAAAAAGGAGATAGAAAATAATTGTTACTAGTGTTTAAATAAAGGCATAACAAATATATAAGCCAGAAAAAAATAAAAGTGACTGAATTCAGTCTGGACTAAATTCTTTCAGAGACTGTCTTGACATATAGCCCTTTGGGCTAAGGCAATTTTGAAAACACATTTTCAGCTTAAAGGATTGGCTGCATGTGACTGAATTAGATACTTGTACGGAGTGCATGTATCTGAGTCATTGCTCCAGTCTTTCTTTAGAATCAATAGGGAGACAGGGTGCATTGGCAGATTAAAGTGACCAGTGTTAGATGTCTAAATGAGAAATAAGAGGACAGGCTGAGGAAAGCTCTCCATTTCTCTTCACAGTGATGGGAGCCGTATGCAATTATCTCACCCACAAACAGGTAAAGTTTGAAGCAAATGATCCCAGTATGATGGAGTTTCTGTAGAAGCCACAGAGTTTTCATAATTCTAATTAAAGTTCTGTCACAACTGATCTAATTGATTTGAAATTCAAGGAATTTTTTTTTTTTTACAAAAACAGTAGGAGCTACACACAAACCAAGCATATTTTTTTAATATCATGCTTTTACTGCTAAAGGATTTCTTACTCCACTTTTTCTCTACAGCAGTATCATTGCACCTCCAGAACTTGGGGCTCAGGCAAACCACAAACAAGAGAGAACACAAAGGCACTGATTAGTGGGTCAGAATCCTCAGAGAAGTAGGCATGCCCCACTGACCAAAACCACCTCTTTCAGCACATACTGGTGCAACAGATGTGCGCTACCACAACTCCTCCCAACCTTACTGTGTCTGCCTAACTGAAGCAGATGTCTTCTTACACCTGTTCTGATAAACCAGCTTTGTTGGCAGTGCTTATAGTATCAGGTCATGACTTTCATAAAATGAGCAAACACTACACAATTTCTGAACGGATTTCACCACATCCTTCTCTAATGCCGATTCTCTTTTGTGCTAGGTTTGTAACAAAGCAGTTCCATGCTCCATAACCATAACCCATGAGCATGTTTTTCTTCTTTCTTCATTTCTTCTCACACCTTTTTTTTTTCATTATGTCTACTTTAAAAAAAAATAAATGTTTAGTCATCCTCTGCCTAATTCTTACCTTAAAGTAATTCTGATTTTCCAATGCCACTACAGACTGACTTTTATAGATAAAAAGGAAGAACCTTCTGAAAGACTAACATAATTCCATTTGAATTTATTCCTAGAAAATCAGTAACATTAACTTATAGGACTTCATAATGTCACTTAAAATAACAACAAAAAAAAGATGAGTAAGTTCAATATCCACAAATGATCTGCAATATTATGTCCGATGTAACTCATTGTATAATAGCTTCCATTAATGACTATTGACTGTGTTTACTTCATTTTAGGTACCAAAAGTAATGAAATTTACACTTTCACTGCTATGGCATATCTTTTCTTCCACTTACAAGAAGCAGAACAACTTCTTTCTTCCAGAAAAAAATTCAACTACATTCTCAGCAGGTATAAACTATTTTCTTAACCCAGTGGTATCAGGCTCACAGAAGTGGAACATGAATGTTGCATCTCAAATTAATGCAGTGTCTGTTGAAGGATATATGAGCAGACAGCCTGGTCTTAGAGTTTTAGTTTTTGGATCAGTACAAGTGCAACAGTTTAACATTACAAGGCATGCATCTCTAATAAGCAAGAACTCATTCAGAAAGTACACATATGACAAAAAAAAAAAAAAAGCTTAAAAAATACAAGTGTGACAATGAAAAACTACACTGGAAATAAGATATTAATAAATCTGGTAGTCCTAAGAAAAAGTCAATACCAATTTTCATGATGTGCAAAGCCATTATACTGTCACAATATGTCATTGATATTATCCTCTGGATTGCCATTTTCAACCTCTATTTAGCTTTATTCTAGTGTAATCATGCTTTGAGGGCAATGAAGGATGTGAAATAAAAATGACCATGTACATTTCTGAAGCATAGATATGGACCTCTTAGCACACAGGCCTGTCTCTTGTCCAAAAATGGTGGTAATAAAGGCAAGCCAAATACAGCTTTACATACTGGAATTAAACTGATATGACACTAGCAGTAATTGGTAAATTTGTTTTCATTTGGTGCTTAATGAATGAGGAAAGCAAATATGTTACATAAATTTGCAAACAGAAGGACACTGTAATGAGAGGAAAACACAGCTAACTCTGAGATAAAGCAACATCCTGTATTTTTTTCAGATAGCCAGGAGGCAATAAGCATTTTGCATTACATTCACAGCAGTGAACTTTCCTGGCTGAACTATGATGACTAAAACCTGTTAATCAAGAGCCTGCTCAAACCAAATGGCAAGAGATTTCCACTGGTATCAGTGGAAATTGAATGAAGCACACAAAAAAGCACATTCCAGTCATCTAGACAACAGTACATTTTGATCCATTGCAGTGAATACATTCAGTATGACTGCAGATAAAAGTATAAACGTAATCTTCTGTAGATTCCTAAACAAGTCCATATTAAAAATCAATTGAAAACCCACACAGGTTCAAAAGCACAGTATGTTGGCAATGGTTGTTAAATCCAGCACTTTACCATTTTCTTTGTAAAACGACGAGCTATAAAATGTGAATGCAACAACAATAAATACTGATGCATCAAACACAGGCATTAATTAGAAAAGTATTGAAAGTATTAGAAAACTTGAACCAATAAACGTACCAGACACCCTGCCAAACCTCTTGAAATAAACTAGCAAAAGATTACTTCCTGTGCACTTCTTTCAATGAATTATTATACATGGAAGAAGATAATTTCATTCAAAAGGAAAACATACTAAATATGAAATTGAAATATAAGCTCTTCAGGTTCAAGAGGGGATTGGACGTGGCACTTGGGGCCATGGTTTAGTCATGAGGTCTGTGGTGACAGGTTGGACTCGAAGATCTTTGAGGTCTCTTCCAACCTTGGTGATTCTGTGATTTAGCAAGAAGTCATAATTCCACAATCAAATTGGGAAAGTTCTGAATAAAGCCAATTCTAGTTCAGCAACTGGAAATAAAACAATCAGCCACTGGGTATAAACTAACCAACAAAAAAAAATAAGTAAGAATAGGAGGAAAGGAGATAACATAAATAAAAAATGGTGACATAGAAAATGTTTGTTTATACTTTAAGTTATCATAGGAAATATAAGTGAAAAAGATAAGGTGATACATTGAAAATAAAAGAAACCTAATTAGTGGCTTAGTCAAACTCGTACATGAAAATGGTCAAACTATAATAATGAAAAGCAGAATGGCCAATAAGTAAGGTTTTTCTTTGCACTTTGCAGGAAACAGAAGTCCCAGCAAATAAGAATAATGACGTAGTAGCTTATATATGAAAACAAAGAATCACAGAATGGTAAGGAGTAGAAGGGACTTCTGGAGATCAAGTCAAACTTTTCTGCCAAAGCAGTATCACTTAGGACAGACTGTACAGGAACACATCCAGATGGGTTTTGAATGCCTCCAGAGAAGAAGACTCCACAACCTCTCTGGGCAACCTGGTGCAGTGCTCTCTTGCCCTCACAGTACAGTACTTTTTCTACGTGTTGAGGCAGAACCTCCAGTGTTCCAGTTTATGTCTGTGGCCCCTTGTGCTATCACAGGGCACCACTGAAAAGAGACTGCCCCCTTCTTCCTGACACCCACCCTTCAGACATTTGCAAATATTAATAAGATTCTCCTCTCAGCCTTTTCCAGACTATACAGCCCCCAAGCCTTTCAGTCTTGTGCCAGATGTTCCATCCACCTCTGATGCATACAGACCAAGGCTTTTTGTATACTATGCTTTAGTCCAGATAAGTTTGTGAGCTCAACAGCTATTTATTAAGTTTATGTTGGGGTCATCTTTATCCTGAAATATCACTTTGTGATAGCCGATACTCTATTATCTCAAAACAATGCATGTGGTAAAGCAGTGCTGATAGCCCATACTTTATTGTCTCAAACAAGGTGTGGCGATACCTGGTCTTGAATAGACAGGGTGATGGTCTTAACAGCTCTGGAAGAGTGCTGAGCAGAAGCCATAACAATGAAGAGATAATTTCTGCAGACAGGAATTTGGTCTTTAAAATAGCTCTTAACAGGACCACTGAAAGGCAAATGGAGATGTTGCCCTGGAGTGCACAACTCAGTCAAGCACCACCTCTCTACGCTTTGGAGAACACCCTCATCCCTGGCCCCCACAACTTCTGGGATCCACGTGTTGCACTTACCACAGAAGACCCTGCTGAAATGTACACTCACCACCAAGAACTTGGACTATTCCTGGGAACATCTTTGCTGGATTCAAGGAGTGTTTATATTTTTTCTTATTATCTCTCTCTCACTCTCTCTCTCCATATATATATATATTGTCCTCTCCCTTTTTCTTCCCATTTTCCCTCTACACCGGTCCACTACAAAGAGTTTTCCCTAGCTATAATAAACCCAACTCATCAGCTGTTTGGTGTCAGTTTGCTTTTATTTACTCCAAAGTAATTTTTGAATCCTAGCACGGCATCCCCCACTGCCCAGAGCTGGCTCAGGATACCAGGTCGTGACGCAGCTCTACCAAAACATTAACCCTGTATGTCATAACTGTGGCTTACCAACTCTTTTAATACTTTTTAATGTGGCAATGCAGATGTCAAAGTAGATGTCCTTGTTTTTTTTCCCTTTTTTTCAGACATGGCATACACTGCACAATATCCACCCACATAAACAGGGAAGAAAATCCTATATTATTACTATGTCATTGTTCAACACATCCATCTTCTGTTTCTTTTCAAGATTAATTTCCCATTAAATTTAAATGATGCTGCTATATCTCCTACCAAACAAAACCAAAATCAAATAAATCCAAACAAAAACAACCTTGCAATAACAGAAATGGACTTACCCAGACATTTTAGACAATTCACATCTGTTCTGGCCTCTTTTCCTACAGTAATCAATTCTGGCACAAAGTTTGCTTGAGCTGCCAAGTATTTTGGGATGGAAAGTGGGTGGAGGGAGAAGGCAAAAAATCTAAGGTACCGAAGTTTTGGGGTTTGTTGGTTTTGTTTTGTTTAATTTTATTATTTTATAAAGAAAATAAACTGTGACAACAAAATTATTTTTAAAAAAATATGTATGTGATATTAATGCTATAAAGATACTAAAAGGAAAGAGATCCTAAAATCAATAGCTTACATTTTCAAAGCCACCCTTGAATTTCCCCTCTGTGATTACGCTGCAGTCCTCTGTCAGAGCCATTCCAACAGAGCACTTACTTCCCTTCAATGAAAACTTGCTGCACATGGGAAATTTAGAAGCAGGATGCACACCAAAGTACACGTCAACACACATCTACATTAAATGTATATGCATATAAAAATACATGCATAAATGTTTATATTTGCTCCCACCAAATTCTGAGAGATTAAGTCACGTGCATGGTATGCATCATTGCACTCTTAAATTTTTTGATTGTACTCTTGGACTGAGAACTGAGTCCACATGCCCGCCTAGCATCTGAGCAGCCCTCTTACAAGACAAGTGCAGCCACTCAAGTGCAACCACAAGGGCACAGTGGTACCTCATGCAAGGCATCTATGTTGCAGAGGCAGTGAAGAGCCCTTCACAGACCTAGGAATTCTTCTATATCATGATTATCAGCCTCTGGACAGCTGGCAGCTGCTGTCCTGCATTTCAGTGCTGCAAAAGCACACACAAGTAGACAAGATAAGCAAGGACCAAATTGCTGGAGATGTAGGATAGAAACCATATGCTTAGACTAACATTCACTGCAGAAGAAAGGAGCAGCTAACTGATGTGACAACACAGGAGAATACAGTCTAACCAAGAATCACTAGAAGGCATAAGTTGCCACACTCTGCAGCAAGACCCATGACTGCTAGAACAGATCAAGTGTGTATACTTCAATTAAAGACAGGTACTTTCAGGACATCACTCATCCGATGCAATTTCTAAAGATGGATTACACTACAGGATTGGTGTTCACTCACTCCTGTAATTTCTCTTTCATGTTACCTCAAGCACTCCCCTGATGATGAATCATGTTGGTTCCACTAATTAAAAAGGTAAGACATCAAATAATCACAAGAAAATGAGTAAATTTTGTGAGGCCAGTGAACTGACTTGTTATTCTGCAACCAGACTACTATTAGATCTGATGTAAAGGAAGGGAAAGTTGCATGGTACAACAAGGGATGAGCAGAAGTGGTACAAAGCATTACCTTTTACAAACATTTAGGAAGCTGTTGGCAAGGTAGGAGAAACAGTACAAGGAGAATGACCTTCTTCCTTCTGCAGCAATGTGATACTTTCTCTTAGATTTTACATTAAACCATACTTTATCTCAGAGCAGACAAGTCAGTGGAAGGACAGACTGATTATCCTAAACGAAGTGTAAAATGAAACCCAGATGGATATTCAGAGAATACAGCAGTAATTCCTGGTGCCTGTATATTCTCTCAATATGTAGCACTCTATGCATCTCATTAACCAGAAGCTCTCAGATTCTCCTGCTGGGAGCAGACAACAGCAAACAGCACACCTATACAGTTATTTATTCCTTTATTAAAGATTCTTAAGCTACTGTTAATGAATCCTTTAATTTGCCTTTCTGTTATTATGGCAAGTAGTGGTAATGCTTCAAATTAACGTTCCCAAACACACATCTAATTAAGTGAAAAGGCATACTGTTACAGTCTTTCATCAGCAGGATATGGAGTGACTGAGGCAATAAGCCACCTCAAAGAAAGTTATAACCCTCAAAGCAAGTTTAATTAACTTGCAGGAGAACATACAGGAGAAAGACACCATTATTAGGATGTTCTGTATAAAAAATATATCTATAAATAAATAAATATTATCCAATAAAAAGGAAAAAAAAAAAGTTGAATAGCTTTGAGACCCTTTTCTGTTAAGTAACTGTAATTTTCAAGTATAGCTGAAGTAGCCCAGCTTGAAATTTAATAAATAAATAATTACATCTTAAGAATGAACTCCAGCTGGGTTCCTACCAGTTCATCATTTCAAGCACAAGAGACTTGGGAATAAGATTACTTCATTTTTCCTTTAAATAAACAATTTTATTTTGACATAATTATTCTTGCATGGTCTGAATAGGACCATTAAGAAAAAAATATATTTCAAATGCCAGCAATTTAAAAAAAAGAAAGTGGGGGGGAGGGGGAGAGAAAAAAGAATGGATTAAAAGCAAAATTGTCCTAACCTCATTCCTCCTAAAAAAATGCAAGGTAGAGTTTGCCAGGGCAATTCAGACACCACTGTATCGTTCCCCTGAGCTGGTCCTTTCCCCCTCAGTTCACCATTCCAAAAAAGAGGCAAAGAAAACACTGCAGGGCATACAGCAAAGCACTTCCACATAGTAAAAGAAGGTTGTTCTTGGGGAAACATCCATTAATCTTCATACTTATTGACATTTCAACATATAGAAATCATTACCATATTTGTTTAGAGGTAAGGTCAGTCCACTAAATAACACACAGAGAAATATTCTGCTGAATATTTTATCAGGATTTATCAGAGCAAGATAAACATGCAGTCTCTCATTTCCTTGACCTTACTGAGGAGCTAGTGCCCAGTGAGTAATCCTCCACTGATGCCACTTAATTATCAAAGTAAATTCTGCCCTGCTATACGAGGGTTTTTTGAAGTAAACAAATGAATTCCCTAGAAAGATCACCTTGCAAGAGAACTCATTCATTTCTATCTGCCAGGTCATACGTGATGTTAAGAACAATGCCTGGGACAAATTTTTAAGATAGTTTCATGGGAACATCGCTACCCTGCCATGTCAAAAGCCAATGATCTTTGCAATGTACTAACAATTGTCTCACATACACATTGAATTTTTTCTTCAGAGCGTTTCTCATTGTTTATTTTCCCCCCTTGTACATAACTGTATAGTCTCATATAATTTAGCATATACCTATTAAGAAAAAAAAAAATCCTTTTACATTAATTCCAGACTCAATTCATGTAACACTGAAAAATCTGTCACATTCTTCAAATTCAGAATTTAAAACCTAGCAGCCATAATAAAAATCATTCTTCTTCCCTTAACTCGGGTTCATAAACTGAATTGTAATCTTTGCTTGTCTTCACTATGCACTTTGGGCTGTTTCATCAAAGTCAGGCAAGATAAATTTCTCTCTTTGCCTTTTTCTCTGCCTGTCCTCACCCCTGACACCCCAATCCCCCATTTCTCAAAGCTATCTAAATGAATTTTTCTAGACAGACAATTTGTGCAACATATTCCCAGGCAAGCAGAGCAACTGTAGGTTGTTACTGAGATCCATGCTAACTCATCAGTTATCTTCGAAAGTATTCCTCTCCCTCTGAAGCCCTCACCAACAGCACACATGTATCTCTTTTTTTGAATAGCAGGTTGACAGGAGACCAGATGACACTGTTTTAAAATAGTATGACAACAATTATTCTTCAGATCCAGGGCATGTTATTAAGCAGATCTGTTACACTGGAAGGTGTGAATGATTGTCAAGTGAGTCTGACACACAGATGTTAAACTTGAAAGTTGTGCTAGCTCCTTTCACAATTTCAAACAGGAATTTTTACAGAGCTTGTATAGGAATAGTCAGAAATTTAAAACCTGCTACTAAAAGCCGCTACTAAAAGCCATTGGACTTCATGGTAGGAAACACATATGAGTGTGACCTAAGAAATACAGTTGGGGTACAGGATTTGTGAGGAATTTGGAAGGTACACAACAAAATGGGCTGCAGTTACTACTTTGTGTTGCGTTCAGAAAAACATGATTGGATGCTGTAAAAATGAATCAGACTGAGCCCAGCCCAAACTTCACTGGGATCAGTAGCCTCTCTCTGATGGGGGTGGTTGGAGAGGGAAAGGGGTGAAGGCTCCAAATTACAGGCAACTCCTCAGCACAAGGGAAATACGAGTGTCAGGGTGGATTGGGTGAGTAAATTGAAGGTCTGTGTTAGTACTGGAGTAGTGACATTTGTAGATCACAGCAGATGGTGTAAAGATACTGAAATACAGCTAGGATACTCAATTAATCAACCAGAGACTTCTCACTAGGCCTAGAAGACAACCCGAGAGAGGCAGAGAACATAAAACTGTGAAAAAAAAAAAATTTCTGCACAGCAAATACAGAACACACACACATCAGAAAAGCACCTTTATTTCCCAGATTGGACAGGCAAGGCTAATTTTAGCAATTCAGTACTAGTAATGACCTTTCTGATCATTGCTATATACTGCTATGACAAGTAGTAGAGAATAATGCCCTTTCATATATTTAGAGATCACTATCTCAAAAATATTTCTGTTCTTATTTTGGTCACACTAGTAAAATGTGACAAAATTCATTGTTTCTTGACCAAATTACCCATGGCCAATTTAAACTGATTTGGTTCTCTGCCAACACTACTGTGTCATTTATACAGCAATTTCCTTCCCTAGATGTACTTGCTGATGGATTTATGGGCAGACACTGTGCACACGCTCAGCCTGTTTTCCTGCACTACAATTCCAACCCTCTTCTCATGTCTTTCAGCTGCCTTTCCCTACATCCATTTCAAATTTTGGTTAACTTTCAGTATATATAAGAAGACTAATGTGCACCATTACAGTTTAAAATCTCTCAAAGACCTTGTGCAATGACATCGATACTTCTCTGTCACTACAGGAGACACCTTTTAAGGCATCATGGGATCATACCTACCTTTTAATAACATTGGCAGCTCGCAACTGGAATCCAGTCAGGATCTTCCCTGGTTTGCATATTAAGACAGACAACTCAGAAAGAACCTCTTTAAAGGCTGTAGAACTTAAAAATCAAAGTGAATTATCTGCAATGAATATTAGTGATAGAAAAGGGATTTAAGAATTTCCAGTAGTGACAGATTATGGCAACACTATTTTGTTTGGTTTATAATACAGAGAACTTACGGGAAAGAGTTCATTTACACTCCACCAAAGTGAAAAAAAAATCACTAGAGATGAGCCAAGATACAAGTCCTGGCTGTGAAAATCATTCATCTGGTTTAGAAGAACACTACCTCAACTAAAGAAGAAGCTTCAAGGTGCAAGCATCACTCCCTGGTTTTGTTTGGATGCTGGACAAGTAAATCATAATGAGAGTACTTGTTTTGGCTGTGCAAACAAAGTAATGTTAAGTTTATTTGCACCTTTACAAGTGCCACGTTGCACATTTAACTGGAACTTTTAGCTATTCAGCTCTTACAGAAATCCCATCACACGTATTTATTCATTTTTCAGTACTAAAGAGTTAGTATGAGAAGCTAATTAAAAAACAAAAAATAATTGTTGGAATGTTCCAAGAGACATAACCATATACCACAAAGATATTTCACCAGGGAGGAAGATTTAAGAGTACATTCCCTTCACTGTCTTTATGACAGCACATCTGTGGCTTAGGAAAGAAAATTAATTTTTCTAACGGCTCTTCAGATATGTGAATCCTGTGAGGCAGATGTGTAAGAAACTTGTACTAGAAGTCTATTCACAGGCCATAGCGTAAGTATGGTAATACTAATTGCTCAGTTCATATGGTCCTGAATGGTAATTACAAACAGGATTTTAAGGGAAAAAAACAAACATCAGCATATCCACTTAAGACTATGAAAGGCTGCAAACACCACTCAAGCAAACAAGGAGAAAACCTGACATCATATTCACAGTAAATGTGTTCATTCTACACAGTGGTGGGGACAATATGCAAAAGGTGTACAATCAGGAAGATCAACACTTGCATTTTTGGGATGCACCCTGAGAAGTTGCTGCTAGTCTCTGAATCTATGACTCCATGACATACAATGACTTTCTTCCTATTGTTTGGCACAATGCTTCAAGAAATGAAAATGACACACTAATATCAATAACACAATTGGAGAAACCCACTGACACATTCAATCATTCTAAATGGAAGACTCCATGGCCAAACACAAAAGCACTGTGGAAAAGCTTAGACTTTAGAATGGAAATGCAGAATAGGGATAGGACAAATCCAATACATTATATGAATGAATAATAGATATACTGTACCCTGGAAACCAAAGGTTTCCATTGCAATTTTAAAAACACTGAATATTCTTAATTTTGCAATTTTAGCCTGAACAAGAGATATGAAGCTCTGAAACATAATTAACTTTCAGAGAAACCAAATGAATGCCATTACTCTTACTGTATTGGGTCTATTGCAAAAGGCAGACTTGACAGCTGGCATTTTTTTAATAGTCACTGACTATTCAACAAACTCAACCAAAGCTTATCCCACGGTGATTCAAAAGTCTTCATCAAAAGCACATGTTTAAATGACCATATTCCTTGCTGAGATTTGGCACCCAGATGAACAGAGTATGGAGGGAATAAAACAGAGGATGAGAAAGGGGGAAAAAAAATAATATTTTTCATTGTTTATTGAGATCTATACAGCATGCATCAATCCAACACACAGTTTCATGGGACTGAGGAGAAGCTCACGCAGCTGACTTATGCTGGCTATCTTTACAGAACAGCGCCAACTGATAGCCTCACACCTCATTTTATTTGGCAATCAACATGAGTGCACAAGATACCCCACTTCAGTGAAGCCATACATGTGTGTCCACACTCAGAAAGTTTGCACCTGAAGATACGCAACTTCTACAATACAATAAACCAGGTTGGAAGAGACCTTCAAGATCATCACGTCCAACCCATCAAACAATTAGATCATGTCACCAAGCACCCCATCAAGTCTCCTCCTGAACACCTCCAATGACGGTGACCCCACCACCTCCCCAAAAGTGCTTCTGTTAGCACACGGGAGAAAAAAATTAACAAAAACTCACAGTGTGTTTTATGACTGTATTTTGAACCTCCTTTTGAACTAAGAAATGCATTGGAAGTACATTCCAGTGCTAAATGTAACAGAAAAATGTAACAAAAACCTTTGTAAATTCAAGAGTAAAATATACTCAGAAGGTATAATAAATAATAGGTATAATAAATATACTCAGATATAATAGGTATAATAAATATATTCAGATTTAAATAATAAGTTTAGATGGACACATTTATTTGCCTGCTGAAATGTTTTACTGTACTTCAAGAGAAGAAAAACAGCGTTCAAGGACAGTCACTGCTTCAATGTTAACACCTAAGACAGTGTTTCTGTCGATCACAACTTGCAAAGTACTGCCCTACTGTGCAAAAATTATGATTCTCACCAATTTTATCACTAATTCTGCAATCTTTAACAGATTGTTCCTGGCATTGCATTGAATAATTATTAGAAATCATCCGAGCACAAAGAGCCATACTGTGTTGCCAAATTTAGGTAACTTTTTTCACACTGTCATACAGCATCTGCTTGTTCTACTGTATTCATCCAAAGCTTGAGAGTGCTCAAGGACAATCCTCTTAAAAATGAAAACTGTGTAAGCTGCTAGGATCCTCGATACCAGGCACTCCATCTTTTAACTTTGGTCAAAACCAAAAAATACAAACAAAAATTATATTCAGGTTAATAAGTCAGGAAGGCAGGAGAATCACAGGAGAGCAAGTTGATGCTAGAATTCAGCACAGTATTACTTATTAACAGAGAACAAAACGTGGTCTGATTCAACATGAAAATAAAATCGATTTCTCACCTTGCTCCAGCAATAAGCTCTTTCTGTCCAGGGTCAAACGTTAACTGTGAGAAGTCCACAGCATTTTCTGCTCTGAATACATGTAACCAAGGGGCAATTTCTAAAAACAATCAAGAAATACAACTGTTACTGTGCATGTCATAGTTGTAGTACATCATGTAGGAAACATTAAATTATAGATACATTGTGGCCCCAAGTTTTCTCAGCATGGTCCTTCAAGAAAACATAGGAGACTTTTACCACCATGCCACATAATTTACATCACAGGCCTGTAAAATACATACAGCAATCACCTATATCAGTTCCAATGAAGTATTGGAATTTTGGTATTATTCATAAGTCAGATGTGGTTTTCCTCCTCAGGTAAAGCAGAAAACATACTCCAGTGAAGTCAGATTAATTTTCCATGCATAGGAAGCCAGTGAGGGCTGGGGGTCTGGATGTTTCCTTTGTTCTTTAAGAAAAGGTCTAAGCAAGTGGAAAATTATGAGAAAAAACAACAAGCAAACTTGACTTTTCATCATCTTCACAAATAAAATGGTTGAGACATGCAGAATGAGAAGGGGAAAATGCTTGACATTCAGGTGAACTTTCTGGGGTTTTAATCTGCCTTTCTCAGACCAGTTTACTGGTACATAAAATGGCAGAAAAGTGTGTGAATTACTGGAAATCAGCAAATTCAGAATACGGATCTATTCCTACTGTCAAAGCTACACACGCATAAATAACTGCACACCAAATCCTTAGGTATTTACATTATTAGTATTCATTTTTTAATTCATATCACTAGCTGGATACCAAACAGTGCAGCTAGATGAACACAAATGTTTTCTGGAAACAAAGCATGGATTTTATTTTTTTTTTAATCATTCCCCCCGGCCCCCAGACAGCGAATACACAAAATTGCTGCAACGATCTAAATGGTTATTTTAAAAAGTGCAGTTGTGTAACACCTTCATTTTAAAAAATGAGAAATTAGGCAGGACACGAAAAAAAGGAAATCCAGGTGCAAGTCTTGAAGCAAGCTAAATAAATCTATGTTTCTCAATTTATCAGCCAGTGTATCTAAAACCTATATAAATTATCTCAGACATTTCCTACAAGGACGTGGAATATGCACGTTCTTCACAGAAAAAATACACACATGCACACATTCACTCCCAACCAGAAACAGCTCTCAGTTCCAGGAGATGCAGAGAGATTACTTTTCTTTGTATCAAGCTCTGTGACTAAGACATAAAGTGATGTTAAACCATTTTATAATATGTATCCTATGGAGGGGGGGGAAGCAGAGCTTTAAAGACAAAATAAAGTACCCAGGCTGAGGGGCCAACCAAGTCAGTGGACAGAGGCCACAAGATGGGCTGGAAGGCCAACTTAGGACATGGGTTTAATCCTTTGTCTGCTGTGTTCTCCTTTCTCATGTTTGCATAGGCCACAGGGAATTTGCCTTCCTTAGGATGGCAGCCACAGCTCCCTGGGCTCTCTCTGCCAATGCTCCTGCCCAGAGGTTTCTACCCAGAGGTACAAACTTGCAGAATTACACACAAGTCTACTCTTAAACTGCCAAAGTACAACTCAGCCTATCAGTGTATTATTGTCCAAATCTGTTTAGCTGTGTATAAATATGCAGAGCTGAAAACACCACTGGCTCAGCAGATCTGCACACAGGTAAAGCCACACTCACTGTGAAAAAAGCATTCTCTGGAAGAGCGACAAAACAAGCAGTTGAGATTGGGCTTACTCCACATTGGTATGATAAATGAGACCTTTGGTCACATGTGAAATGAGAAAAGCAGTAGCTCCCCATAGCATGGGGAGTACACAGTACACAGAGCTATTGCAATGCCAGAAGCCAGAGATTCAAGAACCCAGCTGTCTTCCACATTCCTTGCTGTCTCAGCAAGGCACAATAAAGCTTCAAGGTACAGCAAGCAGGTGATTGAGAGTATTTCCAGGTTTGGAGCATGGGGGCAAGGGCCAGTCAGGGCAAGGCAAGCTCTGTCTTGAAGAGAATGAGGACTTGCTAAGAAATCTCTCTGAAATCTGATTCTCCTCTGTCCCTCAAAAATATACAGTATTTCATCCTGTCTTTGTTGCATGCAGCAGCACTCCTGCTTAAGGGAACAAGGTCAGGAAGAGTAAATAGCAGCTAGTGCTGGGGTTTTTTTTTACAGTAAACACTCTGAAGCCATATCCGATGTGTGTCACAGTAGCATCAAAAGTCAAAAAGGAGTAAGCCTTTATTGGCTAAAGCTTTGATTTTGTGATAGTTCTGTAAGGCAAAATAAACAAATTTTAAAAATAAATAATGAAACAAAACCTATGTAAGCTGCAAAAGTGAAAGGTTATTGGTTACACCACAGAAAATTTATGTCAGTAAAAACCCAGAATAATTACATTTACTTTTATCTAAACAGCAAAAGTCTAGCTAAAAAGCCTACGATGAAGCAAACTCTTTCAGTTCTGTTACAGGTTATCTCCCTGGAGTCAAAAGTATAAGACAGTAAAGGTCTGTAATTTCTTTTTCTACAAATTAAAAACTCATGGTAAAGCAGTAATGCACACAGAGTCCGTTTGGTTCATTCAAGACATCCTTAGCAAAAAAAACTTTTTTTTTTTTCCTTTTTAAATAGGTATTACAGGACTGAAATCTGCAGGCCTTACAAGTCAAAAAGATTTCTGAAAGTAAATGCACATTTTCTCATGGAATAAAAGATGGATATTGAAAAAGTTGTATTCTGAAAAAGCTAGAGCTCTTTCACATGCTGTGAATCACATGTTGTCAGGGCTTCCTGTGAGATTCGGGTTGGGAGGGGAGGGCAGGGCTTAGATTTAATAGGAAAGAAAGTTTGCCATAACTCTCAGACCAATGGCATAGCAAACACAATGAAGTGCCCTCAGCTCCTAGGAAAGGTCAAGTGAGTCTCATAAATAGCTTTAAAGACATTGGAGCTTAAATATCAAAGCTGGGCAGGAGGACATTAGATACTCGTACAAACAAAATGAAAGGCCAGAAACCTCTCTTAGTTTAACTTCAAATTTAGTGTGTGTCCAACAGGCCATAGCTTGTTTGGTTTACATTGTCCAAGGACTTGCCAGGGGCTGAGGTCTACAGTTCTTCATAAATGAAATAGTGAAGTTTGCTGTTACCTGAGTTTCACTATTCAGCCCTTTAAAGTAAAGCTACAGTCAACAGCAAAATAAATTTAGAAGTTTCTAATAAGAAATAAATGGTATGCTTAGAATGGAATTCAGAAGCTGCTTTTAATGGTAAATAACAAAATTTAAAGGCAATAAAGACTTCTTGATTTCATTAAACAATTAACATAGCTATTAAAAATTTCAGTAGTGTTTATGATGCACACATGAGACATCTCATGCCATGATGTCCTTTTTTAAATAGCAAAACCAAACATATGCACAGCATCACCTTCTTCAAAAAACATTGTTAATAATAATAACAACAGTAATAATAATAAGAATTTTTAAAAAAACAGCAGTTGGAAATTAGCAGATTTGCAATATTAACAGTAGTCTTTGGGTGGCACCAGTAGAACAAATTCACTAATCTTAAGAACATTAAAATATACTATTGTATGCTACAGTTATTTTATAATTAAATGTTTGTAATCTACAGATGATACACTAATCCTCCCTTCCTGAAGCTGTGCAATTATTTTAGCCTAAATTAGATCTTCTCTTCCTATGTTACTAAAATTACATTACTACCCTTTTCAAAGCCTGTGAGGCAAGACAGAAGTCTCCACAGTGATATGCCACAGTGACCCCATTACATCACCCCCCAAAGCCTTAGTGACAGTCCCATTAACACCGGAGAAGTCTATTAGGTGAGGTGTCATAGCTGGCAGGAGGATTTCACCTGTTCATTCATTCAGCATGCCCCATTTTGGGAATTATATGCAACATTCACTCTTTAAGGAGACAGGTGCACTTTTAAACACCCTGCTGTGTCCCTATTTTAAAAGTAGGACTGAGAATAGCAAGACTTTCTTCAGTAATTTATGTGCATCGTCAGTATCAATTCAGTATGGCTGTTGGGTCCTCGTTTCAAAATTCCCATTGTAATATACCCATGAATGATAAATATACTCCAAACAACTTCAGGAAAACAAGCATTTCTCTGTGTTAAAAAAAGAAAATTACACTTCAGAGCCTGCTGAATCTTTTAGTATTCACTTTTGTCTATACTTTTTTTCCCCCTTACATTTCCAATCTCTGGTCTTTTCTAGCTCTTTTACTTTATTTCCTCCCCACAGAAATGTCTGGAAGTGTTCAAAGCTAGGGTGAATGGAGCTTTGAACAACCTCATCTAGTGAAAGTTACCCCTGCTCATGGCAAGATGGGTTGGAACCAGAGGATCTTTAAGGTCTTGTGAGAGTTTTAGGCTATGCCTTCAAGAAAGGAACAGCTACTGGAACACTCTTTCAGTCCCTCTGAACAGCTGTCTTCTGTCCGTGCTGGCAGGTGCTGACCTTTCAACTAACCAGATAAGAAACTAATTCTTGCATAGGCTTTGAGCTAACAGAATTTCCTCCTTAATAATTACCTTTTCTCTCTCTAACCCTTTTTGGGAAAAAAGGGAAGAAGGGAGAGAAGGGGATTTTTTGGGGGGGGATCAAAAAAGGGAGGGAAGGTTTTCTGTGTTATGTTCTTTGCTGCATATTTTTGTATATATTGTAAATACTGTATATTGTGTATATATTCACTGCATCTCATCCTGCTTGTAAATATAACTTTTTTCTGTTTTTTTGCTTCTCCGACTGAGTTAGCTGTGGGGGTTTTTTGGGGGGGTAGGGGGATAGAACTGAACTTTCTCTCACCACCACAGGTCTTCTCCAAACTAAACCATTCTATAATTCTATGAAATGTATTAAACACATCCTTGAGGGTAAATCATTGACTCACTACAGGTGAAAAGGAAAAGAAGTACCACATCTTGGGTGAAGAAAGGAAACACAAATAGTATTTCACAAATTCCAGAGGGAAAAAACCCCCACAAAAAAAAAAAAAAAAAAAAAAAACCACTAAAAAAACCCATGAGAACTCCATGAAGACAGTTCAGCCAAAGAATGTCTGTATTATTTCTGAAGGCAATCACAATTCACCCCTGTTTATCTGAAAGGGGATGAGGTTTAGTTAGTCACTCTAATTTTTCTTTTTTTTTTTCCCTAAGACTTATTCACAGAATTGTTAGGTTTGGAAGGGACCTCAAGGATCATCTAGTTCCAACCCCCGCATGGGCAGGGACCCCTCACACTAGATCAGGTTGCTCAGAGACACATCCAGCCTGGCTTTAAAAACCTCCAGGGATGAGGCTCCTACCACCTCCCTGGGCAACCTGTTCCAGTGCCTCACCACCCTCATGGTGAAGAACTTCTTCCTAACATCCAATCAGAATCTACCCATTTCTATTTTTGTTCCCTTCCCTGGAGTCCTGTCATTGCCTGTCACCCTAAAAGTCCTTCACCAGCTTTCTTGTAGGCTCCCTAATGCATGCTTTGCTCAGCATTCATGTACAACAAGGTCGTGTTCTAAATAGTTTTGATCTGTAAGGGTTTAAAAGACAAGTAGCAAATATTGAGAAAAAGTAGCTATAGGTAAAATCATGTAAGTGATAATATAGGTTATTACATAGAGGTGTTTTTTCCCTCATGTGAGCTTCTGAAAATACACCTAGAAACAGACTTCTAGATCAGGTGTCAGGCCTTGTCTGGTTGTCCTCATAGTGAAAAGAAACCTATGCTACCCCTCAACAAACTACCTCACATGCTTCCCAGGCTGCAGGGCCATGAAGTTCCACCACAGTTATGGTGGTTCCATTTCTGGTACACAGTGTTTAAACCCATACAAATGCAAGTTATTCTTTACATATTTGTAAAGCCATTCTTTACATATTTGTACTTAATTTACATTATTGTATATTACTTAACAACTTGAATCATTCTTTAGATAGTTGTACTTATACCTGTAGCCCAGTGCCGTTGTGAAACAGGCCAGAACAGCAGGAAAAAAAAATCTAATAGATGAGTAAGCACAGCAAATATTTTTCCATTTTTCTTATGGAAAAGATTCATTCTAGGAGTTAAAAGTACCTGAGCAAAACCAATATGTTTGTCACAAAATGAGTGTGAACATCTGCCCTTCTACTTGTTATTCTTCCATAAGGCCCACAGTACAAGCCGAACACTTTGAATACGGCAGCTTAATGCAAAGCAAAAAAGGCTTTGCCTGGTACAGGCTGCTTTTCCAATATTTGCAGTTCCACACATAAGCTTTCTAGATGCCATGATATGTTGGCAGATTTGCTTCCAGGACCATACACCTCCTTAGCTTTATGACAGAAGTGTTGTCTTTCTGGATTCTATCACTAAGGTGACTGTGTCTTGCTCATGCTGTGGAGCTCTTTTCCCGAAAGAGGTTTGGGGAAAAGCACACAGGGCTGTGTGTGCCTGTTGCCTAGGCTGTACATGCAGACTCTCTGCAGGATGCAAAGCCAGATGCAAAACCACTCAATATAGTTAAAGCCTCAGGTCAACATTCTGGGTGTTCATTAATCCTTTCTACATCACCTACTGCTATCCTCCTTTAACATGCATTTCAGAGGCAGAGAAAGTAATTACTTATTTCTTACAATAGTAGACCTTAAAGGTAGCATCAGCACTGCATTGCAGTTCCAGAGTTACGTATTAGGAGCAACAAAACACCCAAATAAGCCACCCCTTACCTGTCAAGCACATATATACTCCACCAGGATGAATTAGAGGCCAGGAGAGTGCATTTTCTGTAATTTTTAATATACTGGAGGGACAAACTACTGCATTAAAAACTTTCCTCTAATGGGCAAACAAGAAAAAAAGCAACTCTAGCATTTAAACTTTACAGAAAGAGACAAATCTATTCTAACCAGCACCAGAACAAGAGGACACAGTCTCAAGCTGTGCCAGGGGAAGTTTAGACTTGAGGTGAGGAGAAAGTTCTTTACAGAGAGAGCTGTTAGGCATTGGAATGGGCTGCCCAGGGAGGGTGGTGGAGTTACTGTCCCTGGAGGTGTTCAAGACGGAATTGGACGTGGCACTTGGTGCCATGGTCTAGTAGTCATGAGGTCTTGGGTGACAGGTTGGACTTGATGATCTTTGAGGTCTTTTCCAACCTTATTGATTCTATGATTCTATGATTCTAAAATATTTAAAGCTAAGTCAATCCCAGCCCAATGCCCCAGTGAAATTTCTGGTCCATGTGCTACTGAAATTAGAACATCATTGTCACGTCCACATTTTCATATATATGGTACAAACAGCCAGATGTCAAGGATAAGGAGGGTGATGGGTGTAACAGATCTAAGAGTCTTTGCTACCAGAAGGCTCTAATAGTCTAAACGGAGTACACCAGGAGCAGACTGGACACAACATATGTAGAGAAAAGTACTACTTCAACAACAAAAAACACGGCAGAAGCTGAAGTCATCATTTCATGCTTCTCTGTAAAATTAAAGGATTAGGACAGGTATGTCTGTTATAATACCCAGTATTGCATTTTAATGAAAAAAGATATTGCATGTAGCCTTTTCAACAGAGAACACTTTTATATCAGGGGGACCTGAGCCAGAAATAAGAGTATGTGGACATCATAACCAGGGAAAAGATATGCCTTTATAGTATCTAACCCCTATTTTAAAATAAAATTCAAAGTATTTCCCTTAAAATCTAGATAATACATTAAAAAATTCATGCATTCTGATAATCATGTGGTAATTAGGTGATTAAAAAAACCTACACAGTTTCTGAAATAGGGATCCAGGAAAATCCTAGAAAATAAAACATTTCTTCCTGCCAAAGAAAAAAATTAACCCAATTGTTTAGGCAGGGTTAGCTCTTCCAACCCAATCCTCCATAAAAGTAAAGACAAAGTTATGATTTTGCCCAGCATGATTAAATTAGCAACCACAAACTAAAAGATTTCTTTTTTAAGTCTCACCACACTACAAGAAAATGTCAGATCTCCATCTGCAGCTCAGAGCTCATTTGTGCTTGGGTATGGGGAGGGCAGCAGGGGCGGTCGGGTGGTGGGGAATAAGAACCAACCAAAAAAACCCAAACAACATCAACAAAATCCACCTTGAAAAAAATGACAAAACGAGCCTCAAACCTACACCTCCCTTTCAAAATTCAGTATTCTGGAGGTCTGCTTAGATCACAAACAAGACAGTTGCCTTCCTTCTACTAGCCAACACAGCACAGTCCTGAAGCTTGCCTTTCCTTACAAAGAGAATTGCAGAGGCCAAGAATTGTGTAGCTCTAGCCTTATCTAGAAGTTCTGCCAGCTACCCGAGCACCTCTCCAGTTTAAATCATCCATGATAAAACAAATCCTATGATCTCTTGACATTTTCCAGAAAATTCACCATCTGCTTATTGAGTCTTTGTTTCTTAAACAACTATTACAACTTCTGAACAATCTTGGAGGTAATGAGGGAGGGCTATAAGTAATTTATTTATTAGTAATGTGAAAAACAGAAAATAAAGCATATTTCAAGTATATGGTTTTCAGCTTGTAAACTTCCTTCTACTCAGCTCCTCACATCTTTCATCAGCTCTGTCATTAGGCACAAAGTCACAGGAATTGCCCTGCCCCGTTTCTCCAGCCTGCTTTTACAATTTGCTCTAACCTTCAAAGTCTCAAGGTCTTAAATCCAGCCTGCATTTCTGTTGTCTTTGCCCTGCCAGAGCTTCCCCAGCTAGAAGTATATATTTCTGCATTCTTATGTGCATGCACATGTCTACTACCAGGATAATTAAAGAGAATTTGGGTTCTAACTGTCTGTGCCCTCAGGGAAGAGACAGTAACATCTGCTACAGTGACTACTTACTACTTCTTTTTCTGAATAAAGGTTTTGAGTTGTTTATGCTTCATTGTTCAAACACACACACTGCATACAAATAGGAGAAGGTGTACAGGAAAAAAAAGATTGAACCCCCCACCTAGATGAAAGCAGTTTCAGCACTGAGAGCACAGTTTTTATACACTCAGAATCACATGTGAGTTCCACAGAAATTATGCAGTGACAAGGTATCAGCCATGATATACAATTACAGCCCCTTTGAGTTTTCTTTCTCTCATACACAGGAACAGCACGAAACTAAACCCCATGCCATTCCAGAAAAACACAACAATAAAACCTACTTTGCAAAGTTATGCTAGGCAGGTGGAAAAGATCTCACTTAACCATACCCTTTCCACTTGCAAGGGAACAAACACTCGACTAAATCTTGGTGTACCTGATGTTATGATATTTTTTAATTATACAGTATCAGGCATTTGAGACTGGCATTGCACTTAAGAATAATAACTAAGTATGCTAAATGACAGTTTGAGTTGCCAAGAACTGTGCTCAAAAAATGTTCATTTGTCTGATCTTCCACTCCACAATGTAATCTGAACAATAAATATAAATTGACTGTCAAGTAAATCAAGAGCTGAAACTGGATTTCTAAATCCTGGTCTGCTTTAAAGCAAAAAAGCATACCAGTTCAATTAGGTCCAAATTAGGAACCATGAAAATATCATGCCTGCAGACTAGCATGAAGAAAAATACAAGAGTTAAGGAGAATGAAGGGAAGAGGCAAAACTGAAGCATCTGAGTTTGAGGACTTCCATTCTTGGGTTTCCCACACAATTCGTTTAAATGCAATACAGATCCTTGTTTGTACACTTGCAAATTGCATTCAACTGTCATCCTTACTTTGTTTTGTCACGGCACACATCTGTTCTCATTATTTTGCAATGGAACATTCATAAGTATCAGCCTGAATGACATCACCTTGAAAAACTCCAACACACTCCTGTAGAAACACAGTAGGGACTGCAATCTGCCCTCTTGCTGTGTGTGTCACCAATGTGGCAAACTGCTGTCCTCCTAGTGATCATTCAGCTATGTTTTTTAAAAGCAGTCAGAAGTAGCTTTAGTAACGCTGCTCTTGAATTGTGCAGACACTCAGCTGTAAAATAGACAGGAACATAGCAGAAGCGGATACTTAGAGGAGCACATCAAGTGCTGGAGAAGCACAAGACAGATTTCTGGTGCCATGTTCATAAAGACAACTCAGACATCACCTCCACTGAAATTCACAGCTAGGATGAGTCTTTTGTGCATCAGTAAATACCTTAATACACATTGGAAGAAGGATCTTAGGAAGAAAAGAGATCTGAGGGATCACTGGAAACTACTAAAACAAATTTAGTCTAGCAGGCACATGACAGAATGGTTTGCAGGTTATATCAACTGAAGATTCCTACATACAAACACACATGCACATCTGGACATGGAGGAGGCATCTAGGCCAGAAACATAACATATTTACAAACTGCACAGTTGGGGAAAAAATAAATTAAAAATAACCCAAAAGGTTTAACATTGAAGGTGACCAGAAGACTATCATCAGATTAGAAACAGATTAAAAGCAAACTAAAGCATGGATGTAGTCTACCCGGACTTCAGCAAGGCCTTTGACACTGTCCCCCAAAGCAAACTCCTGGCCAAGCTGTCCGCTCATGGATTGGACAGCATCACTCTGCACTGGGTTAGGAACTGGCTGGAGGGCCGAGCCCAGAGAGTGGTGGTGAATGGTGCCACATCCAGCTGGCAGCCAGTCACTAGTGGCATCCCCCAGGGATCAGTGCTGGGCCCCATCCTGTTCAATAGTTTTACTGATAATCTGGACAAGGGGATTGAGGTCCAGGCAGAGCCCAAGGATGAGCCAGCAGTTCCCCAGATTTTTCAGCTGATGCACTACCCAGCAGAAGGCGACATTCAGTGACAGGGAGCTAAGAGCAGCAGGTGCACCCCAGGGAGTGCAAGACAGGCCCTGTAGATGCTGCACAGAACTTGGAAGAGAAGACCACTGGAATGAGTCCTCCCAGAAATCTGATCACTACTAAGTATGAAACCAGAATTGCTTAGAATCAGAAGACCAATAACTGCAATTGCCGCCATCTTCCATGAACCAGCCATCTAGGTTACTTCAGAAGCAACTGAGAAGAACTGAATTCAAGATGTTTCTTGTGAAACAAAGAGCTGTGCTGCTGCTGCTGCTGCTGCTGTGAGGCCAGGCAGCACAGGCACCCTTGCCAGCACTGGAGTCCACAGGGCCACCTGCTTCGTCACACAGCACAACTGTGTCCTGCTAAGCTGTGATAAATGTGCAGCCATGAGCTCTTTGAAGACCTGGGCACAAATGAGTTACACTACAACAAGTTAAAAAGGGCTGACACTCAGTACTTTAGCTGTGCAACGCTATCTGGCCATATACATGCTCTTCTGCTTCAGTCAACAATTGTTAGCTTTGGATATGTTGCAAGGCAGTCCCTGAAGAGGGAGAACCGAAGTCACATGTATCTCATGGAAATTATTCATAAAGAAATTTAAACTGTTCCAGATCATCGGTATATTCTCCAAGGGGTAGATAGCAGAATACTCACATTGACAGCTGTCAATAGAAGGGACAGAGTCTACCTTAAACATCTTATGAAAAAAAAATCAAATACTGTCTGGTGGGAAAAAAATATAGAAAAATCAAACCAATATTGTGTTTCCTCTTATCTTTAAACACATCCAAAATCTCTAGAAGATGACAGAACTTCAGCTGCTTAGGAGCTCTATTTCTTGTTTGCCAATCTGTTTCTTTAACATATTTCAGTTTGGATGCTTGATTGCTTTTCAGTAAAAATGCCCATCTCCATTAAATACACATTTCTTTTGATGAAAAAAACCCAAACCAACAAACAAACCAAAACACCCAGATGGTAATTCCATCTGCCCACTTTGTACTGCTAGGAGATTGTGGCAGGAGCCTCTCACTCATTTTGCTGTTTCATTAGAACCAGGAAATTTCACATGCTCCAAAATTCCACATTAGGACAACAGGAAATATATCAGCTATGGAAAGGGTCATAGGACATGTCTCACCAGCCATTGCAGCTACTGCTGATTTTCAATTATTAGAAATTTATTAGAATTAATATAATTCTATGATGGTCAAGTACATGTCTGACATGCCAAATTAACTGTAAATTGAACTGTGCTTTAAAACATGATCACTTCCAATGTGGGGGGGGAAGGGAGGAAACCAAGAAAAAAATGCAGTTATACAAGTCCTTTGCTTAGCGAATTCAGTCCCTGACATACACTGGTTTTCATGGGACTGCACATCAAAGATACGGGTTATCTCAGGGAAATAGTAAAGGGAGAGTACCCTCCAGTCTTCAAAGCTGAAAGTTTCCACTCCCTAATGAGCACTTTGTCTCCTGTACAAAAGTAAAGGCAAACCTGATTTCATAAAACAATATACAACTGGTAAAGGAATTGTTTACCTCCTTAAGACACACGGGTTCTCAGCAGAGCAGTGCAAGCATATCTTAGTTCTGTCATCTAGACAACTTCTCTTCACTGATGAATCATCTTTATTTCTCACCTCTGTGCCCGGAAAGATCATGGAGCAGATCCTCCTGGAGGCACTAATGACTCAGAAGAACAGTGAAGAGGTGATTGGGAGTAGTCAGCATGGCTTTGCCAAGGGCAAATCCTGCCTGACAAACCTGGTGGCCTTCTATGAGCAGGTGACAGCATTAATAGATGAGGGGCGAGCAACTGATGTCGTTTACCTGGACTTGAGCAAAGCCTTCAACACTGTCCCGCACCACCTCCTGGTCTCCAAGCTGGCGACACATGGGTTTGATGGATGGACCACTAGATGGATAAAGAACTGGCTTGATGGCCGCACCCAAAGAGTGGCTGTCAACGGGTCCATGTCCCAATGGAGGCCAGTGACAAGCGGAGTCCCTCAGGGATCAGTCCTGGGACCTGTCTTGTTCAACATCTTTGTGGGTGACATGGACAGTGGCATCGAGTGCACCCTCAGCAAGTTTGCTGATGACACCAAGCTGTGTGGTGCAGTGGACACGCTGGAGGGAAGGGATCCATCCAGAGGGACCTGGACAGGCTGGAGAGGTGGGCACAAGCCAACCTCATGAGCTTCAACAAGACCAAGTGCAGAGTCCTGCATCTGGGTCGAGGCAATCCCAGGCACAAATACAGGCTGGGCAGTGACTGGCTGGAGAGCAGCCCTGAGGAGAGAGACTTGGGGGTGCTGGTGGACGAGAAGCTCAACATGAGCTCTCAATGTGCGCTTGCAGCCCGGAAAGCCAATCAGATCCTGGGCTGCATCAGGAGATGTGTGACCAGCAGGTCAAGGGAGGTGCTTCTCCCCCTCTACTCAGCTCTGGTGAGACCCCACCTGGAGTACTGCATCCAGTTCTGGAGCCCGTAGCACAAGAGGGATCTGGAGGTGCTGGAGTGTGTCCAGAGAAGGGCCACGAGGATGATCAGAGGGCTGGAGCACCTCTCCTATGAGGACAGACTGAAGGAGTTGGGGCTGTTCAGTCTGGAGAAGAGAAGACTCCGAGGTGACCTCATTGTGGCCTTCCAGTATCTGAAGGGGGCTTACGGGAAGGCTGGGGAGGGACTTCTCAGGATCTCAGGTAGTGATAGGACTAGGGGGAATGGATTGAAGCTGGAAATGGGGAGATTCAGGCTGGATGTGAGGAAGAAGTTCTTCACCATGAGAGTGGTGAAGCCCTGGAATGGGTTATCCAGAGAGGTGGTTGAGGCCCCGTCCCTGGAGGTGTTTAAGACCAGGCTGGACGAGGCTCTGGCCAGCCTGATCTAGTGTAGGGTGTCCCTGCCCATGGCAGGGGGGTTGGAACTAGATGATCCTTGTGGTCCCTTCCAACCCTGACTGATTCTATGATTCTATGATTCTATGATTTGCACAAAAACCATAAAAAGGATAGGAGATGGAAATCAATACACCTCAATTCCACTGCTGAAGCTGTCAGGAGGTCTTTAAAGTGTACTTTTGAAAATCAGTAGAAAGAGAAGGAAAAAACTGGTGAAGGAAAAACTGACTGCTATTAGTAGTCTAGTAGACTACTATTAAACAAGATTAGGAGAAAGAGAAGAGAGTACAAATTAAAACAAAACAAGTTCACACACCATGATAAGTGCATGCACTTCATAAACCACATGCTAAAATAAGCAGAGCAATGTACTGAGACTATATTACTTACACAAACATCAAGTGAGGGAATTTTGTGGTGGTTAGCCAATAAGGTTAAGAAAATATATTTCATAGGATTCCCAAACCGAGGAATCAAAAAATAACTATGCTATTTTTCTTTCCTGGTCAACCTCAAGTAAAAATGGTTTATGTTTATTCATTCTGTGGATGGAGAGATGTTATTTTTGAGCATATTTATTCAACAGATAACTTCTTTACAGCACAGCATGTATTTAAAATATCACTAAATATAGCTTCTAAAATTATGTCAGCTGATGCTTTTGAGTTGAGACAGCACAACCTTAAATTCTGATTACTTCATAAGAGCATGGAAGAATTAAGATTTCATAGAATCATAGGTGTTGGAGAGGACCTCTGCGGGTCATCTAGTCCAATATCCCTGCTAAAGCAGGTTTGCCTAGATCAAGTTGCACAGGAGCACATCCAGGTGGATTTTGGAAGTCTCCAGAGAAGAGGAGTCCACAACCACTCTCTGGGCAGCCTGATCCAATGATCCAGCACACTCACAGGAAAGATTTTCCTTATGCTTAGGTGAAACTTCCTGTATTCTAGTTTGTGCTCACTGCCTCTTGTCCTTTCACTTGACATCACTGAAAAGAGAATGGCCCCATCTTCCTGTCACCTGCCTTTTACATATTTATTAGCATTGATAGGATCCTCTCTCATTCTTCTCTAGGCCAAGGTCACTGAGGTCTCTCAACCTTTCATAAGAGAAATCCTCCAGTTCCCTAAGCATTTTTATAGCCCTCTGTTGGACTCTCTCTAGTAGTTCTCTGTCTCTCTTGAACTGGGAAGCACAGAACTGGACACAATACTCCAGATCTGGACTCACTAGGCCAGAGAAGAGGAGAAGGAGAATCTCTCTTCACTGGTTCCTCCACCACCTGTGTCAGAAAGGAACCTCTGGGACTGTGTGTGCCTATCTGTGTTGCCTTTCCAGATTTGCCCCAAAGCAGCTGTACCCTCATCAGTTGTCAGCTTCATCACTGCACTTTATTACTGATCAAAAAGCCTAAGAAATTCAACTTTATGCAGATAAACCACAGGATAGTCAATACTTACAACTTCACACCTGAAACTGGAGGAGTTGGGTCCTTTTCTTTTTCAGCTTACTCTCACACAGCACTAAGAAGATGGGATGGCCCCATCAGTCCTACTTCATGGATGGGGTTTACCCGCAGCAGTAGCCTTCAACTGCTTGTGTCAGTTGTGACAGGTCTAACAGTTTCAAAGGTCAGCAAATGTCAGGGGGGAACAAAGTGCCACTATAAGTACTTTCACAATTTCATTAAAAAAAAAAAAATAATAAACTATCAGCTCCACAAAGAGCTACCACAGAGGTTTTGTGGAGTGGGTGGCTAAGTGTTTTGAAACCTATGGAAATATTTAGACAAACTTTATACTACTCAGCTGGTTTGCTTTATGTTTTGCATAAGAATAGTCAAACTTTTATAAGCAGCCTTTGTTTCTCATAGGCATCTTTTTTTTCTAAACAGTTTGCCTAAGATTTACTCCTCACTGTTTCTCCCCACATGAAATTTGGTTTCCAGACATTTCTAAATGTTTAAGTTAAACACATTAGAATACTAACAGGGTGTGCTTTCCAAAAAGTTGATCATCAGTAACCCTAATACAGTTTACAGAGCTAACATTTCATACCTACAAGTATATGAAAGAATACCCAGAAAAATTAAATTTAATAAAAACAAAACTGTAAGGCTTTATCTTTAATGACCACTTTATTTCAGCCCTTCTTCTTTCTTAACTCTAAATTATTTCAAGCATTAACATATTATTTTACACACTGTAAACATGCAGAAAAGCATACAGACCAAAAGTCTCACATTATGAGTCTCTGTGTGTACATTCTGTCACTTGCACATTCCCTGCAGCAAATCCTGTTTGACACTACCACCTTTATTGGCTTTATGCTAGCATGGCTGATGAATCCTCAGGACAGGCACATAACATGTTGTCAGATTTATTTATTTAACTTCTGGGCTTTCTAAAGGCCTGAATTTCAACACACTATCATGCCCTTGCACATTTGGAGGCAGACTCCTCCTTCAAGAGAAAGGAACATAAAAGAAACACTATGCATCTTCACAGTTAGTCCCACCACATAGAACTCCGAACTGCACGATACCAGGCTGATCCTGTAAATACTATTCTATTCTATTCTATTCTATTCTATTCTATTCTATTCTATTCTATTCTATTCTATTCTATTCTATTCTATTTTATTCATCACATGTTTAGAGGTCTGATCTCTGTGATAGCTCCTACCAAATTTAATTAGGAATTTTTCAGCTTCTGAGGAACACAGAAAGGGCCTTATTCCATTTCAGGGAAGACTTATGACCAAGGATTTTATAGCTGAAATATTTTCAGATCAGTAGTACATTTTATTATACTTTCTGGAGAGATAAAATGTTCATTATGCATTCCTAACATTAATTATGCAGATAAACAAATTACAGTGTGATTATTGCTACTGCGTATGAGAAATAGGAGATTTTTAGATCACGTCAAAAAGGTGTATGCATCTTCCCTGCTTCTGCAACTTCTCTTTCTTCTTCTACTGCAAAGGACCAGAGTAAAGGTTCTCAACTGGTGGGGGAAATTTTTGCCATTTGATATCAGGAGATCCATCATGATTTTTCAGCTAAAACTATTAGGTGGGAAATCAGCAATACAAATAATAAATGCCTCTCTACAAAGCCAGCTTGACAGAAACATCACTTATGTGTGCAGTTTTTGATAGGCAGTGGGAAAAAAAGTAAGCTCTTTCAGGAGATACACTCCCTTTCTGTATTTTACCATGACAGCTCCTGGGGACTACTTTTTTCTTTTTATTATAGTGTTTTTTTTTTTTTGGCAGCTGTTCATCCGTACATTACACCACTCTCATTCCATTAGTTTTATTTAATAGTTTATACTCCATCTACCATGCCTCTCAAAAGGAAGACAAATCAAATAAGTACATTGCAATTTTGGTGTACTAGAAGATACAGAAAAAGGGTTTAGCCAGTTATAAATAAAACAAGAGAGTTGATCTCTGTAAAGTTACCACTGAGTTTACAAGCATTAAAGTACCTAACAGTCAATACCACTGGGCCTTGGCTGATGTTCAGCATCCCACACAGCATTTAGCTCTGGTGGATGCAACATTATGGTAAGATGACTTTACAGAATAGGATATTTGTATGTAGGATTCAAATTAAAAGTGTAGCTGTTTCTGGACTCTCTGTCGGTCTGGCAGCATTAATAACATCAATAGATACAGACAGCATTTTCCTACAAGCATTCATGAAGTCAGTAAGTGCCACACAAGGAATACAGAACTCAGGAAGAGGGCTGGTTGAGTCCTGCCAAATTCTGCTGCAGGATTCTTTTATAGAGTAGCCCTTCTTAGGAAGTTAGAATATTACAGCCCAGTTGGGTGAAAATCCAGAGTAGATGAGTAAAAAGCCAGCTGGATGATCCAGCCCAAAGAGTAAATGTTTAACAGAAATGACTCCACTGTAAAGCCAGCAACAAGTGGAATATCACAAGAGTTGATCCTGGGACCTGTCCAGTTTAACATCTTAATAAATGACCAAGGGGAGGCAACAGAGTGCAGTCTTCATCTGTATTTTGCAGATAACATCAAATTCAGAGAAAAAAATTTGATAAGCTTGAAGGCAGAGTTGCCATCCACAAGGACCTAGATGGGCTGGAGGAATGAAACATGAGCAACCTCATGAAATTAAATGTACACCTGCAGAGTCCTGCATCTGGAAAGGAACAACCCCATGCAACAGCACAGGTCGGTTTTAATCACAGAGGGAAATGGGTCATTCACCTTTAAATGAAACATTCTGTACCAAATAGTAAACAAACTTCACAAATCTAGCTGTATTTATCATGTAGGCAATACAGTTCAGGTTACTATATAACAGCACTGAATGGCACTTTTTCATACCACTATACATTAAAACCAGAGGTTTCCATGAAGAATTTGCACAGTGCTTAGCCTATTTCTGGAGAAGTTTTTTTTGTGTTTACCCCTTACCTTGGTATTCAATAACTGGGTGCTCAGTTCTGTGGCACTGGGTGTCTTTTGTTGTTGGCTCCAGCATTCCTAATACTCCAAGTCCTGCCAACAGCAGTGCAAGGAGGCAGCTTTGTTTCATGGTGGTCATGCTGTCCTCCACTTCTTTTAACTGGCCACTCTTCTTGCACTCATGTGGGAAAAGCACCTGAAGAATTCAAAGAAATTTACTCAAACACAAGAGCAAACTGCAGAAAAAAAAAAAAATATAAAATTGACAATTCTTGGTATTTAAAGCAAAACAAACCAACCCTGTGTAGTAATTGTCTTTTCATAAGTATGCTATCAGCTCCACCTCTAATTACTTCATAATTGTAAACAGTTACACAGTTTAGGAATACGGATTTATTTTATCACCCATCAGGATTCAAAAAACTGCAATTAATTGCTGCCCTCTTCTACTTTGAAGTTTCATTTTGTAATGCATGTAGGTAAATAATGTTCTGCCACATTTATTAATTTTTAGATACAGCACGTGTATCTAAATCTGTTCCTCATTCACTTGCATCCACCACCTTTTGCTTTTCCTTCCTCACAAAGGAAAGCGTGCTTTGATTCCTTCTGAGTACAAGGTAAGAAAGAAATTGCTTCTTCATGTTGCTGATAGGTCTGAAAAAACACATCAACAACCCTAGAGCATGTGGGTTTTGTCAGTCTGTTGAATATGTATGGCATGGCACAAAGTGGTAGAACAAAGGTCACCTCAATGCTCTTTACTTTTGCTTTACAGGAGGCTTCTGACTGCTTCTGACATCCACCCATTTACCAACGGATGACAAGGTTGCATATTGCAGACTCTAATGATGAAGACACTTTTCTACCAAAATCTACACACCAACAAAGAAAGTAACAGTTTCCTTTTAATATCAAAATAAAAGTTAAACTCCCTGAGTTTTTTGACACATCCAATGATCAGACGCTGATTTAAATATAACAGAATAATCGTGGGGTCAGCATCACTTCAGATGCAACCCGAATCCTTTAGCTTTACCATAACAAACATTCCAAGCAGTAGCAACCTAATGTTGCAACCAAAAACCGATCAGCAGTATTGACTTCTCATACATTTGATCTCACTGAACTGCAGGGTGCTATTTAATAAGGTGGAAACTTTCTATTTGCTTTAAAATAAGCATCCTGAACACATGAAACAAAGGGCTGTTAATTAAATTATACTCTACAGTACGACCAATGTGTTTTAAAAAGCTACACTCAGAAAGCAGAATGGCTAGTAAGCATTGATCCCTAATATTACCATAGCACCAGCCATCACAAGATGATCTGCTCTTCTCTTACCACTTTATTATGCCACCTTTAGAAGACTGGGATATGTCTAATCCTCACTAATTTCAACTAAAATAAAAAGATCCAATACACAATTCATCTGGCCAGTATAAAAATTTAAATAGTCCATTTTAGCTTCCCTGATAAATTCACTACTTTGCTTGTTTGTTTTTAAGGGGGGAAGGATACTTCATATAAATTCATATTAATATACTAATGAATGAATATTATGACTATATATTAATATATTCATACTAATAGTTCATATTAAGTAGGATATCTTATGATGTCACATACCAATATGAATCTGTCCCTACAAATTGTTTGTGGCTAACAGCAGGCAGTATCTGCTCATCGAAATTCTGTGGGCTTGCATATATAGGGACATAAAGCACCTGTTCCAATGTTTTGAAATGTTTCATTTTCTGCATCCCTTCTGCAAGGGTGACTTTTTGACCCCTATGTACTATTCTTATCCAAATTCAACCAGTTTATGTGGGTTGTAGCATAACTAATGAGTATTACTAAATTGCAGATCACACCAAGAGTTAGTTGTAACTCAGGTTCCTGTAAGACTATGTATGCGTATTTAGGAGGCAAATTGAAGGACAGCTATCACAGCACAGACTCTCAAAAACTAATTTTTTTGCATGCAGTACAGCAAGTATAGCAAGTTCTTGCATGCTAAAATGACACACTTTAAGTTAGCTGAGCAGCTGTGAAGAACAAGAACTCACCATCCACTTCATGGTACTAGGATCACAGTATCACAGTATCGCTAAGGTTCGAAGAGACCTCGAAGATCATCGAGTCCAACCGGTCACCACAGACCCCATGACTAGACCATGGCACCAAGTGCAAAGTGCAAGTGATATGCACTGCACAGGAGAATGAAAAAGAAATCTGGAGACTGCACTTAAAACATTGCTAGAGGAGCCAGTTAAAAGAAGTGGAGGACACCATGACCACCATGAAACAAAGCTGCCTCCTTGGGGAATGAAATCAATCTCCCACAGCAAATTACATGAGCAACATCTCTGAGAGCAGACACTGGTGACCATGTAGAGAAACCCCAGACCTGCTTACAGATGCGTGTACTCAGAACCAGTCCTGAAACTGACATATTTTAACCATACCAGACTCTGTTGTCTGTACATTCATGTTGACATAGGTTCCCTTCATCATTCACTGAAAGTCCATTGAAACTGACACAGAATCAGCAAATGTAAGTATTTGAAAGCATCTTTGCTGCTGGACAGCTGTAGATAGCGTGGCAACTCTTTTTTTTATGCAGCAGCTTATTTTATTCAAACAAAAGAAAACATCACTTGTAATTCAGAGGTAAATTGTACTTCCATCCAGGTATATTTTAACACCTAGAAATACTAACATCCTAATTCTTATTTTAAATGTAATGCTTTGGTACCTGGAGGGAATGATCTCTAAATGAATGTGCTTGGCCCTAGCAGTAGCAGTTTCATGCTTTGCATGCTCAGCAGTTTACATTTTTTCTCTTTTGTTGGGTCAGCAAAACCAGAAAATTTTGAATGTTTTTTGTTGTTTTGGGGTTTTATTTAAGGCAGGCTACGTCAAAAAAATGTGAATGAGGGAGAGAATAAGTGCACAAGACCCTTCATGTTAGAAATAAAGTAGATTAGATTTTATGATTCTAATATTTTTTAACTGTTTTTCACTTTGCATCCTCAGATTGTTTTACAGGCTTGTAAAATGCAATTTGTCAGAAGTATAATTAAAGATCTGCATTAGAAAAACTAAATAAATAACATAGGTCACTGTGCAGGGTCTGAGATGTGTGGCAATAGTTGACTATTATATTTCATTGCTGAGGTTGATTTGTAGATGTAAATTACACAGAAATCAAAGAAACTTGCCTAAACATTTTGTGTTTAGGGTTATCTTGGCTTTTGTGTCTTACTCTCCAGGCCAACCATCAGTTTCTTGGCAGTTTCTTGGCACAATAGTTGCACTTTCAGTAAGGAGAAGGGCCTATTTCAGGAATGACTCCGTTGCCTGCTTCAAAACTTCTAACTCTCAGTTGCAGTACCAGAGAGCTTCATGAGTATGGAGTTCAGGTGCTGCCTCCACAGACTCACTCTTACAGAGTTTCTCAGGCAGAGGGTGGAATTTGGGCAGTGGTCTTTACTTGATGATGCGCAGGAGGGAGGAATCTAAATCCTGAAAATTCTGTGGAAAATGACTCGGTTTTGAAGGCTTTTATAAAGTGTCTGTTATCTATTCATTCTGTGAACGTACGTTGAAGGTGTGTGTTTTGTTTGTAGAGCTTTTTTGTGGTGGTGGGTTTTTTTGGGTTGGAGATATGTGACCTTTTTTGGTTGTTGGAGAGAGTGAGGTTTATTGTTTGGGTTTTCAGGGGCTTTGTAGTTTTTTTATGTTTGGTTGGGGTTTTGTTGTTGTTGTTATTCTTTTATGTGTGTGTGCATGTGTGTTTTTGTTGTTGTGGTGGTTTGTTGTCAACATGAATGGTATGGTCAAAATATGGTCAAGTATGGTCAAAATACGTCAGTTTCAGGACTGGTTCTGGGTACATGCATCTGTAAGGAGGTCTGGGGTTTCCTCTACAAGGTCACCAGTGTCTGCTCTCAGAGATCATAGAATCAGTCAGGGTTGGAAGGGACCACAAGGATCATCTAGTTCCAACCCCCCTGCCATGGGCAGGGACACCCTACACTAGATCACGCTGGCCAGAGCCTCGTCCAGCCTGGTCTTAAACACCTCCAGGGACGGGGCCTCAACCACCTCCCTGGACAACCCATTCCAGGGCTTCACCACTCTCATGGTAAAGAACTTCTTCCTCACATCCAGCCTGAATCTCCCCATTTCCAGCTTCATTCCATTCCCCCTAGTCCTATCACTACCTGAGATCCTGAGAAGTCCCTCCCCAGCCTTCCTGTAGGCCCCCTTCAGATACTGGAAAGCCACAATGAGGTCACCTCGGAGCCTTCTCTTCTCCAGACTGAACAGCCCCAACTCCTTCAGTCTGTCCTCATAGGAGAGGTGCTCCAGCCCTCTGATCATCCTCGTGGCCCTTCTCTGGACACGCTCCAGCACATCCACATCTCTCCTGTAATATGGGCTCCAGAACTGGACGCAGTACTCCAGGTGGGGTCTCACCAGAGCTGAGTAGAGGGGGAGAAGCACCTCCCTTGACCTGCTGGTCACACTTCTCCTGATGCAGCCCAGGATCTGATTGGCTTTCCGGGCTGCAAGCGCACATTGAGAGCTCATGTCGAGCTTCTCGTCCACCAGCACCCCCAAGTCTCTCTCCTCAGGGCTGCTCTCCAGCCAGTCACTGCCCAGCCTGTATTTGTGCCTGGGATTGCCTCGACCCAGATGCAGGACCCTGCACTTGGTCTTGTTGAAGCTCATGAGGTTGGTTTGTGCCCACCTCTCCAGCCTGTCCAGGTCCCTCTGGATGGCATCCCTTCCCTCCAGGGTGTCCACTGCACCACACAGCTTGGTGTCATCAGCAAACTTGCTGAGGGTGCACTCAATGCCACTGTCCATGTCACCCACAAAGATGTTGCTCATGTAATTTGTTGTGGGAGATTTCAATTCATTTCCCAATGGTGCTTCACTTCTTGGTTTGAAAAACAGAAAAAGTTTGAAAAAAAAACTATTTGTGATAACTAACTACTCTGAATAACATGCACCCTAGAAAGCATGAACCTAAAAAGAAAGGTACTTGTTTGATGTAGCAGTCTGTACCTCAAATTGATCATTAGAACAGAATTCTGAGTCCAAAGAAAGATGTTGTCCCATGTTTCTAAAAAACTATTTCATCCTTTAGTCATGTCAATTTCATTACAGATACCTAGTTTTTCTACTGTACTGCTAGTGGCATCTTTTTGCAATTTATTAAAAGGATAGATCATTTGCTCCCTGCTGCAAGTGATAAGCAGGCAGGATGAATTGCTGTTTCTTTGTCAGCAAAAAAACCCCAAACAAACAAACAAACAAAAAAAGCCCAAAATGTTGTGTATTTTTACTAAGTATACAGACAAATTGGGGGAAAGTGTATCAGCAGTCATATGGTCATAAAAGTGGAATATATGAAAAATTCTATGATGTGGTTCAGTGCCTTTTACTGTAATGGTTCTTCATTTTTAAAGTCAAACTCCTCAAATTCATACAAATCCTTTGAAAGGAAAACTGATAGTGAAAGGATTACATAAACAATTGACATCACAGCCATCAAAAAATCTAGCTGAATTCTCAGGCAATGTGTGGGCTCTCAATTCCTGTTCCTGGAAACACCTGTAGCAACAAGCCCTGGAGTCCAGAAGGAAAAAGGGGTACAGACAGCAAGGGGCATCAAAAGGGCTGCATCCTTCTCAAAAAACAGTTCTCCCCTCTCCACCAGTGAAAAATGTGAATGCTGTGTGTCCAAGACATTAATATTTCACTTGCCCTTCTAATAATATATAGAGATAAGGTAAATAAATATCAAAACTCATTTAAATACTTCCAAAAAGAAGTTGCTTTTACTATAGCTATTAATCCTGTTACCCTGTCAAATGCACAAACAGCAGCTATGCCTCTTTATATCATAATTACTTTGAAATACATCTCTTATTTAGATTGAGAACAACAGTTTGTATATCACTGGGCTATACAATTAGATTGGAGCAATAGCTCAAAGGCCCCTCATTAAATATCAAGATGATACCAGAGACTATAGAGCCTCCTCAGTGAAATAATTTAATTGTATGCTATCATCTCTCATCACTGGATCCAGCAATACACACTGCTTGTTATGTGGCAGAGTAGCATATTCTAATTTGTATTCTCGTAAAGCAAGAGTCAGCTTCAATTAACAAACTGATTACTGAGTTTCTTCAACTTCTTTTTTAACATTGCCATTCATTTCTGCAGAGGCATGAGTTTTAAGACCTAATAGAGGCAGTTACCCATTAGCTGTCATTGACTAACACAGTAAAAAATCAATCCTTAAACTCACAGTGACATTCTGCCAAAGTCTGCTAATATCTGTAGCAAATGGTGACAAATCACAAAAGAAGAATCTGTCATTAAAGCTAGTTCTCCAGCATTGCTCAAAGAGCTGTGGTACTTGTGATTTCCACAAAGGAAGCACTGTTTCAAGAAGAGTGGCTTGCGTGAAGCAAGAAGCCTTAGATGTCATTTATCACATTGTGGGCACATCTGCTTCATCAGTGAGGCATAGCACCAGTGGATCGCAGCTTCTTTGAGCAAGCACCGGCCAACCAGAAAAGCAACACAAGCAGCTTAGAGGCAAAAATAAAGGTAGTCAAGTCAGTGTAGCCTAGCCCAAATTTCCAGAAAAATCTTAGCCTTCCCCCCCTGCCCCCAACTTAGCTCCTCTTCTTTTTGGTATCCTCCCAAATCCCAGGTTCCCACCTCTAGTTTCTTTCAGCTCACAGTCCAGGCATCCAGAGCACTTTCCCCCATGAATTGCTTGGAACATCCACTGAACTAACATCCTCACTCTGCTCATCAAAAGTCAGTCTGAGGCATCAGAAAGACAGACTACAAAGCCAGCACAGTTTTTTCTTTATGAAATAACTTTAATGGAAAACCAAATGGTAATCATTGTTTGCAAATAAAGATCCAAAGAGTGAAGAAGGTTGTAGGGAAATCAGAGGAAGTTTAAGAGCCAGAGGAAGGGGGTATGAAGTGAGAGAAAATGATCCAAGACATGGCACAAGTGTCAGATAATGCAGGAAAAGGAAATTGAGAGGGAAGTACTGTAGTAATTCAGGGATCTACACACACATGCTTGCATTTCATCTTCTCCATTCTCTCTATACCACACTTGCCTATGCCTTTTCCACTTGGAACTATTATTGGCAAGCCAAACGTATTGCCTTAGGGCCCAAAAGACAGTCAACGCTTTATACTTTCAGGTGTTGTGAGTAATAGCAGTTCAGCAGACAATCCTTACCAGACAGATGTTGATTTTTAAAAATTACATAGCTTCAAAATTGAGTTGGGCAGATCCTCAGGGGGAAAAAAAGATCCACTGATGGTTATGAAATACCTTGACATTCCCATTTGGCAGTGTGAAATTCAGAGGCTTCCTACCCCTGATACTGCAACAGTATTTAGGAAAAGTCCCACTTGCTGTTTTGCTAGGGTCTTAAATGTCTTCCCTGAGACAGATGGTGATTGCTCCTGGAAAAGACCAGATGCTGGGCTGGATGCAGCTATGATCAAGCACAGCCATTTGTTCCCATGTTCTGCAAAGGTCTGAGCTCTGTACTGCACTGCATTTCTAGATTTTATTTTATTGACTTGTATTGCCATGCAGAACACACAAATTTGCATTTATGAGTTATTCATAAAACCCAATAGAAAGTGGACATATGTATTCGACTGCAAGACAAGGAAAATCCATTGCACAGCTTTTTACAAAGCACACAAAGTACATGAATTGTGATCACAAAGAGAAAGAGCATCCAGAATTGCCAGTCTATGGCATTTTTTCCTGGATGTTCCCTGAAAGCCCTGTGGTTTAGAAAGAGATCTGCCTCCTGATTAGAGGTAAGTCAACAAAGACCTCAATTTCAATAGAATCATGTAGTCATTAAGTGGACTTCCTTACATACTGTCACAAAACATGACATAAATTATATTTCAGAAGTATATTTCAATTTATTCAGCAATCCTCTTGGGAGACAAAATATAATATATAAAGCAGTGGGCAATGATTTTGAAAGCAGTAATTTCCGAGAGCTAGTAATGTTGCCCCGATGGAATATGCCAGGCTACTTATTTCTAGACCTCAATACATGAAAATACTGTGTGAAAAGTCTTACTTATCCATTAAGCCTGAATACTACAAAGACGATATTTCTTAAACAGCCTTCAAACTCTGTTCTACCCTAGCTTTACTGTTCACCCACATTTTGCAGTCTTCCATTAAAAAATGCATCTGTGCTCCCTGTATAATAAGGGGCTAACAGAAAAAAGTGTATTTTGAAATATCACCCCCGGGAAACAGGAATTTATGTGGGACCAGAATCACAATCACAAGTAAAGCTGTGACTATTAAGAGAACAGAATAGAATAAACCAGGTTGGAAAAGACCTTCGAGATCAAGTCCAACCTATCACCCAACACCATCTAATCAACTAAACCATGGCACCAAGTGCCTCATCCAGTCTCTTCCTAAACACCTCCAGTGATGGGTGACTCCACCACCTCCCTGGGTAGCCCATTCCAATGGCCAATCACCCTTTCTATGAAGAACTTCTTCCCAAAATCCAGCCTAAACCTCCCCTGGCGCAGCTTGAGACTGTGTCCTCTTGTTCTGGTGCTGGTTGCCTGGGAGAAGAGACCAACCCCCACCTGGCTACAGTCTCCCTTCAGGTAGTTGTAGACAGCAATAAGATCACTGACTCAGCTGAGAACTGCAATAGAAAAATCACACAACTCCCTTCTATGCTACATTCAGTCACATTATTATCTAGGTAATTCAGAGACATCATACAAACATGCCATATTTTCAAATAAGGAATATTAACGGTGTGGATAACCATGCTGTATTTGAAGATGTCCATTGGAACCATAGGAAACTCTGACATAGCTTTCTGAATCTTTGAATAAGAAGTCTGAAGAGAAAACCATGGCTTCTGCCAGATCCTTATGATAGTTCACCTAACCTTTTATTAGTTTCTCATTATATCCAGATATTTTACACCTTCTGCATATGATCAAGTTATAAAATCCTTTCCTGAGACAAACCAGGTAAAATTACAAATAATTTTCAAAGACCATTCTACAGGTAAAATATCCAATCTGTCTTCAAAGGCAAAAGGCAAAGTTCAAAATAGATGCAATGCTTATATTTAAATCCCTATGTATTCACAAACAAAGAACATCCCTGTACATTACATATGAGGAACATCCCTCCACACGACTGAACTTTCTATCAATACAAACTTGCTTATTTTTCCACTAGACCCTGAGATATAGAATGACAGAAAAAAAAATTAAAAAGGAAAAGAAAATTCCTTCTAAAGACAGAAAAAAAATACTTCTATTTTCTTCCTCCAACATTGTTAAAAATATACTTCTTTTTTTAAAGTCTGTTTAAAAGTAGTAAACAGAAATCCGATACTATCTGGTGGAAAGCACCCAACAAAGCTGTCAAAACATGAATTAGGAGATGTCAAATAACCTAAGGTTAAATAAAGAACAACACCTGATGTATTTCTTTCTATACACAGAAGCTTCTTATGGGTTTCCTTCAGAGCATACATTGTGCTGCTCTGCATCTGTCTCAAAAAACCCCAAAACAGTCTGTTTTTCCCAAGTCCAAAATACCCTTTTAAATGAAGTTATTTTAACTTACTTACATTTCTATGCTTTACCTAATTTTTAGTGACAATGCTCTTTCAACAATTTCTATATATGGGTTTTCAGGAAAATGCCTATTCCATAAGGTTATTTCACAAACTAACAATGTTGTGAAAATATGATTTGTTTGGTGACATCTTTTCCAATGGCTTCTCAGTGGCCGACAGTTTCCATCAAAGACTAAATTCTATGAAGTATCGCTGATGTTTCCACAACCAAATAATTTTAGATTTCTGTAGCTTTATAGCCATCATTTTTCACCTATGACTTCTTTAATCTTATAAGCATACAGTATGTATGCAGACTGCATTCACTGAAACATATCTTAAACTCCTCCTTTTGAAGATTCTAAGATTCAGAGACCAAATGGGTCAAAGTCAACTTGAACCTTACAGAAAACTGACATCCCCGCTGCATCAGAACACCATCAGGCAAGGATGGATGACATGCGGTTAGAAAATCTTTAACTAGTGCTGCCTGAGACCACAAAGATCTATACCTAAAAGCCACATAGTATGGCCTGCACCTTTTTTGCTCTCCTTTCTGTACATCTTCATAACCTTGTGTATTGTGTTCCTCAAAAAAAACAAATACACATAAGGCACAGGCAGGGATTCATTTCCTGGGATGAACAAATAACACCACCAAGTATGACATGCCACAGTTGAATGTCATACACTTTCCTGGGAGGATCTCATGCCCACTTAGACAACATCCCATACCAACAAGCACAGGGATTCCCCTAGGCAGACCACCATAGCCTCCGCTTCATTTTGCCAGCCTGCCCATTCATCCTCTCCTGTACCAAGTCATTATCCCTATTACAATACTAGTAAGTGAAGACCTTAGTTATCGAGAAATCTAGATCTTCCTAGCAGTCAGTTGTATCAAAGCTTAGTCCAACATCAGCTGATGCTAGCATTCTTCAACACACAGACCCATGTGCTCACTCATGACTTGCACCATTTTCTCCCCAAGTCATTCTCTGTCCCAAAGGGACACCAACCACCAGCTGTATTTTTAAGACCACCATAACTGCTGTTAACAAGAGGGTAATAATCTGTTCCTTCTTGATGTGTCTCAAGACAGGTGACCAGCTATGCCAGTATAGGAACACTGCCTTTCACTATGCCCTAAGGAAGGGTGAAGCTCACAGTACAAGAATGCAGTAACATCCCTTATAAATCAAGGCATATTTAACATACCTGCCCTAAGCATTCCCAGCCACTATATACCTCAGTGCCTCTCTTTTAACAGGCAGCCAAACCCCTCTTTTATCCAGGCGAGAAGGTATTCATTTAAATGCAATGAAAAAGCTAAACCACTTCTTTTCCTGCAGTTGTTTTTACGTCTTTTCTCAGCCTGTCAGTAGTAATAAGTATGCTCTTATTTCCTACAACCTCCACGCATTCTGCTTTTCTGTAATCCTCTTGGAGTTAAATGCTTTCTCTTCAATTTACTGATTGTTGCTCTGATGTCATTTGCATGTGACTACAGAAAGATACATTGTTAAATTTACTTCTAGAACAGCCCAACAACAAAGGTTCTGTAAGGAATAACAAGAAAAATGGTCACAAAAAAAAAAAAAAAAAAACAAAACAACCCGCAAATCAAACCAAACAAAACCACACACACATACACACAAAACCAAACCACACCAAAACCAAACACACAAAGAAGAAAATACGAAACCCTTGTAAATGTCAATGGCACAAGGGAAAACACAGGTACAATAAAACATCTTAGAAACAAAAGTCCAACTGAAACTTGTGGGGTTGAAAAAACAAGAGTAATAACAAAACTTTCCAGCATGGTGTGCTTGCTATGCTCTGCCTCAGCATGCTTCACCTCGGAGACAGGATGGGACTTGCATGCTACAGAAAAGTCCCAGAAGCATACTGCAGCAAGTTCCCTCTATTCTTTCATGTCTGACCAACTTTCTCCTCTGTTACGCGCCACTTCACCATGATGTTTATGGAACAGTCACAGAGAAGAAAATCTGCCTTGCTAAAGTCACCATGATGTGGTCCCAGTCTTTAAATTAAGTTTTTTAAATATATAGATTAAAAAAAAAAAACACAAACAAACAAACAAAAAAACACACAAAAAACCCCACCACATTTTATCATGTATTAGTTGAATCACTAAATCTCTAACAATTTCTACAATTAATACTATAACTACAAACATCTCTTTTACATGAGACATCTAGTGCAGGGTTCATAGTTCTTTGCTTTTTAAAGACACAAACCTGTATTTATACTGCAATAAACACATCATATAGAAAGATACTGAAAATACAAATTGAAACACGACATTGTCAGTGCACAAAGACTTTGCAAACCTTCAGTGCTCTGAAAACAATAAATAAGTGAAGCAGGTTAATCATAGGTCATACCACCAATATACAGAGTTTGCCACAGCTAGGTTTTGCTATATAGTTCAGGAATAAACAGGGCTGTCAATCTTACATGTTTTCCAGCAATGGATTTAACCATATTTTATAAAGATGAAACCTGAAGCTGAGTGAAAAAAATAATTTAAACTCCTTTCAGTGGTGCTGCAGAAAGGGCTTCCAGAGCAAACAGATTATACATGCTACATTAATACACACAGTGTAACTAACAAAAACTGTATCATGTAGGGAAAAAAAAGATTAAAAAAATCAAACCTACATCAAAGACAACTCGAAGGGTTTTGAAACAGTGTCCTTTTCTACAAATTCTTTTGACACTTTCAATAATCAAGAAAAGAGAAAGCAACCCAAGAGACTTACAGCAATTGAGAGAGAACTGGACTACTTAAAGAAGGTAGCATCTCTATTGCAAGAAGTGTGATCTGGTGGAGGGTAGTTGTGCTGGTAGAGAGAAATTGAATCTTATTCCTAACTGCCTTTTTAAGTGCTCCCCCCCAAAAAAAGAAAAAATAAAAAATAAGAGAGTAAAATTGTAAATCAGAGACCATTTAGTTCCACAGGAGGTGTTAAAACCCTGCTTCCAGGGTCATTAATCTCAGAGATTTAACAATGGGCTTTAAAGGAGAGAGTCTCATTCTCTGTAGCAAGAAACAAAGGGGCTTTCCACTAGACACTATGACCTAATCCATCCCTATCGGATCCTCCTTCACCTCATATGCAGAGTCAAGTACAGCACAATTCATCACTTCAGCACAAAGATGTTTGCAGCTCAGTGGTCTGCAGTTAAGTTACATACCAGGCACAGTTTCTGAAAGAGAATAAAGCTCCTTCATTCCACTCTGAAAATGCTATCACTGCTTTGAAGCAATGCAGGTTCCTTTTAACAAACAGCAGCAACATCTACTCCTATAGAGCCTTTCATTGTTATGCTTGATTTTTTAAAATTCCCCGTGTCTGGCACAACGGGAAACTTCCCACCACTAGGAACACAGTGCCACCAGGAAACACCAGAAGAGATAGAAACACCATGAGGAAGGACTCTTCTTTAGAAGAGAATGAGCTCAAAGAATTACTTAGGTATGCAAATGGTTGACTTAAGCAAAACTTTTAATTGGTAATGACCTATGTTACATTTCTGTTCTTTCTTTCCCTTGTAACTGCTCTTATTCTACAGTTCCCCCTCATTTATCTAAAACCACACCTTTGCATCCAATCTTCCTGCAAGAAAAATACTCTTTCCTCAGGGCTCTGTATATCACTGTTTGAAATACTCATGTCACCTTTGTCTTCACAAGTTTTCGCCATGTTACTTCAAAACCCTTTGAGATTCCATTTCAACTGCTTTGGGATTGGTTTCAGTATTGCTTTAATAAAATCAATTTTTACCAAATGCAGCTACACTCTGTAGTCTAAAGAAAAAACATTGTTCCATCATGTGTGTTTTAACTTCAAGCCTCCCTGGAGGACTTATAGAATCATAGAATCAATAAGGTTGGAAAAGACCTCGGAGATCATCAAGTCAAACCTGTCACCTAAGACCTCATGACTACTAAACCATGGCACCAAGTGCCACATCCAATCCCCTCTTGAACACCTCCAGGGACGGTAACTCCACCACCTCCCTGGGCAGCCCATTCCGATGCCTAACAACTCTCTCCGTAAAGAACTTTCTTCTCACCTCAAGTCTAAACTTCCCCTGGCACAGCTTGAGACTGTGTCCTCTTGTTCTGGTGCTGGTTGCCTGGGAGAAGAAACCAACCACCTCCTGGCTACAACCACTCTTCAGGTAGTTGTAGAGAGCACCCATCTTCACCCATCACCATCCCTCTTTCAGTAGCCTTATCCATTATGGCCATTTCGTCTCCTATCATTATGCAACCTTGTCACTTTTTTTCCTTTCCCCTTTCATCATCTTAATATAGTTAAAATACTTAGCCTCTCAAGCTAATTCACAAATTCAAAACTATCTCAAAGTTTTCATTCTCTTTGTACTCTTCAAGATTTTGCCATTTTATCTCGCTGAATTCTCCCCACAAAAGTCTCCACACCAAAATGACTACAACTAAAGTAGTTTTCTCACTACAACTAAAGTAGTGAGAAAAGGTGTTTTGGTAATTCCTCATTCCCTGATAGGCAGCACAGTAAGAAAGAAAAGGGAGATTTATTTTCTTTTTTGGACTAAGAACTGAAGTCTCAATGAAACAGCTTGAACGTATTAAGATAAATTTCATTGTAATTTATCAAGTGCCAACATATGATTAAAAGCATCTTAACAATCAGGGAAAAGTCTCCAAGCTCACTGCAAGACCTCAAATTGCATAATTGCTTAATATTTTTTTAAAAGTTTTATCAACAGTGTTCTCTTATGGGACTGCATCCTACAACCCCTTATATTTTATACAATAGCACATAAGAACCACCACAGTGGGCCAGGCTGGATGTTTAGCCCAAATGATGAATGAATGATCAAACTTGCTCATACCAAATATAGTCTGACCCACTAGCCTGTCTCCAGGAGCAGCCAGGAGCAGATGTCTAAGGCAACAGTGAAAACTGGAGCAGTGATACAGAAACATTTTCTTCCATTCCCCTTCTCAAACACTTACCACACAGATTTCCACAATTTGCAGCTCAGTAGCTTCCTTACCTAAAAGTAATACCTTTGTCACACCATTTTTCCCCCCACCCTTTTCTTTTTGTGCCTCCTTTTCCAACTTTGTTCAGCATCAATTTACACTCATACAACACACACAGCATCCCATGCCACAGAATTTCAGGACTGACTTACACACTGCAAAGAAAAACTTTTCCTAGCTTTGACACTGTTCCCTGCCAGTTTCACCTGATATCTCTAATACAAAACCAAGGTGAGACTGAGTATTCATTTCCCATCCACACACCTTGCAACTCTCATGATTTTATAGACCTCAGGCATTAGTATCTAGTCACTATGTCTTTTCCAGTCAGGAGACTCTGAGGTAGCTAGTTGTTCTTGCATGGAACCTGCTCCACAAATACCTTCTGCATCCTACTGCCCTCCTTCATTCTTGTTGCCCATCTCTTTAATCTTCTCCAGTTCTACTCCACTTGTTCTAAGATAAAGAGACCAGAATAGCAAACCATATATAAGATGAAAACTGGCCATGCTTTTGTTGATTCAACCCACGAGGCAAGCAACATTCTGCACCTGACCTCGGTGCAGGACCTTGTATTTTGCCTTATTGAATTTTATGAGATTCTCCTCAGCCCACCTCTCCAACCTGTCCAGGTCCCTCTGGATGGCCTCCCATCCTTCAGTCTTATCAACCACACCACTCAGCATCACAACAGAAATCCATACTTTTTCAGTATCTCCATGCTCCATTTATCCACAGTCCTTTCTAAATCTAATCTTATTGTTTAATTAATCTACTCAATTTAAACAAGAGGCATACTAGTTTCTAGGTTCCTTGATTCTAGATGTATGCTTTCTAAAACATGGCATCCAATTAGACATCTTCAAGTTCTCAACTCCTGAAACACATGAGAACAAGAGGCTGCACACCATGGTCTGTAACTGGTCTATTTCACTTTTCCAGTCTTTTAAAGCTTTAGTAAGATAAATCTGCACCTGTTACACTGGGACTTTGAGATTTGTTCCACCATCTCTCCCACAAAAGCTTCCAGCTGAGAAAGGCAATCTCATAAGCCTCCCATAAGAAGGGTTCCAGAACAGGAAACACCCCACACTTTCCAGTGGTGAGTGCATACACACAAAAATTATTTAGTTTTCTGTCATAGCTTTAACTCAGATCATTCATTTCGTAATGTTGCTATATGCAAGCTCCACAGACTTTCCAACTGGCTTCCTGATGCTATTGTGGTTGAAAAAAAGTTATGTGCTATTTTTTTTCTTAAACCTGTTAGGGGGATATTTTTTGTTCTACTTCCTTTGAATGCAGACAGGGTTTTTTTTTTTTAGGATGTCCCCTTGCTTTTAATAGCCTTCAATACCCTGTCGTTTAGGTAACAAGTTTCCTTTTCCAAAGTTTTTTTTAGACTGGAGGTAAACATTTGTGTGGAGCCTCCAAAACAGGATCCTGAAATAGTGTCTCTGCCACCTACAAACCATGTTACTCTTACAGTTGCCTTTTCAGTTTTTCTTTAAACAAACACACACATTTTTACATAGCTTCCCTTTTTAAAGTTGAGCATAATTTCAGAGAGGGAAAAGAGAGGAGTACTGATCATTGTTTTTCTTGCATTCCTCCAATTTCCACTCCTTAACTTAGGGAGAAGAGAAAGGCAGAATACTTCTAGTGGTCTACAAAGCCATTTCTCAAGTCTTTTGTCATCTACTCATTGAACAAAGTAACCGTCTCTCACCTACCTTTTAGTCACCATCCCTCTGCAATCACCTATTGCCGCTACTCAGTGTGTGTGCAGCGCCTAGCACAGTGGGGTCCCGGGTCTATCTTGTAGCCTCCTAGAACATAAGGAAACATAAAAGAGAAATAATATGTATTGAAGAGACAGCTCATCAGCAATTCTCAGACATTTATAGCAGTCTCTATCTTTCAGGACAATAAATTAGAAATGTAAGGCACTGAATTACACAATGTGAACAAGAACCAAACAGACAGAGGCCGAAAAAGAAAAAAGAAGTCATTCTTTGAAATAATTGGCAGCTGGGGATGAGAATCAGAAGAGCACTTGTCACAGAATTACCAAATCCATAGGAATGAACTTGAGAAAAATCCTCACTGTAAAAATCTCCCTTGGTGCCCTAACCACCACTAGAATTAAAAACTACAAAAAGTGAGCAGAAATCTGTCCCCAAGTGAAATCCATGACAAAATTCAGGTGGGCAAATCTTTAGTATTCTTCCATATTTCCATAAACAGGAAGGGCAAGGAAAAAAAAAAAGAATTTAATGTCTAATGTTTTAAAACAATACAAAAGACATTGTCAAGAAAAAGGGATGAATCATTAAGAACACTTCAAGGCATTAGCTCATATTATAGGAATGACAAAGATTATATAAACTTTTTTTTTAATTATCTTCCTTTATTGAAACAAAAAAGGTACTGCTGATAAATGCAGTGCTATTTTTACTTGAAATAGCAAAGCAAGAATCATACAGCAGTTTTCTGCACTGAACACTTCAACAAAAAGGTGCTTCAGAAGTAAAAAACAGTAACAGTCTAACCAGTTTAAGAATCCATTTCTTTGACTAAGGAGGTCTACAGCACAGAACAAATACATTAGCAATCAGCAGTTCACCCTTGAGCCTGATCAGAGACATGAAGCAAAAAGAAGTCATTGTTCCACTCTGTTTACTCGCTTATATAAAGTGACTGTAGTAGATGACTGTAAGTGCTTGTGGGTTTGTTTTTTTTTCCCCAGTGCTTTTCTGACCTATGAAACTCTCAGGGAATCTGCCAAACGCATAAGCAGTAGTACATAAAAGCATTTATAGCTAGGAAACATCGCATGAGTAAGAACAACTCTCCAGTTTAAACAAAGAAGATCCAAATTTATGTACACCACAGCACAATTTCTCATGAATCCTCTGCTCTCTATCAAGAAGTACTTCAGATTTTTATCATTTACATGTTTTCTTTGAAACTAAATGTATATCATATGTGCACACATATGTGTACACCACCCCATGAAATTCAGTGCCATCAAGATCTGCTGTAGAAGCTGCCAAGAGCAGATTTAGTGTTTGCCATAGCATAGGTATCAATTGAAGCAAATGGATGGAAGGTCACTTTACATTTCATAATCCAAGGTGCTAGCTGAAGCTTATATTATTGAGGACACATTGCATTACCTTTTCTTTGCCACCCACTCTTTTGGAAAGGCAAGGACAAATTTAAATCTTGGAAGAGGACCAAGTTCTGCTTTTTTGTATTACTATGTGCAAGTGAATACTTGAACACCTCAGCGCAGCTACCCACCACTCACGCATGCTGATGATACAATACGCCGAGACATTCAGTCTGTCAAGTCATTAATTATAATTGTTACCATGCACTAAGTTCTACAGACAAGCAAAAGCAGTCCATCTCTAAGATGCAGTGTACTAGTGCTTTATGTATGCACCCACTACACCAGAAACCAGAGTGAGACCCTGAATGCTTTGAAACATTGCAAAGACGACTGTATACTTAAATTCATAGTATCATAGTATCAGTCAGGGTTGGAAGGGACTACAAGGATCATCTAGTTCCAACCCCCTGCCATGGGCAGGGACACCCTGCACTAGATCAGGCTGGCCAGAGCCTCATCCAGCCTGGTCTTAAACACCTCCAGGGATGGGGCCTCAACCACCACCCTGGACAACCCATTCCAGGGCTTCACCACTCTCATGGGGAAGAACCTCCTCCTCATGTCCAGCCTGAATCTCCCCACCTCCAGCTTCATTAGAAGTCCCTCCCCAGCTTTCTTGTAGGCCCCCTTCAGATACTGGAAGGCCACAATGAGGTCACCTCGAGCCTTCTCTTCTCCAGACTGAACAGCCCCAACTCCTTCAGTCTGTCCTCATAGGAGAGGTGCTCCACCTCTCTGATCATCCTCATGGCCCTTCTCTGGACACCTCCAGATCCCTCTTGTGCTAGGGGCTCCAGTACTGGATGCAGTACTCCAGGTGGGGTCTCACCAGGGCTGAGTAGAGGGGGAGAATCACCTCCCTTGACCTGCTGGTCACACTTCTCCTGATGCAGCCCAGGATCTGATTGGCTTTCCAAGCTGCAAGTGCACACTGAGAGCTCATGTTGAGCTTCTCGTCCACCAGCACCCCCAAGTCTCTCTCCTCTGGGCTGCTTTCCAGCCAGTCACTGCTGAACAAACCTGATGGTACCAGCGCTTTCTCTATGCACTTCAAGCTGCCTGCTGTCCACACACCGGTCATGTCGCAATTTCTATTTCTAGACAAACCACCCAGATACTATTTTAACAAAACGAAAGCTTTAGCGAGTTTATTGTTATTTTAACCTTAAGAATTACCTAGGCGAAACCGGAAAGCTGAGTTTGAATCCATCATACTGATTTAGGGAAAACACACACATAACACAGAAACAGAAACATAAGCTTGGATTTCTATATACTCATGTCTTGCTTCCCTTACAACACTTAATGTGGCAACTCTTGCTGGTCCTATGACTGCAGTGGCACTCCAATCAGGCACAAGTATACAGTATATGATGTGAGTAGAATAACACCAAAAATTAGCTTGAGTATTCATTTAGCTAAGCTAAAGTTAGACTAACTCAGCCTATACTGCCCACACCAAACCAATCTTACAGAAATTGCAAATTAAGATACCAAAGTAAGAAGACTGGCCACAGAAAACAAACCCCTATTGTGTGTGCGTGCGTTTGGTTGAGTATTCTTAATTTCATTTTATTTGAGGGCATACAAACATGCTTTAGTTTACTTTTGCTTTGTTGTAGCACCATTTGCTGAAGGCTACTGTGGCTATGATTCCTGGCTCTTTCTTATCCCCTCCTTTCAAAATGACTTCTGATGACCAGTTTCAAGCTAACACAAAAACTTTCATGAAAATGGCTAGGCAAAAGAAGAGAAAACTCACTTTCCAAAGAGTTGTTTTTCTCTAATCTCAGGGACAAACACTGGCATGCAAGAGAGGAATTCAGCTATTGCATATTTTATTTGCCCACAAGTACATTAATTTAATAGAAAATTACATTAATTTAAAACAACAGCGGGGGAAAAAAGTATTCTGCAAATGGATAAATATATACAAAGCTGCATACTAGTGGAAGTTTTCCAGGAAACTTCACTAGATTTAATGATAAACACATAAAAAGGCTGTTTCCCAGAGCTGCTAGAATATGGTACTGAAGTCCTTGGTACAACCAACCCATCTGATCAAACTTGGTGAAGGCATGGAGGAAAGTGCATGTAACAGTTAACGACCTTTGCTGTCATACAGGTACAGGCAACGCTCTCACATCTGTCTCGTGTATTTGGAAATATTTTGGCTACACACTGAATTGCACAAATAGCCATAGCATATCTAGACACTGTGGCTCATCTGCATGCTGAGACTTCCCACTTCTGTTGTAGCCACACAGCACTGCTCAGGCAGCATGCCACAGCAGCAACCTCACCTCATCCGCTCATCTGGGAGCTTACCCAGGCACCCAGCATTTTCATGCAACACCTAACAGCAACGACTGCTTACGCTGCAAGGCAAAAAAAGGACACTGAGGGGGACAAGAACATCCTGGCTCCACATCACTCCACCAGCCAACTTTGGCTTTTGCTCCACAGAGATCACAACCCAAGTTAGGCAAACTGCTCCAAATGACTTTTGCTGATGCTCTTAGGGCTGAAGTAGAAGCACCAGGGAGATGGGTTTTTTCCCCAACTCAGTGTTCTCACAATCTACACACATGTGAACTGAGCACAAGTGAGTTTTATGTACTAAAAATACTATTGAGCAAATCACTTGCTTTTGTTGCTATCTACCAGCAGGAAAGAAAATTATGTCAAAACTGAAAGTGCACCAAAATCGAGAGGGAAGAAAATAAGCAAACAAATGAATAGATACAAATATTCTCCTTCCTCTTCCTTTTCTCCAAAAAACGCCTACATAATGCAAATATATCCCACTTTCAGGGATGAATCAAAGAGGAACAGTTAAACAGCTGTTACATACAAGCTTGTGCTCCTATAAAAACTAATATATTTCCTTCTAATGTATGCCAGCTAATATTACTACTTATCTTTCTCTTGTCACGCTGAAAAGGACCTCACATGAGGAAAGAGATCTCTTTCAACTCAGCATATTTGCTGCATTAAAAAACAGATGTGCGAAAATGGCAATTATTAAGCAAAATCTAGGCATAAGGAGCATGGAAGAAACAGGAATATCCTTATTATGAAGTTGCATTGTATTTACATGTCTTTCAAATCACAATACTGAGTAAAGTAAAAACATAACAAATGTCACAATTTTTACAACCAAAACAACATCCTTGAGTGTCCCAGCTACCACTGTTTGAGACCAAAGAGCCTGTCCACACAAATGCATCCCAAACAAGCAGGCACCCACAGATACATGCTGTAGAGCAGAAGTCCACTGTATGGAGCACTACGCTCCCTCCTGTACTTCTTCACATGCTGGGCTGGGACACATCCAGGTCTTCACAAATATATCTTCTGGTACAACTCAGAAACCACATCCAGACAAAACAGGAGCAATATCAGACTCCCTTGGACACCAGTATTTGTCTTGGTTTATGGAACACAAGCTCCAAGTCATGAAGAACCATGGACAGCCATTAAGCACACTCCACGTGCAAATCACAAAAGCAATAGATCTGACTATGAGTTTGCCAGGTTGACTTCATAGGCATGGTAAATCTAACACAATCAGAAAATGAGACACTCATGGCCCATGAAGATCTTCTCTGGAGAAAACAACAAAAAAAGAAGAGTCCCTTAAAGCAGCATCATTGTGTTTCCTGCAACACATGCCAACAATGCTCAGGAATATAAGTCCTGGTCATAATGTGCATAATAACAGCTATACTACTGGCCAAGGTACCTTTGTTCCAGTTCTACTGAAAGGGAAGGTCTTCCCAAAGAAAATTGATTCATTAATTTCCCACTCTAATTCTATTTGCAGTATCACTTTAATCTTCACTAGGCCGAAATGAACAAATGAGCAAATGTAGAGACTGGAGTGTCAGGTCAGGAAATGTATTGCTGATAGAAAAGCATAGATCAGAATATGTAAAGTCACAAGTCAGCCAGAGTTCTCTGATAGAAGATTATAAAATAGAATGACTTAACATGTGGTTTCACAGGGATTTTACTAATAGCTCATTTAAAGCCTCTGAACTTGCCTTACTTACTTGCTTTAACTCCATCTAGGTCAAAGTGACAAGACATGTTAGGGTAAATTTAACCTTTTAACTAACCACTATAGATTTATAGTCCAAGGGCAGCACTTAGTTGTTGCCAAAAACTGACATGATTCCCCAAATAGTGATTTTTTAGGTATAATACATTACCAAGACTGCTGACAGCCTGAAGATTATTACCTAGTTTTAAATGGCAGACATGAAGAAAAACAGTAATAAAAAAGAAATTATTGTGGTCCTGCTCCCACTGAAGTAATGTTTTTCATGAAGACTTCAAAGAACAGGGAAAACATGGCCTTTATCCAACTTTCTGTAAATTATACAACTGGGTATTTTTATTTCAAATAAATCAGTTCTGATACTACTCTGACCTCCTTGAGTCTGACAGCAAAACCTCTTCTGATAATATTTATTCTTGAGCATGGACATCATTTATCTTTGTGCTTTTCTGGTCTTTGACTGAAGTCTACAGGACATTTCAAGTGCTCTGCTGCCACTGGTATTTGCTGTTTACATTTCTTCAAACTCTTAAAAGGTGTCTGAACCCGAAGGTCACTGGATTAACAATCCGGACAGACTTTTCTAGTTCTAGGATACTGACAAGAGTAACACCTTCTAGCCAAGTTGTATTAGTACTGATAACACAAGAGCATAATAGTTTCATGACCAGTGAAAACAGCAAATAAGCTTCATTGATAGGGCTTTAAACTAGATTTGAAGGGGGAGGGGACTGTTAATCTCATGCTTGCCTGTGACAAACATTGGGGCAGCTCACCAAAAGCAAAGTGATGGAGTGCTAGCAAGGGCTCTCAATTTGTTGCCCTGAGGCAAGCCAAGGACAAAGCACTGCAACACCCCAAGGGAATCAAGGGGGAATCACCTAAGAGGGTGATATGGCCAGCACAGCTGAAGTGCATCCATGCAAATGCACACAGCTTGGGCAACAAACAGGACGAATTAAGGGTCATTGTGCTGCTGGGATATCATGACATAGTGGCTGTCACTGAAACTTGGTGGGATGATTCCCATGACTGGAATGTAGGCATATATGGGTACAAGCTCTTTAGGAAGGCCAGGCAGGGTAGGAGGGGAGGAAGTGTTGCTCTCTGTATCAGTGACCTACTGACCTACTGGAATCAGTGGAGCTCCACCTGGGGAAAGATGATGAGCTGGTTGAGAGCATATGGGTGAAGACTAAGGGGAAGACAGGGGAAGGTCTGCTACAGGCCACCAAAGCAGCAGAACCAAGCAGATGAGGCACTCCACAGGCAAACAGAAGTAGCTTCACATTCACAGGCCCTGGTCCTTGTGGAGAATTTCAACCACCATGACATCTGCTGGAGGGACAACACAGATAGGTACCAGCATTCCAGGATGTTCCTGGATGCTGGATGACAACTTCCTTCTCCAAATGGTGGAGGAACTAACGAGAAAAGGTGCTATGCTGTAACCTTGTTCTCACCAATAGGGAAGGGCGGGTGACCAATGTGAGGCTCAAGTACAACCTTGGCTGCAGTGACCTTGAAGTGATAGAATTTAATATCCTCAGGGCAACTAGGAGGATGTATCCCAAGCTTACAACCCTGGACTTTAGGCATGCAGACTTTGATCACTTCAGGGATCTGCTGGCCAGACTACCTCCCTAGAGGGGAGAGGGGCCCAGCACCGCTAGTCAGTGCTCAAGGATCACCTTCTCTGTGCCCAGGAGCAAAGTATACCAACAAAGAGGAAAGCAGGAAAGAATGCTAGGAGACCTGCCTGGGTGAGCAAGTTGCTCCTGGACATGCTGGCACACAAAAAGAAACTCCACAAGGAGTGGAAAAAAAGGACAGCTAGAATGGGGGACATCCTGGTCTCAAGCTGGTGCAGTATGGGTTTCATGGATGGACCATTCAGTGGATAAAGAACTGGCTTGACAACTGCACCCAAAGGGTGGCTGTCAATGGGTCCATGTCCAAGTGGAGGCCAGTGACAAGTGGAGTCCCTCAGAGATCAGTACTGGGACCACTCTTGTTCAGCATCTTTGTTGGTGACATGGAGAGGGGCATCGAGTGCACCCTCAGCGAGTTTGCTGATCACACCAAGCTGTGTGGTGCAGCTGACAGCTGGAGGGAAGGGATGCCATCCAGAGGGACCTTGAAATGCTGGAGAAGTGGGCCCATGACAACCTCATGAGGTTCAACAAGACCAAATGCAAGGTCCTGCATCTGGGTCAGGACAATCCCAAGCACTGATATAGGCTGGGCAGTGACTGGCTTGAGAGCAGCCCTGAAAAAAGGACTTGGGGGTGCTGGTGGATTACAAGTTCCACATGAGCCATCAGTGTGCACCTGCAGCCCAGAAAGCCAATCACATCCTGGGCTGCATAAAGAGAAGCATAGCCAGCAGGTGAGGGAGGTGATTCTCCCTCTCTACTCCACTCTAATGAGACCCCCACCTGGATTAAAGCATCCAGTTCTGGAGCCCCTGTTACAGAAAGGATCTGGATGTGCTGGAGCATGCCCAGAGAAGGGCCACAAGGACAAAAATAAAGAACCCCATCCCACCCTCCCTTATAAAAGCAACTGTATATGGAATAAAATGTTATTCCTTTTCTGGAATTCTACCAAGTAATTTCATGTCCTATCTAATAAAACAGAATACGCTGTAATCTATGCATTTAGTCTGCATGAAACCAAATCCTAACCCCTTCTTCGTTAACCAGCTTATGGTTACTTGATTTCCCAAAGGCAGCAAGTAAGCTAAGAAAGGTAAAACAAACCACTGGGTATCATAGAAAAGAAATTATGAGAAAAAACATCTTTAGATATGTAACCATAAAATAATATATCACATTTTATCTGGCCTTCTGCAAAAGCCAGTGAACTTTTTCAATCCTATTTAAGAAAATTCAAGTGACCCGTAGAACGGCAGACACCTTTTAGAGAAAGGAAGTCCTCAACACTCAGGAAAACCCTAGGTTTTATTTACAATTCTAAATGAAATTTTCTGTGCTGCAGGATAACAGCTGGTATATTTTCTGTAGCATATTTAATGCAGAGACATCTGCTTTCTAGCGGACCAAGGATGAAGCTTGGGGTTATGAGACCTGGATTATATTTCTAGCTCAGCAGCTGATTTGTGGTGCGGCCTCAAGAACTACACTCTGTTCCCATTTCACCATTATAAAATGTCAAAATACCTTTCAGCAGTGTCTTCAAATAAAATGCAAGGTTTTGTATATCTCACTGAACTGCATTATGAAAACTGCAATTCCAATTAAGAGTGAACTTCTAAGTATGCTGACGATTTCAGCAAAGCTTTATGGTCACGTTCCCTCAGTCAGAGACCCCATCTGCCGTCTGAAGAAACAGGACTGAACAGATTCATGTAGGTACCACAGACACCAAATAATAATGAAAAGACTAATCCTCAATATTGCAGCTGCTGATAATGCTGGTTGCCTAACAATGCAGAAAGTATTACACTTGCTATTGCCTACAGCATGCACTGTTATACAGAACAGGAAAAAAAAACCCAACCAAATCATATGCGGTCTGGGAGAATCAAAGATGATAGTCTGAAGAGGAAAATAATTCTGTGCATATAGCTTGAGGTTATGAGAAAACCGTCTGCTAATATGCAGCAGGCTCCCATAATTGTGCAGCTGAAGTAATAATACACCAACAAAACACCATTACAATGTCCAGTGTTTAACAACTGTGCCAGTTTTCACACGTCTGTTTATTCCACCAGCTGGCTTATCCACTTAGTCTAAATGCCACAAAATGATTTAAAGAAATCATATAGAACACATTTTAAACACAGGAGACCATATTAAATCCTGACTAAGTCTATTAATTTAAAATGTTATCTATCAGGAAAAAAAAAAAAAGTATCTGTAATCTGCTTTTCCAAATGGGGGGAGAGTTCTTAAACAATACTGGGGATGGAGTGGATTGGTGCAACATGTCAACAAGCTTCAGATACTCTTGGTGCCCAGCCCGAAACTATTGGAATCATTTATGATATAAAGTTTCTTAATCTGCAATGCTTTCACATTCTGACTTTTTTTTTTTCCCTTAGATTGCTCTCCTTCAATAATGGATGCTTCCCCTTCTCCCATCTCAGCATGTGTGAAAGAAAGAAAAAGTTTATGTATCCATCACAAGAGCCAGAACACACAGCACAGTCCAGCTGCTACCATAAATCACAAACTGAGAGATGTTCCCCCCACTTTCATCCAGCGAGCTGCTTCTCTCTTCAGCACAAAGTCAAATGCTGTGGGCTTTTTCTCTAGGTGTCTGCAGAGATAGCAAGAATATGGTTGTTGTGATCTGGACATATTTCAAGACTTGTCTGAAATACTCTTACCCAGGGCCAAATGTTTTCCCCATCATCAGTAAAAGTATTCAATGTTTTGGCATTGATCTTGTAGTTTATCCCTCCCTCTGCCACCCAGCATGCATGCACACTCCCATCTCCCTGGCTGCTGAAGCATTCACAAATGCCTCAAGCAAAACAAAGACGCAGAGGTAAACACTTTAGTCCTGGGCATCATCCCAGGGAAGACACACAATTTCCAAGCTCCTCCTCAAGAGATTGGCTGTTTTCTTATGTTCACTTGTAATTATATAAGAAGGAAAAGACGATTTATTTAGAACATCTGCACCAAAGCAAGTTCCTAAAATGTTCCCAAAACAAGTACAGAAAATAAATAGCACAAACAAGGAGATAACCAAGACATACCCAGATTCCATATATAAATCCTGATGTAAGGACTGGTAGTCCATTAATGCAAACAAGACTGCTGGAAATCTTGCCATGCCCTAAAATTCTTATCCTTCTTCTACAGTAAGGGAACTTGGAATAATGCAACAAAGTGAAGAGAAATATGCACTGCAGATTAATCTATAGTATAATCATACCTTGTCTAAGATGGGGTTCAAACTCTTCCACTGACTAACCACTTAGTGCCCAAGATGCCTTTGCCAAAGCTTTTACCCATCCCACATCATAATTTATTCTCTTTCTACCTCAAGCAGTGATTTTTTTTTTTTTTTTCAAAACAAATTAATTTGGCTCTCACATTACATTATTCTGGAGGCAGTATTGATACCTGAAGATTGTAGATGAAAATTAAGACCACACAGAAAGGTATACTAAATTATCCCAGATAAAAGTAATGCTAAAATGGGGTTTTAAAAGAGTAACATTAAAGTAACGGGGGGGGGGGGGAGGCATAATTTTGATAGTAATTGTAGTATTTTGCAATCAGAATTGCAGATGAGATGAAACTGAACAATGTGAAAGCATCAGGAAATGTGAAAGGACATTTAAACTTCCAAACAACTTCAAACTTCTGCTTTACTTACACTGCACAATAACTGTGCATATAAATATTATTTGCAGCTCCAGATCTGATGCAGCTGCATTTTAAGAACAATTCAGGTTTACTTTATTTTCTTCATTGTTTTATTTACTTTGATCCTCTCAAGAAAACAATTTCACGTGAGCAACACTTTACAGACAATTTACTTTGGAGGAGTTTGTAGGTGTCTGAAGGTGGGAGGATTTTTATAATTTAGACAACAAGCTGCAGGGATACATTTCATAGCTCCCTTACAAATCTCTCCAGAAATCTGATTAACAAAAAATACTATTTTGAATCAACTTTTAACAGATTTAACAGAAATGCCTAGTTCCCTGTGCCACAACATAGGTCTACTTCCGTCCCTTTTTGTGCATGGAATCTTCACCTTCTCAGGGCTAGCTCCTGTGCTCTTTGTTCTGCCATCATTACGCTGTGCAATCGGTGCTGGTCCAAAAGTGCACATCACTTTGCACATCCAGTAGAGCTATGGGGCTCTCTCCCTTGGGAATTTCTGTGCAACAGTGAAAGCTCTGATTAAATAGAATTCTAGCTCAAACTTCTTTTTCCTTTAAATAGCAGTAAGAAGGACTTAACCAAAGGGGAACATTTACTTGTAAATATAAAACCTTGATTTATTTGAAGCCTTATCATCATAGCAGGGCATTCAGCAAGGTTTTCACCAAACACAGCAGAAACCTCTTTGCTTTGCTCCATCTTAATCACCTTGAATTGATGCAACTATTTGAACTACTTAGGACTATATTGTTCTCTTACTAAAATCCCTTTTTCTTCTCCAGAATCAATCTATTTTTTTTTTTTTTTAAATAATAAATAAATCAGTATTCGTGTCAGATTTTCTTTTTCCCCTTCCTTGATTTTTAATTTCTTTTCCCCTTATTCCTTTCTCAGTGGTGGAAAAGAAACCAAACCCAATATATCTGCTACTGTTAGCTTTCACTGCCACTCAAGAATGGCAATGATAAGAGCAAGTCCTATTAAGAGTGGCTGAGGGAAGTGGGGCTGTTTAGTTTGAGGAAGAGGAGGCTGAGGGAAGACCTTATCACCCCCTACAGCTACGTGAAAGGACAATATAGAGAGGTATGTGTTGTTCTCTTCTCACAGGTAATTAGTGATAGAACAAGAGGGAATGACCACGAGCTGCACAAAGGTAGCTTTAGGCCAGACATCAGGGAAAAAATTTTCACTGAAAAAACAGTCAAGCATTGGAACAAGCTGCCCAGAGAGGTGATTGAGTCACCATCCCTTGAGGTGTTGTTTAGAGGTGGCAGTTAGCAATATGTTTTAGTGGTGAACTTGGTAGTGCAAGGTTAATGGTTGCACCTGATGATCTCAAGGGTCTTTTCTGACCTGAATGATTCTATGATTCAAAATAAAGTTAAAAAATTTACCAATATCAAAAGATCTTGCTTTTTTTGTGTCTGCACATTTCTATTCAAAGATTTATCTTCAGATGATTCTTCTAGTGATATAATAAAGTTAGGATTTAAGTCACAGACTTAACTGCATTGCATGTGGAGACACTGGTCTTTGAGAGACCAAATACACCCCTCCAGTTACTCAAAAACAGTCTCTGAATATGTAGAAATGTTCTCCTTTATACAACTTTAAGCTACATCACAGTCTCTCATCCCCAGAAAAAACTCTTCAGGCATGGTTCAGATTGAGCAATATTTGGAAGAAAATTTTCTCTACCAACTTCCAGAAAGAGATCTTTCACACTGTTTTGTATACTACTACTTGGAATTACTGGGGGGAAAGAAAAAGGAATGGTTCCACTATTCCCTTGCTGGAACATGCCCTTCCCCAGAAGACTTATGGGCCTTGTACTTAATGCTTAAAGTCTAAAGGAAGTAGAGAAAAGAGACAGTCAGGCAGTCAGCATGGTTTATGATACAGAGTTGGGCAGTTCTGGAGGGAAAGACCAATCAGAGCACAGGAAATAAATATGAGCACTCTATTTTTACATTATTGTGAAAATCTAGTTATAGTGGACTGTTGATATATTTCAGAGCAGTTAGAATGAAGCTTATAAGCACCAAACATATAGCATGATACATTGGTTTTAGGCATGCAAGCCACTTTCCTTTTTGCAGAATACAATGCAAGAGTACTGCATAGCTATAAATGCAAAAGCAGATCCCAGAAGGCATTATAGCAGAGGAGAGTAGAAAATCCTCATTCAGTAACTGAAGGTAATAAAATCTAATATTGAAGTGTAAAGAATAAGGCAAATCATCAAGCTGGAGGCTAATAAACTGGGTATCTTTTAGTATCTTTTTCTTGTTTACCCACTCTTACATGCTTAGAACTGAAACAAGAGACAGTGCTATTCGCAGTTTCCTGACAACATCCCAATTCATGCCTCATTTCTGCATATCTTGAAACATCTGTAAATCAGAAGAATGATTATACACAACTGGCTACCTAAACTTTTGATGGGCAGGCCATGTGCACTATGTGGTTTTCTCATTGTTGTTTTGTTTGATTTAAATTTACTAGATTGTAGAATTTACTACAATTTTTACCAAAGGACTTCAGGATGGGATTTAAAACAACAGGCTTTTTTTTCCCTTGTTCAGAGCTTTGCTTGAAGTCTGTAAATTAAAATCAGCTTTCTTAATAAGTGAAAACTAAAGAAGGAAGTTACAGGCATCACAGTATTTTCTCTAAAGCCTATTGAGTGACACCTTTGGAAATGTCAATGATTTGACAGCAGGAAGGCAAAATTAAAAGGATCATTTCCCAGGCATCTTATCTCTACAACTGGATGCATAATTATTAAAAGCAGTTGAATGCTGCTCAACAGCAATCTCTCTTCTAACTCCCCAAAGTGCATACTGGAAATCTTGTGCAGAAACTTGTAAAAAACCCTAAGTTAGTAGCCTGCCTACTATGACTGTGTATTTTATATGCTGCACAGGGACATAATCTATTTCATCAGGCATCCTTCTACAATTCTGCATTAGTTTGCTTGCCATCAGATATCAGACCTTTATTAATGATCTTGTATTTACCTCTATGAGTCAACGATTCAATGAAAGGAAAATATGTCAGAGTAATAACTTAAATCTACTCCTTTTAAAGAATGTATTCTACAGAAATTAAGTCAGAAGAAACATCACTTTCATTTGCACCAGCACAGCAAAAGGAAGTTGTTTTAGTTTTATTTAAGTTTTATTTTTACAGACACACTACTTTTGATGTGTGGTCCAGCTCATTAAAAGGGAAAAAAACAACCAGTGCTTAAGGATGCCAGTGCTGTCCCCTTAATGGCAAGGGATCAAGGAGAGTTGGTGAGTAGGAACCACGTAAAAAATCCATTCAGGTCACTGTAAGTATTCCCACTGGTCTCCACAAAACTCCAAACAAAAAAACCTGGAATTCATTCAGCTCCAGCTTCAGCCTTTGAATATTCCTCATTAGTCCTTTGGAAGGACTAATGAAGAATCCACTTCTCTATCTCATAAGAAATACTGACAGACAATCATAAAGCTTGGTACTGTACAGCAGATTAAGTTTACCCTTAAAATACTGGGAGAAGTAGTGAAGAAAGTGGATTTTTAATTAACCAATTTCCAATAATTTCATCCTGCAGTATAAAAGTATCCATCTGCTCCATCTTTCTTCTCAGACAGACCTATTTTTAAAGTGTGAGTTTCAAAAAAGTTTTCTATTTATATATCATAAAATGCAACAAAGTTCTCTAAAACCAATGGGATGTGATACAAAGAACAGGGGAGAAATATCAGCCATGAAAGAATGGCTCTGGATGGATTTTGGCAACTTGCTCTCTTCAAAGATGTTACAGGTCATTACAGGTCCATCCCTACTCATCAAAATCAGGTTCTACTTATACAAGATGTGGGTAAACTCTTGTTTATGAGGCAATAACTGTTCTTGATCTTCAAGAAAACCAACCAAGATGCAAGTTAATTCTTTATTTTTAATTAAATACTGGATGCTTTTCCACTTCTGCAGAAAATCTAATATTTTGTTTGAAGACACACTGCTGGAATTCTTTTTGAAATGTATTGTAGGCAATGGACTTCTTGAACTTCAGACACATGTAGACAAGCAGCACATGTAGATGAGTAGCAAATCAGCATTTCTGAAATCCAAGGCATCATCACTCAGGATAAATCACTTCTCAACTGGAATTACTCTAGTAAGAAGTTGTTTCATGGCCACTCTTAAAAGGTTTTTCAGTGTTTTACTGAAGTCTTTTAATGATTGTACATGCCATAAAAATCCTCACTATCAATACAGACTGGGGGATAAGGTGATAGAAAGCAGCCCTACAGAAAAGGACTTGGGGGTTGTAATGGACAATAAGCTGAACATGAGCAAACAGTGTGCGCTTGCAGCCCAGAAGGCCAGTTGCGTCCTGGGCTGTAGCAAAAGATGCACGGCCAGCGGATTGAGAGAGGTGATTCTGCCACTTTGCTCTGGTGAGACCTCACCTGGAGTACTGTGTCCAGAGCTGGAGCCCTCAATACAGGAAGGACATGGACCTGATGGAGAAGGTCTAGAGGAGGGCCACGAAAATAAACAGGGGGTTGAAACACCTCTGCTACAAAGACAGGCTGAGGGAGCTGGGGCTGTTCAGCCTTCAGAAGAGAAGGCTCCAGGGAGACATAATAACGACCTTCCAGTACCTGAAGGGGGCCTACAAGAAGGACGGAGAGAGATTGTTTACAAAAGCCTGTAGTGATAGAATGAGGGGCAATGGCTTCAAACTAGAGAAGAGCAGATTTAGCTTGAATGTCTTTACCATGAGGGTAGTGAAACGCTGGAACAGGTTGCCCAGGGAGGTAGTCAGGGCCCCGTCCCGGTAGATACTCAAAGAGAGGCTCAACAGGGCTCTGGGCAACCTGATCTAGTAGAGGGCATCCCTGCTTACTGCAGAGGGGTTTGGAATTCCCTTCCAACCCAGACCGTTCCACGATTCTAAGGCTTCTTACCTATCTTGGATCATCACATTAAGATCTCCTTTCAAAAGGTAACAAAAATGAAGTTTTCTTCTGAAGTTCTTAAAACATTTTTCTGAATAGCAACTTGGTCAAATTAAACTAGAAATATCATGACAACTCCTCTGAAACTCTTTTAAAATATATCGTCTGCCACAACGTTTTCCCTAACAGATGTTCAGACCAAAAATTAATTTAAAATGCTAGTACCTCATCCTGCATATGGCAGGTTTTGAGTTCCCTCCTGATTTTTCATTAAAACCCTGTCACTTAGTCCCACCAAACAGATCTAAGAACCACTTCTATGTCATGGATTATTAAACTGAGCTAAAAGTAAGAATACATTTAAAACACAACAGAAAACTGCAAATCAGTGAAAATCTTCCCTTAAGCCCCACCAGCATTTGTTTTTACTAAACTCTCACCGAAGTCCTAAGTCAACCTGGTCATTTTCAGCTACAACAGGAGACAATAATTACAGTTATTTTTATGGATGACAATATCGATTTTTGCTGTGCTATTTTCACATTTCCTAGAACATAAATTTAATACTAAGGAGTAGCTAATCAAAATAGAGGTAAAACTGCCACCACCAATCCCAAACACAAGAGAAGATTATTTTATTATATGATGTGTGTTTGTATACGTAAATTGAACTGAAACAGAAAGGAATATGCACATACTATTTCTAACATCATCTCCCATCATCCTTGAAAATTCAATTTGCATATATATGAACACAGGTATGTATGAAAAATATAGAGTGATCATAGAATCACTTATCATAATTATCCAAAACACCATATAAAAGTGTTAAAATATCTTATCATAAAACAGTAGGGAAAAAAATCAATCACCAGAAAATTGCCATAAATAACTCTCATCCCTACTTATGACTGCACGTAATTCGTTCAGAACTCACACCAAGAAATGAGTGTGTTTATTTTAGGAATAAAAGACTGTAGTATACATTAAACCAATAAACAACAACAGGAATCCCAAGCCAAGATTTTAGAGAACTTTAGGTGTCTAAAATCCAGGCATCCACACACTGCATTGTCATTTCAGCTTGTATGACAGAAAGTGACTCCAGAGATGCTACCTCATGCTGACCTAGGATACAATCAGGATATTTCATTAAAGCTTGTTACCACACTGGGCAAGTCAAAGTTCCTCCCCTGTGTGGAACTGAATACTATGGATCTTACTATTAACACTGCCATTGATAAACAGCACACCTTCAGAGAAAAGTGGAAAAATAAGAAACCAGCAGTCCTGACTCAGAATGGTCTGGAAGCTGAAGATAAGACTGGAAGAACAACAGAAACAACCGTACACAAAAAGGGGCCATGTTCAAGTGTCAGCCAGAACAGGTAACACTTTCTGTTAAGTGTAATATTGCAAAAAGAGGCACAGGAAGGGCCACAATCTGTGTGACAAGCAGACAAAAAAAATCCTCCTCCAAAAAACCAAAATTAATCCTGCATGAATGATGAAGTATTAGGAATCGGCTCATGGGATTAATCACATCACCATCAAGATGTTTAAACTAATCCATTCTCAGTGTGCCTGCCACAAATTACAATTTATTGAGATCTGATTACAAAAAAGCAGCTGCTCCACCAAAACCAATGAAAAAACAGTAGCCTAGTGACAAATACCACTGCACATCCTGTGCTTGATCTATGTTATTTTTCCAGCTCGAAGACCTCACACTGTAAATCCAGTGCGAAGAAATGTCTTCTCGGCATAGGGAAAAATCGTAGCAATGACTCCTGTACTTTCTTTTACAGAAGGCCTGAGCAATGGTTTCACACCTCTCATCTGCTAGATATATAATGATGAGACAGCTGCTTGCCCTCTGATGTGCCTGAAATACATTGCTTAAACTCAGCCACTGTTGTAGTTTACAAATTTTAATCCGATCATAGCTCCCAGCGTATTATTCAGAGGCAGTAGAAGAAGCTGCTCTTTTCCAGACATGAACATAAACTTTTCAATTTGGATTTTGAGAAAGCTAAACTCTCCAGAAAAAATTGGCTGGAAATAGCAACTGCTTAGTAGTTTAAAACTTTCTCTAAGCACTGGTGACGCTCATTAGTAGTCCGGCACTTCACCAGACGAAGGACTAACAGAAGAATACTTGAAGCAAAACAAAACTTCCTTCCTCTTTAAAACAAGAAGAAAGGAAAAAAAAAACCAACAAACAAACAAAACCATTTACTGGAACTCATCTCCTCCTGAGTATATAAAGAATAATTAGGGACAGCTGGGACATCTAGAAATACTCAAAACACATGTCCAAACACTGCCAGTGTCCTCTTCACTAGTGCCAGACTTCCCATGGTCTGACTGAGTTCTGAGGGAAGAAGGCAACTTGAGGCCAGAACTAAGTTTAAACTGACACAGCTGTAATAACAATGGCACACAAGCTTCTTATTCTAAAGAAAACACTAGCTTAAAGAGGTTTACCATTTTCTTCACATAGGTTGTATCAATAGAATTTCTTGTTTTTCCAATTACTACTTTTTTTTTCCCGGCACAGCAACAGGAAAGGGTTTTAAAGGTGATCTGGAAAAGGTGAATAAATGCAAATGCTGCTAAATTACAAAAGCTCATAGTTGAACCCACACTGAAAATTTACCCAAAGATGCTTTGTAAAATTATTAGCATTTTTTCTCTTGGAAAATTCCCTGGCAAATAAAACAGTTTCCTAGAGGTCTGTAATTCTGACTTTCTAAAAGCACTAGAAAATCTTCACTTTAAAAAATCTTTTGTAGGCTTTTGGGGTTTGGATTTTGGATTTTTTAAGGGATAAGGAGATCCATTCCTAGTCACTAGTGGTGTCCCCCAGGGATCAGTGCTGGGCCCCATCCTGTTTAATATCTTTATTGATGATCTGGATGAGGGGGTTGAGTCAGTCATCAGTAAATTTGCAGATGACACCAAGTTGGGAGCAGGTGTTGATCTGTTAGAGGGTTGGAGGGCTCTCCAGAGGGATCTTCACTGGCTGGACAGATGGGCAGAGTCCAACATGATGGCATTCAACAAGTCACAGTATCACAGTATCACAGTATTACCAAGGTTGGAAGAGACCTCGAAGATCATCGAGTCCAACCTGTAACCACAAATCTCACAACTAGACCATGGCACCAAGTGCCACATCCAGTCCCCTCTTGAACGCCTCCAGGGATGGCAACTCAACCACCTCCCGGGCAGCCCATTCCAATGACGAATCGCTCTCTCGGTGAAGAACTTTCTCCTCACCTCGAGCCTAAACTTCCCCTGTTGCAGCTTGAGACGGTGTCCCCTAAGTCCAAGTGCCGGGTGCTGCACTTTGGTCACAACAACCCCATGCAGTGCTACAGACTGGGGTTGGAGTGGCTGGAGAGCTGCCAAACAGAAAGAGACCTGGGGGTACTGATTGACAGCTGGCTGAACATGAGCCAGCAGTGTGCCCAGGTGGCCAAGAAGGCCAATGGCATCCTGGCCTGCATTAGGAATAGTGTGGCCAGCAGAAGCAGGGAAGTCATTGTGCCCCTGTACTCAGCACTGGTAAGGACACAACTTGAGTACTGTGCCCAGTTCTGGGCCCCTCAGTTTAAGACAGACTTGAACGTGTCCAGCGAAGGGCAACGAGGCTGGGGAGAGGCCTCGAGCACAAGCCCTATGAGGAGAGGCTGAGGGAGTTGGGACTGTTTAGCCTGGAGAAGAGGAGGCTCAGGGTGAGACCTTATTGCTGTCCACAACTGCCTGAAGGGAGGTTGTAGCCAGGAGGGGGTTGGTCTCTTCTCCCAGGCAACCAGCATCAGAACAAGAGGACACAGTCTCAAGCTGTGCCAGGGGAAGTTTAGACTCGAGGCGAGGAGAAAGTTCTTCACAGAGAGAGCTGTTAGCCACTGGAATGTGCTGCCCAGGGATGTGGTGGAGTCATCGTCCCTGGAGGTGTTCAAGAGGGGACTGGACATGGCACTTGGTGCCATGGTCTAGTAGTCATGAGGTCTTGGGTGACAGATTGGATTTGATGATCTCCGAGGTCTTTTCCAACCTTATTGATTCTATGATTCTATTTCAGAATGCAGGTGTAAGCAACTTACTACAGCAGCCACTTTTCTAAAGCATGCTTTCCTCTGCCATCCCAACTACCTTTCCACAATAGCTGTGAATAATGTGCAGCATATGCTTTCCACAAATAGGGCAGTTGTCAAAGTCACTCAATATTTTAAGGTGCTGGAGGCTCTTGCAGATTAAAGACAGACATCGAGGTGAGGAACACTACATGCAGGCAATTCTCTCATAATCAAGTACATGAAGCAGCTGAAACTGAAGACCTTTTATCTAGTGTATGAATAATCTTCCTATATATATTTTCTAGAGCCTGGTACTTCATATGCAAAAATGTCCATTAGAGGTGAAAAAAACCCAGATGTCCAATCACTGTAACATCCCTCACTGTGAAATACAATTGTGGCCTGTTCTTATCTGTTCAGATACGTGGCTGTCAACAAGTATTTTTCTAGCACATCTTTTTCACTGAGACACCATACCACCCCCTTTCTGAAGATTTAATCCGTGCTTAGAAAATAATTTAAAAAAAAAATCTTCCAAGGCCCCTACATGGCACACTTTCTTTTATTCCCAAATCAACTGCCAATTTTACCTCCAACCTTCCTTTGAAAGCAGCCACTGCTTCTAATTTATCATCACACACTCCTTCCTTTCAATCCCTCCTAAAAAAAGTTGCCTGTCAGCATCTGCAAATCCCTTCACTGTTCTTCTATCTGTCCCTGCACTAGTATGCTGATGCCTTAAAACAAACCTAGCACAAGCACAGCTATTTACAACAGAAAGCAAGACTTGTTTCACTGTTCATGGGTACTCTCATTTGTCATCTATTGTTTTGGTTTAGGTTGGAAACCTTTTGTCTTGTTCCAGGTTTCCTCAGTGATTTAACAGAATGTTATTATTACAGCTTTTCATTATTAAAGATCTCCCTTTTGTCCTCTACTTGAAGGCACAAACATAATAGTCATAGGCCACTTCATATCATAACAACCTTTTCATAATAAAGTATTCAATAATAAGTATCCATCATAAAAAATCTGCACACAATATTTATAGTGAGTATATCCATACAGAAAATAAACAGTGTGCATGGATATATTTTAAAGCAATGGAGTGTGAGTTAAGCAATCTAAAATAGGTAAGTGATCCAACAGAAGTGAGATACATCAGATGGGGAACAACAGAAAAACAGCAAGCTGACCTTAGTTTTTAGCACAAGTGTGAACCCCAGAGAATGCTGGAAAAGAAATGCAATCTGTTAGTTGTGCTTATGCTGAGTGTTATTATATTTAAAGAGGTACAATCATCTAAGATGAAAATGTTTTTATAGCAACAGAACACGATATACACAATTGTTGGATTGTGGATGAAAAAATGTATTAACTGATTAAAACTTAATTTGCATATGGTAAGAAAACACAATAAAATTACCAAGATAAAAAGAAGTATCATGTCTTTACACATTTCCCCAGAGCCTATCCTCCCACATTAAAACTCCTAGAAAGTTAATCTAAATCCTTAGAAAGGAAAAACATAAACAAGCGGTAGGAGATGAAGATGTTTAGTAAAATTCTTCATATAAAGACATAATTCTCTTTTCAACATGTCACACATGCCTTCAAGCAAGAAACAAGATTTATTATTTCTTATTTATACTGTTGCTAGCATACCACATTGATTAAAGATAATCCCCTACAACAGTCAAGATGAAGCAGTTCCATATTAATTATGTACTTACTAAAAAGAGACAACTTTATCCATATTGCAATGAAAACCATTCTAAAAGACGACAAGTAACTTATCTCTGTGTTCAGCATTAAGCATTTCGATCATCTTACTGATTTCAATAAGCTCAGTAAAATATTCTATTCAATGTAGTGGATTAATATTAGGAAAATAGCTAATCATCCTATGAAACTGGAGTCACAGTGATCAGCACAATAGCTTTCTACAATTAGATACAAATAGCTATAATTTAGAAATAAGCAATACTTCAGATAGGATGACTTCTTATAAACCATAAATGTTTTCATTATTATAGTTCAATAAACTAGTAATTATGTGCCCAGATGGATTGCAGGAGATCACTCTAAACAGAAATTAAAAAGAGAAGAAGAGGAGGTCTAGCTGGTGTGGAAGGAACAGCACCCAATGAGAGCAGCCAGACAGCCACTGCACTGGACACTCAGGTTCCTGGTTTCAGCACCTGAGCAAGGCTGGCCATGATTCAAAGGACAAACCAGGAAGGCCTATGAGGCTTCACAATTAATAAAACTTTCTTCAGGAAATCACTGCTTACATAAAAACATGGGCTGATATCTCTATAAAATGACACACTTTTTTTTTTTTTCTTCCCTAAGACAGACACAAAGGAATTGGATCTTTCCTTCCTCTAGATCTTTCTCCTTAAGAACCAAGTAAGCAATGTATAAGTCTTCATTAGCAGTGAAGAAGAGTGGTGAGCCTTGAAGACTTATACATTGCTTAAGTCTGTCTCTATAATGTTTTTTCCTAGATAAAACAATGTCTAGTCACTTACTCTATATGTGTAACATAATCAAAATATACACATAAAATGCCTGTCCTGGGTTACCAGAGCCCACTCTCACAAGCCACTATTCCCCGACTCAGACAGGAAGGAAAAGAACACATACAAAAAAACCTCTGGGTTGAGATAAGGAATTTAGTGAGGTGATACAATGCAGAATTACCTTAGCTTATTTGCAGAAAAGCACAGGAAAAGCAGAAGCAGCAACAGAAGACAGTGACAAAACACTTCCCTTCAGCCAAGCACTCTGCTAGCCTAGTGGAAAAAACCAACACCTCAAACCCAGAAACTGGAAGCAGCAACTGGAATGGGAAGCCTCTCATGTTACAATCTGAACTTCAAGCCCCATGATACGTTGCTCCAGCCAGGACTTTCAGTTTGAAGCTGGTATGACAGCAGTATGGTATTGAATATCCATTAGCAGATTCAACTCAACTCAACTCAACAGCTAACACTGCAAACTGCAAAAAACCCAACCAAACCCATAAACAAACCATTTTAACATATAAAACCAAAGGTGTTACCTATTTATTTAAATGTGTGTATATGAGAATAGAGTTGACAACATTTCCAGTTCCAATTTGCTTTTTCTTTTTAAGACAGGAACTTTACAACCTGCTACTTTTAAGCAAAGATATAACTGCACAAATTCTCAGTGTGTCTTCTAAGACATAAAATAGCTTGCTACTATAAGTGTACATCAGACAAAAGCACACCACATCAGAACTGTCTTTCTGTACATTAACACAGCAAAGTTTCCAGTGAAATGCCTACTTTAATGGTTACAAAGAGGTTATTACTCAGTTATCTTCAACTTCCACTTCCTTTGCATTGAACTTGCCCAGTTTCAAGAGAAGGAAGAAAGTGTTCCACTCAGCATTCATACATCTGAAGCATTTTGCTCTATAAAGTTGGCGTTCTGCCAGCTCAGAGATTGCCTGCTAAACTCCTGAACTTGGCTTGTTATGAAAAACAGGAACAGGCACACTTTTATAAGACACAGAGCCAAACTGAGCAATAGCTTACAATTCCTGCAATTACAGAAAATACATACTTGCAGAGATGCATATAATAAGAAAAGTAAATTTATTTCTGTTTCCATTTTTTACAATTCTGCCTCACCAGAAGTAGCTAAATACCCATGGTATTTGATTTTATTACAATAGATCAGCATCTGTTTTCTAGCACAAAGAGCATCCCATAAACTCAGGGCAAGAACATTGTACTCTTCATTCCTTACATGCAGGTATTTTTCAGAAACATGCTGAAACAAACTGTTAGCGGAGGTAAGAAGAAATAAAGTAGGAATCTAGATGTTTAGTATCCATTATCATTAAGCGATAAAAAGGATACCCCAAGAAATCTTCTCTTCATCAAGAATTAACTTTTAAATAAAGGTCTTCACTGTTTTCCCATTATCATTTAACACTAGACACACAATATTTATTTGATGCTTATAAAATATAAAGGACTAATTTTAGTGATATTCACCACTATTATATTCCTCATTAAATATCTATGACAGCATGAGGCTGTTAATACTAAACTTGCCAGTCAAAGCAATCAATAATTCTAACACAGTCACTGGAAACTTGAGTACAAAGGCTAAAGAAAAAGCAGAGCTGTTCAAGGGCACAAGCATCTTTGGAACATGAATCTAAACCTGCAGTACCATATCACATCAACACAGAAATCCCTGAGTTCCTACAAATACGTGCCCTGTGGTGTGCATAATAGAGTGGAAAAGACTAAGCCTCACAGAAACTTAACAAAATCCACATACATTATGGGAAAAAGAAGCTTAATTAATCCTCATACAGCAAATCGACCCGTATCACTGACATTTCCATTGATATAGCAACTCATTTCCCATAATCCCAAATTCCCATGATTCAAAAAAGTACAGGTTTTAAGGATTTTCTTTCCTTTTCTTTCTGATTCTGTACTTCAACAAACACTTCAGGATTTGGCAGCTACTATGGTATTTATCTCAGATAATCCAAGTTAGATTTCAGATAAAATCTTCTCAAAAGTAACTCAGGAACTAACATTTATTTGTAATTAAAACTGATTTAACTTTCTTTTTCCCCCTTTATTTTATTTTTTTTAATTACACTAGTGCTCATCAAACCATCATTCCCTTAGTTTTACTTTTCTCTGGCTTTACATGTTGAACAGATAGCAACTTTAGAAATTTAACAGGCTTCATTTTGGTTTGTTTTAGTTCTAACTCCTCAGTCATAAGGTTCCCACCATCTTACATCCCCAGCTCCTTCAACACCTTGCACTTCTAAAACATCACAGATGCACGCAATGGACAAGATAATACTTCTGAGTCCACATACAGTGCCCCATTTTAGTCCAGAAGAGACCAAGCTACTATAAACACGAAAATATGATCCCGTCAATTTAAGCTGCTCAGAAATCCACTATAGAAATAAAATCTGTCATTTCTAAATTTGCATTGAAAAGCAAGGATAATAATGAAAGAACCAGAGACTACACTGGTTCCATTGTTTATCAACTTCCACAATCCTCTATTGAACTTCACGTTTTTATGGTAATATCTTAACAGCATTATTCCCCTTGAGTCAACTGGTTTAGTGACATGGAATCATTGTGTAATTAGCCTAAAGCACCTCTGCAATTGGACTCTACATTTTGGCCCCTTCTTATCAGAGCAACCATCTCTCTTCTAAACAGACATTTCAGAAAAATATTGAGGTAAGTAGTCAATCCATTGCATGAGATTGTGGAAGAGACAAGTACAACCCCAAAACATGCATGTACAGAACATCAACCACATGTTGCTGAAGCTGGAAAATAAGAAGCAGGGATGTAAGAAGCAATTATCACAGGGTAGTAGCAAAACTCCTCCACTGGTCTCCCAATTTCCAGCTGATAAACTTGGGAAAGTGTCAAAGCATTAAAGATGTACTGGCAGTACTTTGCATTTGCTCTAAGTGCACTCATCTGCGTACACACACCTGACTGAAGTCAGTATCAGAATATCCAAAGTACATCTCTACCAATGGAATAGGCTGCTTGTTCCAAACAAAATAACAAGGTTAAAACCACAGTTTCCAGACCAGTTTTGTACTTAAAAATTGTAAAAGTTAGCATTTGTCAGCAGTAAAAATCATTGTGAGAATTACAGAAACTAAGTTAATCGGCCAATTATTTAATACATTTGTTTTCAAGCTATTAACTTTTTGCGTTCTGGGGAGCAGTTATCCATTACACAAAGCATACAAATGTACCACTGGAGGAAAAGAAGAGGAAAAAAGAGTATCACTGAATGGATTTATTCAAAACAGATGTTTCCTACTGAAAAAAAAAAAACACAAAACCAAACAAACAAAAACCCCCAACCAAACAAAAAAACCTACAAAAACAACAACAACAAAAAACAACCACCAAACCCTACCACACAAAACCAACTAGGAAACTTGAAAGCACAAATTTTGCTTTTTTTTATTTCCTATAACTAGACCAGCAACTCACTGGAATGCACAAAGTGTGAGGCAGTCCACGCTGAGACAAAATGCCTTGATAAGGTCACAGTTCAAGCAGGGGCAATATAGCATACGCTGACATCTGAATTTCTGCCAGTACTGAAACAAAATTATGACTAAAATCTTAATCCAATTTTGGCCACAGTCAAACTTGACAATTAAACTGGATTCAGAATTTTATGGGAAAATTATAGCTCGTTTTTAAAAACTAGCATTTTCAAAGTCACTTAATGCTATCTGGTATTTGAAGTTTCAAATCATATTTCAGCTTTTAATTAGCATGTATCCGTAATTGTCTGGTTTTTCATTCACATTTCCTAGCATTCAAAAATAAGCAGGTTTTTGAGATCTTGATAGTTCCAGCAAAGACTTTATTTTTTTTTTAACAAGAAAAAAAATCCAATCCAATCAATCTCTCCAAAAGCCCAGAGAGGACACTGCTAACACAACACATAGTTATACTTACAGATAGTTTGGGTCCAGCAGAATAACAGCAAAGGAATTTGCACATCACTGGACTAAGTTAACTAAGTTTTGCACTCAGTACACTCAGCTTGGAACCTGGTTTGTCAGCAGTACCCTAATCAGAAGAGAGTGTATACATGTACAGAACAGAACTAAGAAGCCCAGAACTCACAAGAAGAAATCCAAAGGAAAGATTCAAAGTGAGAGATGCTTGCTTTTGTTAAAATCCAAGTGGCAAATTCAAGTACAGCTAATTGACATGATTATCCTAGTCATGTACAATCACTATATATGGTATCTCTTGTAGCACAAGCTACCACAAACTCTGGCTACAGGCCTGACCCAAAATACCTTCATAATTTCCTCCAAACTGAACATGAAATATTAAAAACTGGCATACTCTTTGAGTTGGCACTAAAAACCTGCTCTTTAAAGGATGGATCAGTAGCATAAATGTGGTTTTTCAGCTATTGGGAGGTAGGTAGACAAGCAATAGAAGAGCCTTTTGTTCCCTTTCTTTTCCATACCATTTTTCCTATCAGGAAATAAAATAATCGCATAACTAAACATACACTAAGTCCTGCCTGGATTGTCTCGCAGTAGCAGCTGTAAGGAGATTAAAAACAAAGAAATAAATCCAACCGAACACCATGAAGTAAAAATAGGTTTTTTGCCACCTTTTAGTCTGATGATAAACATGGCTTTTGGATCGTTCCCAAAAATGTACATCCAAATATTAAACAAACAATGGTATTTAAAACATTATCAGCTGCACATCCAAATGAAAAGAGCAGAGACCATGATGTTTGCCAGGCAAATATGGACAGGCAGCATGCCATTTCCACTTGTTCGAATGCAAGGCTTTTAGATCCATAATTCTCAGCTATATTGCTGCTATGACTAATTCTTCATGCCAACTATTTCATTCTATTTCCTTAAAGAAACTTTCCACTATCTTCTCTCAAAGGACCAGGTTGCAACAAAGTTTGGGTTTCATCTTTGTTTGGTTGGATTTTTTTCTATTCTAGGTGCTAGCTGGACAGAACTTAAGTACAGATGCCGAATGTTCTGTTGCTCTTCAGGAGGGATAGGTTTCTTCAGCCTTGATATACAGGTACAGCAATGTAAATCTCAGTACACACACCTGTAACTCTACAGGCTCGGTTCACAGTCGAGTTCCACATGAAGATAAACAGAATGTCTGTTCTGCAGGGGGTTCAGCGGATTTTCTATACATGCACCATCAGGATTTGGCTTTTAAAGAAAAAGAACACATTTGTATCACTGCATTTGTAGTAGATTTTTTTCTTACATTTACTATCACAATGAAAACATCTTTGAGTGGAATTTCAGGAAACTCAAATTCCTGATTACAAGGACCTGGAAATGACTTGCAAGAGTGGATGTAATCATATAATGTCAAAAATCTTCAAATTAAAACCAATGTCTATTGCAAGAGTTTAAAACAGCTGTAGAACTCTTCATTCTAGGTGTCTCATTTCAGAAGCCACAAGACTGATAATCTATGAACTCCACAGCTGAGATGATGTGGTCTTTTGGACTTATGATCCAAACCCATTTGATTAAGCAAATATCACTTTCATTCAGTTTATTTCTCTATAAGATGAAAAGGATTTAGATCCAATAATAGAAAAAAACTGAATGTGAAAGGAACAGACTTGCAGATAACTCATTTGACTAAATTTATGTCATGCAGGAAAAAAACCCCACTTGCTATAGACAATAGCCAAAAGAATATATTAAACAAAGGCCTCTTAGTGTTAAAAATATTGAAGAAATCTGTAAAACAAATTGGCACACATTTCTCACTTTTCCTGTACACACTCTCTTCTATGTTTCTTTGACCTTTCATCCACCAACAAAACTAGCTCATACAACTGTGTTACAACAAAGATAAAAATGCAAAAGATGCTATCTAACCACACCTCTGATTAGAACAATATTGCACTGGCTCTTATACAATGGTACATTTCTAGTTAGATTGGCTTATAAATGTGAACTTCATAAAGGTCTTGTACAAAAGGTAGTTATTCTCATAAAATCCAAGGAAATAAATAATTCCATTCATTGCACTGTAAATTTTAATAACCTTACTAGACCTCTGCAAGTGAAACAGACCTGGTTCATAATATAACCATGGACTTATATGAGCATTTTACTGAAACAGAGTTAAAAATCTTCAGTGATTTAAAGTACATTTATTTCTCAAAATGCTACTTTGTAAGACATGTAAATGTATGTATGCTATTGATATTTAAAAAAAAAAAAAGTTAAGAGTGCTGTCTTGGTTTTCCTTCCATGCATCTACCTACCATTTTTGAGTGCTGGGTCTTTTACCTAGTGACAAGCAACAGGAGTACATGAGAAGTACAATTGCACAAAAATTAACATAGGAATTCCAAAACATGCACAGTTATTACTGTAATTTCAAAAGTATTTATCCAGCCTCCAATATTTTATCTTACCACAAACAAAAGTGCAAGGGAAGAAAGAAACAAAGGGAAGAAAGTGACTTTTTCACCTCAGCACACACACACCTCCTCAGCCCCCTTAGCCTTCCAGTTGCACATCCTCAAGGCTGTTCTATGATATATCCACTTTTCAATCATCCCAGAAGGCTCCTCTGGAAGCTAAAAGAGACTACCAGAACACAGAATCACTGTTACCTTCTTTCCCCTCAAAGATAATCCCAAATTCAGAATAGGAACTATGGTGGTATAAAAAAATTCTGATGGACACCAGCTGAGGGAATTTCATATTCCCTTTGCACTGATGGATTAAGGAAGAAGGAATTAGTGAAAGTCTTAAGGCTTTAAATGCTCAATATGGTCCATGTGTCAATATTGCTATCCCTAAGGAGTTAGTGGATGCACCATGGGGTTAGGCCAGTGGTCCATCTAGCCCTGTGCTATGCCTCCAACAGCGCAGGAAGAGATGCATCTCAGGTGTCTCTGGCCAACCTCTATAGCCTATTTTGTCCTATTTCACCAGCATCTGAAGCTCTTGAGTTAGAGATGTTTGGAGGGCAGTATTTTTAGTATTTATTTATGGACCTGTTATCCATTAATTTGACAAACCCCTTTTTGATCCTGTCTGACAGCGTCTCTGCTACCTCCTGTGGCTGCCTATGCCACAAAGGCACCACCATCTGGAGTTCCATTGAGTTTCAAGCTTCTCTCAGTTCTTCTACTGCAGACATCAGTGGACAACAGTTCCCTGTTTCTCATATTATGATTTTCTAAAGCACAGTCAGCTCTTCTCCCTCCACACAATTTATTCTTCTTCACCATGAAGAATCTCTGGCCTTTTTATTCGTTCCTACATTTATCCATCTCTTAATGACTACGCATCCATCCTTACTCTCAAACAGCTCCAGGGAAAAGGGCTCAGTCATTTGCTGTAGCATAGCCCACTTAGAAAAAGTTAAAATAAATTTCCAACGCTGGGTAAGAGAAGAAAGGAAGTACATCTCACAGCCACCTGACCTACACCTCCTACACTAGACAAAAGCTAATATGTAAAAAAAACCCCAAACACCCAAACCTCATAATAACATTAGTTTGAATGCAGACATGGCAATATCCACTAATACTCAGTAACCTCAAATATTTTTCTGATTTTTAAAAGCATTTTTATCATAGTATCAGTCAGGGTTGGAAGGGACCACAAGGATCAGCTAGTTCCAACCCCCTGCCATGGGCAGGGACACCCTACACTAGATCAGGCTGGCCAGAGCCTCATCCAGCCTGGTCTTAAACACCTCCAGGGACGGGGCCTCAACCACCTCCCTGGACAAACCATTCCAGGGCTTCACCACTCTTATGGGGAAGAACTTCCTCCTCATGTCCATATTTATTTAGGAGATCTCAGAAATATACTCACGTTTCCATGAGCATTCACAATGACCCTCTAGTATAGCTAACTAACTTACTCTCATACAAGAATGAAGTAAAAGATGGTTTGCTATCTTTCCCAGAACTAAATAGATATAAAGAAACAGGATTCAAATCATGACCTTTAACGCATTTCATAGGACTGTGCCCATTTAGTTTTATTTTTTCCCTGGGCACTTGTTCAGAACCATTCCATGCTACGCCCCACCACTTCTGTGTGCGCATTTCTATTCAGATACAGCGACACTACTTACCAACATGAGAGCACAGAGATCTCCAATTCCTCCTCCTCCTCCTTCACAGCAAAAGTTTTAAATAAATTCATTACTCTCACCTGTTTTAAAATCCCACCTATGCCACACAGTTCTCAAAATATATTTCCTTCTTTTTGTTTCACCAATCCGGAAATGTCATTCTTAATCACTCTTCTGAACAGAATGAAACATTTCTTCAGGAAGAAAAAAAAAAGAACTAAAATTTGGATGCTACTTTTCAGCGCTTTCCTGCAACCAACAACACTTTACCAAGTAAACAGTTAAAATGAGCTGCAAGTTAGCAAAAGAAGTCATCATAGCAATTTATCACTGACCAGAAAAATATTAATAGCCTCAGGTAAATCAGTCATTAACTGCTACTGATCTGGAGGGTGACACAGTATTAATAATTCAATAAAAAACACTCTGAACATTAAAAGCTTAGTCTTATTTATTTAACCAATTAGATCATTATTGGCAGCATCCCTGCTTTTGAATAAACCATGCATGTTCTTAAATTAATCATGAGAATGGAAAACTACAAATCTGCAGTATCTACCTTGCAGTCAGAGAGAAAATAAGCATAATTTACATTCTCTCTCAGCGGACAAAAGAAAGCTGGCACTTGAAGACTGATAATTAGCAAAGCTTGGCTACTGGTGCTTAATGATCTGTGTTCCTCATGCACTGCTTTCAAAATCCACAGGAGAGACAGGTATGAACTGCACCTATAAAAAGTTATCATCCATCAGCATGCATATGAGATGCATCCTGTTACCACTAATGTTCAGTAGCCCCCTCTAACCTATGAGAGAGGCAGAAGGATGCAAATGTATAACTGGAACACTATACTCAATTACTATGCATGTCATTTATTAACAGCTTTCTTCAGAAACCTCAGTGTGACAAACCATTACCACCCTGCCATCCTAACATCATTTCACTGCTTTGAATGCTTCAGTTTAGGTCTTTCACTCTCCATAGAATCAGTACACAATTCATGGTCCATATAAACCACTTAATTTTCTACTATAAATTCTACATTCCTTACAATACAGTCCTGCTCAAATACCATGCTTTGCATCTTTTCAGGGATCCAGACAAACTAAACTCTCTTAAATGTACCCACAACAGGCCTTACAAGCTGAATACTCAATTTGTTCTTATTTCTTTCATGAAATGCATTTGGATTGTCTAAGCTTATTTGTACAAAAGCCAATATTAGCCATTATAAATCAAACACTTTACTTTCATCTGATAACTGAATTGACCTTAGCAAATGCATGAAACGGACCCAGTCATGGTCTTCACTTCCACAACTCATAATCAAGTTGTGACTTATAATTATGCCTTTTGCTATGTAAACTATGATTTCATATAAAGAATTGCAGATTATGTTTATTTACTTTTAATGTTAGTCATCTTAGCAGTAATGCTTCACATTTTGAAAACCGATCTTCATAACGAGGTTTCACCTTCATTACACAGACTGAGATCTGTCAAACTCACTTTGGAGAGAAATCTATGAGTGCAAAAGGAACACAGATTCTATATACATAGCTGAAATTACAATGGTAAACCACAAAACCAAACAAAACCCAACCCCAAAAAAACCCACAAACAAAAACCCCCAACACTAAAAAGCAGCAAACATTTAACGAGTCACAGTAATAATGATATTTCCACTAATAATCACTGTTCAGGCATCTAGAAAGTTTGTTATATGGTTCCAATACAAAACCCCACACCACAGCAGAAGACAGTAACTTTGATCTAAGATAAAAAGCAAGATACAAAAAAAAAAGGTAGAGAGCTGAATAAATAACAATACAGTGACAACAACATAATTATAAGAGTATGTTGAGCCAGCAAAGTGCACAGCTGCTTTAGGGGATACTTTTGGCTTTTTAAACTGTTCTACTCAACTCTCCTGAGGAAGACAATGTGGTGCTGCTTTGAGAATTGAGCATCAACATCTGTTCTACTAAATGATTATGGTTCTGTCCCACTGTTTCTCAGTGATGACCAAAGTAAAAGTGCATGCCTCTTGTGAATAAATCACTGAAGTTTTCAAGCCATCAAGCAGAATTTCCTCCTTCCCACTTTGAAACAACTCATCTCTCTTTCCAATCCTATTTTTTCCCCAGTGTCATCCTCTTTCTACCAGTTTCTCCTCACCATCCACTACCTCCTATTTTGCAGAGATTCTATCACTGCATGTCATTAGCATCTGCACTGTAACAAGTATACAAAGCTTTATTCCTCCTCCTCTCCTTTAACTCTGCACATAGAAGAAGAACAGTGAAATAGATAGTAATATTAATTATAGGAGCACTGATTAATCTGGGTGTGACCCCAGATTTGGACCTATTCTTTTTTACCAAAGAATTACTTTATACAAGCAGTAAAAGACATGATGGATACAAATACAGACCTAAAAATAAGAATATCCATGGATGAAGCAAACCCAGAAGAGAAAGATCAACTTTAACTCAATAAACATGATAGCTTTCATTCCAGAATTCTAAAAGAACTGGTTCAAAAAGTCACTGGTGTGACAGCAAAGAATTTTAACAGCAAAGCTATGAAGATAAACAGAAATATTTGAGTGGAAAAAATAATTGAGGGAGAAGCAAACAAATAAAATACCAAATCATCCTTCTTAAATCAGGTAGGAGGGGAAAAAGGAAGTAGTGATGATTAGGCATCATCAGGCACACAGGGAACTACTTTCTTTCAAGATGGATGATGGTTAATTACAGAAGCTGAAACATACTAGAAAGGAAGGGCACAAACGCAAATAAAACAGAACTCGAATATGCATCCATAGGACATCTAAAGCAAAATATATTCCTTCCCTTAGAGAACAGAAGACAGAAGACTCTTTAGGATGGAGTGGAGTTTGTAGGTAGTTTCTGCCATGGTTTAGTTGTTTAGGTGGGTTGGATTGGTTGATGGGTTGGACACGATGATCTTGAAGGTCTCTTCCAACCTGGTTTATTCTAGTCTATGAAACCATGTGGTAGTCAGATAAAGCTACTTTATAAAGAACTATATTTATATATTAGAAGCAAAATATATCCAGAATGCAAACATTTCCTTCAGATTTCTTCTATATCCTCATCCTCATACAGAGATCTGGGTGCAGCTGCAGGGATATGATCTCATCACAATTACAGAGACATGGTGGGTCAGCTCCCACAACTGGAATATGGTAATGGACGACTATGTACTTTTCAAGAAGGACAGACTGACAAGATGAGGTGGTGGAGTTGCTCTCTGTGTCAGTAAGCAGCTAGAATGCATTAAGCTTAGCCCAGGGGTACATAATGAAAGTGTTGAAAGCTAATGGGTAAGTGTCAAGGGATATGCAAACATGGGTGATACAGTTGTGGGCATTTACTACAAGCCACTGAACCAGGAAGAAGCTGTTGATGAGGTCTTCAACAGGCAGCTGGAAGTAGTCTCAAGATCAAGTACCCTGGTGCTTGGGGTGACTTCAACCACTTTGATATTAATTGGAAAGGCCACACAGCCAAGCATAAATAGTCCAGAAGGCTCCTGTGGTGTACTGATTACAACTTTCTCCTGCAACAAGAAGTGTGATGCTGGACCTTGTATTAACAAACAAAAAGGATTGGTTGTACATGTTAAGGTTCAGGGTAATCTTGGCTGTAGTGACCATAACATGTTAGAGTTTAACATCAACAGACAAAGAAGCAGGGTGATAAGTAAAATTTCAACCCTGAACTTAATGAGGACTAACTTTGCCCTCTTCAAGACTCTGCTTAGAAGTATCCAGTGGGCTAGGGCTCTAGAAGGAAGGGGAGCCCAAGAGAGCTGGTTAATATTCAAACATTACCTCTTCCAAGATCAAGAAAAACATATTCCCTGAGAAAAAAAATCAAGTAAGCAGAAGACCTGCACAGATAAGCAGGGAACTCTGGAGAAAAATCAGAAAGAAAAAGGAGGTTTACAATCTGTAGAAAAAAGGTCTGGTCATTTAGGAGGATTATAGAAATATTGCCAGAGAAGGTAGAGATGCCACAAGAAAGGCCAAGGCCCTCTCAGAACTCAGTCTTACCAGGGAAGGCAAAGAAAACAAGAAGAGCTTTTTCAAATACATCAATGACAAAAGGAAGAGCAGGGAAAAGGTAGGCCCACTACTGAATTATATGGGAGATGTGGTAACAGAGGGTACAGAGACAGCACAGTTGCTGAATGCCTTCTTTGCCTCAGTCTTTACCCCTAAGACTGGCCCTCAGGAACTTTAGTCTCTGGAAGCAAGGGAGCAGAACTGGAGGGAGGAGGGTACTCCACTGGGTGCCTGATGACTGGAAGAAAGCAAAAATCACTCCAGGCACTGCACTTCCTCTCAGTGCATTTGCTAGCATACTACCTCTTCATCAGGCTGAACAAGCCCAGCTCTCCCCATCTCTTATCTCCCTTATGTGCTCCTGTCACCTGACCATCTTGCTGGCTGTCCCCTGGATTTAGTCAAGATTATGAACACTGTTCTTATACTAGGAAGGACAAAACCAGACACAAAATTCCATATGTGGTCTAACAAGTGCTGAATAATGGAGAACAATCACTTCCCTCTGCCTACTGGTTAGACTCATACTGATACAACCAAAAACACTGTTAGCCTTCAGCATCAACAGGGCACACAGCCAGCTCCCATTAACCACGCTCCTGATCAATTAACTTTAGATGAAGTCATCTTAGTTGCATTACAGTTTTTATCCTCACAAAGATACCTATATACATTTATCCAGATTCACCGAGCCACAAAATTGAGGCCTTACCTACAAGTGGAAACGTTTTGATTTAAAACATTTAATATGTATTTTTTTCAAAAGCTAGCTAAGAAAACAATGACACATTCAAGTACAGTAACTAAAAAAAGTTTGGAAAGCTATTTGAATATAAAAGCTAAGTAACCCACAACAGTATGGTAAAATAAATAACAAACTTTACACAGATCAACAGGCACCCTGAAACTCATCTTTCCACTTTTACAGTACTAGGATTCTGTTGAGCATTCAAGCTCAGAATTGGTGAGTCACTTTCAGTGACTGCAGCACCTTGCACTTCCAGTCAGAGGCTGAACTCCACAGCTGCAGAAGCATTTTCAACATTCCAGTATCATCTGCCAATGTCCCTTAATTTTCAAATGTTTGACAGAATTCTTTATGAATCTCTGTGTGCATAAACCATTATGCAGTTCCAGTTTCTAACTTAGCACTTGCATTTGACAAGCTTTGGAAGCACTTTCTTTTCCCACGTCAATATGCAGCAGCTTCATTGCTCAAAAAATGTCAAAGAATGCAGACATCTGAACAAGTCATTAACAATTTAACAAACCTGGTCTGAAGACTAATGTATTGAAATAGTGTTATCAACTAAATTATTGTGGTTGCAGGATAGCCAAGCAGTTTCTCACTTCAATTAATCCAATATATTTAAATAATCCACTTAAATCAATAAATGTTGTCTTCATTGTAGTATCCTACAAGCACCATTTAATCATATAAACAGAATAAAAAGCTGGAATCATTCACTGTGCTTATAATTTGTTGTAACATTTTTCATAGGAAGTACACTATCTTTCAGCCTCAATGCTAAATATTTAAACTTGCAAAGTTTGATCTTTGTACTCCTGAAAAATTAACTTGGCAAACACAGATGACTTTCACAGTAAGTTTTCACTACAACCAATAAAATTCAAACAAATCACAATCTTGGTCTCCAAAGTGTTATCATAGAAAAATCCACCACATTGCAGATACTGTTTAAAAAAACAACCAACCAACAACAAAAAAAACCCAAACCCAAAAAAACCTGGGGTTTTTGGGTTGGTTGGTTGGTTATTTTGACTAGAGTCTAACTATTCAAACATACATCATTCTTTGAGTATGTTATCAACAAATAATTTTCAGAAGCCTGCATTACTAGGACTACCCTACCACTTCAAAACTCCTATCATTTTATATAAAATAAGAATAGTAACTCTATGCAATTTTTATGGCCCTGACACCAGGATTCAGTGTTGAAAGATAAAAGCAATCCGGCCATCATGCAAAGAAAGAAAAGCATTGCCACTGCAGGTTTGCACTCTTCTTCTAAAATTGAACACCCTCCAAAGCAGATCTCAGTTGAGCTTCTGTTCATGTTAATGGCAATCTGGATTAATATATAAAGAAGAAAAGCTTCTACATGGGTGCCTGTGTGTATGTCACATTGCAACCACAAGGAAATATCTGCAAGTTGCCTTGATTAGAATGCAATGTGAACCTTATATTCAGTTCTAAAATAATTATGTGCTTATAACAGAGTAACACATTGTAGTGACAACTGAGATGTGCTTTCAGGACAAACACAGGAAAACAGAAGATTCTATCTATGCAAGGACACAGCCTGATAGCAGCAAGAATCATTTAAAGTCCAAACCCAGCATTATCTCTCAAGAAAAACAGGATTAACCCTTTTAAATGCATTTGTGAAGTCTTCTGATCTTCCAGAAGGTGTATTCAGAATTCAAAATCTGTAACTTAGTTGAGAAATATTCGATAAGTGTATGCAACACCTTCAGATGCCACTCAGCATCACCACACAAGCTAAAACACTGTAAAAAAAAGTAAAAATCACTGCTAACTCATAGAAACACACACAGAACAGGACTCAAATTTCATCCACAGATTGTCTAGATGTAAAATTGCCTAAATGGAGAACAGTTGCCTCATATGAGGATATGGAAGGACCTCTGCAAGTAGCCCTTGCTGTAGGCAGGAATGCTTCAATTCTGAGCTGCCACCAGACAGTGCAAGGCACACTGGCCCATGCAGGCACCACCACTCACAAAGCCATGACATCACTCAGATCAAGAACTAATCCAGGCAAAACTGAGCTCTCTGCTTCTGCTTTTCCTTGGTTCTGGAGATGAATAAGAAAGCCACTGGGGACAACATGCATTAGCATCAATGCAGACCACTGCCACTGGTCAAATACAACCAACAATGATGCATCATGCTGGGCACAACTGCTCGTTCTCTTCAGCTGGTTTTCCTCCAGTGGAGTTGTCTGACAAGTTGAAATTACACCAAGTTGAAGTGATTTACCAACAGCATAGTAATGACTTCAGCCATCACTAGAGAATACCAGGGCAACATAACTGGGAGCTGAAGACACTGCAGGATAGAGAATAAGCCCTTCCCTATCACTGACAGACAGCCTGTGCATGAGACATCCTTGAGGTTGCTCTGGTAGAGTAGAAGTGAGTGGCTGAGTGGGCATCAGGCAGCCAGCCAAGGTCAACTCACCACTCTATCCATGGGATATACTTTTAGACCAGCTGAAACCAATGCTAAAAACATACTATACTGTCCAATACTGCTGTATACCCTTGCGTTTCATCACCTGTATGTAGGTGGCAAAGGTGTAGACACGCCAGTACAGTGCCCAATTATCAAATGAGTACATAATTTCAGGTTTCTGTATTGATTTAAGTTCTCAGAGTTTTGGCAAATGATGCTGCCAAAGGTTCTGGCATTTAAAGGGCAAATCTAAATGTTACACACTTTTTAGAAATAATCTGGCTGTAAGAGTGCAAAACAACTCAAAGACTCAAGGTCACATATAACCTCTGTAACTGTTTATATATCATTAGCTCTCAAACAAATAGACCATCTGTTTGCAGCCTTCCTTATTTTCAGAAGAATATTTAAAAATAGTTTGGAGGGGTTTCTTAATCAAACAGCACTAATTTTTCCTTCCTCCCCTCCCTACTGCATTCTAAGAGCCTGCCACCACCAATATCCAGCATATCAGTATCATAATTACAAATGAAGTAAGGCTTTGATTTCAATAAAAGACTCCTTCCATTTCTATTACAGGCAACCATGCCCTCTGACAAATCCACTGTCCCAAAAGGATTCCAAATCAAATTAGTAAGCAACTCCTAGAAGCCTTCTCCAGTGAAATGATATTACGTCACTTTCAAAAATTGGGAATTGTTAACATGCTGTTGAGTCTCTTCAATGCAGGAACATCTTTCAATGCAGGAACATCTTTCAATGCAGGAACATCTGCTACCCATTGCAGGAAGGAAGAGTGGGAGTGTAGAGACCTACCCATCATTTCTAAAACAAGAGGGTAAGCAAAAATTCCCCCACCCGAAAGAACAGTTGAGTTTAGTCCTGCCTGTATTGTAAGCCAGGTATTTCAGTGACACTACCTTTTTAATTAAATTGACTTTTACCAGCCAAAATTATCATCCTCTGAATTACTAGCTTGCTTTCTTTTCTCCATTACTAAGAAAAGTATTTCCATTAATAAAGGAAATTTCACGGAGTAACTGGCAAAGTTTGAAACATATTACACTATCATGTCCACACCGGTTAAATCAGCTCCTTAAAGAAGCAGTTCATCCATAATAAGGAGAAAATTCAAAAGTTAAGCTATCACAACTTGAATGCTACCAAGCCCCAATGGATGGAAAAGTTATATTCCTTGTATATAAACAGTTGGGAACATTCTCTATGGAGAAAGCAACAGCTGAAGTTTTAAAGCAGGGAACCAGAGAAAAAACAAACTCCTACATAAAGCCCAAAAATTAACGACTGAGCTAGGCAGCTCATATTACATTGCAATTTATTTTACTGTTTAAATGCTTAATCCTAATGTATATGCCATCACAGAAGTCTTAGGAAAACCACTGGTCACTGGCTTAAGTGAAGTCATAATATAAGGGGCAAGAAAATATGGAGGGGAGAAAAAGATAGTATCACAGTCATGTTTTCCTTTCCACTTCTTGTTTAGCCCCAGAGCTGCTTTCAGATGGACTCATCTGGTGCAACTGCTACTGCTGGTCGTACCAGAACAAAATGGTGTCAAATTTAAATGCAAGATGAAGAATGCAATGGACCACTATCCTAACAAACCCTGCTCAGCAAATTATTTTGGGGTGCATGTTTCATGGCAGCAAGAGTATAGTCAAGGAAAGGGAGGCCAGCCCACTAAGCCAGCCAAGATGGGAGAAGATGGGTTGTAAGACAGCAGCAGCTGTTTTGGAGAAGTGTCAGAAGCAAGAGCAAAGCCTAACCAAGACCCTGCTCTGACCAAATGCTTTCCCCAATCACAACATACTCATGTATGTATGTTATGCGGAAAAACACAGTGGTCTCAAGAAGAGTCCTTGTCTGCACACAATTTGCCACAACTCAGTAGAGCAATGACAGGGTTTTAACATAGGCACTCAGTGGATATCTATTAATTTTATTAATACAATATAGAAGAAAGGGGTTTTTAAGTCATTGATTTGATATTTATGTAATATATTGTTTTCCTTTAATAAGTATGATATCGAGAATCACAGGAATATTTTATTACACATTACTTACAAGTTTATTAAAACCTGCCAACACTTGCATTAAAGTTGCAAATTAAATCCATTAGGATAATGCTAACAGTTCAGTTCTTTACACAAGAAGGTGTCTAAAAGTTACTATGTTACTAACATTTAACAAAAAACATGGTCTGACAGAAAGCTGAAAGGGAAGAAAAATAAATTGGTGATGAGCAAACCAGGACAGCTGCTACAGAGAAAACAGATTCCCTTCCCCCAGACCCACTCCCCAGTCCCCACCAAATGATTATGCCTGAATTACTATATGAAAATGTAACTTTGAGTAAATTAACAGCTTGCCACAATCCCACAATTATCATGTAAGTATATTCACATTACATTTGAATGTTTTACTATGTATTCATAGGGAAATTTATGCCGATCAGGTTTGCATCAGTGTTCTGCAATATTCAAAAGGGTTCTGCTACTAAAATGATGCAGCAGATGAATGAGAATGCACAGTTACTAAAGATTTCATATCTTTCTTTTAATTTGGTAATGCATTCCTGAATGTTGGGGTTTTTTTTGGACAGATATATATATATAAAAAAAAACCTAGCTTGTCTACACATATAAAGACACATACTGACTTATCAAATATATGTTCCTACTGTTTTCTAAATCATAATTTCTTGGTAATTTATACTCAAGACTCACTGGTCATTTTTTCTTCTAAGTACTAAAATAACAACTGAAGTGCTACCAGGTCTTTTATTGTGGCCTATGTATTAAACATTCTGATTTGTTTTAAAAGAAATGTTTTACAGAGAAGCCAAGTATCTCCTCCAAACACTGATCTTTGTAAGTATCATCCTACTAGTGTCCCATTTTTTAAAAACAGTAAACAAACCTTGTAGCTTCACTGATAAAAGCTCACTATGTTTCAGGGTACTTTAGAAGCAACAGTCTTCTCTATGTAAGGATACAAAATTTTAAGTACATAAATGCCTTTTAAGAGTAATCTCAGATGCAAGAAATTTTTTCCCCCTAAAATCTTGGGTATCACAGCAAGATATAGAAATGAAATGTCACTGATTAGCCATCACTCACAGAAAGTGGAAAGTTTTCATACTGCAGCATAGAAATCTTTTTTCCCCTCCACCACTTTTTATCACTGTGTTTTGCATATCAAACTTTCCTTGAGCTGTTGAAAGGCCTTTCCTAAACTTTTGCAAATATAAAAGTTAATAAGTACACTCTTCCAAAACAAACCCAAAAGGCCTATAATCTGCATTTTATAGATGACCTCCTTAGGGATTTGTATAATCCCTGTCATTAACATCTCTAAATTTTTAACAGAAAAAGTCTGGATCTGGATACTACATTTGTTTGAGGCAACATGAGGTGACAAAGCTAAGCCTTGTGCAGAGAAGAACAATTGAATTGCCATAAGAATAAATATGTATGCTTTATCTTCCACTAGAAATATCAAGAAACAAAATATGACTTATTCCAGGGAAGCTAAAAACAATTTAGAAACAATTTTAAGTATATTAAATAAGTACAGCAACTGTTCTGAATTAGAGCAAAACCATTAAGCCAAGAATGCTGGGTTTTTCCTAAGTGAAGACTGCACCTTCTACACCAGCTTAATGTCTTTTGCTGCAATGTCATGTTTTATATCAGTAATTATAAATTTCAGATCAGTTTAGCTGTTCAGGGTTATGCATTTGTGGCAGTCATCTCTTTGTGGTTTAATATAAATCACAAGTTCCATAATGTATCTAAAGGTCAAGTCATCAGTCTATGCTAGTTTTGAAGTCTCAAAAATATTTCATAACTTTGGAAACAATAAAGTCAAGCAAAGTACCATAGAAACTTCTAGGCTGATATTTTGGGGTTTTTAAAAAAATATATTTCTATTGTTGTTAGTTATATTTATAAATATAAAATGCCCACATTTCAAGGTATGAAGTTACATTACCTGTAGTGCGGCTGTTTGCACAGAAACATCCACTGGCTAAGGCCAGGCATTCTGGCACTGATGTATTAATATTCTGCTCATCAGGTTAGCATAAGCAGAGGCTGTCAAAAGGATGAGTAGGACAGTGGGAGTGAAAAGTATATAGAAAATGGCATCTCTCTTCAAGAGATTGTTAATTTATTTATCTATGAAGTAATTGATCCTGAGTTAGGAAGCAGCTGAGACAAGTGTTCTAGGGAATGCCATAAGCAGCCAGCCAGCTTATGATTAAAACACTCATGCCTTTAAAGGATACTGGAAAGCAAAAACTACTTTTGCAGTTGGGAAATATGCACGAAGTAGAATCAACAGAAACTCAAAGAATTCCTGTCTGCATATGACAAATTTATGGTAGATTTTGTTTCATACAGAACATTCCACATAACTTCAAATACAACTTTTTAGAAATATTTTCCTATTATTTTCACTAATTTTCCTAAAAATGAGTAATGTTGAAAGATATTCTTGTTTCTAGGTAAGCATTGGGAAAACCTGCAAGTTTCTGGTCAAATACACCTTTCCTGTGAGCCACAAAGTGGGCACACAAGTGCTCTGTGTGCCAGGGACTGAATAAATGTAATGTTTATGTTCATTGAAAACATCACCAGCTAGGAACCAAAACATTTAATCACATCCTATAAAACAAGTCCCTTCAATTAAAAAAAAAAAATAATAAATTTAAAGGTGAAGTCTTTTAATCACTGGCTCAATCCTAACCTCATTTGTACCTTCACCACCTATGACCCTGGGTGTAGTAAAGTTGAACCAAGTTCCCTTCAATATGACCTTTATGGTCCTTTACGTGAACATACACAACTGACAAGCAATAGAGAAATCACTTCAGCTGGAATTAAAAACTATTTATTGCCCTTCCTCATTCCCTAAATATCCATAAATTAAGCTGTAAAGGACTTAAAATTCACAAGGTAAATGTAAGGTGTGGAATAAACAGAGTTTCTTATCTGAAACATGCTATGACCAAAGTCTCAGTAACATAGCAAAAGGCTGCACACTTACCCTCTTCAAACAGAGGGCAGGGTTTATTTACACAAGGAAAGGGCCACACAGTTCTGTGGCTATGGTTATTGTGGAACTTCTCATAAATAGATCAGGGTAAAAATTCTCCTTTCTCCTTCTTATAAGCTGCTGCAAACCATTTGTCAGTGGTCAGTTTTGCAAGGGCATCATTTCATTGAATTTTCAGAGTTTATCTGTTCTGCTATTAATTTACCTCTATATTGGTTAGCACTGCTATCAATACTAGGGCAGGCATGAACTTGGTAACATCCCTACAAATCTAAAGTAGGGGTGAAGCTCCAATCACCAGTGTTTCCAACTCAGCAGCCCCTGATATCTCTCTCTCTCTATATATATATATATATATATCTATATATATATTACCCAATATAGAAAACTATCCTGGAAACATCTGTGTGCACAACAGTCACAACCACCATGTTGCAGCACAGTACTACCCAAGATGTTAGTATTTGACACCTCAGCATGACTCTGTGTTACTGGACTATTACTAAAACTGCTATTGAGAACCATCTTTATAACTATTTTCATTTTATTCATGTGTCCTTATCCATTGGTGCTCAAATATTATGATTGCAGAGGACATACAAATTAAACAGATTAGACAAAATAATTTATTACATAAAGGAGCTATGCCAAAAGTCCTGAGATAGTAGTAACAGAACTTAAGACGAATGTGAACACTCTGCTCTTCTTTTCTTCTTTGAACATTGGGCTTTTTTTTTCCTTTCCTTTTAATTAAAACAAAACAAAAAGCTCACAACCACGCTGTATTCGTATTCCTGGATTCAGAAATCCTCAGGACACACTTTGAAAGCACACACAGACTTCTAAGTTAATGATTAATACTGAATAATAAATATGTATGCAGAAGAAAATGCTAAACCTTTACACTAGAAGGGCCATTTTATTTCTAAATTATCAGTCTTCCCACTTGTTTCATAAACATACTTCATGAAAGTCTTGTGCTCAACCTTTTCTCCTTTTTAGCCACATAAAGTCAAGAATAATGTTCAAGTTAATGTTCTGAATGTATTATGACATAATTCTCATTTTGGGGTATTTTGCACATTTGGGTTGTTAAAATACCTTCTCTGTAAAGCACGGGGTGGGGGAAGAAAACAACAAAAAAGGAGGAAGTCCTCAAAATCTTCATGATTCAAGAACACACTTGTAGATAAACAAGATTTATCTCATTAATCAGCCATCTCCAATCACATACTTCTTTATTCATTTAAGCCACAAAATCTTACCCTAATACACTAGTATACTGTCACATCCACATTCCAAACTCCCAGTGCTTCTAATTTTGCAAAATATTTTGCAACTACAAGTCATTTTGCCCTTAAAGGCCATAAAATAATATTACTTTTGTGTTTAAGGGCAATTTTGGGCACATGGTGTTACAAGAGTCCATGACAATGACACATAAAAGGATTTGGGGAGTTGAAAACTTTTCTTTTTTCCCCTTTTCCCTCAAAAATTATTTTATCTCAATGTGCTTTTCTTTTATAAAAACAATGCCAAACATTAGAAAACATATGCCCATATTTGAAAACATCTGAATAAAGTCCTATTTTTGACCACCCAGTTGCACAATGATAAAACTTGACTTTTGCTTTTACCTTTGTACAACAAAAACATGCACGTAAAATGTTAAGCCTACAGGAATAAAAAAGGCCACAAATACTGTGTTCTAGGAAAAGAGGATAGCTATTAGTTCTTGAGAGGGTGAAACGACTGGGTGGGTTAGCACAGCATTTCATAACCAAGGCTTCTCACAACTGAGTGTTAACAGTTAATTTAGGTGTCCCTTTTTGGTGAATATTTGAATACAAGTACTATACACTTTAGTACTGAAGTGTGTGATACAACTGAGAGTTCAGTTTCACTTCAGACAAGTTTTAAAAACCCACAAACTTACCTAGGAAACACATAAATCCCCAGTAATTTGAACTTAACATTTCCACTAGAAAAATATTTTCTTTAAATCAGTTAGACAAACAATTGCCATGTGTCCTAAAAGATGAGACAGAACATGCTTTTCTCCTGTCCCTGATAGTGCGCTTTCAAATGGCTACACAAGTCCCTCGCTCAGGGTCAAGTTCCATGCTTATCGTGACATAAGACTGCACTGAATAGAGCAGTCTGAAAAACAAGAGACACATGAAGTTTCATGCAGCACAAACCAGAGACCAGAACAGTGATACACACAGCAATCAAGTGGAACAAAGCTGGTGAGGGGTTTGGAACACAAGCCCTATGAGGAGGAGAGGCTGAGGGAGCTGGGGCTGCTTAGCCTGGAGAAGAGGAGGCTCAGGGGAGACCTTATTGCTCTCTACAACTACCTGAAGGGAGGTTGTAGACAGGTGGGGGCTGGTCTCTTCTCCCAGGTAATCACCACCAGAACAAGAGGACACAGTCTCAAGCTGCGCCAGGGGAGATTTAGACTGGATGTTAGGAAGAAATTCTTCATAGAGAGAGTGATTGCCCATTGGAATGGGCTGCCCAAGGAGGTGGTGGAGACGCCATCACTGGAGGTGTTTAGGATGAGACTTGATGGGGTGCTTGGTGCCATGGTTTAGTTAATTAGATAGTGCTGGATGATGGGTCAGACACAATGATCGTGAAGGTCTCTTCCAGCCTGGTCTGGTCTATTCTATTCTATTCTATTCTATTCTATTCTATTCTATTCTATTCTATTCTAACCACTGCTCTGTCAGGCTAAAGAGGGGTTGAGAATGGAGGGAATCGTGGTGGCCCCTCTCATTATTCTTCCAGATAGCACTACAGGCAGCCAGGCATCAAGGACGCAAACATGAAACATTCACCAACTCATTCATCCATCACACCCACAGAAGTCTACAGAAGGTTTTATGAGAAAAGCAGATGGATCGTCAAGGACAGTTTGCTTCTACAATAAACTCTGCTTTAAGGTCTCATAGTAGCTACTATCTATATATAATTTTTACTTGCATTGTTCATTTAAAAAAAAATAAATAAAAAACTGCTCAGTTTATGACCAAATTTTCTTAGGACCTTAAGGACACTACAAAAGGCAAGAACCAGCACCAGTTCAATTCAGCAAGGCTCAGCTACTGGAGTTTATCCTATGCATGAGGATAGGGCTGAAAAGCATGTCATTTAAATGAAGTCAAAATGTGTTCACTTGTTAGCCAAGGATGCTACTAAACAGATACTTGCTACCTTTTGACAAAAGGTAGCAAGTTTGTTTTTAGAACAATACTATCTGCTACAAACAAACAAAGGAAATAAATCAGAAAAATAGCATGCACAGGCAATGGTTACTGGCAGAAGAATAAAGTGCTTCTTTAATACATTTCTAATGGTTGGTTGGGAGAAATGTTGAGTTGGTTTTCGTTTCCTTCCTTTACTTAAGTGGAGAAAAAAACTCTTCAAAATCTCACTTGTCATACCCACTCCTGAGTAAAGACATGCAATTTGTCTTAGAAGAAATCTAATTCAAGTTGATTTAGCAATGTGTTAAAGAAACAATTTCTTTAAAGTCTTTAACCAAGGCATCACTTTTCTTGAGGGAAAGGGTAAAAGGCTGCAAGACAAGTAGCTGGGAAGCATGTTTAGTACCTCCCTGTCACTGGATCTCCAAAATTAGTATCTGCTCTTAGAGAAACCTCAAGAATTCTGGCTTCCTTTAGGTTCTGTATCATCCTATCACACAATAGAGAGACAGTGTCTGCATGGAGCACTTAGGAGTTAGAGAAAGGGTGCAAGCAACAACATAACAAGTCTGAGTATAGAACATGTAGCTCTGCACAATGTCATTCCTGGTCCATATTAGAATCTTCCTGTGGAAACAGAATCTCTCAAATCTAGAATAAGATCAAGTTTACCTGGCTACATCCAGGATCGATGGCAGAATATAGATGGAAAGAATTTCCCTCCAGAGACCACTGACATGTATGCAAAAGCATTTATTACCTCCAAGCACCTTTGGCTCAGACACCAAATGCTGTGCTGCATATGTAAAATTCTGAGGGCCAGACTGAGACTTAATAAACCTATAGAAACAATACTGTAATAACATATAACAGTTATGCTTGGCTATTACTCACTGATTTATGAGGTAAGAATGACCTGTTCAGCCCTCTACGGTGGAAAAAACCCAAAACAAAACCCACCAGAAACTTCATAGAAAGAAGTTGGTTTTCTCATTTTAAAAGGCAAAGGCTTCATCTGCAGATAGACAAATAAATAACAAGATGAGGAAAATACATAGGATATGATGCTCCTTTAGCAAACATTACATCTGTTACTCTTACTTTAATATCTTCACTGTCACCCTGAAGTATATCATGTGCAATTAAGAGGAAATTGCAATGTAATTTTTAAAGTAATTTATTATCAACAGGACTAAGCCAAACACAAATCACTAAATGAATTCAGCATCAGTTTAAAAGGTTTTGATTAATCCTTAATTCATTGCTATGCTATCACAATGTTATCAAACACACTTGCCACTTTAAGACTCCCTCGCTTCACTCATAATTGCAGAAAATATTGACTGCAAAGGAGGTCCACAGACAGTTCCAAAGCATGTAACTGTGGTCCCTGGAGGCAGAGCTTAGTGACTCTTATGTTTCCATTACTACTTTTCAGACTGACTCAGATAAGACATAAAAATTCAGTATATTAATATACTGGTTAAAATGCATAGCTGCTTGGATTTGCTCAATTAAGCAGAAACATTTCTTACAGTATATGTATTTTTTAAAATAAGATCTTTAATCAATTTTATCTTTAAATGCTATTCAGGAACTATCTCAAAGCAGCTCTGAAGACAGTCTGAAAAGTGAATCATGATCTCAAAGTACAACTAAGAGCCCTGGCCATTATTAGCTTTTTTCCAACAAAACCAATGCATAGTGATGAATAGAGGACATAGCCAGTTTGGCAGAGTAAAAGCTGAGCTCTTCTAAAAGGAGTGAATGACTACACCTCTGTTCTGAGATGTACCCCTGCTAATGCAAGGAGGCAAACATGACAGGTGTCCCTCATCCCACTCTTCCCCTTACATCACCCTTTCTGCTAAGGGTTATCCCCAGTCTGTCCCTCTAGAACCTGCTATGTATCCAGTTCCCAAATGGTGCAAACATTCAAAAGACTTTTCACACTCTTCTTTCCAGGCTAAGGGGAAGCCTAGCAGAAGAGTACTCATTTACAAACTTCAAAGCATCTTCAGGCCAGCCTCTCCACAGCTCCTAACGGGACAGCAGCAATAAAATATCTTGTCCATGAAGTTCCCCCTATCATAGCCAAGTTGACACACTGTAGATGTGATCATTTTTTTCATGCACTTCAATAAAGAATAAAAGTAAGTTACATTTTAATTTTCACAAAAATATCTTCAACAATTCTGTGAAGCGTATCCAGATTAGCTTGTGTAAACACATTCTGTACACCTCCTAGCTACTTATTTAAAATGATAGTGGCCTATCTATGGGCTACAGCATGGCTTCAGTTGAAAGCATCACCAACATTTATCAGAGAATTCAGCTACACCTTCAACCCAATCCTACTAGAAGATTTGAAAAGTCCTGTTGAAAAGCACAAATGCCACACGTGTACACACCAGAGCGGTATACTAAAAAATGGACCCAAACCTGCTGAAAACCCAGCCTGGAGCATAAATTAATCCATCCACAAGTAGTAGCTCATTACATGAAACAACTAGCCATTTATTGCCATCAGAACTTAACTATCCTTTGTCCCAAACATTATTACCTAGCTGTATGTGCTCTATTAGAAGCCACCAAGGCTTTATCTGCACAGCTGATTAAATAGTACCAATAAATATTCCCATGCACTGGAAATTTCATTATCTATAATGATTGTTAGAATGACCCCCAGCACAGGTGCCATCAGAGCTAGCTATCATTCATCCTTACACCTCCTGCACATGCATCAGGAGCCAGAAATATCCAGGACATACAGTCCCCTTTCTGAACACTAAAAGGTTTAACACTATCATCAGGATGTCTTGTGCCATTTGGCTTCAGTGTGAGAGAGTGGTCCTGGTCACACTAATTTAGAAGTTGAGATGCATCCCCCAAGATTTGTATTTTGTACAAAACCATGATTTAAAAGGAAACGGAAGACTGTGCTTCTCCTGATCAAAGTGACTGACTCTTTAGCCCACAGCAAAGAACTGTTTCCTCTACATCTTCCTTGCTATAATCAAATACAGATGGGATTGCTTCTTGTCTGTCATTAGTCGAAAACACATCTCCCAGCAAAAAACACCGTCATACACATGGAATGCCAGGAAATATGTAAATAGACTTTCAGTAACTACACACATATGTCAATGAGCAGTCAATGTGGAATTTTTAGCTAATCAGTTTGCTTTGCAACTTCAATATGATATACTAAAAGCACTATTTGCCGCACAGCAACTATTCTACCCTCTTGCAGTCAGGCAGGAGACAATGACTAGAATACACCTTCTGTCTGTTTTATGAGGAAGGAGGTTGGACAACAGCTAAATTAACCTTTTTGCAGTTCATCCCTTTAGCCACTCTAGAGACTGAATACATTTCAATCACTAACAATTTCTTTTGTTCTTTCTCCATGTTTGCTGGATTCAGAATGAAATGCAGAAAGAAAAAAAATCAATGTGCATGTGTACAGATACATATGTTAATGAAACTAAGGCCAGGCCTTGTACAAGTGTATGTGTACACTCACAACATCTTACATGAGTTTCCATAATGCATCTACAGAACAAACTCAGCTGTGCTGCAAGCTCATTAGATTCATTAAATTCATTAGATTTTTTTGGAACTTTGCTGTCATTGAAGTAATTCAGTAACATAGTCAAACCTCCATAAGGACTCAGTAGCAAGTGGATTACATTTTTTGTGGGCACTGATGGATGCTGAGAACCTTCAAATAAGGAAAAGCAGAAACACAGCGTGATCACTTTCACCATCTGCTGCAACAACAATTGGCTCAAGAGTGAGTAACAATTATAGCAACAGAAGTCAAAACTATAATGCTGGTATAAACACAGGCAAACATGGCAAAGCTGTCATTACCTGGCACAGGATTCATTCACCTTAACATCCACTTCAGGCTGCAGAAAGCTGCTGATCACAGTGAATCCACCTGCAATCAGCATTTCACACAGAAATAGACCTCTCTACCACCAGCCCATCCACTCACTGCTCCTTAGACTGTTCCTTAGTCAAAGGTCCATCTGTAATTCATCTGTAACTATAGCCACATACGCTTGAAATGAGAAGGGCATCAAGCCACTGGAAAGGAGTCAAAAAGACATATCCAAAGGTTATTTTTTCTGGGTAAAATTTTTCCCCAACACTAAAGTTAAGGATACAATGATCATACCTACAGCAGAATCAGAATACATCTGGCTGGAAGAGACCTCAAAGATCATCCAGTCCAACTTTTGACCCAGTACTGAAGGGTCAACACTAAACCATGTCCCTAAGTGCCAAGTCCACACACTGCTCAAACATCCCCAGGGATGGTGACTCCACAACTTCCCTGGGCAGACCACTCCAATGTTTGATAACCCTTTCAGTGAAGAAGCATTTTGTAATATCCAGCCTAAGCCTGGCACAGCTTGAAACCATTTTCTCTAGTCATGTTGCTTGTCATCAAGGAGAAGAGGATCTCTTCTCACTCCAGTCTCCCTTCAGGTAGTTGCAGAGAGCAATAACATCTTGCCACAGCCTCCTCTTCTCGAGACTGAACAACCCCAGCTCCTTCCGATGCTCCTTGTGGGTCATGTGCTCCAGGCACTTCATGAGCCTTATTGCCCTTCTCTGGATACAGCCCAGCACCTCAACAGCCCTCTATAATGAGGGGCCCAGAACTCAGCATCATACCCATGGTGTGGCCCCACCAGTGCTGAGTACAGGGTGATGGATGATCACCTTCCTGTTACTGCTGGCCACAGTGTTTCTAAGATGAACCAGGATGCCATTGGCCATCCTGGCCACCTGGGCACACTGCTGACTCATGTTCAGTCAACTATTATTAACCAGTACCCCCAGGTCCCTCTCCAAGTTGCAGCTTTCCAACCACACATCCCAGGTCTGTAGCTTTCCATGGGGTTTTTGTGACCCAGGTGCAGGACCTGGCACTTGACCTTATGGAATTTCATACAGTTAGGTTTGGCCCATTTGTCTAACCTGTCCAGATGCCATTATAAAGCTTCCTTACTCTCTAGCACATGGATGCAGTACCCAGGTATGTGTCATCTGCAAACTTGCTGAGCTCATGCTGTGCCTCTGTGAAGACTATTCTCTGAGGCACTCTGCTGCCTCAACAGGAGAATGATTTAAAACCCTGCATCTTCCCATTACTGCTCTGAATTCCACCATAATTTGCTATACAGTCAGCCGAGGTGGCTGAGCTAAATAAAGAGCTTACTGCTGCCAGAATGGATGGACCTGCTTCACTCTTGGTTTGTCCACTCCTCTCAGTTCACTGTGACAAGCCAATACATCCCTCTCAGCAACAGAAAGCTATCCTCAATTTCAGGTGAGTTGGGTCACCAGTCAAGCAAGTCTGTTCAATAGAAGACAATCCAACACTCTGCCAGAACTAAGACTGCCCTTGCAGTGACAGCAAGCACAAAGACAATCTTGAGGACATCTTGTCAGGCTGGAGAAGGAAAAGCAAAATCCATTTCTACTTAATTATAAGTCATCACCTGGAGCTGAACATCTATAGCACTGTCCAATTTCATCATGCTTGTGTAAAGGCAAATATTTACTGAAAATTCTGCAATGTCAGATTTTCTCTGATCTGGAGCACATGCCAGAGATCATCATCATCTGCAGTAAAGCGTCATAGGGTTAAACTTCACCATCTATGATTTAATGCTGACTATTGTTAAACAGATACTATCATACAGTTCTCTACTAACAAGAAAAATTACCTCCATTTACAGTGCTTTCCATTTGGAGTATTATGAATAATTTTTAAATGGAAATGAGAAAACAGAAAGCTTATTAACATTCTTCACAGAGACTTTCCACCACATTTTGACTTTGTCACATTTTGACATCTTGCATTGAATATGTTATGGCATGCGAGTGCAAATGTTACTTATCTCCTTTACATACCACTGTTACGGTGTACTATTAATAGACAGCATGTCACCTCCACTCTATAGTGCTTAAAGTGAACAAAAAATCTGCATCAGGCTCAGGCCAAGATTTCAGTCACATATGTAACTTGTCTGGCAATCTCCACGGTCCTGGCCATATTCCAGTCCATGCACTATGAGCTGATCTCTCATCATCTTGCTGGTGGAAACAAAACTGTCCAGAGTGATCTTGAGTGCTATCTATCACGTTGACTTTTTTTCCCCTGACAGTATGAATTATTTTCTGGACAAATTCTGACTCCCTTGGAAAAGCTGTCATCTACCAGGTGTATGGCCCAGCTCTTGGAAAAAATACTGCTCATCCAAACTGACTGAGATCTTTTGTCCTTATGGATTGGCTCTTCCAACTCCCTGAGCACCAGCTGGTTCACCTATCAAAAAGTTAAAGAGTTGCAGCTTACTACTCCTTCAAAAAATGAGAAGTAGAAACCATTAAATGCAACATTTTATTTCTGAAACTTTCCAGATTTATTTAGATGGAATATCCTGGATCATAAACACAATATGTTTGGAGAACTGCAGCATATTGTATTTCAGATAAGATCTATGCTTTCTACTTACCGCTCTCTTTAGGTCAAAATCAAATACTATGAGAAAATTACATGTATTATAAATCACATCTTTCAACGTGAAGAGTTGCCTAGCCTGCTTACAAAAGCACACTCCCTCAGGTGATAACCTGCAGAAGTGAGACCATGGATCCAACTGCACTGGGGGTAAATCTAAGAAAGGACTAAGAGTGGGAGGGACAGACTTTCCTGCAATAGTAGTCATTCTTTCAAGACCACTAAAGGAAGAAGCTGCTTGGTGAAAAAGGAAGAAAGTAAGAGAGAGAAGCTTTATGGAGAGAGGAAAATGGTTCAGTTGAGGCAATTAAAATGAAAGGTCATGAATAGAGAACCACCTATCCCTGCAATTCAGATTCCTGTGGCTGGCTGCAGAGACCATCATAGTCAATACAAGGTGCAGGAAAGAAAACACAAGATGTGGGGGGAGTAGTTATGACTGCAATGATTTTTCAACCTCCACTTTGCCTCTCCTTGGCAATCAGACTAAAAATTGACTGGCCATGTTCTGGTCTATCCCAGAGCTGGTTCCCAAAGCAGTAAAACGATTCCCTATAATACCCTTCAATAGCTCACAATCTGCACTATTGGGACAATCATTGATAATGACCCGTATCACACCCTTTTCTTTTATGTCTTTCTTCTAATGCAGTCCAACTGGATTTAAAAAAAAAAAAAAAAAAAAAAAAAAAAAAAAAAAAAGTAATAAAGGTGGGATTAAAACAATTGGGTTTCAAAACCAAGATAAGACAGGGCTATGAGGACAGACTGAGGGAGTTGGGGCTGTTCAGTCTGGAGAAGAGAAGGCTCATTGTGGCCTTCCAGTATCTGATGGGGGCCCACAGGAAGGCTGGGGAGGGACTTCTCAGGCTATCAGGTAGTGTTAGGAGTAGGGGTAATGGAATAAAGCTGGAGGTGGGGAGATTCAGGCTAGATGTGAGGAAGAAGTCCTTCACCATGAGAGTGGTGAAGCCATGGAATGGGTTATCCAGGGAGGTGGTTGAGGCCCTGTCCCTGGAAATGTTTAAGACCAGGCTGGACGAGGCTCTGGCCAGCCTGATCTAGTGTGGGGTGTCCCTGCCCATGGCAGGGGGGTTGGAACTAGATGACCCTTGTGGTCCCTTCCAACCCTGACTGATACTATGATACTATGATAGGGCTGTCAATATGCAGAGTCAGAAAAAAACACAGATTGAAAACAATGTGGTCAAGAAGGGTTTCTGGCTTTTTTAACCTTATCTAGATTAAGATGATTTTAAAAATAAATTTAAAAAAAAATCAGTCAGGACAACAGGAAAAAGAAAAATTACCTGGTGCTAGGAAAACATTCCTCTGGCACAGAATACATACTCATGTTTATTCTGCAGATACTCCAAAACCCTCCTTAAAACATTCCCTAAAGTTACATATGATTTTCCATCCTGATAAGTTACCTTCCTGTCAGTATTCTTTGAAGAGTGGGTTATTAGGGATTTTCACACTTTCTTTTGTTTTCATTTCAACAAACAGCATAAAATTTCTACAATTGCATCAGATACATTTTCTGTCATATCTCTATTGTCATTTACTCCTACTAGTGCTTAAAAATCTTCCAGAAAATACCAACAATAACAACAACAACAAGAGCAAAAATACCTGGGAGGATAGTGGCTGCACAAATGCAATCTACATGTCCTGAAAAGATATACAGATCATTTTTTTTGATTAAAATCTTAGACTCACTAAGTACTTTGGAAAGTAAGTACAAATCTGAAATGTCATAGACAGATTGACCAAATCCAGGTCTGCAACAGTAAGGCCCATTCCAATCCAGCATCAAACCTGGCAAACTCTATGGCAGAAGTACGTGTGAGGACAAGCCCTCTGCAGAGAGATGGGAAGGACTATCCCTTCTACAACTGCCAATTTCTGATGAAGTCTTCCAAATCAGTCTGAGCCACTAGCCTTGCAACTACTAAAAACTGTAGATGAAGAATAGTAACAGAGCCCTGAAGACTATTGAGCAAGGAGGTCATCTGAATTGATGAAGAGCACATAGTTGCACCTTCTAGGTAGCAGGCAAAATGCACTCCACTGCTGATTCCTCTCTTCCCTACCCATAAAAAGCATTCCATAATCTCTAACAAAAGAAACATATTAAGTTCTATGGTTGTGGAACAGATGGCAACCCTCAGTACATTTAAGGTACAATAAAGTAACATAAAATTCATCAAATTCTAAAAGATGAGATTACTCACTCTTTTGTGAACTTTTAGAAGAAGTTTGAATCCAAAAATGTACAACCTCTCTTTAAAGCAACACCAAAATCAGGATTGTTGAAAACTGTCTTGGTACTGCTACATACACAAAGACCTGGAAAAATTTAGTCACAAAAATGAGTGAGAGGAAAAGAATAGAACAGGAAAAGGTAATCTTCCTCACCCTCTTGTCCAGTCCCAATTAGAACTTAAGAATCAAAATCCACTACTCATCTTCCTCAATGTGAAAAAACAGAGGAAGATATGCATATAATTACCATGGTCAGCATCAGACCTATCAGCTAAGCAGAAGAGACTGCTAAATCTGAAACTCCCCAGGTTCTGACACACACAGTTGTGAAGCAAAGATAAGCAAGAGACTGATCCTTCATACACATCAGCACTTCCTCCTACAACAACAAAGAATAAAAAAGTTGAAACTCCTAAGAAAATCTAAACAACAAATAAATGGAGGCATAAGTAATTGAACTGTTAAATGCTGATAACCAATTAAAGAACTAGATACCAACCTCTTATCTAAACTAAGGATTACTTTCAAAATCAAAAGACACAGTCCAAGCACTGCAATCACACCTGCTAATCCATTTGGGTGCTGGAACAGTTGTAGGTCCTGACGGTGCCACCCAGGACAGCAAAGCTTCAAGGCTGTATATCACAGCCTCACACATTTAGAAAAAGAAACAGCTTGCAAAGTAAGCATTAAAGAGCTGCATTTTAATGGCTGGTCAGTCCAACCCTTCAACCAAATTCCTACAAATATTGAAATAAAGGTCTGGTGCTAAAATGGAGCAGGTGATGCAACCGATCCCAGAGAAGCCGGCGGGAGCCCCAGGGAGAGAGAGAGAGCGAAGACTGAGCAGACTAAGCTAAAACTTAAAAGTTACATTCTACCGATCTACCAATGAAATTCATTTAGACCTTATCTTTGTTTTCAATACATTCAGCCAGATTGTCCCAGCAACTGTCCCTTCCTTAAAGGCACAGCCTAAACCGGTCACATCACACTTCAATCTTGCAACTGAGATCAGGTTTCCCTTGCTACAGAGAACACTGTCCATTAATCTGTAGTTTTCAGGCCTGGCTAACAGGTGTGCAGAAGTTACTAGAGCTATATAGATGCATTTTTAGGAAAAAAAAAAAATTATTATGTCCTTTCCTCTACATCTGTAAATGCATGCTATCTCCTCTAAATGACAAAGCAGTAGCCAAGGTTTCAAATCATCCAGGGAGCACAGAACCTGCTTGACAGCAAATAGGTCTGATTAATGCCTGCACTTTCATGACCTCATCAACCCTTCTTTCAAAAGGATGGACCTTTAATTTCTGATAGAGATCACTTTCAAGCTTCTGAAACCAGCAGATAGATAGTGTTGTTGATAAAAAGAAACCAAACCAAACAAACAAACAAACAAAATAAGCAAAACCCCCATAAAACAGTGCCACCAATCAGCAGACCCAAAATTGTCCTGCAGGGCAGGAGAACATGTTTGAACCTTGACGCTTGCAGAGCTCATACTGACCAGAAGTAGTTCAAATTTCTGCTTCCACTCCTTGTTGCTCAGCCACTATTGGTTTGTCACCTGATGTGTGGACTGTCATATTCTGGGCTTGGGCTCATGAGCCAGTGCTGGAAGCTGCACAAGTTTCACTCACCAGCCTGCTACTTCTGCTCTGTCCTTTTTTGAACATTTCCCATGTTCAGCCCTGCTTCTGTGCTACACTTCTCTACACCTGGAGGGGCTGGGGGAGGGAGAAGTAATCAACAGGTAGGTTCTAACTTTGATAACACTAAGGGTTATTATAGAGAAGAAAATGATGGAGCTGAGGTTTCCTGCCAAAGCATGGGGGAAGCACTATCCTTTCACTCAATTATAATTAAGAAGCCATTTATCCTAACTTCCCACAGACACCTCCATTGTTTTCAGGGTGCCTAGCTTGCAAGCAGAACATGAAAAAAATTGTAATGATGCAGATATGAAGCCACTGGCTTAGACTTTCCAGTTTTAAAGCTAGCTACACATCTTCTAACTTGTAAATTCTTGAGTTTGGTTTTCTGCCATACCCCATTATTAAAGTGCTGCAGCAACCAAAACAGCACTTGAACATCAGAAAGCATTAAATACTGATATAAGCTCTGAATAGCAAATGGTTTGGGCATGTAGGTAGAGGAGAAAAAGTGAACAGCCTGTAAGTGTCTAACCAAGAATATCAGATCACTGCTTGTCAAAGAAACAAAAGACATGTGTGACAAAGAGCATAGATATGTCATCTTTTGCTGAATGGCTTGTACCTCTTGATCTCTAAGCTGTCCAACAAACACAAGGGGGGAAAATAAGGCTTGCAGACACAACAGAATTAAGTCCAGCACTACACTGAATTGAAAAGTCGCACTGTGTTCAGATGGGTGCTGGCTCACAGCCAGCCACCTTGAACCACAAACAGAAGCTCACTTCAAGCTTACTTCTGCCCTTAAGTGTTGTGTGGACACATACAAAACATGATAATGAGATGCACAACAAAGCACTAAAGGAAAAGTCGTACCTCTGTGCTTCTGATCACACAAAGTTATCCAGGTTTGGGAGGCAAAAGATGTTTTGATTTGGGTTTTTCAGGTTTGGGGTTTGTTTGGTTGTTTTGGGGGGTTTTGGAGGGTTTGTTTTATTTTGTTGGTTTGCTTTTTTTGTTTGTTTATCTGGTGGGGCTTTTTCCTTGTTCTTTTGTCGTTGTTTTTTTTAAATACTAGAATGTATTCAATGCAACTGGGCCAAACAACGTGGGAACAGGGTAGTTCTAGGAATGTCTGTACATTGTCATCATCTTCAACATTATAGTAGTATGAGTGAACAATTCAGATATTTTCCTACAGTACTCTTTCTCTACTTTTCTGACCAGTTCAGAATAAATTGTATGAGGACAAAACTACACTGCTATAATTAGCTCAAACTGACTTCATAGTCAAGTCAGAATTGAGACGATGGCCACTCTCTCTCTCTCTGTATTCAGTATTGCTTCCTTTGTGGTCAGAGGAAGCCATGAGATACCCTCTTGTTCAAAGAGCAAAATACACTCTATCTCAGATAAGTCCAGCAAACAAAGGTCTGACTGCAAAAATAACTAATTTATCCAAAAGTTCCTTGCATAAAGATTGCAAAGTATGAACCCACAATAATTATTCAAGGAGAGGTAATGCCCAGAAAGACAGTGGAGGTGACATTGCAAATGTTTTCTTCAGTTGCATTATCTGAGGTAAATTGTATTATATTTAAATAGTAAATAAATAACCATACAGAGATATGCTGGTTTTAAATAGTCTAAGCTTACATCTATATAGAATCAATAAGGTTGGAAAAGACCTCAAAGATCATCAAGTCCAACCTGTCACCCAAGACCTCATGACTACTAAACCATGGCACCAAGTGCCACGTCCAATCCCCTCTTGAACACCTCATATAGTATCAAAACAACCTGAAATCTATTTCATGGATGAAGGATCAATACCTTAGAGGTAAGAAACAGATTTCTGAACAGCACAGAACAGAAGATCAATGCCAACTAGTAAAGAAATTACTGACATATGTGGTACAGCTCTAGCAATGTAGCTCTAACTGCTAAAACAATAAGGAACACAGATGGTATTTGATATCAAACTAAGAACATTATGCATGCCTTGATGTTAAAAAAAATAAAAAGAGCAAAAAAAAAGCCTACATTAGCTTATCATTTGTTTAGCTACAAATTATGTTCTGTACTTTGCAAAGAACTTATAATCAAGATGAAAGTTAGTAAGTGCATCAAACAATACTATGTTTGTTAAACAGTGGACTTCACCTTGCAGATTTCAAGTTTGTTCCCTGAAGTTGGGGTGCTTGGTGCCATGATTTAGTTGAATAGATAGTGTTGGATGATAAGTTGGACTCAATCTCAAAGGTCTCTTCCAACCTGGTTTATTCTATTCTATATTTCCATACATGCTGAAAAAGATGGCATCCAAGGCTTGAAGGTGACCATTATTCTTTCTCTAGTCCACTCAGAAATATAGAACAACACCTTTCAAAGCTTTTGGGAGAAAGAAAGGCTTTTTTTGACATCTTCAATTGTATAAGGCTGAACATGATGAGCAGACACAACCCATTAGTGCAGACAAGTTTTTCAACTGACTACTTTATTGGATTTATTCCAAAGTCTTGGAACAAAGCAGTAATTACTGTATTTTCTTAGAAAAACTGAAGAAAAAAATAGCTTAAGCGTGTTGTTTTTATTCTGTAAGCCTATCCTCCACAACCCAAGTATCCCAAGGCTGAAAATCTGTTTTCTATAAGGATATTATTCAAGCTGTAATTATGCTTGCAAGCATGAAAAGGGTGAGTAGACTTTTCATGTCTATGTTAAAATATGGGAAAGTAGTGAGCTTTGATGCTAGATTCTCCTATTCGTTTCTTTTACCAGTACTATTCAGAGTTTCCAATGCAAAGCAGATGATAATGGCACAATTCTGACTAGCACAAAATAGGTAGGTGTCATTTCCACCACCTGTTCTTTGCCAAATTAGAAAATATTAATCTCACACTAATTTTTCCATTTTTAGACTGCGTCTGATCTTGTTCTGCAGCTCACACACAATTTATATGACTGAAAACAAAAAATGCTTAAAGCACAGCCAGAAAGAGTCACTTATTTTGTACCAGGAAACTCACACTGAGTTCTCCATGCACAAGCCCAAAAGCCAGGACTGAAACTCCTAATGGGAAGGGCTCCAATCAGCAGCCCCTTTGAGACACAGCGGCTGACAAGGAGTGGTTGCAACACCAAGCTGATCTGCACCAGACCTTGCGTCACAGGTGCAGATCACTCTGCATTGCTGGTTCATGCCACAGGCAGGCCAGACTACTCTAGAGACCTATGCACACTATAAGGACATGTTATATCTAATACATCAGAATATTAAGGTTCCAGAATAATGTTGAACAAACAAACAAAACTCCTTCTCACCCCACCACCCCCAAAAATAGCACAACAAAAAACACAGAACAAAATTAGACACTGTTATTGAACAGTTTCCCATCAAGACATTTGTGTAAGTCTGAAATGAACACCAAAGACAACCCCAGTACAATTTTACACTAATATACCTAGGAAAGTTGTACTTTTGAATGTTATATAGCTTCACAAATAACTGACTTAAAGCAAAGTAAGTCCACTTAAATTATTAAATAATCATCCCATTGTAATTTTGATTAGAACTTACTCTTTCTCCCTTAGTAGACACAAATATCCCTTTTTTTCATATACCCATGTTATCCCTGAAGGACATGTGAATTCAGATCATCCAAAACTCCTCCCATAATTCATTAATTTATTGACCATCATATACTTTGCTTTGAGTGCAAATATTGGTATTTAATACTCATCACTAAAAATTCACATCTCAAGATGCAAAGCATAAAAAAAAAGTTAGTGTGGTAATTTTGGAGCGTCTATACTCTTCAGAACTATATTGTAAGTACAATGCACACAATAACCTAAATCAAGTTTGTGAAAACAACTGCCAACTGCATATACAAATAATTTCAAAACAAAGCCAGAACTACTCAAACCAAAAATTAAAATAATGGTTAAGCACACCCCCTACAAAACTTTTTTTTTGTCATTTACAGATAGATGCAGAATTGATCTCACTGTCTTTATCTCACACAGTTGATTCTACTTTACTACAAGAAAATTCTTACTAACTCATTATTCTTAAAGATCACTAATTAGTGTCTTAATCCTGAATTAGCCCACCAAGAGGACTATTTCTACAACAAAACCACAGAATCATAGCCTGCCATATCCTTGACAGTAGATAACATAAAACCTGTGCTCAGTGCAGAGCCAGTTATTTTTGACTGATGAAGTAGGGATTCTTCCTTCCTTTGGGCTTTTTTTTTTTTTTTTTGAAGATGTTTTTCCTCCCTCTCTCTTTTGTGGGTCTTGGTTTGGTTTCTGGTTTTGTTTTGTTTTACATATCAAGAACAGTGAAAAGTGAATTGTGAAACAGAACTATCAATATCATGCTTTGGAGTCTTGCATTAATTCTCTACAGTGCATGTAGAACAAGTACTCAAAGTTCTCCAAAAATACAAAGTTTCTAAAGCTGAGATACTCCATTGAATGTGCTACAAGAGGCTACGATGAAAACAAACATGGTTTGAACATGGACGGTTGACCAGGGGATCTCTATCATTCTAGACCAACCTACACAGTGATTCTGTGAGGGTGATCACAAATACCCAGCACTCATCTTGGGCATAGTGAGCAACCAAAGCAGCCCTGGCAAATGCTGATAATACAAAGGGAAGCACAGTCACTGCCCAGAGCTCTTTCCCTGTGCATTTAAATGCTTGTCTGAAAGACCAATTTAGAAGCAGTAGAATTTTCTGAAGAAACAATTTTTGTTCTCTCTTCTGTTAAACTGGTTTCCAAAGGAGCTGGAACCTTCAGCTTTGAGTAAGTAAGGCACACTCTGAAGAATCTGTAGGCAAATGGCTACATTTATTTTAAATGCACTGCTAAAACAGAAACATTATTTGACAAGACAACTAAATTTTTCATTACTGGGTATCAAATGACAAAAAGATCCCATGAAGCCAAAGCAATGAAAACAAATTTTAAAAATAGTAAAATCTTCTGATATGATCACATACAAGAGTTAAAGCAGAAACATTTCCAATTAGCCCTTTTTCCAAAAGGGCCCTCACACAAAAACAATTTTTTTTTTTTCCCTGCATAAAATATGTGTCTGGGGAAATGGAAACTTTCAAATGCACAGATGTTTGTGATTGCACACTAGTAGCCTGCTGGGAACCATTAATGGTGTAGAAAGTAGAGTTATTAGATCATCTATAAGTCACTTTTCAAAACTGTTGCTCTCAGTCAAAAGGGTGATTAATGGCATCCAGCAACGAAGTAGATTACCCCCTGCCCATGCAAGCTCTTTGATTTTAATGCAGTTAAGCTACTGAAGTAAACAAACCAATTTGGGTGTTCAACTAGCTCTTTGTCTCATTAAAAATTATTTGACTAGACTAGTGGTAAAAGAACATTGTTTATGTCCCCAAATTAAATGTGGCATTCTGTAAATCATAGCAGCAATCACATTTGCAAAATATTAGGAAATCAACAGTGGCAGAAAATGGTCAAACTTTCCTTAGAGACTTTTGTTAAGGATTTTTGTGTAATGAAATTACACAAAATCACCATGGTACAGCAAGCATGTTTCTGTATGTTTCAAAGAGGCCAGCAGCAACTACAGTAAGCCAGGCAGAAGTCTCAGCATTCACTTGCAAATTTTCTTTTCAAAACCAAACTGTACTCTATCCCTCCCTCCCTGCAAACTACAAGTCCAGCATCTCTCAAGAGCACCTTCTATAACCTGGGGTCAGGCTACACTTGGCACTTCATGTCAGGGCAAGTTTTCCTTCCCTGTCCTGTACAACCAAAACTACGAGTTTGAATATAGAGTTGCATTATGAAAGCTGAGGCATTTTGTTTATTCATATGTCAGGTGCCCCACAATAATTTGAATTTAGTGTTCTTGCAGTAGAAATTTGAACACACTGTCTTTGCACTCCGCACACATTCTGTGACAGAGACAACTACCACAGAAGCAACGGATAGAAACTGGGTAGTTCTTACCAGAACAGCCTCAGCAAGGCTGGAAGCAAACTGCTGCCCAAGGAGTACTGGAGGGAGTATAACTGAGCCTGACCTGATGAACGTTTTAATTGCTTTTAAAGTGATGCAACAGGATGGTGCCTTAAAGCTATTTTCCAAGCTAATGCCACAGTCTTGCTGTGCCACCTCATGCCCGCTCCAGGCTGGACACTCGCTGCATTGTGACTCCTGTGCCTGCCTGCACCATGTCACACCACAACCTCAGGTGCCATTTGCAGCATGTTTGCATCCCCTTCCCAATGTATCCCTTAGTCTCAACATTGTTTAGTTCCCATAGAATATAGAAAGATAAAAGAAACAAATTAGAAGTCCTCACGTAAAGCAGAGCTGACAGCACGCCATCCTTGTTTTAGAAACATGTCACTGGCTACGTATTTCACAAGACATCAAAGATCACTTTCAAACCTTCAGACCAAATCTCATTTTTCATCATACTCCTCTCAACAAATTAAAACCAGCCTTCTGCATCTTATGACTGAGAACAACCTGTTTCACACGCATCCGATCAGCCTCTTTGCTCAGAACACACTCCAAACCCATCTCCTAATACCCAGGTAGTTCCTGACTACTCACCTCGACCTTCCTTTTATCCTTCTCTCACAGTCTTTAAGCATCTATTCGATACATACCCACAGCACTACAACCTGATAGGAACTTATCTGATAGAAACCTGCTTAAAATGAACAAGATGGCAGGAAAGAGTATGTTTCTTTGGCAGCATAACACAATCAACATCCAGAAAGTATAATAATAAATACGGTTTCCAGATCAACACAAATAATGCAATTCACAGATCTATGTATCTCCCAGTGTCTGTGGCACAGGAATTCTAAGTAGATGTTACTTTCTGGCAAATGTACGGAGGAGGGAAGATCTACAACATCAAAGCACACAAAGATGACAAAACCAAAACAAGCTTAGCAAATAGGCATAGTGTTTCATTTTATCAACACACAACTTAAAGGGACAAACAAACAAAAAAAAGGCTCCATCCATGTCATCCTCAGAACAGATTAAATCTGTACCAAAAAGCCCAAAGGTCTGCTCCAATTGATGCTGTTATACAGTATTAGAAAGAACGCTATTGTCACCACTCTCAACTTCCATATTATGTACTTTGAAACAAGGGAGAATCCACCATCTCCAGACATAACAGAAATCAGCACAACTGTAACCATCTAAGTCTCTTTTAAACTCACTTACAATTCATTCATCTATTAATTTACCAACACCCTCACTTTATTTAATATGCAAAGAAACTTGCAAGTTGTGCAGGAAAAACAATTATACATTTCCAGCAAGACACATCTGTAAGTTGCTTTGGTTCCAAATACATAGTGAAACATGAAAACATTTATATTGACTTGCTAACGTATTACAGAGTTTACATTTTTACAGTAGACTTCCTTTCTAGCTTTCATGTTTTGTGTTCTACTTTCTGGTCTACTAGAAGAATTCTTTGCTTTTTAGTTTTAATTATCTTCCCTTTACCCTTTCTTCAATTCTTAGTTGACAGGATATTATTACTCCTTATGGAGAATGCTCTTTGATAAACAGGACCGCTACTTTAAAGCTGTATTTAATTCTCCTTACTCGCTTCCTCACCCTGAAGCAGTTTGCCATTGAGCTCCTACTCTTTTGAAGGAGTTTCATACATAAATCAAATTTCAAGAATCACAACCAAAGCATCAATTATTACCATAAAATCTGAAATTCACTATGCAATGAAACTAGAGATAATTAAATATAAAACTGTGAAGTCAGCGTTATTGGATTTCTGTGTCACTTCCATTACCGCTTTCTTATTTGACCTCTGCAAACCATCTCTCGGTTTAATGCAAAGGTCAAAGCAGAAGCACCACACAGACTCTTAGGCTGAGATTTCTTTGTTAAAGCTGTTCTTATTGCTAGCAGATTCAGCTTCTTAAAGCTTCATCCTGAACGACGTTTTCTCAGATAAAAATCTTCTCCAGTCTGTTAGCTGTTCACAAAAGTTGAGAAATGTCATTGTTTTCAATTATGTTTTGCACAAAGGGGATAAGGATGATCTGACAGTGTCAAGATAACACAAGAGCATTTAGAAGTCAATAAATGTTAATGATTTCTAAGCCAGATAGCTAAAATTCCAATTTTAGCTTCCTAATGGAGTCAGGAGACTGCAAAGAACTCAGTAAGGCATCAGATAAAGAGCAAAAAAACACCCTACTGCTCAGTCAATAAGCACCTTGAAATTCTCAAAAAGCAGAAGACTCGCCTTATTCTGAAGTCAGTTCACCTGTTAATCATAGAAAGAAATAGCTAAAAGTCTATATTGCTCTTTTCTACCCCACTTCTTTCCTTTTTAAAATAAAAGCTTGCTTTCTTCCAGTAGTATTTAGTAGTTAGTTAGAATATCTTGTGTTTTCAGACATTACTCAAGCCATTTGTCAATGAATCCTAAAATATCACGCTGTAAAGAACAAGTCATGTTTTCTGCTTCTCAGGCAAGGCCCAAGTTGCCACCTCAACAAGTAAGAGGAAGATTTTTCCTCCCATAACGAAAAAGCAACTTTGTCTAAAACTAGTGTTAAAACTAAAAACAAAATGTGAATCATTTATTTCTGTGAAGTTTAAAGCCTCTTTATAAAAATATATGAAACAACCCTGCCACATATGTGGCTTCTTCACAGAGATGAATCAAGAACGCTTTGCTCTTGCAGGGTGCTTTGACAAAGAACAGAAGCAATCAGGGAGGGGGAAGGAGAGAGCCCAGAAATGAGCTCTGCCTTCAGGAATTTTCACCAGCTCTTCAGCTGGGTTGGCACAATCATTGTATTTGAAATAGGCATTAAATTGATAATGTGGGGGGAGGGGGCAGGAGGTGATGTTGTTTTGAGGGTTTTTGTCATTGTGGGCTTTTGTTAAACAAGTCTTAAAAAATAATGACAACTTTTTTTTAAAAAGAAAGACTGGAAAACCAACACTCTTCTGAATCTTCCTCTCCTAAATGTATGTTTCAAATATTTATGTGTCTGTCCAGACAAACTCTAGAGAACACCATCAGTGTCGCAGTAGGGCGCCGGGCGGCACCCACGGCGACAGGGGTGGAATTCAAGCAGGAGGGTAGGGAGCGCCCAGGTCAAGGGCTCCTGCCCGCAGCAGCAAGCCCAGCAGACTGACGACTGCCTTCCTGGCAGCTCACACTCGTTGCTCTCCTCTTAGTGTGGCTGCCGAGGATTGGTTAATCGACCTCCTCTTCTTACTGGCTGGTGATACTTATTAGGGTAGCGCAGCTGACCCTTATCTCATCCATCGGAGTTACTTGTTAAGCCATCAACGGGTGTCTCCCATTTCATCTTTCCTTGCAGTTTCTAATCTTCAGGCATTCAGTCCTGGGGACACAGTCCCCCACACATCAGGATTTTTTATTTTATCAGAGCATTAGTAGCCTGCAAGTGCTTACTTAAAAAAAAAAAAAAAAAATTAGAAAAATTAAAGTTCACTGAGCTGTGATATAAGTGACCTATCTGCCTATATAGCACCTTGTATTGAAGCAGTGTGAACTCCTTCGCCAAATGTTTTCAAATAGCCCATACAAATTAATTTCTCCCCTAAAAAGGAGAAAGGCATTATAGGTCTGTAATTTTTTAATCTAGTCTATGTTTTTTCTTTATTTATACACCTTTATTATAAGTATCATCCTAAGATAGTAACTGTAACTGTACTAGATCCCATGACACAGTATTCTGTTTTCCCCAAATTCACCCTGTACTATATACTTTCTTGGAAGGTTCCTTCTGGTGCTCAGATTTGCTGCAGGTGAAGAATGAGAAGAATACACACATTAACTTTCTCTTGGAAAATAAATCAAATCTGCATAACTCATTTCTGCTTCAAACTAATGCAGTAAGTTTCACTGTAGCAATGCCTCTTACTTCCATGGCAGTACAGCCATAACATCTGTTCCTCCAGGACGCAAATATGAAACCAAGACCATATTGGGACCAAACCGTACTATGCAGGTGTGTTTTATTTTGGTAAGCAAAAGCCTGCTTTACTTCCTGAAAGCACTTACTTACTTAGTGTTCCCACAATAGCAAAGCCTTACAACCAAAACAAAAATCAAAACTTGCTTAGGCCACTACCTCCCCTTCCATGAAGACATGAAACATCTGAAACTTAGTGTTTCATAGGTGAAGAGGAACCAGGGATGTTGTTCTTGCTGGCTCATCCCTTTACTACATGATAGAAAGAGTAGGATAGGTGCTCATCAGCATTCCTTTTCCAAATCCTTCCCTTTTCCATAAGGGCTGCTTTGTGAAAGCAGAAAAATGAGACCACCATTCTTCAGACCCAACTTCTGAAAAACTGCCACATAATGCCAGGAGAAAGAAAACACTGTGATCACTTAAATACCTTTATTAAACATTTCATCTGTGTTTTTAACCTCCTCAGCTTTCAAAGCATGCATGTCTTGCTCAGACCCGATCGCTATTTTGAAGCCTGCCACTGACCTGGTATGGCAAATAGAGAAAAAGCCTCTGCCACAAACTTTTGGACAAATCAGGCTTCTGCCCTACTCACTGTGCCTCTGGTATCACCACTCCTGTACATGTGAACAGCTTTCTCAGTTCTATAGGCAGTGAATGTTGCATCTAAAAATTCAACCTCTTCATCCCAGCACTATCTAAACTCTCAGAAGTGATACCAAATGAAAATACTAGACACTGTTTAAATTAAGGATGAAGACATTTGTATTTTCACACCCTCCAAGTTGTTAAAATGATCACTGTTCAATATGACAAAGACTTATAAGAATCTATGCTTTAAAAAATGTGTGAGAAATGAAGATCTGCAGACAAGTCCAAAAATACAGAAGTCTCTCACCTTTCTAAAAATAATGTTTTTAAATTCCAGAAGCCCATCTTTTTAGTGATAACCTCCAGAAGATTTATCACTCTGAATGAAAAAAAATAAAATAAAAAAGAAATTATATGTAAGTAAAATGTAACAGATAAAGGAAACATTCATTGTCCTCTGAGACAATGTTCAAATATGCACAGTTCCCTCTACACACACAGATATATATTGAGAGAGAGCAGAAAAGCGAAACACAACACATGTATTTGTAACTACTCTCCGGACACAAACACAAGAACTGACACCTATATTCAATACGTCATAAGAGAATCTTACCTTCTTTCTATAACTCATTCCAATAGGCTTTAAAGAAACCTCCTGACCATAGTCTTTAAAAAGCCTATGCCCCTCTATTTTTCCAGAAAGGAACAGAAAATGGCAGAATAATGGAAAGAAAAAGTCAGCACAGACTTTCTCTACACACATAATTAGAATCTACTGTAATTTGCATAAATATTCAAGCAATTAATCAAACAATAATACCAAAATTACATTTTTCTTCAAGCTTTACATTCACCAGTTTCCCTCAAGCTTATTTGGCTGAACTCTATTGGAAGGCTACAAGTAAAATAGTAAGATGTGAAACAAATTATTCAATTCTGCCAACTGTGTATTTATATGTATTACCAGAAATAAGTCAGGGCCTACTTATACGCCCAGTTGAAGTCACTAGAATTGTGCCACTGACTTCCATCCACACAGGATGATGTCAAAGAGCTGCAGCCATGGTTGTTTTAGTAACTATGAAACATGTTGCACATTTTAATGCAGTAAGAACAGTAAGTTAGCCTTGAATAAATCCATAAAATGTTTAAAATAAATATATTAAGATCTGTTTGAATAACAGAGAAGCAGAATTATTTAGTGCTCCTGATCACATGCAGTAGCATAACCAGGATGCAATGCTAATTTTACATTTCTGGATGAATGCCCACTACAGGACATGCTATTTTTACTATGTTCTGATGTGTCCATCCAATGGCACATCTCTACTATCTGAAGCTGTACGGTAAGGCTGTTAGACCTTCCAGTTATGACCTGGCTCTAAGCGGTAAACTACTACAAGTTCTTTTGCAAAACTCTCCACACCCTGATCAACTTTACACAATAGGCCTTGTGAATAAAACCCAAATAAATACCTGAGAACAGTATAATTAGATGAGGTCAGCTGTGGTGTGTATTCGTTTTCCCTCCTCCCCCAATGCCTTTCTCATCAGCACCCAAAATAATAGTATTTTACATATATTATTTCAACTTTTCAGTTCAATGCTCAGAAAAATCATATAGAAATAGCCTTTACCTTCTAGACTCTTCTAGGTGTCTATATTACACTGACCACACCTGCCTCTGTCATAGTGAGTCAAAAAATAAAATAAAAATATGTAAAAAACAAATATGGTGATAAATGTATTACTACATTCCACATAATAACATGGATGTCAGGGACCACCATTCATCAAGTTTTGTTTCAGACCCTCAGGTCACTGAGTACAACAGACAATCAAGTTTTACATAAGAGTTTATACTACAGAGCAGCTTTTTTGTTTTCACAAGGAGATATTTTTAACCAAGGTACAGGAATGAGCTTTAGCAATCAAGGTTTAAAATGTCTACCTTTCTACTCACATGCACTTCTTCCCTTACCTGTCACATTTCAAGAAGTACACTAAGACTGTTCTGAGAGCTGTCTTCCATCACCTCAGTCTTTAACAAAAAGATCGGGTATCCTCAGGTCAACTAGGCTCCTGAACTGATTGACAGGGGTGAAGAGCAGAATATCCCTCCTGTAATCTGGAAGGAAGCAGTTAGGCACCTGCTGTGCCACTTAGATCCTAACAAGTCAATGGGTCCGGATGGGATTCATCCTAGGGTGCTTAGGGAGCTGGCTAAGCTGCTCTCCAGCATTTATCACTGATCTTGGCTAACTGGGGAGGTCCCAGATGAATGGAGGTTAGCCAATGTGACATCCATCCACTAGAAGGGCTAAAAGGAGGATCTGGGGAACTATAGGTTTGTCAACCTGACCTCGGTGCCTGGCAAGGTTATGGAGCAGGTCATCCTGGGCACCATGGAGCAGCATATACAAGACAACCAGGGATTCAGGCCCAGCCAACATGGGGTTAGGAGAGGAAGGTCCAGCCAAACCAATCTGATCTCATTCTATGACTGGATGACCCACCTGGCAGACCAGGGGAGGGCTGTGGATGTCGTCTACTCAGACTTCAGCAAAGCCTTTGACACAGTCTCCCACAGCATCCTCCTGGAAGAAATGGCAGTCCATGGCTTGGACAGGTACACCCTTTGTGGGTTAAAAACTGGCTGGATGACCAGGTACAGAGAGGGTTGTGAGTGGTATAGCATCCAGTTGGTGTCCAGTGACCAGTGGTGTCCACCAGGGATCAGTACTGGGCCCAGTTCTATTCAACATCTGTACTGATGACTCGGATGAGTCTACCATTAGTAAATTCGTGGATGACACCAAGTTGAGAGGGAGTGTTTATCTGCTGGAGGGTAGGAAGACACTTCAGAGAGACCAGGACAGGCTGGGTCGATGGGCTGAGGCCAACGGTCTGAGGTTTAACAAGGCTAAGTGCAGGGTCCTACACTTTGGCCACAATAACCCCATGCAGCGCTGCAGACTGGGGAATGAGTGGCTGGAGAGGGACCTGGGAGTGCTGGTTGACAACCATCTGAACAGGAGCCAGCAGTGTGCCCAGGGGGCATGGAAGGCCAATGGCCTCTTGGCCTGTGTCAGGAAGAGTGTGGCCAGAAGGACTAGGGACATAATTCTGCCCCTGTACTCGGCACTGGTGAGGCCTCACCTCGAGTACTGTGTGCAGTTCTCGGCCCCTCACTTCAAGAAAGATATTGAGGTGCTGGAGAGGGTCCAGAGGAGAGCAATGAGACGGGTGAGGGGGCTGGAGGGGAAGTCTTATGAGGAGAGGCTGAGGGAACTGGGGTTGTTTAGCCTGGAGGAGACTCGGGGGGACCTTATCACACTCTACAACTACCTGAAGGGAAGCTATAGTAAGGTGGGCATCAGACTCTTTTCCCAGGCAACTTGTGACATGACAGGGCATGGCCTGAAGCTGCACCACAGGAGGTTTATGCTGGATGTTAGGAAGAAATTCCTCATGGAAAGGGTAATTAGACACTGGAATGGACTGCCCAGGGAGGTGGTGGAGTCGCTGTCCCTGGAGTTGTTTAAGGAAAGATTGGATGTGGCACTTAGTCACATGGTCCAGTCAATGTGGTGGTGGTGTTGGGTCATAGGCTGGACTTGATGATCTTGGAGGACTATTCCAGTCCCAATAATTCTGTGATTTCAACACACACTTAATCACAGAAGTTTAAATGTAAGCACAGTATTTGGCATGCATCCTGAAGCAAACAATAAGACCAAAATCTGCCAAAATCTCCAATGAAGTCAATGCCAATAGTTAGAGGGAAATGTTAGTCACATGAAGCACTAACACCCCTAAGAAGGAAAAAAAATCTTTATTTATTAAATGTACATTTTTCATTCTAATACTTTTTACTGATTTTTTCAATTATGCATAATTAAATCCAGTCATCAACATCAACTTTGCTCAAAACAGAAACTAATGAATATGGCACAGAAGCAGCTTAGCCCTGGAGGAGTCTCTGACATTTGTTCATAGCGAAGACTGTTCATTAATTGCTCCCTTTGTTCTAAGCCTCTTAATGGTATTTTTGACATAACACTACAAGTCATTGTGACTTATTTCTCACAGCTAGTGACATCTGCACTATGTTAAATTAATAAAACTACCTTTGAAGGATTTTTGGGAAGATATTTAAAGACACAGGGATAAAAAGGGTCTGCATGTACTGACAGTGGAATAAAGAAGCTATAGTGACATTCTTTTTACCATCTGCAAGTACACTTTGTTTTACAAATAATTTAAGCAAACATTGTGTGTTTTGTATTTGCCATAATTCATGGAACTCAGGTATAAGTCCACCACGCTATTCCAACCTACGTGAACTGTAATCCCACACCAAACGGAACTGTAATGCTTCATAGGTCTTCTGCTGATCCTAAGTTCTCAGACAACTGAGACAACTGGCTTTTAAACTGCTTCAGTAAAAATCGTTGCTTTCTTGTTGAATTTTTTTTCCCTAAAAAAAAAAAAAAGAAAAGGAGAGAGAATAAAAAGTGGAGAGAAAAAGATACTGTCTCTGGGTTAGGAAGTAACTACTCTGAAACAAAGATCTCTCACCAACAGTTAAAACAAGGCTGCTGCCATTTCACACTTACTTGTGAAACTCAAAACATTTAAGCAAAGCCATCCTATAAATTAAAACACACACTCCGTAGTTTTTCATAATTTTGAAAAATTAACCTATCTTCATAACATGTCCATAGTATCCCATCAGCTATAGTAGAGTTCTGCTGCAAAACACACCACAATTCACAGAAGAAACACAAAGCAAGTAACTAATAAGCTGTATGGAAAGTTCATACCTGGAGAACAGCTGAAAGACCTGGAGATCCACAGACATTCAACACACAAATGAAAACAGAGCTGGTGACATTACTCCAATTACCCTGACACAGTTTTCCAACTTGAAATTAGGTTTCTGTAATTCAGACTATATAGCCACTCCTTCTGCTTGCCAATTATTTACATTAATAGCCATCAAGTTTCATGTAGTTACATGTGTAAGAAACTTCCTGTTATGATACCCAAAGAGGATAATGCTGTGAGCACATGTGGGGTGCTGGATGCACAGCAGCAGAGAGAAAGCTTTGCACAACTCCGCCATTGGCCATATCCAGTCTACTGGGTCTCATCACACTGGTCTGCAAAACAGGAACTCCAGTTTCCTTTGAAGCTTTCCCTTCACCCTCATAAAAAAAAATCCTTTCCCTCCACTTATTTCTACCAGCTGATTCTCCCTTCTCACTTGCTTCTTGCCTTATCATCTTTACTCTTTGAATGAGGCATTAAAAAGTAATATAAAATGAAAACACCCACACAACAGCAGTTGCTCTTCTCTGTACTGGCCTTTAGGACACAAAGCAGCAGGAAAAAAATAATCAGGCAGCCACATGGGTACTAGCAGGCTCCTGACAGTCCAAGCATCACTGCAACTCCAATATACTCAGCCTGGGCTACAGAAATGCAGGAAAGGTGACCTGCCTGCATTACATGTGACAGAGGTAACATGACACTGCATACCTGATGGCTACCTGAAGGCTGAGTTTCCACGTGGCTTGCTCACAGAAACTATTTTACCTATTGACCTACTAGGGAGTGACAGCAGAAAAGATCAGTTCCTCCAAGGTACAAAACTCACAACAGGCTCTCCTCCTTGATGCAGCAAACTACACCAGCACTGCCATTCACACCTTTTTTATTTCTATGCACAAAGAATTGCTTGAGTATCTAGAAAATCATTTGTTCATCAATACACACATGTAAATTATTAGCACAATGCAGGAGTACTCTGGCGTGTTGTTACAGTTTTAAGCTATGCTTAAATTGTAAATAAGAATTAGATTTTTTTCAGAGAATCTTCCAGATTATTATTTTTTTTCTAAGAGGCTAAGCAAGTAACAGATAAATTTATTTAATTTCATTTGCTCTGTGCATTCCTATACAGTTTTGGAACACAGAGGTTTTTCTCCTGATTTTCCTCTCTGGCCTGCCTCTTCTGCTTTGCTTCTGGCTGTCTTATCTCTGACCTTGAATGCAGGCTCAACTGTCTTCTGTTTTGACTGTGTAAGGTACTGGGGAGAGGGAGAGACAGCAGGCTGGCTATTAGTATAACCCTCTGGGCTGCCCAGTGGGGTGTGAGTCTGTACCCTGTAAGGAAGCTTTATAATAGCATGTGGACAGGTTAGACAAATGGGCCAAACCTAACTGTATGAAATTCCATAAGGCCAAGTGCCAGGTCCTGCACCTTGGTCACAATAACCCCATGGAAAGCTACAGACTTGGGACGTGTGGTTGGAAAGAGAGGGACCTGGAGGTACTGGTTAATAATTGACTGAACATATGTCAGCAGTGTGCCCAGGTGGCCAGGATGGCCAATGGCATCCTGGTTCATCTTAGAAACACTGTGGCCAGCAGTAACAGGAAGGTGATCATCCATCACCCTGTACTCCGCACTGGTGGGGCCACACCACGAGTATTATGCTGAGTTCTGGGCCCCTCATTATAGAGGGCTGTTGAGGTGCTGGGCTGTGTCCAGAGAAGGGCAATAGGCTCATGAAGTGCCTGGAGCACATGACCCACAAGGAGCATCGGAAAGAGCTGGGGTTGTTCAGTATACAACTACCTGAAGAGAGGTTGGAGTGAGGAGAGGGCAGCCTCTTCTCCTTGGTGACAAGTGACAGTGCTAGAAGAAATGGTTACAAGCTGCACCAGGGGAGGTTTAGGCTGGATATTAAGAAATATTTCTTCACTGAAAAGGTTATCAAACATTGGAATGGTATGCCCATGGCCATGTTGGAGTCACCAACCCTGAGGATGTTCAAGCAGCATGTGGACCTGGCACTTAGGGACATCGCTTAGTGCTGACCTTTCAGTACTGGATCAAAAGTTGGACTGGATGATCTTTGAATTCTCTTCCAACCAGATATATATTCTGCAATAGCATGAAAAAAAACACTCTCTTTTAAAGGACTTCTTAATAGGGAATGTTAAATCTACAAAATTAACAAACACATGTAATTATGAACCAGGCCCGATGTCCACAATCATTTCACAGTAAATTGGAAAGGTGAAGTTAAGCACATTAATTGCTCCTCACAAACAAATGGGAGCACCCTGCATTTGCAGCTATGCCATTCTTATATTTTGTATTATTAAAATATTACTGATATGCCTCTGCAACACAGTGGTTGCTTTGGGTTTTTGTCATCTTCTGGGAAAGAAAATAAAAATTACAAAACATCATCTCTACAACTGAAGTTGACGGACAAGCCTTGTCAACAGTCACGCTATAAAGAGACTAATGTGTGAGACTAACAGTGAGCCCACTGCAAGCAATGAGTTCATGTGGGTACTCAAATGAAAAAAACCACATTTGCTCAAGTCATTTTAAGAGCACTTTATGATTACAGGCTTGAGACACAAATATAAAGACTGAAGTTAAATATCAGAAGTATTTACCTCTAGTTCAAGACTATTTTTCTTCAAGCCCTGATACTGATCTTGTTGGCCTTCACATTAAACAAATTTGCAAAACAATTTTCCCTGCCAGTTATAGGTAAGTAAGCAAAATGAGAAATCTCTAATAAAAGCTACTTGCAAATTCACTTACAGGGAAAAGTACTGAACAGCAAAAAGAACAGTGATTCGGATGTAGAGCCTGAATCTCTTTTTTTGCAGTTGTTTCTACTTACACATTTTTTTTATTAGCAGTTAAAGGATGATATTCAAGCTCCACTGATTTGTCTTCAATATAAAGACTTGTCTATTGTTTCAGGTAAGAAGTGTAATATAACGACATTCTGGAAAGCAATAGAAGATAAACTGGAACATTTTGCAGGTCTCTTGGATAATTCAGGTGGACCTGTATAATCTTACCAAGCTTTACAATGGAATTACATCACTTGCACAAGTCTCCTGTGCCTGGGGTAATAGTATTTTAGGTCTAGTAGCAATCCTCATCAAGAAAAGCTTTTCTTCCTATAAACACTGGCTTCTTCACCTCTCACATGTCTCTAGATTTGTATGCATGAACTCATGTTTTTGGCAAATCAGTGTGTAACAGGTTGTGTTGTTTTATACTATCAATTCCAACACCATGTACCAGAATCCATTACAATTTTTCAAGAGACTGATGTCTGACAGCCAAGCTCTGGAAGACTGAGGTCCAGTTTTTAGCAGGTTATTATCCTGAATTTCCCCACTTCCTGACACACCCAAGGGAAATGCCTCTAAGACACCTCAGTTCTCAGCAGATGTTAGTGAAGCTGTGCATGTGTCTGTGAGTAAATTCATTTGCAAGCCTCTCAAGAGAGCCTGTTGCCTCTTACAAAATGAACTTAACAAAAATCTGTATGAACACACTTTATACCACTGAAGTAAAATCCACCAGAGCTCTTCTGTCAGTCTTAAATTTCATTATTTGAGGGATTAATCAGATTTTTTTATCTGCACACACAATCCTCCTCCCCCTCCTTCCTCACTTCCTAATACTCATTGCACTCCTGCAGTTACACTGAAACCAGCACATATAGTGCCTTACTGGGATCAGCGGCAAGGGGTACCACAGAGAGAGTGGTTGCCCATTGGAATCGGCTACCCATGGAGGTGGTGGAGTCACCTTCATTGGAGGTGTTCAGGAGGAGACCTGATGGGGTGCTTGGCTGCATGGTTTAGTTGTTGGGTGGGTTGGATTGGTTGATGGGTTGGACACAATGATCTTGAAGGTCTCTTCCAACCTGGTGTATTGTATTGTATTGTATTGTATTGTATTGTATTGTATTGTATTGTATTGTATTGTAAAGACAAAAAGCGGTTTTAAGAAGATCAGTTCCCCAATATTGTTTATAATATGGCTCCACATGAAGCGTTATATTGGTACAATTAAAATGACCCAGTGGACAACTGACTGACATAAAGAACCAAAATTGCCAAGGAGGACCACAAACTACAATGCTCACTGATAGCATCCTCTCCTTGTATCTGTCTTTCTTTGAGGAACATAGCATACAGTGGTTTTCAGGTTACAAAGAGCAGAGTTTATTAGATTACATGAATTAAAGGGGTTTTCTGCTTGTTTGGGAGTTTTTCTTAAGTATTCTAACAAGTGAGAGTCAGAATGTGGATCTGCAGTGCCAGAAACAGGTGCAAGAGAAAACAACAGCACTAACATCACCTTTCACTACATCAGCAGCATAGCCAGTTCATAAGGCTCAGAAATTTTATCAGACTCTTGGCCTATGCCTTGAAGAGCACTATCCAAAGAGTTTTTTCTAGTCCCTTCTAAAACTGAAATCTCATCTTTTGGCTAAATTGCAAGAGTGACATAGCTGTACTTGGAAATATAAAATCAGACACTGGTAGCAATTTTGCACACTTATGCCCTCCTACAAATTATTGTTAAACACTTTAGTATCATTGCTTGGTTTAAAAAAATATAAGGGGAAAGTATGCACTGGAGCAAGAGAAGAAATAACAATTAAAATACACACACTAGTTTTAATAACAAAATCTAATAAAACAACCATATAAACCTACTGCAAATTCAGAATAAGAAAGCAAACAAGACTTAACAAAAGAAGCCATCAAGAACCAAAGTCAGATTAACATACCAGCCCAATGACAGTGGCATTCCCCCAATGATGGTGTGAACAGCTTACAATTTGTAGTATGGCCCATCCAAATCAGATTATAAACCAGTCCTGCAGCCATCACATATACTCTAATTCATTCATCACCGGAATGCCTAAGAAAGCACTCCAAACAGAAAGGACAACAACAGGTATTTCAGCATTCTGGAGTCATAATTTTTGTAAGATTCTCCTAAACATAACAAATACTGCTAAGGTGGTCATTGTTGCTGTTCATCTAGCTAGGAGTTTAAATGTTAATTTTTATTATTTATTTTTTTAATTTAAAAAATCAGCAAATTATATTCAGAGCTACTCAATCAGCATAGTAAAAGTAAAAACCCCAATTCCATTATTTGGGTCGGTAACCATGAAAAGGCTGGCCAGTTCTGTCAGAAATTAAGATCCAACAATTCTAAAGTATACTGGAGCTCAGGAATATATCCTGATTTTAAAAACTGGAAAAGGAATGAAAATCTGTATTATCCTGCTATCACAAAAGAAACTCCTAACACAGATAAGCTACTCAGAGATAAGTCTGGAAACAACAGTGCAGTTGCAGCTACAGGCATTTAAGCTTTTTCTAAAGCAAATCATTCAAACTGTTTGAAAAGAAAAGATAACCTTTGAGAAGATAACTTTTAACAGCTGAGTTAAATTCAAGATTTTCATCTGCAATGGCCATAGTGCAGATTTCATATCAATCTCAAGCTTTCTGCTACTATCACTGACAAACATCAGCTCCTCTGTGAAGGTGCCTGACTTTCTAATACATACTGGGACACAAGCACAGACATGGTTTAGTGGTTGTGGTAGTATTGCATTGACAGTTGGACTTGATGATCTTGGAGATCTTTTCCAACCTTAATGATTTTATGATTTCTTCCCAATAGGTCTCCAAAGAAAAACTGATTTTATTGATGTATTTATTTAAAAATCGTGAGTATGGAAATAGAGGTGATTTATACAGCAGACAATTATTGAATTGCATCAAAGTACCTCCGTGGAGACACAAACTTGTGAACACAAACAAATTTGATGCATGAATAAATCCATTAAATGACAAAATGTTTGCATGATTTATACTTCGGATTATACATTCTAGGGGGGAAAAATCAAGAATGCAAGACTAATTTGATGGCAGTTTAGGGGTCATTAACTTGGTTTACATTTGCTACCTTCCTGACAAATGTTAAGCAAATGTGCTATACTTAGATGCAACCTGGCAAATCTCTTAAATAAACACTCAGACACTTTCAGGAAGCAAGCTAAAATAAAACCTCCAACTTTTTTTTTAAACAGTTTGCTGTTTTTACAACAGCAGCTTTATCAGAAAAGTGTAGTTCAGTGGCACAGTTCCAGATGTGGGTCGCCCAGGTTTGGGTAAGGCTGGCAGATAGCAGACTGCCACCTGCCTTTCAGAGGTTACAGCTACAGTGCTGCAGCCTGGAAATTAAACCCAGCCTGGTGCTTTAAAACAGTTGACAACCCAGTCTCAAAGGGTAATTTTGAAAGTGTTTATACAGTGTTTGACCAACAAAATCCAACCTACAAACCTTATTCTTTTTAACCAGTTACAGCTTTACAAAACACATTAGGAAAGGCCAACTGTCTAGTCTGTAATTTAGACTTGTTTCGAATAGGAATGTGTAGACATGCCAAGGAGGATAAAAAGATAACAAAGAGAAAAAGGCTGATTAATAATAATCCGGAGAACTCAACACTAGCAACAAGTCCCATTAAACATCTCTATAAAATGATGTTGCACACAATGAGAAGATCCTCAGTGCTGCTTCTTAGAATCACAGCAGCAGCAATACCAATTCATCTCAAGAGTTGTAGCAACTTTAGAACATATATTAACAAACATTAAGACCTTATAAAAATTTTATAAAGCAGATGTTAAATCTAAAGCCAAATCATATATTGCTGCTATTCCAAAGTCAGTCATCACAACATATTAACTAATATTAGTTTATGTTAAATAATACAGTATCAGATTACATACACCATTCCCTTCTGCACTCCCAGTCACATACAGTACTGGTAGCACACACCCACTACCAACTGATAGCACTATCAACTACCCATTTACATGTCCTACAACATAGCAATAAAACCCTGCCAACACTGGGAGTGACATGGCCCATGCAGACCAGATTACAGAAAGGGATCTGCTCCTGCTCATCCCAGGAGCTCAGCTGCTCCCTTGGCTGAATTCTTTCACACAATCTCTGATGGATAGACTGAAGTTTGCAGGGGGTTGTGTTGTATTTCTGCACCTCATGGCTTGTAATATACAGTTTGATCACTGGAAAGTGAAGAACTTCATTCTGTGAAAATCCTATTACCTGTATAAGACTGTATCAACAGAAGCTGAAATCCGTGTGGTTTCTCCAAGTAGCTTGGGGGGAAGAAATAAAAAACCCAAAACCAACACACAAACAAACAAAACCACACCTCCATTAAATTATCTTTCTCCTGAAAACAGCATCAATCCACAGCTACCACCCTTTGCATCTCTGCCCAACAGGAAATGAGTACAACAAACCTGATACAACCAAAGTTTGTGGATCATTACAAAGTGCAGGAACACTCCTACTACCCAAAAGTATTTTAAGAAAACAGCACTGGTTAAAGATTAAAAGAAATAAGACTAATGCTTTCAGTTTCTCAACCAAAACAAAACTGTTGCCACATGCTAAGGAATAAGCAGTACAACTTAAAAGCAAGTGTTTATGTTACTTAGTTGAAAACAAGCTCTGGAACAGAAAAGTAAACTGCCACCCTCCAGAGCAAAAGCTTTGTTCTCAGCAGGACTCCTCACAGCTGTTCAGCACAAAATTAAGAAAATGAAATGAATCTATTACTAAATGTAATAAAGCTAAATTATCAGTACCTGCTGCAGAGGAAGGTGGGAATACAGCACAAAATACAGAAGTCTACTAAAATATTTCATTAGACTAAGCAAAGTACCTAAGGCCATACCACTGCTTTTCATAGTAGCAATACACTTTTGACTGAGTACACATTATGTATGTATGACATCACCAAGTTCAACAATTCTTAGTAAATCAAACTTTGCTAAACTGAGTCAGAATCTTACATAACAACCAGAAGACGCTGGTACTGCTAGGGTTATGATTTGAGTGCAATTTCCATTACAAAAAGTTCTATTTTTTGCAGCATTGTAGCTGGGCTAGCATCACACCAGCCTTTCATACAAAAAAATATATTGAAACTACAAGTAGTTAGCCAGCTTTCAGAAAATATGGTCTTGAAATGCACTACCTTAGGGCTGCTGAAGCATGCTATTGCTACAACTTTAACAAGAGTTTTTAGTTCTATTATGTTTTTCTTAGCTGTCATCTTGCAGATTCTAAATACCTGCACAAAAGCGTCCGTGCACGCATGCAGAGACCTCTCCTGTCAATGGTCCGGTTTGCTGAAGGAAGGGATGCGCTGACAGCTCCCCCATCCCTGCGAGCCCCCAGAAATAATCCCGCGCAGATTATCGTTGTGTCAATTTACCGTGCACATTTAGCATCTGGGAATAACAGAACAAGCCCTAACAACTGTTATTTATCTGATAAACAATTCTCGCCAAAACACGGATTAATGTAACAGACCGAGGCGTTTCTTTCTGCGCTGTTGCAGAACGGTAACACAAACTCCACAATTCTGCAAACGCCAAAACACGGTTGTGCCACAGACTGCAGCTAGTCCAGTTAAGTAAAAGCGACAACAAAAGTACATTGGGACTTCAAATCGTACTGCTAGAATATCCCGCTGAAACCCCCACGTTTCTCAGACAAGTGCCGGTGCCCTTCACGCCGCTTCTCTTCTGCTCTCACCAGAAAAGGAGGCAGAGTAAACTTCACTTGCCGAAGAGTGACAAAACCCCTCCAAAATGTTTCAGAGCCACCAACCACCCTCTCGGCAGCCACGGTTCAGCGACCGCCACGCACCTCCCGCTGCTTGGTGAGAAAATCCTCCCGAGGGGTGATCCCGCGGGCAGGAGCGGCGCCGGGGCTCCCGCTACGCTCAGAGCCAGCAGGGAGCAGCTTCCGGACCCGCTGGAGATGTGGCCCCAGGTCCGTCCGGTTCTGTCTTTCCCGAGCAAACAGCACCGTCTTCGGGGAGAACGACAGCCTGTTCTGAAAGGCTCGCTGGACTTTCGGAGGTGGAGCCGGGCAATACGCGAGACGGGCTTCGGCCACCGGCAGCGCTCTTCACCACGGGTCGCCGGCAGCAGCGCCGCTTCGCCTCGCTCCCAGCTCCCCTGCCGGCACTCTGCCGCGGCGTCGGCGGCCGAAACCCCATCCGCCCCCCATGTCCCCGGAGAGTGCTCCGCCGGAGCCAGGGGCGCAGCCCGGCGGTGCTCACGCCAGGCAGCCCCGGGGAGGGAGAGCGCGGCCGAAGACGCGCCATCTCCGCGGCTCGTCAAAAGCCCCACTACCCCCAGCTCAGCCAACCCCAACCCGAGCACCGAACGGGGGAACCCCGGGATGGGGTTACCTGAAAGCGCCGTAAGGCTGCATAGCGCAGGCAGGCACTGATGCTGATCTCCCCGCCACGGTGCTACCACCTCACGCCGCCATGGCTATAGCGTCGACCCGCGCAGCCCAGCCGAGGCACTCGCTCCCACCAAGTTCGCAGCGCAGAAGCTGAGCGCCTCGCCCGCCGGCTGGACCCAGAGCCCCGCCGCGGGGCGGAGTAGCGCTAGCCTCCCGTCCCTGGCGATGCGCGGGTCGCTCCGTAGCCGGCGCTGCCCCGGGCTGGGGTGCTCTCAAATTCCTGCCTTCCCTCCCCGCGCTGCACCCTCCGGGCCAGCCGAGAAGTTGCAAGTCGTTGACATATTCGTGCTTGAGGCATAGGTTTGGTTTGGTTTATTTTTCGATATATTTTTGTTTTCTTTACTTACCGCAGCCCAGGTAAATAGGCTTCTCTCGATCAGATTTGAGTAGGGGGCTCCCCGCGTCAGGACAACTGAGCAGAACACACGCTGGCGAGCTGCTGCAGCGACAGCGGGAGAAAGGAAGGGAGAGACGGTGGGCGAGGGGCAGCTCCACGAGTGCCGGGGGCCGCAGGGCGCCCGGCCGCTGCCCACGGCTCCAGGGACCTGGGAAGCGGAGCAGGTAGAGACGAAGGAGAGACAGATGCCAGCGGCTGCCCCAGGGCGTTGGGAGAGAGCGGGAGCGCCCCAGGAGCGCACTCCTGTGCAGAGGCTGCGCGCTGCCGGCTGCCCGCTCCCCTGCGCTCGCCGGCAGCCAGGGCCTCCGGGACCCAGGGTGGAACGGCGCAGGCAGCTGGAGCTGCGCACCGGCAGCCCCGTCCCACGGCCAGCCCCTCGGCCCTGCGCTGCGCGACTCGGCGTGGGCGGGCGGGGGAACGCGGCGCTGACATTTTTGCCACCACGTCAAAGCCTGCAGCGAGTCCCTCTCCGCCCCCTCCCCTCCCCTCGCCGGCATGGATCGACGTGTCAGCCCCGAAAGTTCATCTGTAGGCCCTGGGAGAATCCCGTAGGAAGCTCCCGTGGCGTGAGCGGGGCTGAGACGTGGCACTGCGACGCTGGCAGTCGGGGTGCGCAGGCATCTGCCCCAGGTACGTACGTTTGCGTTTCCGCGCTCACCGTATTTTCTGTGCATGCCTTTATGTTTAGCCATATGTTAAACTTGTGTTAAACAAGGTTATTTCTGTTCCTATGTGTATTTAAATGAATTCCATCAAAGTGGTTTTCTTTTTTATGGCAGCATTTGCACGTTCCCACTACACAGCATAGCATAAACCAACCTGTGTTGTTTGCAGCAAGACTTCATTTAATAAGCTAAAAACACTGAGAGTTTGTTGCAACAAAACCGTAGATAGGATTGATCCATGCTGGAGTAATCCTATAAAAACATACTACAACAAAACCATCAGAATCAAAACTTACCTGCAAATCCCAACTGCCTGAAACTGCCAGCTACATTATAAAAGAAACTTCAAGGAAAAAAGTTAATGAAAGTTTGAAAGTACTGTTACAAATGAAGCTCTGGAATTTGAAACATTCTTTCTGATTGCTTCTTGGTATTTAAAAAAAAATCTGAAAAATCCAAACCACAAGTGCAAATACTGAAGGCCAAACTTCTTTTCCATTACAGTCCTGTAACCCTGACAATCAAGGATGTTTCCTTATTTATAATAATACAGTTTGTAAGACACCAATGTAATGTAGGATCACTCTTCTGTGGAAGTTCCTCAGCTCCATTTTATACCCAAACATTGCCATCAAAGTAACTGCAGATACAGGACGATTCACATATTATACCCCATTAGCTTATCTGGAGTTTTTCTAAGATGTATCTGTTCCCATCAGCAAGTCCCATGCATTTTTTGTATCTTCACCTATTACAATAACCTTAGAGTTTTTAAACAGGAGAGATACTTGTCTTTTCCAGCTGCTGGGAAACACACCAGCCCTAACATCCATACTTTATATATGAAATGTAAGTACTGCATATGCAAAACCACCAGCTTGTAAAACCCCATCAACATTGTTGCACCTGGAATGATGTACATTTTAGCCTCTGGTTTGGCTATGGAACAATGGACAGGGATGTAAAAGCAAAGAAACATACAAACAAAACAAATCAAACAAACTGAACAAAACCAAAACCCTCACAACATTTATAGCTTTACATGATACTGGATTACATCCTAAGAAATATTCCACTGGAATCATACTTTCCCTGTATCATCATTAGAGGTTTTAAGTCATGTACTTTACATCTACTTACCAATCTCATGGAAAAACAGTCATGATGTCAGTGATTAATTCAATTTCATTTTAATTTATTTTGGTAAGCTTATGGGCAAAGGATGTATGAAAGTGGCCATCAGATTAACCATATTTGAAATAAGGCTATAAAATATTATTCTCTCTGTTATGTTTAAGTTTAGAGTAAGATGAGATTAGTTGAGTGAGACGAGACATTTTAGGCAAAGCAATCTCCAGACATACTCTCACAAGCAGTGGCTGAGAGGTTTTTGTGTCTGTTACAGTACCTTGCACTGTGATCTGTCAGTCCCAGGCTAAGCCTCTATAACCTGAATAAGGCTATCCTAACATAACCCTGAAGTGTTATTCTGAGGGTAGGGGAGAATCTGATGATTAAAGGAATGGAAAGAAAACCCCGAGAGGACCAAATCATAATTCCATCCATCCAGACTTTGTTTCATTTTGATTCTCCTCTTCCTCTGCCCCATATTTTCTTGTCATTATATTTCTCACTGTTACTAGTTCTTGATCGGTCCTTGCAACAGATTAGAGCCTACCACGTTAAGGGATGGCAGGTTGTGAAATCCATAAGCTACTGCAGTTGAAAGAGGAAAGGCTGCACAGTACCTTAAGGCTTTTGGCCAGTTGGGTAGGAAGCCAGATTTCAGCTCCTCCCTGTGGTGGCAGAATATAAAGAGTGTTAGAAGGCAGGGAAGAGAGTAGATTTCCGTCTGTTTAGGTGGAAAAGTCATGGTGTAAAGGAAGGCCCGTCTTCACATTTCCCATCAATAGCACCTTGGCTAGTATGTCTGTCTCATCATTTTGACAAGCAAAGTCAACACTTGTAAGCCCAAAGTTTAAGTTAGATTAAAAGGTAGTGAAAATAAAAAGGAGGGAAGAGTTAGCTTCGATAAAACTGAGCCTTGAGCTATGCTTCCATCATAGGGAAAAGGGCTTGAGAGCAGCAGTGTGGAGAAAGGCATGGGTGTACCATGAGATGAAAAGCTGGACATGAGCCAGCAATGTTCACTCATAGCCCAGAAGGCCAATCGTATCCTGGGCTGCATCAAAGGAAGCATGGCCATCAGATCTAAAGGAGGTGATTTTGCCCTTTTACTCCTCTCTGGTGAGACCCCATCCATTTCTGGAGCCCTCAGAACAGGAAGGACATGGACCTATTGGAACAAGTCCCCTCCTATGAACACAGGCTGAAAGAATTAGGGTTATTCAGTCTGAAAAAAAGAGAAGGCATCAGGGAGACTTTATTACAATACTTAAAGGGGACCTACAGAAAGATGTGTACAATCTTTTTAGTAAAGTCTGTTGCAATAGGACAAGGAGAAATGGTTTTAAATAAAAAAAAGTTGAGGAGATTCAAACTAGATACAAGGAAGACCCTTTTTTTACAACTGGGGTGGTGAAACACTGGAACAAGTTACCCAGAGAGGAAAAAATCAAGGTCAGGTTGGACAGGGCTCAGAGCAACCTGACCTAGGTAAAGATGTCCCTGCTTATTGCAGGAAGGCTGGAGTAGGTGACTTTTAAAGATCCCTTCCTACCCAAACTGTTCTATGATTCTGTGAAAAGATCTTGCTTGCTTCAGTGACAAGAGTTCAATGTCTTTATTTTGTCCCAGTTTGGTTTTTTTCACTCCACTGAAAATATTAGTTATTTTTGTTTCATTCAAGAGAAAAGCTTCGATATCTCACAGTTAATTGCCTGCTTTTTTTTTTTTTCAACCACATCATGTATTACTCAGGAAAAACTCTGCTGGTGACCAGTGACTTTCCAGAGCAGACCAGCCAGGGGCATGGTACATGTGAACAACTCCCTTTCCTGACCAAATGTTTAAGAACACAGAGTTTGTGAAGTCTTGTATTTTGAATCCAACTTGCTTATGTGACCTTGCTGAGAGACCTGTTCATCAGGTCCACATTGCTCTTTATTTCTTCTTTACCACTGAGATTCAGGAGAGTATTGGTCAGCTGCATTTGAGTTGTATGTGTCCCTGGCATTTTTGCCTGTATTGAGCAAAGTAATCTTCCAAGGCTAGCTCATCATTACAAGTCCAAGTGCCGGGTGCTACACTTTGGTCACAACAACCCCATGCAGAGCTACAGGCTGAGGTCGGAGTGGCTGGAGAGCTGCCAAACAGAAAGGGACCTGGGGGTACTGATTGACAGCTGGCTGAATATGAGCCAACAGTGTGCCCAGGTGGCCAAGAAGGCCAATGGCATCCTGGCATGCATCAAGAATAGTGTGGCCAGCAGGAGCAGGGAAGTCATTCCGTCCCTGTACTCAGCACTGGTTAGGCCACACCTTGAGTACTGGGTCCAGTTCTGGGGCCCTCAATTTAAGAAGGGCATTGAGACTCTTGAACGTGCCCAGAGAAGGGCAACGAGTCATCCTCAGACAGTTCCAGTAGCAAAATATGCTTTTAGAAAGGAGGACACGCAAGACTAGCCCAGTAGCCTGTGTCTCAGTAGGAGACACAAAACACACTTTTGAAAGCTGGGTGTTTATCTCATGGTTTATATTTACTGTTTGTATTCAAAAAAAGAGAATAAACTAGTATTTCTCACCATACTTGTATGATTTAGGCTCTTTATTAAAGTGGCTTAATTTTGTGAATGCTTAAGGTGATTATTTTCAACACAACTCTATAAATAAATGTGCAAGCTGATTTCTAGTCATTGCCTCTTTGTTTTCATTAAAGTCTCTGACAGATAACATACTTAAGGAAGTTGTTGTATGAGCCTTGAATAAAGGTTGTCTAATTTCAGCTCCATGAAAATAGTCAGATATTTGGTGAAAATGATGAATTCTGGGGTCCTGATTCATGTGATCTGAGAAAGCCATCCATTTCCTGATTCACCTTCATATCTCCTCCAGGAAAAAACACTATATTTTACAATGAATGTGTACAGTCAAACAATTTTTATGTGTGTTTTTCTATCTTTCAGCCACTTCCCAGAACAGACACTTTGAAAATGAAGAGGAAAGTGGAAGTGAGAGCATAGAATGCCTTGGAGAAATACAGTTGAAAAAATTGAGGAGTAGAAACAGCAGGAAGTATTAATAACACTGGTCTCTTAAATAAGTCAGAATTTAGACTGAAATTATGAAAAGTTACAAACCTACAGTATAAGTCCTATTATACTTGAATTCAGGGATGTTTAGATTAAGATATAGTGAAATATTTTTTCTCTTCTAATATTTTGAATTAGTGTTTCTTCTGTTTTGGATGGTAATATATTCTGATGCCTTACACAACTTTCTTCTACAGACTAAGCTAAGTTTTAATTTTTTTGGTTGTTAGCCCCAAGACACCTCCTTCAAGTAAGCTATGGTACGAATTAGCAATCTCATTACTTGCTTCTGTCTGTCTGCAGGTCCATACTTATTAATAGTGGATTCCTGTATTGCTACATCAACCAGCAGCACATGGGGAGATTGAATAAATACTATATGACTTTAGCACTGCCAAATGGTTTAAAGCACAGGATATAGAGCTTATTGGAACTTCAGGCTTTTGTACTGGGGATTTCTGGGGCCATATGGGTAATGACAATACTTGGCATAACTCCTGCCCTCACAAAATGAGACTATCACAATTTTTAGACAAAATCTTTACCAGATCTGTAGCACTCATACTTGGGCAACATTTCTGTGACACTAATCTAGCATTAGGAGCCCTAAATCACATTTACCCCATGAAAGCACATTAATCAGGCAGCATGTGCCAGGCAGCAAGGCATACCAATTGGGAAATGATGGTGGAATTGTCCACACACAAGAATTTCACAGTAAACTCTCCAAGTATGCCAGCCCTGAAGTCACTTTTAAGTCTTTTAGCTAAGTTAGAGCAATTCCTCTGTGAACAGTTTTATTTCATTTTGACCATATCTTAAATCCAGTAAAAAATGCATGTAAATTAAATTGACAGAAATAAAAAATGACTAATCAGAAAAGGGTTTTCCTGTAGAGTTTCACTGACCGTCTTTGATGAGTTTCTTTACCCCATTATTCAAACACAACATATTTTTTGTGGCCAAGATCTCACTCACCTTCTGCCCATCCCCTAAAACTCACAGTGAATATAGTAAGCTAGAAGTACTTCAAGAGAGCTTACACGGGAATGAAGACAGTCAGGAGCGTAATGAAATGTATGGCATATTATAAGAGATTGATTTTTCCAGCCTGATATTCACTGCCAGATCAGATGATGTAGTAGCAACAATGAAAGTTACAAGTCCAAGTGATATTTTCCTCAGTTGCACATACACTGTGTTCAGTTGCATGTTATGCAAAAACTAGATGGTGTTACTTGCAACCAGTCTTTTTGGTCCAGAATTGTTAAAAATGAAATTGCCTAATAACTTGAAAATGGCTATCAAAGTAGTATGAGGCAAATATAAAAGCAAATTAAATTCAAACTACTGAGTGTTTATCACAGGGAAGCAACGAAAACCTAAAGCCAAAAAATACCTTCTGAATTCTTTTGCTTTGCTAGTTTACTTGAATAGTAAAACACCCTCTGACAGTTTGGTCTTCTGTCTCATCACCAGTGTAACGCATGTCATACTATAGCAAGGGTAGTGTAAAGGAGGTGGCTGCCTCATCTTAGACTTGAAGCAGAGCTTACAGCCCTGCATAACTTTTGTGCATCTTGTGGATTTAGCCCGTTCTACTTGCCTTTATTCAAGGTCAAACATGGAAGTGTTAAACATACGACGGAGTTTCCCCTACTAAGTGTCATCTACAAGAGCAGATGCTGTGGACTGTGATTTAGGGACAATGGCTATTGGTCTCATCACATTGTTGATTCCCATTTGTATCTGATCAGTGCCCCCAGTCCCTCCCATATGCCACACAAGTGTAAATTTTTATGTTTTCCAAAATCACCTACAAGTAGCACTGAATAATCTGTGCAAAATCTGTGTTGAGCTGAACTGAACTCTATGCAGTTAGATCTTTAGACTTCATGCAATGCTTTGTCCCAAAATGATTCTGAAACCAAACTGATCCCACCATTTTGCAAACAGCTGTGAACTCTGCTGGCAAAGTACAGTGCATCTGTTTGTTGCATGCAGTCCATTTAGAAGTGTGCAACTATTTTCTACTATAAATCTGGTTTTCATTGAAATATGCATAGACCAGCCTGCATTGTTAGTTGGTCAGTTCACTGTGTACAAGGAAGGTGATGTTCCTCTATGACCAAAAGTAGGAAGCATGGAATTATTATGCACTTAGTGATCATACTTCTAGTTTTGCCTAACATTTGCATGTTTGACTTACTGCCCTTAACATTCGGCTAATGTGAGATGTTTGCTCTAAGTTCAGTTATTAAATTTGTATCCCTCGTGCTGCTTTCCACAGCCTGAAACAGTTATAATTACTGAAATTATTTAAAACTATAATGTATTCAAAATGGTGCTTATTGTTTTTCTTTGTATTTTACTTAATAAAAACTGCTCTATCAAAAATCATATGAGATAATTATTTGGCTGGACACATGTGAAAATGTAAGAAATTTCACTGAAAAGGGGAACAGGTAGCCTGAGGTCAGCTCTAAGAAGCCAGGATTTTGTTTGCAAAACCTAAAGTTTCATAAAATAAGCATTGTTGCAGAACACTTATGAGAAGGGATGGTATCCAGATATGCTATCAAAGAGTAAAATCCACTTTTTCTTTCTTTTTCTTCCTTTTTTTTTTTTTTTTTTTCCAATTAGTCCCAGGTCCACTAAGATTTCTAAGGGTTTTTACTACATAATGAGTCTTGAGGGTTCATTAAAGAGGCTGTATTAGAGGAAGGAAATGAAACCAATGTTAACCTTGTAAGTGCACAATTATGCTTTAAATGCTACCAGAAGATACCAAAATATTACCAGAACTGTAATGTACACACACCTGAAGTACTTCTTGTCTCTAATGAACATTGTCAATTAAGAGCAGAAGATGAGTGCTTGCTTGATGTGTGCACTGACAATAGTATATAAATAAATAAGGCTGGTCATTGTTGGTTCTTTCATCAGCTATATGTTCACAAAGACTTTAAAGGCTAAATTTTTAAAAGCAATTGTAACATGATGAAACTTCAATAATTTGCAATAAAAAGTCAGATTTCAATTGAATGTGGCAGCTGTGGACACACATTCTAATTTAAAAGACAAGAATGAGTAAAGGAAAGCATACATAGGAGCTACATGGCTAATGCTATCTGCTTATTCCAGTATGCTTTTCCTTCTATCAAAAGGAGTGTTAATAGTTGTCCTGGTTTAACACAGTCTGCTCTAAACAACATTCATTCTCATAATCAAGAGCAAGTAAAATACACAAAAATCTCTGTGGGTTGGCATAAGGAGAGTTCAATGGAAATAATACAATGTACAATTGCCTTAGTTATTTCACAGGAAAGCAAAAGCAGAAGCAGCAGCAGAAACAAGCCAGCCATAAAATGATTCCCCACTCCTCCCCCAGAAAAACCTGCAGCCAGCCCAGTGGAAAAAGAGCAACACCCCAAAAACAGAAACTGGAAGCAGCAAGCAGAGATGGGAAGCCTTTCATCCAAATTACAAATCCATGATGCTTTGTTCCAGCCAGCGCTTTGATTTTACAGCAGGCAAGATGGCATCATAGTATTGAATACTCATCAGCAGATTCAATTGGCTAAAACCAGGACAATATAGAATTCAGTCAACATGTGGGGAAAAAAATAGAATTATCTATAGGAAAAAAAAAAAGGAGAAAAAAAAAACATTGCCTAAATCCTCCATACTTGCCAAAATTGGACTTTTCACCAAACTAGGCCATATATTTTTATGCCACAAAGACACAGCAATAGCAACAAGATAGGAACTAATTCTAAAGTAAATAACTTTTCTGAAGAAAAATCTTCCCAAAGCCATTCACTTTGAACAATTATTGGATAACTAGCAAAAAGGAAGAGACATGCTTGTTCCAAAATATGTACACAGGGGATAAAAGCAGGCAGTTATTCGTCATTGTAGATGACTGGCAGCTTCTGGATGTAGCAAAATAAATAACCTAGCAGAAAAACCCAACACCCTGACACATGCTCCTTAGCATCAAGTGCTGGGAGACTTTTACACAGTGATTTCTCCTCAAGATGAGAGCAAACGTAATGCCATAGCTGTCGCACATGGAAACAAGCAGCTCTGTGAATAAATCTTTTGAAGCTTGCTTTCCCTAGGCTATGTCTTACATCTGAATGGTGCAACCCTCAGGTCATCCTGTTTTCTATATGCTAGGAAAGGTGTGAACTATGGCACTCCATCCTTCACATTCTTGCTGCTTTTCCCATTTCTTCCAGCCTCCTGTTACCAACATAAGCCCCAAGTCTGGCTGGTCACCTGGGCAGTTGTCAAGTATGATGGAAAGGCTAGAACTTCATACTGGGTGTTGGTTGATTGCCCAGTGGACTGCTACTGACCACCAGTTACTATGCATACTGACTCTAAAAGACTGGCAGGGGCAAAAGAATATGCTCTGTGGTTCAAATAGGAAGGTTCAGTGATTTCAAAAACTGTTAGAGAGTGACTGATAGCATAATCATTATTTTAGGCAGTAAGAACAAAACAAACAAACAAAAAAGGGTTTTTTTCAATCCTGACGTATTTTCATAAAGCAGCTTCTTTGTTGGATGTTAGTTCTTACAATTAGATATATGAGTTTTCTCAAAATTATAGCAACAAAGAAAATATGTGCATGTGCACCCAAAATGTAATGAAAAAACAGCAAATAAATATATTTTATAATCCTCTTTGGCCTTTAAATGTTTATTTAAATTACCTGATTTTCCTTCTTCTGATTGTGAAGCACTATTGTAAAAGGAGGGGCAGCAAGGCTAAGATATTTGTATAGGATAGCCATATTTGTATAGGATAGCCATATTTGGGTACTCTTCTTTTTGAAAAGAAGTTATCTCAGTTTGTCAGCTCATTTGGAAGAACTAAGTAAAAAGCAGCTCCAAAAGATGCATCAGATGGTTGATTTTGTTACCTTTTTGAGGTTTTTTCAGCACAGGAATTCAGGTTTGGTCAAAATTTGCTAACTATTAATTTTCCAAACTATTCATATTATTAATTTTTCCCTTTTCCCCCCTTTTAAATCAGTTCCCAGAGAGATAACTGAAGAGGCATTCTATTATCTGAGACAAAAGTATGAACTGAAAAAGCTCTTTACGGTCATAAATGTTTTCGTTCTGCTGCTGTGATTAAAAGCAATGTGTACAGATAGAATACTGCTGTTTATGCAACTTTGTGTTGCAACAACTGAGGAAATGCGAGATTAACAGAGCTTCTAATCACTTCTGCTCAATGTTTAATGGTTGACATTCCCAGGGTCAGCAAGCTTGGACCTGCCATCAGGAATCTCTGGACATTCATTACAGCAGGGTGTCAGGAAGATCCTCCCACGTCTGACTCAACAGGATCTTTCTTCCTTAATACATGCAATAAGAGCATCTGTAGACATATGGCTGTTTTGTTTAATAGCAAACCATTGTCGAGGATTTTTTTCTGGAAGCAAGAATTGGTGTGTCATTTCTAGGCTGTTACAGCCAAAAGCCATTTGAGGAAATTGAGTGCCAATATTTTCTTGCACACCAATAGGATTTACAATTAGAAAAAAACTAATAGATACTGTAAGTAAACAAACCTCAAAGTTCCTGCTGTATTTAGCAACCCCTTTCAGGCAGTACATTGTAACTCTTAAAAGTGATACAGCATGAAAATTAACCCTTTAAAACTGAATCAACTACATTCTGCTTGGAACTCTATAAAGAAATGCACAAAACAAAAATTCAAATGCATAGTCACTGCACCAACTACAGCTGAAGAAATCATCAAGGGAAGACATGTAGTGGCAAAATATTCTTTGGATTTGTAGTTGAAATCATGGGGAAAAACTTGGAATTTTCTTCTCATTTTAAATGACAGCTTTCCTTTCAGTTCTCAAATTCAGATCACTCATCCAAAACCAGAGATAACTGGTATACATCTGATGTTTACAACACCAAGAGCACAGTTTTTTGATCTCTTTAAGAGTACAACAATACTGGTCACTACTGATGCTGCATTGCTATCCATAAATACCATACCTTAGAAAACCACAGAAGAGTTTGTATCTGTCTTTGCATTTATTCAGCTGGTACAGCATGACTCTGGTTTGGTTCTATCTATGGGTGTTGCTGTTTTATATATAAATTAGATATACAATTGCTTTTATATATATATATAAACAGTCCTTCTATTTGATAGAAAGTTACACACTGTGACTTCCTGGGGAGGGTGTTCCAGATAAACTCTTCAAATCTGATGTGGAAAATCCATAGGTGTCCATATAGAAATCCATAGGTGTCCATAGAGATATCTCTGAATTCAGACCTAGGAATGGAGTGTCTACATATATCTAATTAAAATATCCCTAAGGTTACATCTAGTTTTGTAGAAATTAATTACCTGACGAGCATATGTCTTTTCCTGGTGCATTTTCTCCTGTTTCTTACAACTCCATTCTCTGTAAATTAAGATAAAGTGCTGAAGGAATGAACAAGTCCTACTGGTTGTATTTTTCTGGTACGATTATAAACGAAAATGCATTTGACTAAAGCCCGGGGAAAATGTAATTTATTGTGTCACAGCAATCACTCAGCACATGTACAACTGGGTTTGATGATACCAGATTCTGCTTGTGATAAAATCAGTAACAATGGCCTCAAGGAAGGAAGGGTAAGTGAAGAAAGACTGATGGCTTGTGGTCTACGACTAGTGTGGGTCATCAGGAGCTAAAAGGAAATGTTTTAACTTTACAGTGAATTTCTATTCCAATGCAAGGCAGAGGAGTGCAGGCAAAATTAACATCTTGTATCTCATTTTAAAAATTTTCCCTTTTACCAAAGTCTTTTGGATTATTTCAGATTAAAGAAGGGGGTAAACTGTCGTGCTATGTACGTATATGTCACTTAAAACACTTTCTACAAATAATGCAGGCATAACAAGAATTACATTTGGATTTTCAATGGAATTTTCTATAGGCAAACTTAAATTCTACCCACTTAAAAGGAAGGAGTACACCGTTTCCAAATATCCATAAATGCCCCACTTGTTTGTGTTAGTTAAAGTCAAGGTGACCTTACTTGAAAAGCTCCGTCTTCGAAAAACCCAGGAGCCTTGCACTAGTGTCTGGATCAAAACAGAAAGACTTTTATCCCTCCAAATATCTTTTATTGCTAGCATAATTCTGAAAGTGCAATGGAAACCTAGCAGATCCAGTGTAAATAAGAATAACTCCCCCAGGATCCCATCAAGCAGTAAGGCACTGATGCTGGACCAGGAGCTTGGACAGTGCCATTGCTCTAGAACCACTTTTTACGTTGATCTCTGAACACTGAGTGAACAACTGCAAAGTTCTTCTGCAAATAGTAATAACAGAATACAACATTAAATAAGAGTCATAACCCCCCACAAATCTCCCCTTAAGGCTTCTTCTGATCCTGTCTGATAGCTGGAAGATTGCAGAGTCTGAGCTAAGCTTAGGTCAGCTCCACAGTACAAAGCCAGGAGCAAAGAAGGAAAGCTAGAAATGCTTCACAGGGTATATTCACATATGTGGGGTGGGTGCTTACTTCTGTTTTGTGTTTAGGGCTGGAGGATGGCTTGTTACAAAGGAAAAAGAAAATAAAGAGAAGTAGTAATTAAAACTAATCATATGGGGTAAACCAGTAAGGTACAAAAAAGTGAAGGGCAAGGAAAAGGCAAAAAAATGTCACCTGTCATTGTGTCAACAAAAGAATAAAAAGTCTGATATGCCTGAAATCCACCCATCCTTTCCCAAACAATATTCTGATTGTCCCTCTACTCAAAGCACTCAGATTCTTTAGTGAAAGAGCTGGTATTAGGGCATTGCTCCATTTGTCCTAAGTATCCTGTCTCTGATGGTCACCCATATAAATTGCTTGAAAGTTTAGCAAAGCAAACATTCATATGGCCATCAGAGATTTATGATTTTGCAGATGTCCACTAATACTGGATCTTAGTGCATGTGCAGTCCTTCACAGGCCTGTATTTCCATAATTTATGTCATCACTGATTTCATATATCCATGACATCCTAGGTGAGGAATGCCACAACTGAGGTATGTTTTGAAAAGGTTTGCTTTCTTTTGTTTTGAACATCTTCCTACCTAGTTTCCCTTATTATTGTATCATAGGACACAGTGACTAGTCATCCCCTATTATTCTTCTCCAGACTTCATACAATTCTTTGAATCTCAGTTTCCTGCATTTCCAGTCTTTTTCAGCTGGATGGGGCTTGCTCAACTTACATAGTTCACATGGGAAAATTATTTCACAGAACTGGTCACCTTGCTGCTACATTTTTTTCTGTCCTTACCACATCTCTTATATTCTTTTGGAGACAGGAGGAATAAGAACTACATTCAAGAAGCCTCTCATGTTGCAATATGAATTTCAAACCCCAAGATAATTTGCTCCAGCCAGCACTTTCATTTTGAAGCTGTCATGATGGTAGCATGGTATTGAATAACAGAAGCATATATTAAACTTAACCCATGACACATCGGTTTTCCAGCAAGTATCATCATGTGCACACATGCATGTCTTCAGAAACATTACTGTTAGAGCCCTAAGAAAGAATCTGCTCCTAACAGGGAGGTACAATCCCCACTTATCATATACCTTGAGACTGTTTCTTCTTGATAGCCATTTCCTGTTAAAGTGGCCAGTGTCATGGCCTGATTCACACTGCCCTCATTAGAGTTTCTCAAATAATGAAGGCTCAGGGTTACATCTATTTTATCTCAAGTTACATAGAAAATATTCCCCTTTTGTTTATAAAGGCTGAGATAAATGGAATCAAATCCATTAGGAACAACTGCCTCAGATGAGTAAAAGCTATTAGGATCAACACAGTTGAATTTGTTCTGACTTATACTTTGGGCATGACTTATACATGCATGAGACCTCATTCCTGATATTTGAAAACATCCAAACAAAACCAAACAACCAAACAAAACCCAAATCAGACCAACCAAGCAAATCTAAAGCTTTTTTAATAGTAAATAGGTCTTTACCTGCACTTAATTACCACTGAAACATTGATCCAAGGATAGAAGGTGAAAAAGAGCTTTAGTTGACAAACAGTCAGTGGGAAAACAATGAACAAGCTCTTCCATACTTCTCACATAATGACTTAGAGTTGTAATGTCTGAGAATATCTGGCCAATGGAAATCTTTAAAGGGAGAGGGAATGCCTTTCATGTTACACTGATTTCCTTGCTTTCCACTGTGTTTATGTATCTTTTCTATCTAGGTTCTTATAGCAAGGATCATCTGATAGTCCTAGTGAGCAGACCATAAGATAAATCAGCAACATAGTTTTTGTGAGAAAGAAGCATCTTTATGAACAACTACAGTTTAAGCTGAGATAGAAGACTTACATAGCTATTTAGAATCATAGAATCAGTCAGGGTTGGAAGGGACCCATGGGCAGGGACACCCCACACTAGATCACGCTGGCCAGAGCCTCATCCAGCCTGGTCTTAAACACCTCCAGGGACGGGGCCTCAACCACCTCCCTGGATAACCCATTCCAGGGCTTCACCACTCTCATGGTGAAGAACTTCTTCCTCACATCTAGCCTGAATCTCCCTATTTCCAGCTTCATTCCGTTCCCCCTAGTCCTATCACTACCTGAGATCCTGAGAAGTCCCTCCCCAGCCTTCCTGTAGGCCCCCTTCAGATACTGGAAGGCCACAATGAGGTCACCTCGGAGCCTTCTCTTCTCCAGACTGAACAGCCCCAACTCCTTCAGTCTGTCCTCATAGGAAAGGTGCTCCAGCCCTCTGATCATCCTCGTGGCCCTTCTCTGGACACGCTCCAGCACGTCCACATCCCTCCTGTAATAGGGGCTCCAGAACTGGACGCAGTACTCCAGGTGGGGTCTCACCAAAGCTGAGTAGAGGGGAAGAATCACCTCCCTTGACCTGCTGGTCACACTTCTCCTGATGCAGCCCAGGATTTGATTGGCTTTCCGGGCTGCAAGTGCACATTGAGAGCTCCTGTTGAGCTTCTCGTCCACCAGCACCCCCAAGTCTCTCTCCTCAGGGCTGCTCTCCAGCCAGTCCCTGCCCAGCCTGTATTTGTGCCTGGGATTGCCTCGACCCAGATGCAGGACCCTGCACTTGGTCTTGTTGAAGCTCATGAGGTTGGTTTGTGCCCACCTCTCCAGCCTGTCCAGGTCCCTCTGGATGGCATCCCTTCCCTCCAGCGTGTCCACTGCACCACACAGCTTGGTGTAATCAGCAAACTTGCTGAGGGTGCACTTGATGCCACTGTCCATGTCACCCACAAAGATGTTGAACAAGACAGGTCCCAGGACTGATCCCTGAGAGACTCCGCTTGTCACTGGCCTCCACTGGGACATGGACCCGTTGACAGCCACTCTTTGGGTGCGGCCATCAAGCCAGTTCTTTATCCATCTAGTGGTCCATCCATCAAACCCATGTGTCACCAGCTTGGAGACCAGGAGGTGGTGCGGGACAGTGTTGAAGGCTTTGCTCAAGTCCAGGTAAACGACACAGCTTCTACAGCTTGATATACCAACCTCTGCCGTCTCTGCAAGGAAGTGAGGGTGATACCTGGCTTCAGGCATTGCATAAGTGCAAGCTGAAAGGAAATCAGTGTCACCATCTTGAGCCCAAGGTAGTCCAGTTTTCTCGAGCCAAAGACAGAAAATAATTGCCAGTAGCAGAATTTCTGCCTTGATTTCCGGAGGTGTTTTCTATTAACCAGGCATCCAGTAAAGCAAGGTTAAATATTTTTTTCACATGATCTTAATGAAAGACATTCATGGAAAGGATGAGAAAAGCCACAAAAAGAATCCGTAGTTGATGAGAGTTCCCAAAAGAGGTAATTTACTAGGGCCCAACTGATGATTCTTCTAGCCCAAACCTAAAACAAAATGTAAAGACAAAATCTGAAGATGGCGAATTGGGGAAGAACTCTCACTATTCTTCATCAGATCAGCCTTGGACTGTCAGGGTTATACCACAAGTTGTTGCATTTACAAATGATAGTAGCTTTTTAGAAGGGGAAAGAAAAAAACATACCACCCTATTTTCTTAAAGTATAACTAGCTGGTTATCGCTTCAAATATGTAGATACTGTCTAGGTGTCTGGCTCTGATATCTGAAGGGCTTCCACCAAAAGAGCAGGATATATTTGGGCAGATGTTATTACTAGAACTTTGCAGGTTGTAGATTTAGTTGCAAAGGAGAAAAACCACCACTGTGTTCTCCTTTCTTCAAGATTTTTCATGAACTCTTGTCATGGGTTAAGGTTAGATGCCTTTAAGAACCAGAGAGCTGACAGTCCTTCAAGGGACTAGATAGATGCAGGAAATTGTAATCTATGTTATTTTATCCCATAAACCCTGTATCTGCTACATAAGCTGAGTGCAGAGATCATTCTGCCCTTTTTCTGGCCGCCTTTCTGCCTCTCTCTCCTTCTGGGCACAGATCCTTTATCTCTTGCAGTGTGGGGGAGGTTTGCTGCCTGTCTCAGTCTTGGCAAAGCTAGTTTTGAAGCAGAGCTATTTGGCCTAGCTTGGGAGGGCAGGGAGGAAGGGTGGGAGGCCTGGGAGGGCATTGAAGCCTGGATTGTCAGAAGGCTTAATGAACTGGTTGCAAGCTGAAACGTGAATTTAGGTGTTTCACATTTGTGTACATAGTATATCCATTTAAATTTCCAATTCTGTGTGGAGTGCTTTTATTTTTCTCCTTTTGGGAGGGGTCAAATACTATTTCTGTCTGCTCTAAACTAAGACAACTCTTCATCATTATAATTATTATAGAAAATTAAATGGAAAAAATAAGTAATTGTAAGGATTAAATGTTCTGTGTTATTCATGGAAATCAGATATCCTTCAGAAAATATAGCCTTTTATTGTTTAGCTTGACACCAAAATCTGTTCACAAAGGCTTTGTTCTGTCAGTAAGCGGTATTTACATAATGACGTTAGTTTGTTAGGTACAGTTGGACTGAAATAGAGGAGCATTTACTTATTTTAAGCTGGCTTTTGGAGGTCTTTATCCCTGGGAACAGCTGTCATTAGAGAAAGCTGTTTAGTTTTCTTAGCATCTGGAATGATAGTAGCTGGTGTCATTTTTAAAGGACTTCAAGATGTCTTCTCTAATAAACATCACTAACTTGTTTCCACAACCTAAAGAGATTGATAATTGATGGCCCTTTTTCTCTGATCATTGATTTTTCAGTCTTCAGGGTAGTACCGACTATAGACAGCACCACTTGCAAAGCTCTGTGATCAATTTGGAGCTGTGTAATAGCAAACAGAGTGTACAGATGTCATGATGATAAAGATGAAAGGCTCTTGGGAGAAGCTGCAGGGTAACTCCTGGTGATTCAAGATCTGTCAAGAAGACTTTGTTTATTGGGTGACTACAATCTGTTTCTCTAAAAATTTATCTAAGAGTTCTTGAAACTGAGGCCACAGAAGTATTAGGCCATTTTAACGGGTAGTTGCCTGCAGATGAAGTAAGAAATGGATTTGATTCTGCATCTCAATAAATTCAACCGTAGATTTCCTCTGGGTCATACTGAAGAGGACATAATTTGTACCACCAGACCCTGTTTCAGTGTTGTCATTGCTATATAAGGAGATAAAGAAATGATACTAAATACAAGGACTATTGTACCCTTAAAAGCTGAGTTGGCTGGGAAGCAAACTTCATTGATGTTCCTACCAAATTGGTATTTTAATCTCTGTCCTCAGTTGGGAAATATAGGCAAAGAGGTCTTTTTTGGGGGGTGGGTGGGGTGTGTGGTTTGGGGGTTTTGTTTGTTTGGGAAAGTTGGTGACTTTGGAGTGTTGGGGTTTTTTTTTAGTGGTATTGGTGGTGGTAGTTTTATTTGTTTTATCAGCCCTTTATACTTCCTTTATCTCAGTGCAGGAAGTTCAGCATTAAGAACCAGGCCAGGCCAGGTCCTTGCTATTACCTGCCTTGCAAACTATGTCTTTACTGAGAGGAAGAGACAGATCATAGAAATCAAGAGATAGAGAAGCTTCAAGGTCTCACTTTTTGCTTTCAGAGAGCCATCTCATTCTGTTCTGAGTGTCTGGATTTCCTTCACCTGGAAGAGGATGACTAACAGGTGGAGCAACTAAATGTTTGGTGGTGGTTGTTTTTTTTTTAAAGAATGCAGATAGAAGCTCTGCCTCTTTGAGAGAAGAATGAGTCTCATGTTTTGAATCCAACATTTAAAATTACTGTGATACCAAATATGTTGAAAAATATTTTTTAAGGAATTAAAAAAAAAGTCAGAATGAAAATAGGAAGATTTCACAGGGAATGAATGCCTACTGGGTTGAGAAAAATGGATTACAGAATGAGCTACAGATTAGCAAACATTCAGAGACAGTTTGAGGGAGTTAGGTGACTGCTATCACTCTTTCTTTTATATGCTCAGTAGGTGAAGGGCTGGAAGAATTTACATTACTTATCATACATGTGGGCTAAGCAACATTACTGTTTGAAGACTGGTGTTTTCTGATGCAGCACTGATGAGAGGTTTCCTGTCTCTGCAGCTGCAGCCAGACAGCATGCAGCATGCCTTACCAGCACGTGAATGAGATCTTAATACAAAGGGAAGTTCCTGAAGGGCTTCAGTGCATTTCATTGGGATTTCACTCTGGAGGACCACGCTCCTCTGGGGTTAGTTCTTCTCTTTACAAGATTTCATACAGTCCAGGTCAGTGTTAATAGCTGAACTCCAGAGAGATCATCACTTTCCCTTCCTTTTCTGTTATGCTTCAGCAAGGCTAGAAAAGGGACTTGCCACTGTACTGTGAAAATGAGCTGTCTGTCTCCATCCTGTTGCAACTCTTCCCTGATGCTCATCTTGCCACAGCTGCTGCATGGCTTTTATACTTTTTAATAAGACAGACCACATATTAATCTAGAACTCAAAACACAAGGACCTCTTCCCAACTGGTGTTCAAAAGACATGTTTAATCTCCTTTCACTACAAAGTACAATACCATGATCCAAGCGGGAAAGGGTGGCATAAAAAAAGCTTGTGTACTTCAAATGCAATTCAATATGATATGATATGATATGATATGATATGATATGATATGATATGATATGATATGATATGATATGATATTAATTCATTCATTTATTTTGTAAAGACCAAATTCCACATTATTCACATGATATTGATTAAGAGCTTCCTGACCGGGATCTTTAACAGAGGTATTGGTGCAGAATTGTCCTTCACAGAGGGGACTTTCTATAAAGGCTGCTATTTACATTCATATCTATTCAGTTTCCTTCTGGGTAAAAAAGTAGGCAAGAAAGTAAGCCATACTCTTGTCAGCTCACCCAGCTTTTCATACACTATCCAAAGATGGCATAGGCCACATTATAAAAACGTCTGTAGTAGGAATTACAGAGGACCTCACTGAAGTAAAGATCAATACATGCCCTTTTGTCATTCAAGCTTTTTAGTGCTGGTACCCTTGACAGATGCAGATTGTAAAACTAGTTCCTGCCAGCCTTTCTGGATGAACAAAATACTTGTCTGCTTCAAGCAGGCTACCTTTTGTTCCAATGAAATACTTACCTACATATGAAAATGGACACAACCTGCAACGTAAGTAGGGCGTGTCTCAGAAAACAGAGCAAAGGATGTTATGCAGCCAATAAATACTAGAGGAATGCTTTTTGCAACCTGAATTGATTTTAAATCGTAACATTTCCCAGCAGGATGAGACAACACTGCCTTCTTATGTACACACGGACATAAGCTTCTTATAGCTTCGGCACTGATTCTTCTAAAAGCTGCCTCTTGTGCATCAAGCAACCAGAAATGCACAGAGGATATTTCTGAAGCATTGCAGTACTTGCTGCAGTTCTCAAGACAGCAATAGCTGCAACAGTTTTTGAATAACAGCTGCAACAGTTTTTGAATAACATCTACAAGAGGACTTCAAGCTTTCTTACAACAAGTTGCATTTCTTATCCCATCTCCTATCTCTGTATCATTTTTACTCATTTCCCAGCAGTATAGCCCTTCCCAGGTCTCCTTTTGTAATTTAAGATGACAGTGATTTGAAGGTATAACTGTCAAGCTGTTTATACATGTAGAACTCTATGAGGCACTTTTTAAGTGCCATGTGATCATACTAACTGAAGGACCAGTGCTGCAGAATACCATTTTACGCATACTTCGTTGGACCAAAAACAAAGACTAGAGAGACAGAAATTCTAGAAATCTCTGGAATACCCTAGGAGAACTGCCAAGAAAGCACTGCAAAACTACCTTTTCTCATGTCATTAAACCTCTTAGTGAAGATCTGGATTGCTGTATGTGACCGGTTTAGGCTGTGCCTTTAAGAAAGGGACACTTTCTGAACACTCTGGCCGAATATTCTGGTATATAAATGAAAACAACAATATGCTAATCCAATTTCATTGGTGGAACCCGGCTGAAGGTTCTTGTTTAGTCTTTCAGTCGGGGGGGGGGGCAGTCAGTCATCTTCTTCTTCCCCCTGTACTGTGAGCTGGCCTGCTTTTCTCCCTGAAGCAACAGCTTGCTACGCAGGAACGATTCTTGCTAACCAGATAAGAAAACTAACTTTGCATTCGCTTTGAGCTTTAACAAAGTTTTCCCCTTTTAATTACCTTCCTTTCTCTCTCTCTCTAACCCTTTTGGGAAAAAGGGGAGGTAGGGAGGGAGAAGGGAGGGAAAGGCCGAACCCCCTGGCCGCAGGGGGAGTTGGGGAAAGGTTTCCTGTATATTTCTGTATATATTGTAAATATTGTATGTTTTTGTACATATTCATTGCATTCCATATCTGCTTGTAAAATATAGCTTTCATCTGCTTCTCCGGCTGAGTTAGCTGTGGAATTCTTTTGTGTGTGTGGGGGAACCTTCCTACTCCACCACACTGTATTAAACTCATATGAAAAAAGTGTCAGCCAAAAGACAAATAATGATATATACATTTGTGTGGTGTAGGACAGGTAGGTGCATCCATGCTCTGTCATACTTCACCTAATCAGATACTATGTGAATAGGGTGGCAAGTGTTGACTGGGTGGCAGCTGGCTAGTATTAGGTAGGAAAGTTTGCTTCATATAAGCTGGGTGAATATGAAATGAAGAATGTTCACATCTGAATGAGCCATTCAAACAAGATGCATTTTCATATTATGTCATTTGAGTAACACCAGACCACTCTCGTAGGGGAGCACAAAAAGCTCAGGAATTATTTCCAGTATTACATTGTGGTAAAAGGACAGATAAAGGGGAAAGCTGTGATCAGAAGTAGCAGGATGTAATTAATTTTGACTGCAACTTTAGAGAAACTGCTGTTCAGATAACACAACCAGCGTTGATACTTGTATTTTGACAGGGGCTTTGAGAATTGAAGATGACCGAGCAAAGAGCTGCAAAACCAGTTTGTAGTTTGAGAGAAAAGGTTCTTAAATAATTCATACTGTCACTTCATCACAGATGAAAAATGAAAGGCCACTTGCTCAGTACAACTATCTTTATTATGGAGAAGTTAGTGAATACTAATGGAGCCCTGAAACTAAAAAAATAAAAATAAAAAATGTAGTAGTGGGCAGAATCTGACATCAGATTCAAAATAGAAATTAAGCACAGCTCTCACCTAATATGTCATCTTTGGAAAAGCATACTAGTCAAGTGTAAATTTCATCAGACATGGCTTATTCAGATTAACAGAGGAAGAGGGTGAAACAGAATGAGTTGCAGTGTAAAGATATTTTACAGCATAGGCTCGTCAGGGTGTGGGGACTGCTTTGTGAAGGGTACTCCAGCACTTCATTTCAATAAGTCTGATCAAACTGGTGCACATGACATGCTCATAATTTTCATGCAGAAGGTGAGCCAAATGAACCAGGTTTATTTTGCATGGGAAAGCTTCTATATCATAACAACACACAGAGGGGACAGTCTCAGGCTGCGCCAGGGGAGGTTTAGGCTGGAGGTTAGGAAGAAGTTCTACACAGAGAGAGTGATTGCCCATTGGAATGGGAGGTGGTGGAGTCACCGTCATTGGAGGTGTTCAGGAGGAGACTTGATAGGGTGCTTGGTTGCATGGTTTAGTTGATTAGGTGGGTTGGATTAGTTGATAGGTTGGACACGATGATCTTGAAGGTCTCTTCCAACCTGGTCTATTCTATTCTATTCTATTCTATTCTATTCTATTCTATTCTATTCTATTCTATTCTATTCTATTCTATCCTATCCTATCCTATCCTATCCTATCCTATCCTATCCTATCCTATCCTGTCCTATCCTATCCTATCCTATCCTATTCTATTCTAACAGACTCACATCTCTGGGCCTCCTGGATTATTAAGAAAGGTGTAATAGAATACAGCAGGCCAGGTAGTGTGATCCAGTGCTTTCTTCTGTGATTAAACCTTATGAGTCAATGATAATATAGCCTAAACAATGGCAAATAGTGTATTTACTTCCACAATTGAGATCTTTGAACCTATCTAGAGTAGGTAATCAGAACTCAAATATTTAAAATTCCACTCAGGTTTACCTCCAATCAAATCAAATATTTTAGGTCAAAACATAATTGGGGCTAACAGTGACTTTCTGAGTCAGTCAATTTTGTTAGTGTGCAGCACTCCAGGGCCTTATTCTCACTTGCTATCTTCTGTCATTTAGTCCTGAAGTATATATTCTCTGTTTCTAGTATTTCGGGGCACAGTTGATTGAGCTGTTAACTTTTCCTAATCCAGAACCTCTTTCTGGATTTCAGCAAGTAATCATTCACTTATGTTTTCTTCTGTGCAGAAATAAATGTTTCCTGAAGAGAACGGGGTGCTTCAGTTAAACAACGTAGATATTGGTACTGGTGTTTTGTTCTTCTACATGCCTTTTGGTGGCTCATGTAAAAGATTTTCACTGTGCATGATAAGTCACTTTCCCTTAGGACTTTGTGGGAATTTTTTTACATTCCTCTTAAATAGTGCAATCAATGTCACTTACACCCAGACTCTTGTGCAGAAAATGTATATAATCTCTGCCTTCTTTTAAGAACACCACACATTAAATCCAGCAGTTAGAAATCATTTATCCATTAGCCACCAAATGTTTTATTTAGATTTGTATTTGTTCTAAGAAAGAAACACGATCTTGGTTTCCAAATACACAAAGCTTTGAGACTTTGATCTCACAATCACAATCATTCATGCAGTGCTAGTGAAAGATGTAATATAACTTAGAAGTGTAATGTAATTTAATGAATTAGGCTTGTTATCTTTGACCATGTATTATGCCAGTTCTGTTAGAATGTTCTAATTAGCTGAGCCTAAGCGCTGTGCCTTGTGTGGGTTACATCAGTCTGTTAGACATGCTGCGCTACAGAACTTTTGCTTTTGCTATATAGTTTAGTTTTAACTTGCTTGCTTCTGGGTATGCAAAGAGTATTTTATATGGGATGGGAACAACTCCCATGACCAGATTGCTCACAAAAACAAAAAGGGGGATTTGTGGCAATCATAGCAATAAGTGGTGTGAGTAATCTGGCAATATAAGCTTAGAGCTTGACATAGTGGTAGGCCATGCTTAGCATATGTGCAGAAGTAGCTAGCAGGTTAGCAAAACAGTGCTGTGCCTGCAGCATGTAACTAAAGCAAGGTACTGGTAGCTATAAACACGGAGAATTATCTTGGAATAATAGGATGCATAGGTCGATCAACAACCTCGCGTGATATTAGTAGTTTAACCAATAATGTACAACAGTACGATGTGGGGTCAGCTGTGGGGAACCAATGAAGCTATGCCAACGATGCTCTGTGAGTCTATATAAGCTGTAGAGGTGCCTTAATTAAACGAACAATACTTAGATCATACTGGTCATCTGTATTGATTCTGTACTCTGTCATCAACAATGGTGCCCATGTTCTGCAGGCCTGGGCATCCTGGGGGCTCTTCAGAGGGCAGGGAGCAGGATGCCCAAGGATGTTAGGGAGGGGGGCCTGGCCTACCCCACAGTGAAAGTTTTTCTTTACATTCACATAAAACCTCCTACGCTCCACCTTGCACTCACTGTCCCTTATCCTATCATCGGACGTATAGTAGCAAAAATAACGAAATGGGATCTTCTCACTGTCCTCAAGCCAGAGTGTTACTTGTTATCTAATGGTCAGAATGAAATCATGAGAGTGATGGTTGAAAACCAGAGGTGTTGCATTTCTGTTAGCTGGAGATAAGAAGAGAAGATAAGAAGAAGAAGCTGGAGATAAGAAGAGTGCCTGTGGTCTTACAAAGTTTCTTTGATTCTGCAAAGCATCACCATTCCTCAATTAAAAAATCATCACCACATACGTAGCTAGCATGCAGATGATTCCAGACTTATGCCTTAGTCATCTGAAAGAGATCCATCACTGTTTTAGTACACTGAAATAATTGATGACAAAACTGGCATGATAAAGCATGACTCTGCCTGGAAGTGTTGATGAACACCATCTGCCTGTTCTCAGCCAGTACTAGTACTACCGCATGGGTACCCTGAAGGCTTGAATGCAGAAAAAACCCACCAAAACTCTGAAATGAGCAAGCTCACAAAGTGTGGGATGGAAAAGCAGACAGTGAGGTGGATTAGGAACTGGTTGCAAGGTTGAGTTCAAAGAGTGGTGATCAATGGTGCCAAGTCCAGCTGGAAAGCTGTAGCTAGTGGAGTCCCCCAGGGATCAGTGCAGTTCAATATGTTCATCAATGACATTGATGAGGGAACAGAGTATCTGCTCAGCTAGTTTGCTGATGATACCAAATTGGAAGGCTTGGCTGATACAGCTGAAGGCTGTGCAGCCATTCAGTGAGACTTGGACAGACTGGAGAGCTGGGCAGAGAGGAACCAAATGAGGTTCAACAAGGACAAGTGCAGAGTCCTGCATCTGGGGAGGAATAATAAACTGTAACAGTACAGGCTGGGAGGTGATCTGCTGCAGAGCAGCCCTGTGGAGAGGGACCTGGGAGTCCTGGTGGATAACAAGTTATCCATGAGACAGCAATGTACTCTGGTGGCCAAGAAGGCCAATAGGATCCTGGAGTGTATTAAGAAGAGTGTGTCCATCAGATCAAGGGAGGCTCTCCTCCCCTCTACTCTGCCCTGGTGAGACCTCATCTTGAATAGTGCATTCAGTTTTGGGCTCCCCAGTTTAAGAGGGACAGGGAGCTGCTGGAGAAGGTCCAGCAGAGGACTATGAGGATGATTAGGGGACTGGAGCACATGCCTTATGAGATGCTGAGGGACCTGGGGCTTTTTAGTCTGGAGAAGACTTTGAAGGGATTTAATAAATGTTTATAACTATCTGAGGGCTGGGTGTCAGGAGGGAGGGGACAGGGTCTTCTCACTTATTCCCTGTGATAGGACAAGGAGCAATGGATGTAAACTGCAGCACAGGAGGTTCCACCTCAACATAAGGGGGAATGTCTGTCATGTTCTTAATGCTCCCTAATGGGTAAGACAAATCTTGTTTTCCTGCCTGCTCTTTACATTTTAGAACAAAGTCTGTTCAGACCATCACAGTGAAATAGTTTATTCTGTGAATTTTTCAGTAGTTGTGTCCCATTGAGATATGACAGCAAGTTGGGCTTGCTGAGTCCTCCTGCTGCAGCAGCCTCAGATGCTGAAACTGCTGCTGCTTCACGGTCAGCTGGAGGAGATTGCTGTAGAGCCTCTCAGCCACCTGCAGCTTCTTTATGAGCTGATTCATCTGCATCTTTGTTTTCTGGATGGCTAGGGTGAGCTCCAGGAGTTGGTCCAGCAGCATCTCCAGGTGGCTATCGGTCTCATCCACCTGCCTCATTGGCTCTTCAACAGTCTGGGAGGCCTGGTTTTGGAAATGGCCTTTGGAGCCTTTCCTCATGAACAGGGAAATGCAAGACTTTGCCTTTGCCTTTGCCTTTGCCTTCTGTAGCCATTGCCCCACATACACTTCTAAAATGTAAATTACACTCCAAATCTAAATTACCATGGTTAAGTAGCCACAAACAGAAATACTTCTGTTGTGCCTTACAGGCTGATAGAGGGATTTATCAAGAAAATTTATTACTTTCACAGAGCATGAATGAGCACAGCCTGCATATCAGACCATACCAAAGTCAACAAAAATGCAAGCAGCATAACAATTGAGATCAACCTGGTTTGTTTCTGTAAAGAAAGTTGCAAGATGGATAGTGATAGAAGAGGTCCTTTCTCTTACTCTACACTCCCAGCAGTCTATATACAGAAGGTCAAACAGAAAAAAAAAACAACTAACAAACAAGCCTAAAGATTTGGGCAGAACAAAAATAGATCATTTTATCAGTGATATTTGAAAAACACATTTCACAGAAGACAGCATAAAATAGTCACCTTCAGCAAGTAAAGTTCAGCAGGAAAGCACTTTGAATCATCTCAATCTTCCCTAGCTTTTTGTTTTAATGACAGGTATAGATCAAAGAACTATGTCATCAAAGGCAGAAGAAAAGAATGTTACAGAAATAGTACATCCTTTCCCAGGATGACAAACTGAACTTTCAGCGATGATGAGGAGTAAGGTGGTGTATAAGACACCACAGAACTCAGAAAAATGAGTGTAACCAGTCTTTTAATGAACACTTCAGGGGGTTGGGTTGTTTGCTTGTTTGTTCAGTTGGTTTGGGCTTTTTCCCATGTTCAAGTGTTTACACAGGGATCTTGTTTTCAGTTATTGCATTGTGATTATTTTTAACTTTTACTTTGTAAAACAGAGACAGCTTGTCATGGCAGCTTATTTTATATGGAATTAAATGTCTAAAACACAAGTAAAAGCAAAACCAATCCAACAGGCATAATGAATACTTAGTGAGGTGTTCTCTAGTTTAGCTTGTACAGACTACAGGTAGGTGAATCTCTTATAGTGTATCTTTGCAGTAATAAAATTATGACTACACCCAACCTGGAAACTAGAAAACCGGCTTCACAGGGTCTTCACTGAGTGTTGTTAGCCAGGCAGTCATAGAATCAAGACATGGTGCAATGTAGTCTTCAGTATTTACTCAGATTTTAAGAGTTTGCAGCTTGCAACACACTTTGTGTAAAGCAGTGGCATAGGTGGAAGTACCCAACTGGCAATTTCTCATCTGGACCATTTTTACTCAAATTACCATCGTACTTCCAGCTGTAGCAGCTCCAGGATTCATATTCATTTCACATGTCTTTGCTTGAATTTGGGAATAAAACATCTTGTGGCTGATCTCAAGATAGGATGAAAAGAACCCTGTTTTGTTGTTGTTAAGAAATACAATGTAAAGTAATTTAGCAGATTTTTTTTTCAGAATACAGCAAAACCAAAATCAAACATCAACAGCAAACACAACCCCCAAAATACAACCAAAAAACCCACCCCAAACCAAACAACAAACAAACCTGAGGTAGAAAAACTGCCTCTTTGTGTTCCTGTAAGATACCGAACCTCAGGCATCAAATAATTTGGGTCTGTGGAGTTGTGCATACATGTAAAATCAGACATGGCACAAGGCTTTCAGCTGAGTGTTCAAAGGGTGCGATTGCAGCGACTGCTATTATTTTGATTAAACAATGTAACTATTTCCAGTATTCAGCAATGAGTATAGTATAAGAATATATATAGTACAAGAGACAATATTTGAAGGACAGCCCCTAGAGAGAAGAAAGTTGCATGGGCATTCAGTTTATTTTTCAGTTGCAGTGAAAATAATTTATTGAAACATACTTCCACAGCAATTATTCAATAGGCATTACCCTTTATTTTCACTAGCTAGACAGTGATTCTTTTGTGTCATCTACTGAAGAAAACACACACCCCCTATTTCTGGGCAGAAATTAAACTGAAAATGGACTATATTTTGATGGGGGTTTACACCTTTGTCCTTGATTGTCATGAAGGTAACTTTGTTTTAAAGTATTTGCCCTTCTGTTTTTGTTGAGATTCTAAGATGTTTCAAGTGAAAGACACCTTGCATTAAACCCCAAGAAATTCATCAAAATACACAGGCAAAATTAATAACTGCTGGGCAAAATGACTGCCTAATTCTTACACACTAGCCTGATTCTCAGCCAGTGTCATACAGTCAGCAGTTATTTCTGAGACAGTAACAATATTACTAAGCAGATTGGTACACTTAATACTGTGCACCACAAACAAACATACCATGTCAGTGTAAAAATCTCTGTGCACGTTCCTTTTCCATAGCTAATTGTGAAGGAAAATGAAACCTTAAAGCATAAAATATTTAGGTGTTCTGCAGGAAACAGGAGGTAAAGATAAGCAGTGTGTAAGCAGAGGTTAAAATAAGAAAAAGTAGCAATTTAAACTGACTGTGGTCTCAAAGTCCCAACCTGCTTTTTTAGAAGCTGTATGAGCCCTGTTTAGTCATTTTTAACCCATTTTATAGAGTGAGAAACTAAACAGGGATACTCGATAGTTCATGTTTATTTTACATGTGAGAGAAAGTACGTTGAAACTGGCTGTTAGTTTAGAACCTGGCACTAAGAATTGAGTTCTTGGCAGCAGCAAGGGAAAAATACAAATCATTCATGTAACAAAAGAAAGAGCAAGAGTCACAAGTAAAATGGTGATATGCAAAATTTCAAATGCTCAAGCAAAGATTTTAACTACTTCTGGATGAGAAATAAAATGACAAGGAACACATAGGAGATTATTGGCATGCCCTTTCACACTAAAATTTTCAGAGAATGTAGATTCTCTAACAGATATATGTAAAAAGAACTAATCCATTCACTGACATTCGCAAGACACTCTGGAAAATACATTGTTTTAATGTAGAAAACTGTTAATAAAGACAACTTCAGGTAGCTCAATATATAACATTTAATCAAGGCAGAACTATAAGGTTAGTGCTGCACAGGAGGACATGGCTTACAACAGTAAGATGAGAAATACAAGAAGGGCTGGGGACTACAGCAGACTGTGCAGGTCAAGTTGGAAAGAAGCCACATTATATGAAAAAAAGAGACTGAAAATACATCAACACCTCTGTGTGTCTACATTGCTCAGCTGGGGAATCCACCAATGAAGAGAAAACATGGCCTAGGTTCACAGGGCAGAGAGGACCAGTTAACCTTACCAGTATAGGAAAAATATTCACAGGCATTTGTGACTAACAGAACTACAAAGCAACTGCAGTGAAGGCCACAGTTCCTTGCTAGGTTTTGTAGAAATTGGAAAATGTGTAATAATTCTCATCCAATTGGTAATATATCAGAATCCATTTTACAGAATTAGAGGCTTATTTATTTGGGTTTGGATTTAGATCTGTTTAGATTTGAGGAAGAATTCATGCAAAGCTGGGAGTCTTTTATCTGACAGACATGTCCCTTGTTAACATTGGAACTAGTGTTCCTAGCTTGTGTTTCAGTAAGCTTAGAAACCTCTCTAGGAACTTCCATGTGTCCCTTTAGGTCTACTGACTTGGCTGGTGATTTGAGTGCAGCATGCTGCAGTAATCATGCCTGGCAATCACACACATGGATTAGTACAGCCAAGTGTAGGAAGACAGGGTGCAGTTTCCTGCCCTGCCTCAAGCAGAAGAGGACATAGTGCACAGCTGGTGGTGTGTGTGTTTGCAAAAGTAACATAAACACGCAAAAGGCCCCACAGGCTCTATGTTTTGACACATCTGAAGTGTTTTCTTTTTCTGAAAGAAACTGTGCTTAACTGGGGGCAGGAGGATGACCCAACCTATGACACATTAAGAAACACCTAACATTCAGTTTAACAACATACTAGAAGTTGGGTCAAAAACTAGATCAGTATTTGTCATTGCAACAATAATTTCCTAGAAAAGTGACCTGGGGGAGGGGGCCAGCAAAGTATGGAGAAAAGATCTGAACTGCTTGCAGATTTGGTTTTGGTAATCATTCCCTCTGCTCTCTTTTCTTTAAGAAACTTCAAGCTTACCAAACCAGAAAGCATTAATGGCAAAGGTTCTTTTATGCAGTGGATGCAGTTTTGCATGTCTTTTAGTGTGATTATGGATTTACTAGCAATATTTAACTGATGAAAGGAGAAATTAACTGTAGTTCTAGTAAGGCTGAAGACAACTTACCTTCTTCCTTGGTAAAAAGACTGCTATTTGAGCCTGCCATTCTTGCTTTCTGCCTCTGACCAAAGATATCAAACCCTTATTTCCAAAAAGGAATTGCAAAAGTTTCACCTAAAATTTCACTGGTGTTAGACTACTTTGTTATGAAGGAACAAAGGATTTACCTATAAATATTCCTATACAGAGCCAGGCATGAGGTATGTACCAGCAGCAAATCAATACTGGGTGCTTTAAAGAAATTCATTAAAGCTGAGTCTGATCAAAACATGTTCTAGGAGAAAAATATGATTTTCAGTAAGAATCTTTCAAGTGGAAAAAGTAACGAAGCTTCCAGTAAGAACCCCGAATTCAAAGCTGTAGCTTTAGTCAGGGAAGGAAAGGTAAGCAGATAAAGGAGCAGCTACAAACCGTGGAGATACTTTTTCAAGGAATCTATGGACAGGAGGAAGAAAAACTCTTGAACCTATCACAAGACAAATATGGGGGCACTTATGCACCAAGCCTGAAAAAAAATCATTATGCAATTAAGCAGCATTCCTGTTGCAAAGTATTCATCAGTGAACTGTCTAGATGCTGTATTTGAAGTAAGATTTACGGAACCATCAGGGGCACACACTTACCCTTCCTTCTCAGCTCAGTTGTTTGTGTATGTTAACCTACCATAAATAATAAAACCTTTCTATGCAGTGAAAACTAATATCAGAGAGTATGTGATTTCACTAACACACATTTCAAAATGGAAAGCACTTACTGAATTACTCAGCTCTTTAGAAAATCAGCTTCAGGTCTTACCTGCTGTGACATTTTGTATGTGATATCTGAGTCTTTATACATGACACAGCAAGGAACACCTTATTTTCTATTAATCCCTTCTCTAAAGCTTTTGCAGAGGATTTTAATATTATCTTCTGGTGGCTGCTCCATGGATGTGCCACTAGCTAAGAGTTACCACAGATATACACCAAAGTATCCTTTTAAATCAAGGTCACTGTATCTGTGACACTTCACATAATCAGACAGCTGTAACAAGCTAATCTACTAAGTCACCACCTTTAGCAGCTTCTTAACCACATTTGTGCCTGCCAATTTCTGTACTTCATCACAGCATTTTTGGTGTTCTCATGGAAAGAAAAAGAGTCCTTGAACAAATGGGACAGCTCTACCCAGCAGTGATATTAACATTTCCATTAGTTTATGTGCTTTGATTTTGCTAAGCTGCTGTAACAATCCCCTACAGAAGTTATCCAAAGAAAAACTTCTCTGGACTGCAGTTAGTTTATGATCTGGCTAAAACAAACCTAAGCAATAAAAGTTGCTTAATTCTGCACTTATTTTAAATGTGTGAGCCAACAATAATCAGAACTACTCAGAAGAGTAACATATCCATTTCCCCCCTTGTTTGCTGTTTTTCTTTGGATGGTTGGTTTCATTTCATTTTGTGCATGTTTGTTCGGGTTTTCTGTATTTTTTTGTTTGGTTGGTTTGTTGTTTGGTTTTTTCCTGGTTGCTGTTTTTGGTAGCATTTAAAATTCCCTTCACAAAGTTCACTGTGGACACAACCATGAGGCCACCTTCTCATCTCCTTCTCTCCTGACTGAAAGAGAGCAGAGAATACACAACAGACATAGAATCATTCATCTTGGAAGACATCTCAGGAGTTCCAGCCTCCTCCACAAGGGAAAGTTAACATCAAATTTACATCAGATACTTCAGGGTTTTGAAAACTTCCAGGGTCACAGATTTCACAGCCTCTGTACAGCCTGTTCCAAGGTCCAACAATCCTCACAAAAAACGGCTTATATGGAGTCAGAGTTCCATTTTATTCAACAGCACTGCCTCCACTTCCCACCCCATACACTTCAGCAGAGTAAAACTTCTCAAACAAATGACATTTTTTTTCCAAATGAAAAGTCAAGGAAGAAAGTCTTGTCAGCTTCCCATGTGCATTAATGAAGGCTTATTTGGGACTCCATTATATTTTGCATTTATTCTCCAATGAAATCCCTAAAGTGGCATGCAATAGCTTCCTTCCTGCTCTGTTGTCTCCCTGCTTTCCCTGTAATCCCTTGCTCTGCTCTTCAGATTTTCTTCCCAAAACCTTAGTTCTAAGCATACTTTAAATTAATCATTCATTCAAGAACAAACTGACTGAAAGCCTTTAAACAGTGACTGGTCCAAGCACAGCTTTTCCCTTTTTCTGCTCATGTAGACCTGCAGAAAATAATATCTAGTCTATACACTTCAACTTTTTGTAACAGGGCAACATACAAAGGGCTCAGCAAATCACTGCTGTATCATCTAGAGCTGTTTCTCTCTGGTAACATCACCTGAGCTGTGGCATACTAAGGTATGGACCCTCATGGCATCTATGACGGAGAGACTCAACACAGCAGATAGCTCAGAGAAAAGGGCAGAATCATTGGCTGAGCATTTCAAAACTTCTTATACCACTGAAGTCAACAGCAGGTCTCTGTTATCTGTCTGCTGTCTATCCTAGTACTTCCCAAGGCCTCATCTTAATGAGGGTGTCTGTTTCTTTATCAGAGCACTGTGCTGCAGGCTCAAAAGTGATTAACTCTTTTTCTTCAATCCCAACACTGAGCCATGATTCCACCACCCACCACCCCACCCCCCGGTCCTTATTCAGTGAATAAGCAACCATCTGTAGGTCATGTACGTATTTCTGTGCAGAGATTTATAATGCATTGAAGTGGTAAGTCAAGGAGCTGAATTGGTTCTAATGTCCTTTTAAAGCGATGGAGAGGCTCACTACTGCTCTCAGTGTTATTTATATAGCCTGTTTAAAAGTCATAAATACTCTCAAATATCAAAGGAGAAAAATCCCATCTCTTTTACCATTATTCTGTTTTATGTATGTTCTCTTCTCTGTTAGCCTTAATTACTGCCCAATTCTCTTTGGTCTTCAACCACATCCTCATTCCCATCTCCTTCAAAAAGAATAGTCTAAAACCTATCTTAGCCTTTGTCTCTGACCTCCTTTTATTTGCCTAAATAGTAATAAAGAGGTGGGGGGAGGGGAGAAGCGGTCTGATAAATTCTGGGATTGCTACTTTTAGCACACTTCTCCCTTTAATTTTCTTCTAATATTCTTAGTTCATTGTCATTCTCTCTCTAAAAGATGCCTGATTTTTGTGAATGCATTTTCCCTTCAACAGTATCCTCTTGTTGCTTAGGAAGGTGTCTTTTGATGTCTCTGACCTTTTCTTTATAGGTTTGCCTTTCATTCTGCTTTTACTTAGAATTATTCAAACAACAAAAAAGTGCAAGCCCATGTTATTAAAAGTGTAAAACTTTAAAGTATAAAAACCCTTATTGTGTGTGCTTGCACTGTGCTCTCACTCTCGGGAAAAGCTATGCAAATATGTCAGATGACTAGGCATAAACTAGACTAGATCTAAAAGATCTCTGTACACACATAACATGTTCTTATACAAATGTTTAAGTGTATGGGACATCAGACAGTTGCATTGGTTTGTATCCAGGTGGTCAGCAGCTGGGAAAATTGAGGTTGGAATGATGATAAACTCCAGGATTCCTGAAATCCTGAACAAAAGCATACAGGCATCTAAATTTTGTGGGGCTCTGCCACTGTTTTATTTCCCCAGACATCACTAGAAGTATATACATTGAGACAACAGACTTTCTATGTGTTTCTGCCATCATTCTCTTTAACTAGTATGGTCTCTCTATCTACTGCTGAACAAGGACCAACTTTGCAACAAAATGAGGATTGTTATAAAAACAAATATGACTCCACTGTTTATTTTAACTATTAGAGTATGCTACTTAAGAATTCATATAACAGAAAATCAAATGCAGACATATTCCTCTGCAGTAAACTTGGGTTCTGTAAGTGGCACTATATATTTCACACAGTTTTTAAGTATTGGACATTACAAAGAATAATTATTTTTACATATATTTCCAAATGTCCCTTCCATGCTTGCAACAAGTGTCTAAAACTTTGAGAGGCCTTGTCCTGGTTTGACTTAGAACAGAACTAATTCTGTTCAGTCATAATGGGTTAAGTTGCCTGTTTCCCTCCAACACAGAAGTGAAAGGAAAAGTAACATGCAAAAAACCCCAGTGGTTTGAGATAAAGAGTTGAGATAAAAAGTTTACTGAGCAAATGAGATAATGCTATAATGCATAATTACTTAGATTAGCGTATTTGCAGGAAAAGTCAGATGAAATGCAAAAAGCAGCAGCACAAAGCAGAAAGCCAGTGAACTAACCAACTCCCATCCTCATGGAAGAGAGCAAACACCCCAAACCCAGAACCCAAAAGCAGCAACCTGAACAGGAAACGTCTCATTACAATCTGAACTTCAACACCCATAATACTTAGCACCAGCCAGGACTGGGACATACACAATTCGCTACAAATTTATTTATCCAGTTATGTGCTGCTTATATTTATGGCTAGCAAGTCTGAAGTCTGTAGTGACTACATTGATGAGTTATGATGCCATTTCTTGTGTGGAAGTGTATGAAACAGTCTAGCACAGGACAGCAATACGCCAGGTCACAAACCTGTAAATGAAGGCACCCGGACTTGAAGATCAAATCAAATGCCATGCTCTGCATCACTGATCTCTTTACACATCACCAAAGCCTCTCTCTGAAGGTTCATTTTAAAAGGTTGAAAAGCTGAGCAGCTGAAGCTCTGGTTTTATCGCACCTATCAAAACCTGACTGGCAGGTCTACATCTTATTCTCTTCTGTGGGGTACTTATCTCAGTCCCTACCAGAAACACAGCACAGAAACACATTTGGGGACTGTGATGCCAGAGGCCAAGCAGCAGGGGACTTAGAAAGCACAAGAACAAGTGTAATACTGAGACAGTTTGCTAACCCTGATCCAAAAGTGGCTAGCTGAAAGATATTTGGAGCCTGCTTTGAAAGAAAGCCTGTGTATATCCTCTCAGTAGCCAGACATGGGCCTTCTGAGTCTGCATCCAAAGCAGATGGGTTTTTTTAGTCTGCAACCAAGTTATTCTTTACGAATTCAAAGACTTGCTTTAGAAATCCATTTATACTTCTAGCCCTTGCAAGTTTGCATGGGGCATTAATTTATAACATAAGGGTACACTGTGTTGAAAAGGACAATTTATTTTTAAATCAAATATTTGCATTGGCTGATTCAATGTCAGTGTGGTCTCACCAGCAGCACTGGTAAGTGCTGAGCCCTAGATTGAGGCAGATGAAGGGCTTTCCAGTAACAGGCAGCCAGTGGACAAGCACACAGTCCTACCAGAACCCAGTTCAGAGAGAACAGATCTCTTGGGTACAACTTTCCACTTAAATAATAGGTATATCATCCAGTTTTGAATTTAAGCTGGTTCATACACAGTTGAGCCTTAATGCTTATTTTTAAAGCAATCTCTACAGGTGAAAAAACAAAGTAAAATATTCTTATTTGAACCAGGAGTTTGACTTCCTGAGTTCAGTGGCAATATTATTTGCTCACACCCCTAACTTCTTTTAGTTTATGCATCCTAAAATTGTTCTGCTTTGTGGTGTGTTTCATAATTTCTAATGAACATTTTTAAATGGTTGAGAAGTTAATATCTCATTTACAAGAATAGTTTTTTTAATACTTTCAGCAAGCATGTCAGATGTTCTTGAAGCAGGATTTTATGCTGTTTCATTACAAGTTTTCTCCCTTCAGATATTGTTGCTAGTTGAAAAAAGTACATATACATGCCCCCGTGCTATGAAAGGAAAACATTTATGTTATTTTCACTGCTGACAAGGCTCTGATGGTTGCCACTTTTACTTTAGAATGCCTTCTTCCAGCTGTGTTTTTAGCAATAAGCTACTGATATAAGACGGATGGACACCTGTCACAATTTCCTTGCTGAAACAGTAGTAATACTATTTCCCTTCTCTACACTCTGCAGCTTCAGTTACAAAGGCACAAGGAAAGAATGAGCAGACATGCTAGAATTATAATTTCTTTTACTGTTGATGATAAGGATTTTTGAAGACATTGGAGTAGCTGTTGCTATTCTTTGCTGTATTAATTAGTATTAATTACTATTAAATACTAATCTTAACATTTATTATAAAGTGAACAAACAATTTCAGAGTAAGTCTCTAATTTTAACTTCATGACTGATTTTCTGGGAACTTGAATCTCTCAGTACTCTAGCTTTTTCTTCCATAAAACGTATCTAGCAGTTCATGCCTACTTACCAAGACTCACAGGGCAGGAGGGAGGGAAAAATCTGATTTGAAGCTTAACTTTCAGTTCTTTATATTGAAAAAGATGCTATCCATTTACTGAAATTCTCCATTTTCTTGAAGGCAAGGCTCTATGAAAGTGTTCTTCTGTGTGACTTAAGACAAAGTAACTACATCAGTGGACGAACAACCCACAGATGGGATCTATCACTGCTTACTGCAGAGGCTGTTGGACTAGACCTTTAGAGGTCATTTCCAACCCAAATCATTCTATGAAAATGCAAACTAATGCTGTATTTAGGAGTTCTGCATAAATATTTGGACAAGGAGTAAACTTAAATGAAGCTCCCCTACCTATGCTACACAGTTTCTGCAACAGAGCAATGCAACAGTCTTCCCTGTAAGTTCCTTCCTTGTAAGTTCTTCTTTCACCACTCTTTGTAAACTAAACTGCAGAATGTTAGGGGCTGGAAGGGACCTCAAGAGATCATCTAGTCTGAGTCCCCTGCCAGAGCAGGATAATCACTCGTGGTAGTGAGAAAGGTTCAATTCTCCCCACACACACAAACCACAGCTCACTCAGTTGGAGAAGCAAGATGGAAAAGGGCTGTATTTACATGCAGAATGAAATGCAATGAATATACGTACACAATATACAGGAAAGAACGTAACACAGAAAACTGCCTCCTTTGGGAGGAGGGTTCCCCCAAAACCCCTTTTTCCCCCTTACTCCTTCTTTCCTAAAAAGGATTAGAGAGAAAAATGCATATTAAGGAAAATTCTGTTAGTTCAAAGCAGCTGTTAAGGGAATCTCATTAGTCCAAGGTCAATACCACCAGGAACAGAAGAAAGACAGCAGCTGCACAGCACAGAAAACAGCCAAACAGACTGAGCTAAACCTAAAAATCCTTAAAGTTACATTGCTACTCATCTACCAATGAAATTTGTTTGACAGGACTAGGGGGAATGGAATGAAGCTGGAGGTGGGGAGATTCAGAGTGGTGAAGCCCTGGAATGGGTTGTCCAGGGAGGTGGTTAAGACCAGGCTGGATGAGGCTATGGCCGGCCCGATCTAGTGTGGGGTGTCCCTGCCCATGGCAGGGGTTGGAACTAGATGATCCTTGTCCCTTCCAACCCTGACTGATACTATGAATTGTCTTTGTTTTCCTTTTTACACCAAAACATTCAGCTAGAGTGTTCAGTAGCTGTCCTCTCCTTAAAGGCACAGCCTAAAACTGTCCCATCACTAGGCTATATAGAAGATATATTGCAGGTTCTTTCTGTTATTTGGTTTTATACAACAATCACATGGTTTGTGCTGTGCAGAGACTGATGAAAAAAAAAAAAAGGTAGTTTTGATAGTTCTGTGACAATTTTTGTGCTTGTAAAACATACCATCACAGCTGAAGTTACTGAGGAGAGATAGCTGAGGTGACTTCAGTCACAATATTTTTGTAATGATACCTTATTAATTCATTAGCAGTAACTGAGGGAACACACTACATCCAATAAACTGTAACACAGAACTAATGTTTTGTCTGGTTAAGTTAAAAAGTTTACAAACAAAGCCTTCTGACTAACTGCTGAGAAGGGTAACCAGTTATCACCTCTCAGGAAGTTGGGAAAATATCAAAAAAGCCCCTGACCTCTGAAATCTCAGATATGGTAGCCCTCTGCAAATGGAGCAGAGCCAAAGTGGTTTAGTTCCAGGGCTTTTTTTCCTACTCTTCTGGACAGCAACATGCTGAATCCTCAAAGCTATGTGTTTTCTACATGTACACAAAGAAAAATAAATCTGAAGGTATTATTGGAATGGCAGTTGTGGGAAAATTTTGCATCATGCCTGAAGGGGAACAATCACTATGAAAATTCACAAGACTTACATATTAAATTCCAGTCAGTTTCTGCCCAGGCTATTTTCCTCCAGGACTGTTGTCCTCCTTCACAGAGTAGAGGAAATACTGCTCCCTGGGATGGGGAGGAAAATTACCAAAGCAAATTGTAATGTCTTTTGGAGAAGATAAGGAAAAAGATTACATTAGCTAAATCCAACAATTTCTGACATATAGAAGATGCTTCATGTAAATGAAATATCCACTTTAACACAGAACTGGTTCCCTGTATTAAAATTTTCCTCTGAATTCTGTTTTGCAGTTACTGTGGAGTCATCAAACTTTGCCTCTGCAAATTTCCTGTGCAATTAGCTAGGGTTTCAAATATTTATTTTTCAAGTGTCCCATTATAACCATTCAGTCTCTGCAGTCATTCACAAAAACATGAAGAAAGCATTTTAGAAACCTACAACCTCTAGGTGGGTGAGGCAAATGTGATGCAGGGTCTGTGGGAGGCCTTCTGCTCAGTCAGATGTAATTAAGTAGGATATCAGAAGGCATCTAAAACTACACAAATCTATGACTAGGCAGATAGCACAATCCCCACACAGCAGCCCCTGTATAAGCAGTTCACTGTATGTAAAATCTGGATGGTCTTGAAAGCATCTCTTACACCTGTTTTCTGAAATTGTGATGTTTGTATAGTCAGTAGCAATATCAAAACTCCTTTAGTAAAGAGCTTGTGAGACATGACGCTTTATCAGTTTCCCCAAAGTAGGACTCTTCAGCTTACTGACATTTACTTCATATACCATTGTATTTTTTCTGTGTTGTCATGATGCATTTCACTTTCATTTCTGGTGCCTGACATGTTATTGCTTCCCGTGTTATTCAAGCAAAGGTGGGAGCCAGCAAGGTCCATCACCTTGCTTACATGCATTTGCACATTGATCTAATACTCAAATACCCAAAACAAGATATCCCACCTGGTGGCCAGTATATGAAGTATGCTTGTCAAAGTTTCCCACACCAGAGCATCAAACCTCTCTGTGACGACCATTAGAGAGGTCCAGAAAGAGTCATACTTTAGCAAAACTAAATAAAAATTAATACCTTATACAGCAGTAGTGAGAGCTAAAGAACTCTGCCCACATCCAAAAAGTTTTGTAGGAAGTCTTACATGAAAGAAACACACACTACAATATGCATGACCTTTGTATTTAAGAGAGTAAATGGTTTACTTGCACCTAACATTTCCTTTATACTCTAAACATTAGACTATAAAGTAACATTTGGAAGCAGGTGCAGAAGGATCTCTTGATGATGAGCAACCAGGCACTAGAATAGTGGATGAAATTCAGTGACAGTAAACATGTCATGAGCAACCCTGATTGCATACACAGTAAAAAAGCTTACTATTCTCAAGAAAGAGGTCCTATAGTCATTGCAGTTATTTCTGTGGTAACAGGTGACAAAATGCTCACTGGTGACCAGAAAGACTATTGTACGTCAGGAAACAAAGCAGAGATAATTACACCATAGTAGGTATCAATAACATGCTCAAATCCAGAATTCTCTGCTCTTCTGCATTTCTCAAACACACTGCCACTAGAAAAAGAAAGAATGATAATGCCTCTGTGTAAAAAAACCAACACCACCAACACAACAACAACAAAAAAAACCCACAACGAAACCAAAAGAACACAATTAGATGCTACAGAGATGGAAAGAAATGATAGAAGGGGTACAATAGAAATCCATAAAACAAAGAACAGCATGCAGTGGGTGAATAAGGAGTGACTACTCATGTCTGATAATTGAAGTGCTAAGTCACCAAATTAACAATATCAGACATTGGGCTAAAGTTAATAGAACTAAGCATTCTTTTAATAGTGTAATCAGCCTGCTACATTAGCATTTTCTAGAATATTACAATTGAGTTCAAAAAAGGTTTAGGCAAACTAATGGAAGAAAATCTCATCCCAATCAGTGAAACACAAGAGTTATGAACACTAGGTCAGGGAATCCTTACAGCAGTTTGCTGGAAGACATATGGTAGACTTATTGTGAAGGAGCAGTCAAATTTACTGCAAACAACTTCATAAATTCACAGCAATCCACCAGGATAATGTCTGGAAGCACAAGATGCTCTGAATTTGAAATTCTTTGTATACACAAATCAGAGTTAATATTGCCTTTATCTATATCCCTGTATGGGATGATAGGAAGGACTCATTCTTTCCCCTGTACTCTGACAAACTCAATTGGCTAGGTCACACAACCTCACTGTGCCAGGACCTGTTGTAGGGTGTTTCCAGCTGAGAATATTTGATCTTGGAAACATATTTACCCACAGATCCCATGTGACGTGTATACTTTTAGCCTGCAGGGCACTAGGAGAATCATGTTACAACAAAACACATTACAAAACCCGGTCAGATAATGGTCACATATCGCCTTGAGGCACATTGCTTGCACCTCCTTAAAATTAAAACAAAACAGTAAGAGATTGTAGTTTGAAAAATGTAGTGTACCCAACATTGTTTTATGTATCCTTAGATATAATGGTAGGAAAAAAGTATCCCAGTCCTGACCGATATACTGATCTATCAAGATGATAACTTTACATACAGAAATATGCCAATATGAAACAGTCAACCTGACATAGTTCAGATATGATTAAAACCAGCATGCTTATATTTCAGTCTCACAAGCAGAAAATATGAACTGTTAAGACACTATGTCAGGGCAATACCTGTGTGCAATAAACAATGCCAATGAATTTATATGCCCAAATGTGGCATGTTTTCAATGATAAATGAAAATACACAGAGTCAATTTGAACAGCTCAGCAGCTGTATATGTAAAACAAACATTCCATATTGCCCACAAAAAGCAAGAAACTTTACCTTACAAGGAATCATATGTTGAATGCTAACAACTGAATTCAAGTTTCACTGTAGTTGTTATCATAAGAGATATTCTAGTAAGAGGTCAACTCCCCACAGCAATGGCTCATTTGAAATTGTCAGGAGGGAAAATTAAGAGGGAGGGAGCCAACTCCAGAGCAAAAAAAATAACCAGCATTCCACATTCTCTGTGCACATGCTTTCTGCCTGAAACAAAGGTTCAAATCAAACTTACTGACCTTAAGATTTCATTGATATTCAAAAATGTAACAGTAGTTTTCAGAGAAATACTGTTTGCCGTGTCCAGTTTAGTTTTCTGCATGGAGCTTTCTAAAATAACGCTGAAGAAAGTGCTGTGACTCATCCGGGTATGGCTTTATTACGTTGATCCAAATATAAGGGCAACAAAGGGCAAACACTCTCTAATCTGTCTTTCCATTTCTTATTAGGTTATACACATATGCCTTAGTACATAGTAGCCACTCCCAGATCATATGAAAAGAAGCATAAACATTTTAAGAAAGATTATAAAGCCCTATAGCAGACTTCAGGGTCAGCTTTTAGATCACAGTATCACCAAGGTTGGAAGAGACCTCAAAGATCGAGTCCAACCTATCACCACAGACCTCATGACTAGACCATGGCACCAAGATTATTTATTGGGTTTTCTAAAGGTGCTAATTAAAATTTTCCCCTTTTTAGCACTAGCTGTTCACAGTTACATCCCAGTTTTGCTCTATGTATTAGGCAATTTGCATATTTTTTGTAATCTTCACCATGGGGTCTTGAGGACTACCTTTGAGAACTCATCTTGAGATGTATGATAAGAGTTCATATTTGATTTAATACAGATTTTAACCACATTTGTCCTCCAGATTTTTGTTACAAATGTGCTGTTCAGAAGAAGTGCACATAAAAAAAAAAACTGAAGTGAAAATAACTAAACCTGGAATGACACTGTCTACAAATGTACAAGATACTGTACAAATTTACTAGAAGGTAAGGAACAAGGCTGGTTACACAGGCATCCCAGATAAAAGTCAATCAATTGAAGCATTTTGAAACTGAACTGTAACAAAAATAGTAAAGGTGATACTAAACTAATCACATTTGAAAGTCTAGTGTGAAGTATTTGTCAGAGATGACAAATGTTGCAATCATTTGTTGGTCAAAAATAAAACAAACCTTACTGTTTTAATATGTTTGATCTGTAATATTAATAGAATAAACCCAAGGCACAGCATCTCACTGTATCAAAGAAATCTCGTGTGCTAATAATTTTATTATGGTGGACACTACACTTGTTTCTCTCACATTGTGTACAAATTAACTTAAAAATAAGTGACTGGTCTCAGAGGAACCCGGAAGGAAACAATGGACTATTCAGGGACGATGGTCTCCAGGATCCAAAGTACAGCTTATAGAAAACAGAAAGTGAGTACAATATTACAGCAAGCAAAAAGAGCTGTGAAGAATTAGAGATCTTTGACCAAAAAAAGGCTTCATAAGACGTGACCCACTGTAACAAGTTCACCTGCCTGTTTCCCCCAACACAGAAGTGAGGGGAAGCACTACACACACAAATAACCTTTGGGTTGAGAGAAGATACAAGTTTAACAAAGATAATATAATCATAATGCACAATTACCTTAGCCTAGCCTACTTGCAGAAAAATCTCAGTGAAATGTAGGAAAGGGGGGGGGGAAGCATAAAACAAAACCATAACCAGCGTGCTATCTAACTGCCACCTGTATCACCACCATCCCTGCAGAAAAGAGGCAGCACTCAAAACCTAGACCCCCAAAGCATCAACTGGAACAGGAAACTTCTCATGTTACAATCTGATTACAATTGTAGCTCCATAATACTTTGCTCCAGCCAACACTATTTTTGAAGCTGGCATGAGGCAGAAGCAAAGCTCAAAAGAAGGGATTGCACAATAGGCAAGAAGAGTTATTTATGAATTCTTTTTTAACCTGTCCGGCCTATTCACGTTTACTCCTTCTATTTAGAAACAGAATTCTTCCTAAGCAATTTTCCAATAAAAGTCAGATCTTTGAGGTTTAAAAGCCATTTTGGTTGTCTTTGGGGAGTCAGTTAATAAGTGGATAAGGCAGATACACTTCAGAGTCTTGGACAGCTTGTTCACATTTCACTTACAGTAATATTTTCTGAAGTATGACTGTAGTTATACTGGACTTAAATTCTCTCTAAAAATAGAGCTCCAGCAAACTTTAAAGGATGTGAATATCTCTGTTTCCAAAGATCTATACTATATAGTTTCTGTTATCTTATCAAGTACTGTTGGGTGGACCCTGGTTGTTAAAATATTTATGAATCACATCTATTCTGTGACATTTACAGATATGCTTCATATAGGCAACATTGACTATTTTACTGAGCATGGCTTTGTAGAGAGCAATCAGGCAAATTAAGCTGAAATTGAAATAAATCACCACCAGGTAGAACTGGAACTGAATGAACAAGGAGTTTAAGGGGTGGAAACCTGCTAGCTCACTTTAGTGTAAATTATGTGAAGACTAAGACCTTAAAACATTAACTAAGAAAGTAATTTATTTTAAAAAAATTAGTGATGATTAGAACACCACTGGCTGTAATAAAAATAAATCATAGAATCAGATTTTCAGGACTGACACTAAGTTCTAAAATAGGCATAGCGCAGCAATTCTGCCTCCTGTGATCATTAGGAAAACCTGGGCATAACACCTGAACAGAACGCCTTAGATTTTAAGTTAAGACTAGATACAAATGTGAGAAGTTACATTGTTAGTTTCTGAATACTTTAAGTAAGTAAAAATAATAATTGAGCAAGGTAAAAGTCCCTTTTCTGAGAAGACACATTGCATAGCAAATAGCTGTACCTTGCTAACTGACGTGACATCTGTCTTACTGGACTAGACTGCAGCTATCTGTTCAACTCTTGATTGAGGCATTAGTGCACTTACTGGGTGGGGATGCAAGAGATAGTTTCAGTCCTGACCATAACCCTTACAAAGATGACAGTATGATACCACATAAGTTACAATTAGTTCCACCAGTCAACACAAACAGAAGCAAAAATTAACAAGCAGACCTAAAACATAGTGTGATACATTGATGTATATGCAGTTATGAGGGTTACTTGCATTCCTCATCAGCTAAAGTGTTTCAGAACAGTTCAGTCCTTCCTTAGCTGTGTCATACAGTGGTCTGAAAAAACCCACCATTTAAACTTGCTGGAATCTGGTTTAACATAAATCAGATTTTCTGGTGCAGGATTACTTGAGTACAGATGCTTCAATGAAAGCTTCCACATGCATGCTGATTACTCCACTTCCTGTGCAGCACCTAAACAATATTCCATACAACTCAAATCTTCAGCTGCCCTTTTGGTGGTAGTTATGGTATAGATCAAAAGGGACAGCAAGAAGGCTGGTTGAAGAGTTGCCTCTTCCTATTAATTTTGGAAAACCCCTACTATTTACAAATCAGGTTGGTTTGGGCTTAATTCAGAGCATAGGTGCATAATGGCACAGACCTCACCAATTTTATTGAATATACTATTTGAAATAAAGAGCTTTTCCATACAGCTTTATTTTGGAATATCTGTGACCAATGCCCAGTACAATGGAATTACTGAAGAGGTACCTTACCTTTTTTTCAAAAATGTATTACATTGAAAAAAGTCACTCACTGTGGAATAAGTGTATGCAACAGCAGCAACTAGTTAGAAGTACCTAATCTAATATAAAGTTACATACAACCTATCTGCACTAACCCTATCCAAATCAGGATGAAGTCTTGTGCTGGTTTGATTGCAGTGCTAGCCACAGAATAACCTGTTTGCATTTGCAGCACCTTAGGGTTTACTTAAACTAGAAAGCTGTTGACATGAATATACTTCAGTTGCTGGATACAAACTCCCTGTGTGGATACTGCATTCTGCATGGAATGAGAGTGTGTACTGAAGTAAGAATTGAGACCGCAGCATGTGCTGCCATACCTGATTCAATTTCACCAGCTCACATACTAACAGCTTCAGGAAGAGAGGTGTAACAGCAGCCCTGCAGTAATGAACACGAAAGAAGTGAGCCCTTGTGCGTGCCTGAACACCAAGTGGCAAGACACTGGAATAGGTTGCCCAGGGAGATTGTGGATGCCACCTCCTTGGAGGTGTTCAAGGCCAGATTGGACAGGGCCTTGCACAACATGGTCTAGTGGAAGGTGTCCCTACCCATGGCAGGGCATTTGAACTAGATTATCTTAAAGGTCCCTTCCAACCCAAGCTATTCTATGATTCTATTTCAGCATACTTCGGTCAAGAAAGACACTAGAATACTGAAGCAAATCCAATAGATGGTCACTGAGATATATATGGAGTTGAAGTACATGGCATCCAAGCACAACCTGAGAGAACTGATCAAGTACTAAATTTCTTCTCCATGAGGTTAATCACAGACAAGCACACTTGCACAGAGAGGATGTGGAACCTCCACCCCTAGAGATACTCAAACCTCGATTAGGAAAGGATGTTACAATCAACCTCATCTTAGTTTTCCATTCCTTGGGTGATGGTTGGACCAGGTGATCTTCACAGGTCCCTTCTAATCAACATCAGCATGTAATCCTACATAAAGATACCAATTTATTAATATATACCTTTACATTTCTCCAAAACACACACTTCCTTTCAAAGAAATGCTTTACTATTACAGAACAATAGAATTGTTTTGCTTGGAAAAGACCTCTAAGATCATTGAAGCCAACTGTAAACCCAACACCCATTAAAACATATCACAAAGTGCCATGTCCACGTATTTCTTGAATACCTTCATGGATGCTGACTCCATCAGCTCCCTGGGCAACCTATTCCAATGTCTGATCACTCTTTCAGTAACTAATCTTTCTTAATAGCCAACCTAAACTTTCCCTGCCACAATTTAGGGCCATTTCTTCCCATTCTACCACCAGTATCAGGTGGAGAGAAAAGACCAACCCCCACCTCACTCCAACCTCTTTTTAAGGAGTTGTAGAGAGCAGTGAGGTTTCCCCTCAGCCTCCTCATCTTCAGACTAAGCACACCCAGTTCCATCAGCTGCTCCTCACCAGACCCTTCACCAGCTTTTGTACCCGTCTTCCATTTACCTCCTTTTTCTAAAAACCAAACTCACCAAACCTAATAAAAGCCTCCAACATTCTTTTTTTTTTTTTTTTTGCTATTAATAAAAATCCTTAAACCACTTTCTTATATAAGAAAGTGGTTTCTAGTTGGGTAGAAATTATCTGCTCCCTGACATACCAGCTAACAGCATCACTGTAACATCTAAGGTATTTATTAGTATGTGGAAACCAGCTCCCCAAAACTTCATTAGTTACTTAAGAGACATTGTGTACTTAGCTTGTGAGAAGCTATACTTCTATAGCTTAGAAACTATTCTTCTGCTGTTTAGAAGCTATTCAAAGAAGGACAAGCAAATGTTTCTTATTTAAGTAACTTTGCTCATGACTAGAAGATTTACAGCTGATGTGCAGCATTTCCCTTGCTTTCTGATAAAATAATTGCTCAAATCAGCTGAAAGTGGGGCTTCTGTTTCAAAACTCATTTTCATTTCATCATTATTTGCTGTTCATTTTGTAACATGGAGCAAGATGTTCAATTAACCTAGCACATGATCAATAGGCCGCACCTGGAGTACTGTGTCCAGTTCTGGGCCCCTCAGTTTAGGAAGGATGTTGACTTGCTGGAGCGTGTCCAGAGGAGGGCAACAAAGCTGGTGAGGGGTTTGGAACACAAGCCCTATGAGGAAAGGCTGAGGGAGCTGGGGTTGCTTAGCCTGGAGAAGAGGAGACTGAGGGGTGACCTTATTGCTCTCTACAACTACCTGAAGGGAGGTTGTAGCCAGGCAGAGGTTGGCCTCTTCTCCCAGGCAGCCAGCACCAGAACAAGAGGACACAGTCTCAGGCTGCGCCAGGGCAGGTTTAGGCTGGATGTTAGGAAGAAGTTCTACACGGAGAGAGTGATTGGCCATTGGAATGGGCTGCCTGTGGAGGTGGTGAAGTCACCTTCATTGGAGGTGTTCAGGAGAAGACTTGATGGGGTGCTTGGCTGCATGGTTTAGTTGTTGGGTGGGTTGGATTGGTTGATGGGTTGGATGCGATGATCTTGAAGGTCTTTTCCAACCTGCTGTATTGTATTATTGTATTGTATTACATATAGTTCTACATACAATAATATCTGGAATGCCATCCTAGAGGAAGGTGAAAGATTAGGCATTCTTAACTACTATATCACTGCTTCCATCTGCCCAGTACAAATACATCTTTTTCTATTTATAATTTTATGGGTTTAGAGGGTTTTTTAGGTTTGCTTTGTATTTCTCTGGGTTTTATGTATTTCAAGTTATTCTGTGCTACCAGTTATATCACATTCATATGAGGATTCATTTCCTGCAACATTACGAAAAGTAGGCAGTTCCAATGACCAGTATAACTGTATTGTCTGTAATACATTTTAGGTGTCTTTTTTCTATATAGTGCATTCTTTCAGAATGTCCTGCTTTGTGTTAGAACAGAACTGACTGTGCTCAGAGATTTTTCTTTTCCACGCAGTGTCTTCTAAAGAACTGAAATTAACAGCATGTTTTGGCAGAAGCCATCTGCCTTTAATAGTAACAACACTTGATATTTCTAGTTAATACCAAGTACCAGTACAAAGACCAAGGTCACTTCTAAATATTTTGTACTACGTTGAGGGAACACAATGTATGTTTCATTTTGACCTCACTGAGAAGAGCTGCTAGAAAGGAAGAGAAGTAAGTAATATTGCATATTTACCTTTATTTCTTACACAGGCACAGCAGAATTTCAACAAGTTCATTTACCTAAGCAGCTACCACTTTGCTAGCCCAGAAGCCAAACTTGGTTTTTGAGGTACTATGAAGGCTTGTAAAGGAAATCTGTTTAAATATAAGACTCAGAAAGTTTTGAGGTTAGTTGCTGAAATAATCACCTTTGAATTAACATATTTCTGGGGGAAAAAAAAAAAAGATTGATCAGTAGACACAAGAGTATTTATTTCCATATATTTCAATACATTTGGAAGCAAAGCCAGCTATTAGCAAATGCCTGTCACAGAATCAGGGAATAATAGGGGTTGGAAAGGACCACTGAAGATCATCTAGCCCAACTCTTCTAGAGTATTCTTCCTACCTCTTTTATGAATCAAAATTTATTGAGTCAGGCTGCAAAAATCAAGCATGGATTATGGAACTTCCTTTCTAGAATGACATAATTTAATATAGTGGAAAGACAAGTTGTCTTTGAGTTATGAATTGACTTCAGAGTTTCCACTACCTACACTTCAGACAACGACTAACTTTAACTTTTGCTGAGCAATAGTACTGAAATAACCCAGCCCTTTCCACAAATTCTGTAGGATTTTAAATGGTTCTTATGCAAGTAATTTTTATTTACTCTTGAATTTCATGTGTTCATTTCATTTCTTATGTCAATATACAGAAGATCTTATTTTCAAAATAAGGTAGCTTCAAATCCAAAAACCCATCAGTTCATCATAGCTACCATATTAGGTTTTGATTTCTACGTACAGTTAAAAAAAAAAAACAACAAACCAAACCACAAAAACACACTTAAACATGATGACTTGGTCTAGTGAAAGATGTCCCTGCCCATGGCAAGAGGCTTAGAGCTCAATCATAGAATCACCAACACCCTTAACCTAGGGGCCACCAGGCCCCCCAGCCTTTGTTGTCACCATCACTCAGCGTGCACCATGGGGACACACCAGCAATGAGAGGAGGACTCCTCAGCCCACAATGGGCTCATCTTAGGGCTTCTGTCTTTCCTAGGGGGGGATTAAAAAGGGGAGTGGGTGGGGAGGGCTAAGTGGCCACACCTGGGGTGGGAGGAGACTCCAATAGAGCCCAGGTGCTCTCTTAGTGGGGCAGGTAGGGTGGTAAAGGGCCATCCCTGGAAAGGTGATGGACCAGCTTATTCTGGAAGTCTAAGCACATAAAAGAAAAGAAGTTTATCAAGAGTAGCTAACATAGATTTACCAATGATAAGTCGTATTTGGCTAATGTGATAGTCTTCTACGATGGTGGGACTGAATGTGTAGACACAGAGAGAGCAATGAATGTTGTCTTCCTTGACTTTAGTAAGGCTTTTGACAGTGTCTCACATAACATCCATGTGGGAAATCTCAGGAAGTGTGGCTTAGAAAAGTGCATGGTGAGAAGGATCAAGAACTGGTTAAACAACAGAGCTCAGAGGGTTTGATTTTAGATTTTACTAACACTAATCAATAACAAGTTTTCAACTTCAAGTTTAAATGAAGGCAGTTAATTAACACACACACAGAGATCCCTCCTTTCACCATCACCTCCCCTTTCCCACCATATCTGCCCCTTTTCCACTCTACCTGCCTCATTTCCCCCCCCTTTTCCCCTCAAATGCCAGAGCACCTGGGCTCTGTTTGAGTCTCCTCCCACACCAGGTGTGGCCACTTAGCCCTCCCCACCCACTCCCCTTTTTAATCCCCCCAGGAAAGGCAGAAACTCTAAGCTGAGCCCATTATGGGCTGAGGAGTCCTCCTCTCATTGCTGGTGAGTCCCTATGGTGCACACTGGGTGATGGTGATGGGGACAAAAGGCCGGGGGCCTGGTGGCCCCCGGTTAGGTAGGAAGAGTGTTAGTGGTTCCTTGAATATCATTTGTGGGTGCTGGCTCCTTACTGGGGCTGAGCTCCTTTGTGTGGTATCTTGGCTGGTTGAGGGTCTTGTCTCTGGCTCTGGGATGGGTACAATAAATGGTGGTGGTGGAGCTGTTTAGGCAGGGTAGAAGGAGCAGGGGCTACTTTGAGGGGTGGAGGGGAGCTGTAGTGGCTTTGGGGATATGAAGGCTGATTGTTGGGGAGGCAGGAGGATTAAACTAGATGACCTTTAGAGGCCACTTCCAACTCTGGTGATTCTAGGATCTAGTTCCAAGCCCCTTGCCATGGGCAGGGACACCTCCCACTAGACCAAGTAAGCATCTTTAAAGGCATATTTTTACTACACTTTTATAAATACTACTGAATTATAGTGGTGTTAATTAGGATTTTCAAAAATTCTTCTATGTTACAAATAAAAAAAACCCAAAACTGTAACTTTTGCCTGGTTTTCATGACCTTTAAGTACACAAAATTTAGGCTTGCAAAGGAAAACATAATTCCACTAAAGAAACTTGAATTTCTACAGGAAAATCTATTTCTTGTGCCCAGTTAAGCAACAGAAAAGATGTGCATTCCTTAGTGCAGCACCTGATTTGAAAGACATGTGGCAGACTAAATAAATCAAAAGTATTCAAACACCAATTAACATTTGATTTGAGATTCAAGTAAAGATTTAATGTTATTAAGATTTTATGTTATCACAGCTGTCCAGACCATCTCTAATACATGAAAGATTAAGGCAGACAATTGATAAGCTATTAAAAATCAAATCTATGTAATTGTTTACATCACAGAACACAATGGAGCAATGTATTATATGGAGAATTTATTTCTCCTCTCCACTTCATTAGACCAGTCCCTTCACTGTTTGGAAGGTCTTACCAAAATCAGTGGCTAAAAATTATGTAGGAAGCTTAAACCTGGACATGTGGAGGCCAGCTAGGTGCCTTGGTGCTCTCCTGGGTCATGAAAATCTTAGATGATTTTGTCACTGAGTTTTACAGACATCTAAACCTCTACACACACACATTCCTCTATCAGTTAAAATTCAGGTCAGTTAGCAGTCAGGCCTTTGTATTTAACATGCAAATAAAACTCATAGTCAGGATGTCACTGCATTAATTCAGGATGTGCATAACAATATTTTTTTCTTTTGTAGTGGTATCCAGCTGCCAATGACCAGCTAAAGCAAGGGGGAGAAAAGTGTTCACCTTGCTACAACTTGGCAGACATAAACAAGGCGAAGTGTTTTGTGGGGGTTTCCCAAAGAATATATCAAGAACTATCTTCAGCATATTGAAGATTATAAGTACGATTTTATTTGGGGTCCTGACAATTTCATCTCTGTTCACAAAGCTGTAGTTATAAAAATGAAGAATATGGCTACTTTTAAATGAAACTTATAATGTAAATCTCAACAAATTTTTATTCTGGAGTGATTGCTTATGACATGATGGATGTCATAGTAGTCAAGCAAAAAGTCATATCTTAAATCACAAATGGTAGGTTTTGCGAGGATATGGGATATACATATACCTCTCTAGAAAAGCATGTGAAACCACAACAAATGGTCATGTGTTTTCCACAGAGACTACCTGTAATCCATTAATTTTTACAGAGAAAGCAAAAAAAAAAAAAAAACCCAAAAAACCCTAAAGAGAAGTGGAAAGGATTTAGTAACAAAACCTTCAGAGGCTGAAATGCATTCACTCAATGAACTAATACAGGCTAACACCATAAAAAAAAAAAACAGTTTAAGAAGCTCACACTCCCCTAATGACATGTACTAATATTGATAAGCCTAACACTGGTAAGGAAAAATTTTAAATGCTACTGAAGCCTTTAATAAAATTACTACATCAATGAAATGAATGTGTATCATCTCTTGATTACTGAGGTGATAGCATTCCTTTAACATTCATATAAACAGAAGTTGAAAAAAATTATACTTAAATAAGAGAAATTTATTCTCACACAGGAGTACCACACACTGTTAGGTTAAAAAATTATTAAAGTGAGAATTTTGTAATTCATGTTTTGCATTCAAAAGGCTCAAGAGCACTTATTGTCTGCTAATACTCATTAGAAATGAAAGCATGTCAATAGCGAACCCTGGGAATTGTTTACCTAGCAGGGCAGAACAGCAGCAGGAGTGGTGTTGCCACCTTTAGCACAATAGGAAACAGGGCTAAGAAGCAATGAGTGTATGCATCTGTTTCAGCTACTATTCATTCACATATAATTCCAACAAGATGCTGTTTTCTGTGCATGACATTCTAGAATAAGTACAAAACTTTCTTGCTAATGATATGAAGCACAGCAGATTCACAAGTCTGTTGTCCTTTACTAGATATGCAAATCTGCCTTTTGCAACATCACAGAGAGCCAGAAAATTATGGAGAAAGAACAATAACTGACATCAACCATTTGGCGTATAACTGAGCAAATGAAAGAAATTCATTTTTGTCTTATTGCAGGATAGCAGCATTCTACTTGACATAATTCAGAGAGCTGCTTAGCATTTGTGTCAGCAGACCGAATGCAGTGTGAAGACAGGAGTAAACCTTCTAGAATATTATCACAGTGATTCTATTTCTGGTGCCTTTCCTCATCAGAGAGAAGATGAAACTTTAAAGTTAAACTTTTCTGTAGACAGTTTAGTATAAATAAATAAATATTAGATCTGAATCTCTAAAATCTTGTAACTGCTTCCAGAATCTGGGGAAGTCAAACCTTCTGAAATTTTCAAATTATTCCTTGAAATACGAGGATGGAATTCAAACCAACAAATTTGGAGAAGCCTTTTGCCCCTTTATTTTGTAGATGGTTAACACAAACAAAGAGATAAGAGACTAAATCAGTGGAAGACGCATCCAAATTCTGAGTAAGGAATTTATAGGGAGCTAGACACCAGGTTAATTCAACACAGGAAAGACCATTTGCCACTGTATCAGCTGTAAAGACTCAGATTTCATAACAGTCCAAGTTCTTTGGCATAGGCAAAGCTCCAAGACGCATCCTGAGGAGTTATGTCAGAAACAGAAATCAATAACAACAAAACCTGAGGTGAAGACATCATCTCCAACAGACACAAAAACACCATCTTAGGGGTGGTGGAAGATGAAATTGGTTTGAGTCTTAGATGCTGAAGGTAGATGCTAACCATTCCCAAGATAAAAGCAACCTCTTTTTCCTAGGGACAAACAAGAGGAAATAGAAGCTGTTTTCTTTCTATTAGGATAGGATATAAGTAGAATTATGTTCTGAGCTCTGAGAACAGGGATGATCATTAGCAAAACTGCTGGTGTCTATGAAGAAGGCTACCATCATTCTCTGTACCACAGGCTCATTATGAACTCCATCCCAAGCTCAAAGACCATAGAAAGGAGTCATCAGAATGACAGCATCCTCAGCCAAGTGACAGATGCAATTTGTTATGTAATGGTCCAAGACTGGTGCTGTTTTCACACAGAAGGATCTTCTGGAAGCTTCTGTTGCATGTGTTTTGCAAACTTTTCTCAAGTCAGTTTTGGCTAGCAAATATGTTTGTCTGAAAGACAGTGAAGTCACGCTTTTCAAAGGGCATCAGGTCAGTCAAACAGATGGGCATAAGTATAAGAAGTGTCTGCTTCAAGTTTGTTTACTTTGTTTTGGTTTTATTTTGTTTCTTTAACAGGTTTTTATCTAGACGTGCTGTAAGCAAAACTGAGTGCTGTCTATAACAGCAAATAGAGGAGGAGGAGTAGTAATAGACAAAGCTAAGAAACCCCTTAAGAACTGAGTGTATAAAATTCATCATGAAGCAAGATCACTGCTTAAAGTTCAGTTGGAGTTTCTCATAAATAGCGCTTCCTACAGATCCTCTCCCATGTTACAGTCTCAAAAAGCTCTAGGTTGACTATACTTACCCCTATCAGTGTTGTCTTAAGGAGGGTTTTGACAGCAACCCATCTATGATATGTTTAAAATCAGACAAAATTATACCTGCCAACGTTTCTTGAAACAGGAATGGTTTATATTAAAGGAACTGGTTTTATTCAAATATTCATGTTCTCCCAGTTTCTTGTTTGCTTGGGATCTATTACAGATCCTGGGGAAAGTGCCTTGGTAGTAGGGTCCTCTCTGACAGCTTCCCAAAGACATACTTTTCCCCATGCACCCATAGTTCAAAATCAACATTGAAACTTTCATCCATCTCTGACTCAAGTGTACTGAAAGGTCACCCTAAAGGTTTACATTCACATTGTTCCAACTTTAATTTCGTAGTCTGGTCAGTAACAGGAGGACTGAAGTAAAGCTGCAATACAGTGTAGTGGTGTAACTCTACCACAAATTATAGCCATTAGACATTTTTATAAATGTCTACATGTAACCATAAAGATTGTAAGGCATTTTGATACTGCATGATGCTGATTAGGAATAAAAAGCCATGTCATAGAGCCCTGGAAACCAGAGAACCGTGCAACTTACAGCAAAACAAGACTTAGATTAATTTAGCTTTCGTAATACAGTTTTATGAAGTATAAATTACTGTATTAGCTAGCTTTGAAACTCTTTTAAAAATGAAAGAACTCTGTAACTCAAGAAACTGTAACCAGTGTCTCAACAGAAAATGTCAGAGACACGTATCTGCCTTCTCCCCACTTCTCTGATTGCGACTGAATGTATTCAAGCGAAGCACAACAATGCAAAATGTCTCTCTTGAGTAGCATCTAATGATGTACACTGTCAAGGTAAAGAATGCTTTGACTGTGTGAAAAATACTTGTATCAAGGGTTAGACCGCTATACATATGTTTACTTAGCTAATATAGTAAAATCTGTTCATACTAGTTGGACGTCAAAGTTAGCTTCCTGCCATAGGAAGAAAAATATGTGCATGAAGTTTGCATTTCAGTTGGTTGTAATGAGCATTCTGTGGGCATGACAAAGTACTTGTCCTTTCCCAAGAACATATTAAAAATCTGGAATGCTAGGAAATGACCTGGAGATTTAGCTCTCATCTGCCTACAGTGATGGCGGTGGTGGTAGTGTTGAGAGGTTGTGACCGGTTTAGGCTGTGCCTTTAAGAAAGGGACACTTTCTGAACACTCTGGGCGAATGTTTTGATATTAGAATGAAAACAAGAGATATGCTAATTCAATTTCATTGGTGAGACCCAGTTGCAATTTTTTTGTTTAGTCTTTCAGTCGGGGGGAGTCAGTCAGGCAGTCGTCTTCTTCTTCCCCCTGTGCTGTGAGCTGGCTCGTTTCTCTCTACGATTCCTCTCTAACCAGATAAGAAAACTAACTTTTTGCATTCGCTTTGAGCTTTAACAAAGTTTTCCCCTTTTAATTATCTTCCTTTCTCTCTCTCTTTCTAACCCTTTTGGGAAAAAGGGGAGGTAGGGAGGGAGAAGGGAGGGAAAGGCCAAACCCCCTGGCCAAAGGGGGGGGGGGGGGAAAGGTTTCCTGTATTACATACATTGCTGTATATTTCTGTATATATTGTAAATATTGTATATTTTTGTACATATTCACTGCATTCCATATCTGCTTGTAAAATACAGCTTTCATCTGCTTCTCCGGCTGAGTTAGCTGTGGAATTCTTCTGTGTGTGGGGGGAACCTTCCTACTCCACCACATATTTTTAATTGGCGCCCAACGTGGGGCTTGTGGATAATTGCTGTCCAGAAGCTGGGCGAAAAGGTTGCTTGATTTATTGCCTGCTCGAGTCGGAGTTGCAAACATGAAAGTGTTTTGGCTTTTGGAACGTTTGGTCTTTTCAGTTTGTTCGGTACTGGTCTACAAGTACTTCATGGGAATGATTTTCGATCGCTTAGGCAGATACTTGATGTATAGATTGTATTTATGGTTTAAGTATAAGATTCAGCTTCTTTACGACCGGTGCCTGGGATTCTTTTGGCTTAACAGATACGGGAATGTGACCTCCAGCACTCTGCCCATAGAGATAAAGGAGTTTAAGATCCCGGTAGGCGAAAGGGTTGTTTTAAGTGATGGCTGGGATCCAAAGGTGATTTATTTGATGTGTTTAAATCTGCTGCTGGTGATGGTGATTGCATACTTGTTATATGCTCTGTATCGGAAGGAAAAAGTGTCTAAAGCGTGCTTTGTAATTAAGCGTAGATCGAAACGCAGAAAGCGCAGCTCTAACTCCACCCCAGAGGTATCTAGTGATGAGGAAAATGCAGAATCTGTATCAGTTAATGACAAGGCTAAAAAGTCCATCGGAAAGGCTGCTCTGAACGGTGCTGTTGGTGGCTCTGGCAATCAGCCAGCGGCAGCGGCAGCTCCTAACATGGCTTCCACGCCCTCGGCAGCCATTAATGGGGCAAAGCCATTTCCTCCTTCTTCTTCAGCAGGACCGGAAGTGTCCTCCACAGCAGCTGATCCGTCTCAAAACCTGTCAGCTTCTATTAAGCCAGCTGTAAATCCAAACACAGCTCCAGTTAAGCAGGTAGCTGTTTTAACTACGAGAGGAAAAAAGGGCAAAGCTGATCCAGATGCTGATGGGGGAGAGCAGCAGGATCCTGGTGAGGGAACTTCTGCTCAAAGAGACCCTGCTGAGATGGAGGAAAAGGTTTGTCTTAAAGATATAGCTGAGTTATTGAGATCATCACTGGATGGAGATGCAGGGCAAATTGCTGATAGCAGAACAACTAAAGGTGGTACTCCTGACCTTAAGCAGATTCTTAGGAGAGTGACAGTAAGATTATTGGGACAAGAACTTCAGGAAGATGAGGCAGAGGAGGAGGAGTCAGATGACATTGAAAGCTGTTCGTCACCCAGGGAAGAATTGAGGAATGTGCGTAAAGATTACATCAGAGCAGATAAGGAGCCAATCCTAGCTTGGCTTGGTAGATGCTATGATACAGGTGCTCCAGCTCTGGTAGTTGGAGACAAGTCAGCAGCTCAACTAGGAACTCTCTCAAAGGATAATGGAATAGATAGACATCTAGGCAGGACTCTCGGTAAGGTTACTCTGTGGATACGCCTTTTAATGGCAACTCTCATGAGATATCCTTCCCGAGATGATCTTCCATGGAATGCCAAACCCTGGACTACCATAGATGAGGGAATCAAGCGTCTGAGAGAATTTGCTGTTAGAGAGGTACTCTATGGTAACCATGAGACTCTGAATCCTGATGAAATTCCTGTAGGAACTGGTCTTGCTAAGAAGCTCATCAAACTTGCTCCTCCTAATTATGCAAATATTCTGGCAAGCAGAATTGTGGCAAGAAATTATGGTGGAGCTTCTCCTACGGTTGGCCAATTCACTGATCAAATGAGACAATTGGAGGACAGCATGACACGTGTTTCTCTGGTTTCAGCCATTGAAACTCTGTCTGGTGAAATAAAGAATTGCATGAAAGAGCTGAAGGATGAATTTAAAAATACATTCTCCCAATTGGCACAAAGAGATAATTCCAATTCTTCCTCCAGATGGATACAGGTTTCCTCTGTGAGGAATAGACGTCCTCCAAGGATGTCATTCCAAAACAGGTCATTCCAAAACAGGTCATTCCAAAACAGGTCCAACCAAAACAGACCACCAAGGCAATCACGTGCGAGTATCTGGATAACTCTGCGTGATCAGTTTGGTGAGAACATGAACAGATGGGATGGTCAACCAACTGCTAATCTTTTCAGGAGACTGAGGGAACTGCAAAGTGGCAGAACCCGAGGTAGCAATACCAGAAGGGTAGCTGTTACTTCTACAGTTCCCCAGGACAACTCTAATAGCTCCAACAGTGGCTCCAGTTCTAACACTGCACACTGTGCTCATTGCACATGTGGGCATGTTCCCCATAATTAGGGGTGCCCTGCCTCCCGCCAGGGGGAGGAGAGGGGTAACAGAGATAACAGAATCTATTGGGATGTGTACATCCAGTGGCCTGGCACTTCACAATTTCAGAAGTACAGGGCCTTGGTTGACACAGGAGCTCAGTGCACCATAATGCCATCAAATTATCAGGGATCAGAAGCTATAACTATTCTGGGAGTCACTGGTGGATCTCAAGAGTTAACTAAGGTGGAGGTTGATATAAGTTTAACTGGTAAACAGTGGAGAAAGCATACAGTTGTGACCGGACCTGACGCACCTTGTATTTTGGGAATTGATTTTCTGAGAGAAGGGCGTTTCAAAGACCCTAGAGGTTACAAATGGGCTTTTGGAGTAGCATCTGTAGAAACTGATGGACAAAAGCTGAAGCTGTCTGTTAGACCTGAGCTTTCTGATGAACCTGCAGTTGTGGGACAACACAAGATTCAGGACATTAAATTGCCGGTTGCTTCTCAGACTGTGCATCACAGACAATACAGAACCAACCGTGACTCTTTGTTGCCCATTCAGAATCTGATTCGTCAGTTGGAGAGTCAGAAAGTCATCAGCAAAACTCATTCACCTTTCAACAGTCCAGTGTGGCCTGTGCGAAAGCCGAATGGAGATTGGCGTCTGACAGTCGACTATCGAGCCCTGAATGAAGTAACTCCACCTATGAGTGCAGCAGTACCAGACATGATGGAACTCCAGTATGAGCTGGAATCCAAAGAGGCCAAATGGTATGCTACCATAGACATTGCTAATGCTTTCTTCTCTATTCCCATAGCAGAGGAATGCAGGCCTCAGTTTGCTTTCACCTGGAGAGGAATCCAGTACACTTTCAACAGATTGCCCATGGGCTGGATCCACAGCTCAAGCATCTGTCATGCAGTGATCCACGATGCTCTGGAGGAAGGTGGTGCTCCAGAACACATCCAGTTCATCGATGACATCATCGTCTGGGGTAAAACTGCTGAGGAAGTCTTCGAGAAAGGTAACAAAATCATTGACATTCTTCTGAATGCAGGTTTTGCCATCAAGCGAGACAAGGTGAAAGGACCTACCAGAGAGATCCAGTTTCTGGGAGTGCGGTGGCAGGATGGACGCCGACACATTCCAGTGGATGTGGTAAATAGAGTCTCTACCATGGCAAATCCCATGAACAAGCAAGAAACTCTACGTTTCTTGGGGATAGTGGGATTTTGGAGACTGCACATTCCTGGATACAGTCAGATTGTGAAACCTCTGTATGATGTGACTCGAAAGAGAAACCATTTCCACTGGGGACCTGAACAACAAGCAGCCTTTGACCAGATAAAGCAAGAGGTAGTTCAAGCAATGGGTCTGGGACCTGTCCGAGATGGTCCAGACATTAAGAACATTTTGTACACGGCTGCAAGTGACAATGGTCCAACCTGGTGCTTGTGGCAAAGAGCTCCAGGTGAGACACGTGGACGACCTCTTGGTTTCTGGAGTCGAGGTTACAGAGGTTCAGAGGCTAATTATACTCCAACAGAGAAAGAGATTCTAGCTGCCTATGAAGGAGTAAAAGCAGCTTCTGAAGTAATTGGAACTGAATCACAACTTCTCTTAGCTCCCAGATTACCAGTTTTGAATTGGATGTTCAAAGGCAAAGGTTCCACACCACATCATGCAACAGATTCCACCTGGTCTAAGTGGATGGCTCTGATAACACAGAGAGCTCGAATGGGAAATCTTGAAAGACCTGGTCTAGTGGAGGTGATCTCAAGTTGGCCTGAAGGTACCAACTGTACCAAACCTCCAGAGGAGAGAGTGACTCGTGCTGAGGAAGCTCCTCCTTACAATGACCTATCTGATGATGAAAAGAAATATGCTTTGTTCACAGACGGTTCCTGTCGTCTTGTCGGGAACAAGCGAAGGTGGAAGTCTGCAGTGTGGAGTCCAACACGCCGAGTTGCAGAAGCAAAGGATGGAGAAGGAGAATCCAGTCAGTTCGCAGAGGTAAAAGCTGTCCAGCTAGCTCTCGACGTAGCTGAACGTGAGAGATGGCCAAAGCTTTATCTCTACACCGACTCATGGATGGTAGCCAATGCTCTGTGGGGTTGGCTAAAGAACTGGAAAAAGAGTGGTTGGCAGAGGAAGGGAAAGCCCATTTGGGCAGCTGACCTGTGGCAGGACATTGCTGATCGAATCGAGAGAATTCCAGTGAAGGTGAGACACATTGATGCTCACATTCCTAAGAGCAAAGCTACTGAGGAACAGCAACACAACCATCAGGCAGATCTAGCTGCAAGAGTTTCTCCAGTAGACATGGACTCTGATCTTGATCTCAACTGGAAACACCGAGGTGAGATATTCTTAGCTCGGTGGGCTCACGATTCGTCAGGACATCAAGGCAGAGATGCAACCTACCAGTGGGCTCGTGACAGATCCATAGACATTTCCATGGATGCTATCACACAAGTCATCCATGACTGTGACATTTGTGCTGCTATTAAGCAGGCAAAACGACTTAAGCCCTTATGGTATGGTGACAGATGGTCCAAGTACAAGTATGGTGAAGCTTGGCAAGTTGACTACATCACTCTACCACGTTCTCGTTCTGGTAAGCAGTATGTGCTTACTATGGTAGAGGCGAACACTGGATGGTTGGAAACTTATCCAGTTCCACATGCAACTGCACGTAACACCATTCTTGGTCTGGAGAGACAAATCCTGTGGAGACACGGAACTCCAGAGAGGATTGAGTCAGACAATGGAACTCATTTCAAAAACAACCTTGTAAAGACCTGGGCCAAAGAGCACGGCATCGAGTGGATATTCCACATTCCCTACTATGCACCAGCTGCAGGGAAGATTGAACGCTACAACGGTTTGTTGAAGACCACTCTTAAAGCCATGGGGGTGGATCTTTGAAAAACTGGGAAAAACATTTAGCACAAGCAACCTGGCTGGTAAATAGTAGAGGTTCAGTGAACCGAGCTGGACCTGCACACTCAGATCTGCTACAGAAAGTAGAAGGTGATAGAGTTCCTGTTGTTAAAGAAAAGAATCTGTTAGGTAAAACTGTTTGGGTATTTTCTCCCTCAGGAGAGGCTAAACCTGTCCGAGGGGTGGTTTCAGCTGAAGGTCCGGGTCACACTTATTGGGTAATGCAAGAGAATGGTGAAATTCAGTGTATTCCACAAAGAAATTTGACTTTAGCTGAAAGAGTTTAATTTCAGAGTGTTGTACAGCTACATCGCGCCCAAAGGAAGAATCCCTGAGGAATCCACGGTGCACGAACCCTGAGAACCCTGAGAGCCCTGAGTCAACTGAGAGTCCCTGTTTCCCTGTTTTCCTGTTTTTTCCCTTTTCTTCGCTTCGCCTGTGAAGAGACAAACTGTTTTCCATTTTTCTTCTTTCTTGGACTTCTGAATCATCTACACCTGAGGATAGCCGGAATGGACTATGAACTTTACTTACAAATTGTGGATATTGTTTTAGATTGGATGGACAGTATGAACAGCCAATGAAATTGTTTAGCAGGGGTGGATTGTGACCGGTTTAGGCTGTGCCTTTAAGAAAGGGACACTTTCTGAACACTCTGGGCGAATGTTTTGATATTAGAATGAAAACAATGATATGCTAATTCAATTTCATTGGTGAGACCCAGTTGCAATTTTTTTGTTTAGTCTTTCAGTCGGGGGAGTCAGTCAGGCAGTCGTCTTCTTTCTCCCCCTGTGCTGTGAGCTGGCTCGTTTCTCTCTACGATTCCTCTCTAACCAGATAAGAAAACTAACTTTTTGCATTCGCTTTGAGCTTTAACAAAGTTTTCCCCTTTTAATTACCTTCCTTTCTCTCTCTCTTTCTAACCCTTTTGGGAAAAAGGGGAGGTAGGGAGGGAGAAGGGAGGGAAAGGCCAAACCCCCCTGGCCAAAGGGGGGGGGGGGGTTGGGGAAAGGTTTCCTGTATTACATACATTGCTGTATATTTCTGTATATATTGTAAATATTGTATATTTTTGTACATATTCACTGCATTCCATATCTGCTTGTAAAATACAGCTTTCATCTGCTTCTCCGGCTGAGTTAGCTGTGGAATTCTTCTGTGTGTGGGGGGAACCTTCCTACTCCACCACAGAGGTTACAGATTTTTGAAAGTACTTTCTCTCAAAGCTAAAACCAAAGTATTGCTGAAAACAAAGTTCACTTAAGTGCAGGGGCCAGGGAAGAAAATGTTGCTTTAGGTTTTAGAGATAGCAATGCTATAAAATAAGTCATATCTGCATGAGCTACAGGCTGAAAATAATTCACTAACAATCCCATTTACAATGATAACCAACCACCAGAATGTCAAACGAAAGGCTGGAAAACTTTATTGAATCACAAGCTTGTCAGTCTTCTGACAAATGTGTCAGCTCTGGGTATTTTAGTCAGCAATTTCATCAACAACCAAATGGCCTTTTGTACACTGAACATGAAGACAGCCTTCACTTGGCACAGAAAATAATAAATCTCAGGCTTTTGAACCTTTAATTCTCACTCTTTTTCTGGATGTGTTGGAAGAGATAAATGGGAGCTTTACTGATCTCCTTGCTGACATTGATCCAGAAAGTAATTTTATTCTGAAGCTTTATAAATTGCATGTCTCGTTTAAAAATCTGGAATTAAATGTTGCCTTCCTATGTAGGTCATCAGCACAATTCTCAGAACAACTTCAAGACATCAGGCTGTATGCACAGCATAATAATGCTTGTAAATAACCACCGTACTGGCAAAGGAATGCACATTGCTTTGAAACACAGATTGAGGGGTAGATAGAAGGTGTTCCAACTGAATGCTTTGAAGCTGGGTCCTTCATAAATGTATTCTTTTGGCAAAGCATATGTGTCAGCTGTATCTTTGTGGGCAAAACCCTGCCAATCACAATCTGCATTGAAAAAAAATATATGTATTGCTTTTGGCAAAGCACTTTTTCTCACCAAAGAGCCACAATGGAGGGAGGCAGATGAGGGACAAATGAACCAAATGAAGAGTCTCTTTATCAACAGTAGCTCTGCAAATCTGGTGAAATTATTACATGTTTATTACAGATTCACACCATGGCTTTGATGAAAATCTGCGTGTAAGGAGCTCGGATGAAGAAAAGATGCCAAAAAGGAGTCTTATTTTCCAAAGCAAATATTCATGCTACTCATAACTCTGTGATCAGAAAAGAGGTGGCATAAAATGGACCATTTCAGATATCTGTATCAATTCTGATTGGCCAGAAGTACCCTCATATTGAGAGGTCTGCTATTTTCATTAATCAGCACCTCATCTACAACTTGTTATTACTAATGGTTTGGGGGAGGGGGGAGGTGGCAGGCTACAAATTAATTTCCAGCACTCTAGGGTTTACTAGCATGAGATTGGCAGTTATTAGCATGAATCATTCAAAACCGAAATATTTTAGAAAATAGAAAAGAGTGATGACCGGCATGGGATAAGAAGGAAGTTTTGTCTCTGTGCCTGTTTAACAGCTGGCTGACAGCTATTATGTGGCAAACCCAGATATCTTAGAGCCCAGGCAGTATCTAAGTTCACAAAGGTGACATACTGCGCAGGTTCATTTCCAGATGGCCCAGAAAGTATCAAATTGCAAGTACAAAACAGAGTTGGTTGAGGAACTCCTGTTGTTGCTGCCGAAAGTCAGCGCCATTGTGATAAAATGTCTTCAGAGATTGGCTGAGATACCCATTTGTTGTAAGTGTATAGTAAGCACTCCTGAGAGGCTCAGAGGATAGATAATACAATACAGAGTTCCTCTAGGCAATGTGAAAAATGGCTAAGTAAAAACTCTTAGTCTCATGTTCTTGACTTTAGCTTTGTACCACTTTTCCAAGTTACACTTTTCAATGCCTTGCCTTTTCCCGTTGAGCTAAACTTTTTTTCCCTTTTTCCTTCATAAAAACTAGCTACAAAAATAAAATTTAAATCAGTGTAAGTCAAGAATTAATAAGTATTGCTTTGCTTTTAACAAAAGGTTTTCCTTAAACTTGTGTGTTATCTGTTAATTTCAGAATTTTAATTTTAGGATTGCATAGTAATTTGAGATAGAAGTTTTGTTTGTGCAGAGAGGAACTGTAATGCTTTTGGAAATAACTTTGGCATGTTAGGAAGAAGTTTTTCACCATGAGGGTGGTGAGACGCTGGAACAGGTTGCCCAGGAAGGTGGTAGAAGCCCCATCCCTGCAGGTTTTTAAGGCCACGATGGATGTGGCTCTGAGCAACCTGATCTAGTGTGAGTGGCAGGGGGGTTGGAACTAGATGATCCTTGAGGTCCCTTCCAACCCTAACAATTCTATCATTCTATCTTAGAAAGCAAACTTTTGAGTAATATAATTTTTAATAGACATTTTGTTCTTTTTAAAAAATACAGATCTGTAAAAAGCAAATTTTAAAAAATCAGTAATTACTGGAAACAAACCTGCCTATTGACAAATTTGGGTCCTGCAACTCCATTTTCATGTAGCACAGCACACTGGAGTAGTAGTATTAAATCGGTGGCCTAATTGCACATAATTTTTAATATATTTTTTTTCCAGAATTTTGTCCCACATTGTTTTGTTTTCCTTCTAGAAAATAACAGTTTATGCCCTGCAAACTGATAGTCATTATAAACTACCAGTAGTGCAGAAACATACTGGTTTGCTTTCAGGGCACTGAAGCTGAGACAGGAGTACAGACATGTCTGCTAGAAGTCTTGTTTTCAGAATTATTTCCCTTCAGAATGTCCATCCGTTATATGAAGAACAAATAGCATATAATTGGAGGCTTGATAGGGTGCTGGGTTGCATGGTTTAGGTGATTAGGTGGGTTGGATAATAGGTTGGACGTGATGATCTCGAAGGTCTCTTCCAACTTGGTCTGGTCTATTCCTATTCCTATTCCTATTCCTATTCCTATTCCTATTCCTATTCCTATTCCTATTCCTATTCCATTCCATTCTATTCTATTCTATTCTATTCTCCTCATGGTCATGTCCACAGTTGTTCATTTCACAGGTTCATCATCATTACTTAAAATGATGAAGCACTAACCATTATGTAAAATGGAATAGCTGAAACATTTGGCCACCGGTCTCATATGGTGCAGCAATCCTCATGTTCCACATATGTGTATTTTTCAACATTCCATTCCATTCCATTCCATTCTAATAAGAATCCAAAACCATTCTGAGAGACTTAGAAAAAGTCTTCTTTTCTCTTAAGACAGAGGAAAAATACAAAATTAAATAGCAGACCTGAATATTAGGAAATATAAGGTCTTTAAAACTATTTAAAAAATTAAAATTACAAAATCATGTGACTATGATATCCCTTCTTCACATATTTGGCTTTTCTGAAATAAAAAATAGTACTTCTAGATCTCATTAAAAAAAACAATCAAAGGAGATATTCACACAGTTTATTTAACATCAGCAAATTTCCATTACAAGTTTAGGGATTTTTTTTTCCCCCTTTTACAAGCATCAGGCTTTCCAGAAACTTATTGACACATCAAAGTTACGTCAAGGATGACTTTTAAAGTAATAAAAAACTTCTAGGACTAAGAGGCCCCAGTTACTGCTTAAAGTTATCATTCTTTAAATATTATGGAAGAGATAAACTAAACATTAGATGAAAAACAAGAAACTGCAAGAGCACGAGAGAATTGTCAAGCTGCTCATCAATCTGCAAATGCTAATTGTGTTCTGATAGTCATTGCATTTCAGTGCATGCATCTAAAGGCCATTTACTTTTATAGTTATGCGTGAGTGTTATCAGGGGCCAACTTCAAATTTAATGCTAAATGCTGTAATTCAAATGCGAAACCAGAAATGTAAACAGGGGCACAATAAATACACTGCTTTATATTAATTCATTGCAGCCATGATTACATTCAGTAAATCTACAAATGCAAGGGAATCAGTAATAATTAACCCTGGAGAATAATTGAGCTAAAAAGCCCTTTGAAAAAAATAAACTACCTTAGGACAGGAATTTTTGGCTGTCTCTGTTTCAAAGAGACTGCGACGACAACATCAAAGGAAACACCAAGTCAGAATAATCAGAGATCCAGCAAGAAGAGTAGAGAAAGATTCTGAGACTGAAAAAGCAATATGACCTTTTTCACCAGATATTATGTTGTATTAGTCAACACAGGGAAAATATGGAAAAGGTGAAGGCAAGAGAATCCTTTGCAGGTGTGGAAACATCATTTTAATGGTGGAAAATGACACGCAGTTAACAGACAACTCTGACAAATGCAGTCCTTACATAAAGTTATCTGAACATATCCATCTATGACTCTACAAACATGAAATAGCTGAGCTTATCTTTTCTCTGCACTACAACCTGCCACTGCTGTCACTTGAATGTGAATATAATATAGACAGCACATACAATTTTTTTGTGAGTTTACTGATCATCATTTTTGTTTTGATGGCTGTGATACTGACAAGACATCGTAAATCTCAATTACTCTTCCAATCTCAATTACTCTTCCACAAGCCTACCTCTTTGATCACAGTTTTTGCATTTGTATTACAAAAGCACAAAAGATAGAAACAATTTATATTTCCACTCTGCAACATGATGAGGTGGAATATCACACTGTGGTTTGTGCCATAATTCAGCAGGTCAAGAGTCTGCTGCTCTGGAATGGTTATCCATATACCCACATTGCCTAGAAGTGTTACCTGACTTTTTCCTGTCCTTTTCCTTCAAAGCAGTAAGAAAGTTCATGAACATTTCTTACCCGCTGCAAACCTTAACATCCACTCTGCTAATGTAACTCAATATACATGCAAACCATCTTTTTCCCTTCATGCATCTTCAGCCTCTACAATACAATGCTTACAGCAGGATATAAAACACACTCTTTGTATTAATGTGTTCAGAAGTACTTTCAAGGCCAAATACTGCTATCAGAGATGTGCAACATATCATCTGATAAGTTACTGGTATAAAGAAGACTAGGGAAGGTGTGGGCCTCCTCAGAAAGATGAACTGGTGACAAGTGACATGGAGAAGGCTGAGGTTCTCAGTGACCTCAGTCTTCACTGGCAGGGGCTTCAGCTGCACTCCCAGAATAACAGAAGATAATGGCAGGGACTGGAAGAAGGAACTGCCCATTGTGAGTGAAGATCAGGTTTGTGACCATCTGGAGAACCTGAAAGTGTTCAAGTCCATGGGACCTGATGGGATACATCCACGGGTGCTGAGAGAACTAGTGGATGAGGTTGCTCACTATTATATTCCAAAGGTCCTGACAGTCTGGGGAGGTCCCCACTGACCGGAAAAGGGGAAACATAACCCCCATTTTTAAAAAGGGAAAGAAGGATGACCCAGGGAACTATAGGCCACTCACTCTCACCTCTGTGCCTGGTAAGATCATGGAACAGATCCTCCTGGAGGCACTGCTGAGGCAGAATAATAAATTACTCACTGAGATGAGAGAGGTGGGAAGAGATGTGCATCATTCTTTAGCCTTCTTATTAAGACGCACATTCCAAAGTGTGGGAGAGCAGGATTTTATTCCTTTTTCAGTGGCTTTTTCTATTTTTTTAATCTAGGTACTGCTAAATGTAAGATGTATTAGCCAGTTAAGACACAGCATAATATGAAATCTGTGCCTTGGGTATGCAGTGCGAGCAGTCTGCAGTGTCATGGCTAATCTTTAGGCAGAAAGTACCATGCCCTTCTCTGCCAGCCTTCACCACCACCACTAGTTGCACACAAAATTTAATGCATATGAAATACATTGGAAATGCATCTAGAGATTCAAACTCACAGGTATCATCCAACTTGGCAATTCCAGCAGGTATCACACCCAAGACAGCTGCAGTCTTGTGATTGTTTCCTACCAATATGCTAGCATTTACAAAGCACAAAGCTGTGTTTTCTGTGAGGACTGCAAGCTAACTCTGCAATAACTAAGTCAGGTGCTAAAGCATAGCTGTATTAGCAATGCTATCCTGCAGAAAATATACATTGTCTGTCTCTCAGGATCCTGAATTTTATGTGGATTTTCATAATTTTTTAATATAAAAGAGAATATGGTGTTACATAATAATATTGAAATTTAGAAGACAAAAAGTAGATGCCAAAAGGTCAATTTCCTTTAAGAAGCTGTCTGGAGGATTTTGCAAAATCTCAAAAGATGTTTTTTAGCATGGGTACACATGTATGAAGTGCAGCACCTCAGCACTGCAAATACTGAACAAGTCTTTTTCCTCCACCATTTGGAGTCTTTTCTGAAATCTGGAGCTCCTCTGAGAAACTTGAGACCTCCTGAAACTTTGAGCATCACACCAGTGGTAGCAGTAATTTTAATGACATTCAGAACTTCCTAAAAACCAATTTTAAATTCCTATTTCTGATACAGTACAAAGAGGAAGAAACTGACTTCCAAGGGGTGAGGGACCAACAATGAACCTTGATTCTAAGACACCATCTTTCCTTCTTTTCATTGAAGATCTGTCCTAGACCAGCAGGAGACTTTGTGAGCCTGTATAAGACATGCTTAGGGTATCACCAATACCCTCAGTTCATATCTGAAGCAGTCAAGCAGTCACAATGTGCAGAGAGTAGTATGTCTAGTATTGATCCTTTTTTTGCACTAGATAGATATATCCTGGAGAAAAGCACAAATGATTAGACAAAAGACTAAATTATGTGCATTCATTTATACATATATGTGTATATGTATGTATGTGCATGTCTGTTCATTTTTCCCTATACACTAGGAGGAAAAAATGCAAGAAAGTTTACTTCAGTCCTAACATGACTCAGAATAAACTGAGTAATTCTCTATGTCAGTGGCAGACAGTAAAATAAGTAAACTACAGCAAGGAAGAGTTAGGGTGCTAACAAAACAGTAAGCATATTCAAAAACTAGAATCTGCTGTAGAATTGCCAGTACTCGAGACATCAAAGAATAGATATGAATGTCATCTGTCACCATAAAACATACATTTGAAATCTGCTTGCAGGGGAATAAAATCTACTGGGGGCAAAGGATCAATCATTGACCTCACAAGATCAGTTCTAGCCCTATCTTTTTACTGATGATGAAGGACACATAGTGCTGAAGGAAAACCTTGCTAGAACTCCTCTTATGAATACTTTGGTTCCATGACTAATTCCTAACTCTTATACACCAGAATAAGAAATCTTTAAATTTATTCAACTCCTTCCCTCTAAGTTGTATCCAAAATAAGGGTAAGTATTAACACACCCCGCTAGAGCCCATTTTCAGCTTTTGCCCAGTCACAGCTTGTATTGGGAAATGTACAACATACTTAATGATAGAAATAGAAATTGGAGTAATGGCGAGCAAGATTGGCTGTTACCCACTGCAGAATTTGAACAAAATCTAATTAATTGCTTTTAAAATTCTTCATGTTTGTTATGCATGAACAGCCAGAATTTACTTGCATATGCATTCTTGATGTTTAAGCACATTAAGGACTGTTATGGGTTAACACAGAAGTGAGGGAAAGTAGCACAAAAACTTTCCAGGTTGAGTTAGAGAGTTGAGATAAAGAGTTTTAATGAGAAAAAAGAAGAGAGATAATGCAATGCACAATTACCTTTTTTCTGTTTGCAGAAAAAAATAGCACAGCAAAATGCAGACAGTAGCAGCAAGCAGAAGCCAGTGAGCTAACCCCCAACCCTCCCCATCCCACTGCTGTCTCAGTGGAAGAGAGCAACACCTCAAACCCAGAACCCAAAAGCAGCAACTAGAACAGGAAGCCTCACGTGTTACCATCTGAACTTCAGCCACAACCTGGTCTATCATTTTGAAGCATGCATGACAGCAGGATGGGTTTGAATAACAGCAGATTTAACTCAGTCCATGACAATGACACTCACTGGAGTATACAAAAACACTAACGTGTATACGATTAAATAACTAATGGCATGATTATGCAGCACCTCTTGATTATCTTCCTGATAAAACAACCAAATGGAAGTAAAACTTTGTTGCAGAGTATTTGCAACTGGCTAACTTACAAACTAGTTTTATGAGTCACAGCTCCAGCAGTAGAAGCCATCCCTAACTAATAATGACTAAAACGTACCAAGAAAACAAAATAGATTCAATAATGAGAACTTCCCTAACTGGTATACAGAGTTTTCACCAAAAAGGGCAAAAAAAGTGTTAACAGCACCTAAAAGTGAGATAGAGTGGATCAATATTTGACCTGAAAATGTAGAAAACCGAAAGAAATGAGTGGAAAAAAATAAATATGTGAAAACAAATATAAGGGAAAAGCTCAAATTCTGGATTAAAATGTGATTTTAGCCTGCCTAATAAAGAGGTAGGTTTGGAGGTTTTTGAACTTCTTTAAATGCTAATTTATTTTTGCCACCAGTGCAGTATTCAGAGTGGAGTAATACAGATTTCTCAGCAATCATTAACCCATCTTCTTTTGGTAGGAAAGGGAGTATAAATAGTGAAGGAACAAACAACTGAACCTTTTTAGTTCCAAAGATTCGTGCCATCTTAGAATCAATCAAAATATGAATGGCATTGCTATAAGCATTTATACTGTTTTGGCCATTTTACTTCTTCCATTCTGCATCCACATAATTAGGTAGGAAATTGTAGAACATAATCCCCTGTTCTGTGACAGTGTGATTATGATTAAGTATATAAATGAGTTTTGCATGTTTAAAGGTTACTTACTTCTATTTACAAATTAATTAATGCATTTTAGCAGGGGGAGGGGTGGTATTGTGTTCATTTATTTGGGTTTTTTTTCTTTTCAAAATAGAGGCCCATTCTTTCTTATTTAATTAAAATTCTACAAACCTTCTCATGATGCTTTATAAAAAGCATTTTGTCCATTTTTCTTATTAATATATTTTATGTGAAGAATCCTAGTGCACCGGAAAGAACCATACAGGAGAAAAATGGAACACTAAATGAGGCACCATGCCCTACTCAGTAGCATCACGCATTTTCACATAGCTGTTGCTTAGAGTAATAACACTTTGCATATCACAGCTTCTAACAGTTGTTAGCAACCGGCATGTACTGTCTAAGAAAATCCATACAAAATAAGAGAGCTATCAGGGCAGCAGAATTCCAAAATGTCCAATTCCCTCCACATATATTTTGGGAGAATAAGAATAAGAAAGAAGAAACATGGGAAGCTTCTAATTTGCTCCAAGCAGTAAGTAGACAATCCAGTTGCTGTCGAATTCTCTGCAGCACAGTACATCTGGTATCAAAGCTGGAGTACAGCTATCATCTATATGTGTACAGATGCCCGTGTCTCCACGTAGGCGTAGCAAAGCAGTGATGCTTTGAAATTCTCTTGTACATAATAACCACAACCTACAGAATTTCCCTCTGCAGGCCTGAAAGAGCATCTGTACCATCTTCTATTAGTTTGTCCCACAGCACGTTTTAACACCAATGAGTAAAGAGAAAATTCAGAAATGTGCTAGAATAATTTGAAGGAGGATGGACAAAGAAGGTTCAGTAACCTATTAGATCCTTCAGACCCATCACCTTCTATAATAGTTTGCAGTCTTCAAGTACTTAGGACTTTCACTGTCCTTTACTATTTTTCTCACAATCATCACACAATTGATGGTTGCCATATTCCTTATTTCCCACGTGTTAATGTCGAAGCTTGGCACAGCAGAATTAGGTGGTGGTGGTGGATTTGTTCTTACTCACTACCCTGTTGCATGGAGCCACATTACATTCTCAGCATAATTCCCAAGCACTTCCCATTCTCTTCTTGTTTTGTCCACTTCACTCTGACGGGAAAGACCTGTCACTGCTTTTACCCTAACCATGTCAGACACAGAATATACTGACATTATAACACCATTCATTTCTTAGTTAGGTTTCATTAATAAGCCTCAAGATTCACAGAATGGAAGAGTGTGATCTGTGCAGATAGAAGCCTATTGCTATTATTTTGTGTTTTGGATTTTTTTTCAGTGGAAAACATAGCTGAAACATCTTCTCCAAGAAGGTGATTTGGTCAAACACCAGGTTCGCTGATGATTCAATCAAATGAAAAGGCTACCCATGGCTTCTGAGGATAAAGCACAAGGCAGAAGGGCTAGCCTCTCTACTGTCTTGCATATATGTAGAATTGCTACACACTAGATTCCAGCACATCCATTTAGCAGCGTGTGTCTATGCAGAGTAAGCATTGATAACATCATTCCTTCCCCACTAAGGGGGAAACAAACAAAACAAACAAAAAAAAAACCAAAGCAAACAAACAAAACCAACAAAAACAAACAAAAAGGACCCCATGTATCAGACAGCAGATAAAAACACTCAGTTGAATCAGGTTACAATGTACCAGTATCACTATGTTTCCAGCTCCTGTAGTACACAGGCCATAAGGTCTGGCTGTGCCACATTATGTCTTTTGAAACAGTAAATCTCAATGAGAGACTTTCTGTGGTGAGAAAAAGCTTCACTTTCAACTGCTAGCTGTCCCATAAGTCAGACACATAGCTAAACAATTGTTCTTCTTCTGGATTAAAGAGCCAGCCTGCATGAGAAGGCGTATCTTATAGACCTGCAGTTCCATAGCTTGTGCCCTCCCTGCTGTCCTGGGTTAACACAGGCTGCTCTCACAAGCCCCCTCCACACACACAGGCAGGTGGGAAAGCAACACAAAAAACCCTCTGTGCTGAGATGAGGAGTTTATTGGAATAATTCAGTGCACAATTACCTTAGTCTATTTTCAGAAAAGCAGCAGCAGAACACAGTGATAAAACAGTTCCCTCCACCCCAGCACCTAGCAGCCCCCAAGCACAGAGCAACCAGCCTAGCAGTAAAGCCCAACACCCCAAACCTGGAAATCAGAAGTAGCAAAGGGAACAGGAAGCCTCTCATGTTGAAGTCTGAACTTCATGACCCAGAATACTTTCCAGCCAGCGCTTTCATTTTGAAGCCGGCATGATGGCAGCATGGAATTGAATACACATCAACAGATTTGATTTAACCTATGACACCTCTGAAACCCAGATTCCTCTGACTGACATGACTGCCTGAGGACAGATGATCATTCAGCACTTTGTAGGAGGGTGCATGTGTGGATGCAGGGAAAATGTGATTTTCAGGTCAAGCAACTCATGCTTCAGCAGGTAATCCTTTTCCATGCCAAATAAACAGAATTCTGCACCAACCCTTTGGTCTGTGGTACATAGAGAAGAATCAGAATTTTATGGTGTGCAATGCCATTACAACAGTGGCAGTCTGTAACTATTGTCCTTGAGAGGCTGAATGTGCTGTATGGTAGAATCTTTATGGAGGGACTGGAGGACAGTACTGCCATGGCAGCTATGTGTAACACTTGATTACTAGTGCTGACTTAGGCACTGATGCAGGTCAGCAGCCAGAAAATCAGTTTTGACATAGTTATTTTGCTATGATGGTTCACTTGCTCCAGGGAGCTGCTTTTAAATGGGCCCAAGATCCTTCGCAGTCAGACATGTGATGCATGTAGCTCACACAGCATTCCCATCCCAGTGACTTGTGCTTAACAGAGGCATTTTGAGCTTTTATAAGACACATAGAAAAGCAGTTCATTCAACCAAGGTGAAGTCAGTAGTCCTGGCACCAAAAGGTCACTGCTAATTACAAAAGTGTCCCTGGATGTATTAGCACAGACAGAGGTCTTGTGAAGGATCTAAGGCTCTTTCAGACACTCTCCTACATCATGGTCTCAAAAGCTAGGGTTCACAGATCTATAGTAGCACATAGCCTGATGATGTGATCCTACCCTTTAAGCTCTCCAGAATGGATATGCATCTCTGCTACCTTAAAGTTCACTACAGCTCTTGTCATCCCAGAGTACCATCTTATTATTCTGTAATTTTATCTGGTGTTGCTCATTGGAGTGTGTCTAGAGCAGGGCAACAAGGTTGGTGAGGGGCTTGGAACACAAGCCCTATGAGGAGAGACTGAGGGAGCTGGGGTTGCTTAGCCTGGAGAGGAGGAGACTCAGGGGTGACCTTATTGCTCTCTACAACTATCTGAAGGGAGGTTGTAGACAGACAGAGGTTGGTCTCTTCTCCCAGGCAACCAGCACCAGAACAAGAGGACACAGTATCAGGCTGCGCCAGGGGAGGTTTAGGATGGAGGTTAGGAGGAGGTTTTACATGGAGAGAGTGATTGGCCATTGGAATGGGCTGCCCAGGGAGGTGGTGGAGTCGCCGTCACTGGAGGTGTTCAGGAGGAGACTTGATAGGGTGCTTGGTTGCATGGTTTAGTTGATTAGGTTGGACACAATGATCTTGAAGGTCTCTTCCAACCTGGTCTGGTCTATTCCATTCCATTCCATTCCATTCCATTCCATTCCATTCCATTCCATTCCATTCCATTCCATTCCATTCCTATTCTATTCTATTCTATTCTATTCTATTCTATTCTATTCTATTCTATTCTATTCTATTCTATTCTGTTCATACCTTTTGCTTCTTGAAGTAGCCATAAAATAAACAATTGCCTGGATCACTCTGCCATGTAGGAAATTTCCAACACAGATTAGCATGCAGTAACATTTCCTCAAGACCCCAAATGGTACTCCATGATGAGGTGACATGTATGTTGGTTCAGACCCTTATGGCTGTTCCAAGGGGTCTCCAGTGTCTGAGGAGTTATTCTGGATTAGTTTCATCTGAAAGATAGCAAGGGCACATCCACCAAGAGCGTCCTGAAATCTGAGCCCACTGTGCTGTAAATGAAGACAGCTAGGGGGTGCTTCAGAAACTCATTACTGCTTGAAATTGGAGGTGTTCAGGAGGAGACTTGATGGGGTGCATGGCTGCATGGTTTAGTTGTTGGGTGGGTGGGATTGGTTGATGGGTTGGACGTGATGATCTTGAAGGTCTCTTCCAACCTGGTGCATTGTATCATTGTATTATTGTATTATTATTAAATCAGACTGTTCATGTACACACAGACTCGGAGACAGAGGTCAATATTCAGTTATTGTTTAGTTAAAACAGTGACACCTAAATGCAGAGGAAAATCAATACAAACATTTCGAGCGGTATATGATGATTCACTCCCTAAACAATTAATTCAAATTTGATAATTTCATGGCAATAAGTTTCCTTCTTGCAAAAGGAAGTCTTTTAATCATGACTGAGTATAGGAAGATCTCTCCACCATACATTATGAAAACGGACTCAATTACAACAGCCCTAAATTATGTAAATGTGGATCTTGTCTCTGGAAACACTTGGAGTCTATTTGGGAGGTTTAAATTATTTCAATAGTGAGACTGAAAAACACTCATGCATGACAAATAAAAATCTCTACACTCATTGAACTGAGATCATGTTATTGTTAAGGCAGTTAATTGTTAATGAATTAGATGTTGGCATCAAGTCACTCAAAATTTTAATCTGAAAAATTCTTACATGGAAATGTGAGAACTGCAGGAAACCCCTCAGGGAAAGGTTTTAAGGCTGTATAATGAAGTGTAGGCACTGATATGTTAATTACCTAACAATTTACAGATCTGGATATCTTGTCTTCAAAATATATTCAGCTATGTGCCTGAAAAGCCCATACCAACAAAACCCAATTGCAAAGTTTAAATATGGTCCTTGCCAGGGCTATAGTAGAAATCTCATGCACTTGACCTATCAGAATATGAGCTTGCCAGTCTGAGTTTGTTTACCTGTATTCATATACCAGTGAAGGGAATCAGTCAATATGATATGAAGAGCTATTAAACTTCACTGTCTACTTTGTGTTTGCAAGAAAATGAGGAAGGTTCATAGTCAAAGTATTTGTGTTTGGAAGTGACTATTTTGATGAGCTTTCTAGATCACATGTGGCAACAAATAATGTACTTAAATGAGGAAATCCTGAAAGTACAGTGACTGCCATAGAGGCTGACTACCAGAAAAAATGCCCTGTCTTTCCTGATATCAGCTACTCAAAGCTTAACAGAAATTCTAAGATACACCAGCCACAAGTCTCACACACCCTTGCATAGTTGGAGGTGTGCAAAAATCAAACATACGGTAACATTTTTCACAGTAGTTTAACAGTAATTAAACATTTCTGTTTTCATAAAGTACTAATGGCTGCATAAAGCATAAGCCATCTCCATCTTGACTCTAGCCAAGTAGTTTCACAGCACACTCTCTGAATAACTCACACATTCCTGATCATTTACAGCTTGCAATGAAATGATTATTTGCAATAGCCACAATTCCAGAATTACTCACTCATCAGGCAGAGCCCTTGCCACACAGTTATAAGAAAGGCCTTCCTTAGACAACAGCAATAGGAAACTTAAAGACATGGGAGGTAACATCTGTTTCCATAAGTTACCCATAAGCTCCACAAAATCTGAAACTGGTGAGTCCAAATATAAGTCTCTGAAGAAGCCACCTGGAGATTCTGCAATCTGTTTCCTTTCCCAGAGGATCATTCCTGCCATTCTGAGAGGGCTGTCCATCAGCTTTTGCATTTTGTGTAAGAATTTAAATGGTAGCAGGAGATAGTGAATAGGAATGACTTTCTAAACTAGTGGTCAAAATACTCCCCTGAAAAAGAGAACCTGTCTTCAGTTTGAATTCTTAGGAAATATTTACAGATACATATTCATATTCAATAGAATTTGAAAACATATTTCAGTCTTCATTCTCTGGAGATTTTTTTTTTTTTTTTTTCTGGAAGGTGAAAGATGAGTTTTGAAGCCTCTTCAGACAGAGGAATATCTGAGTCCATGCTTTTTGTCTTCTGAATCAACTCTCTGGGATTTGCACTCTTGATTGGAAGAGCATTACAACTATCACCTCCCACTGCTAGTAGTGCACATCAGTTCCTTAATTTTCCTACAACCACTGCACTAATCCAGTGATCTGTAAAGCTTCACATATGTAACAGTCACAAAAGCACATTAAAGCTTCTCCTGTAACAAAATAATTTTCCTTTCTAGCACAATACCAAAAGCACTGCCTTTTTCTTCAGCTATTACCAGTTTCTTTCACTTTCTTGAACTCTGCCACACATGGAAAGATAAATTTTGTATTGATTTTTCCTCTGTTTAGTAACCCCATGAACAAAGAGGCAATGATATTGAGGATGGTGCTTCTGGGAGAGAATGGACTTCACCAGCAGAGCATTTTGAATCATGGCTCTCTTCTGGGTGATTTTTCTTGAACTTAACAGACTTATCACCACAGAAACACACTTCCGGAAAGTGCATTCTGTTGATTGCTCTGCACATCAGACCAAAAGAAGAGCCATATGCATCTATCAGTATAGTTTTTCTGCCACCAGTACAGCAAAACTAGTGGTACTTTTCTGCCTCTGTCCCACTCTCTCTGCTCCTTCATGTGTTTTATGAGAGCATACCATCTTCAGTGTTGGTGCTTTGTGCCTGTTCCTCTACCTGATATCATTAATGTGCCTATAAAAACTATTCCCCTAGTAGAATTGCCCCAGGTAATGCATCACTGGCAATCTCAGCCCTAGGTCAGCAATCCCTTTTCTGTAATTCACTGTGCTGTGCCAAATTATAGCTACAATAGGTTACCTTTTTATTGAACACTTTAAATCCCTCAGCTGTAAATGGCAGAATATTCAGAATCCAGCAGTCAGACAATATTCCATTTCTCTCCTCTTCAAGCATATTTTGTGATGGTGAGTTAATTTAGCTTTGCTAATAAACATGATGAAGATAGTTCTCTCAAGGTATTTTGTTATTTCTTATTTGTCCTCAGCCAGAATAGAGACCAGCTATCCTGGAGGGTGCATGAATAAAGGCAAACTATTTATTAAGACATGCTACCACAAAAACATACTAACAATGTCATTTATCTTTTGGTCCACAAACTAAATAATAACACCTGTTCCACAGGGATCGCTCCATATCTTATCAACATTTGAACACAAACTCTTTCATCTTGAAACATAAAATATCCAAACGTTTCACAAAGCACTATTTCAACTATCTGGATTTCTGATCAGAAACTAGTAGCAAACCAAAGACTTTAATTTAAAAGGGAAAAAAAAAAATTAAAAATCCTAAAACCAATATAGATTCTTAGGTTTTGAGAAAAAATCATAGCACATCAGAAATTTATCTCACTGAAAACGTTCAGTGTATGATGTTTCAACAATTTTCTTTTTTTAGTGACCTGTGTGGCTATGTAAAAAAAAATGCATTTTTGTCCAAAATAAAAATCTTCTTATTGAAAAATAACAAGAAAAAAAACCTTTCTAGAGGCAGAGGTAACCTCATGTCACTTAAGAAGGTTCCACAGAAATTTTCACAGTTCTAGCTGAGGAGGGCAAGCACCCCCGTTTTGTTCAATAGCTGAGGGTAAGGAGGCAGAAGGGGGAACACTCAGGGCTACAGCATTTGCTTTCCTCAGGTACCACTATGCATGATGCAGCCCTGTTTTCCAGGAAGCAGCTAAATGTCTGCCTGCTAATAGGAAGCAGTGAATGAACTTGTTTTGCTTCGCTTGTTCTAGAGTTATCTCATTTTTGTCTTTCTCTGTACTAGGTGAAGGTTTAGCTTCCAGATGGGGTCAACCTACTGCCTAAGATAAAATAAACACAACAAATACATTTAATTTCATATACAGAGTCCAGGCAGGCTTGTGTGATTCTAGATCCCAGCTTTTAGAGTCATTTAGAATGATCAAGTTATCTGAGAGTAGAAAAGAGCAAAAAATGTGCCCAGGCAAGCAGGAAGCAAAAACCAGATTCCCAGTGTCATTCATCAAATTCATTGTTTAATAAAGGATTATGGAGACAATATATGCTTTCAGACAACTCTAACCATTATGAAAATTACATAGTATTAGACATAAAAATTGAACTAAGTGCAGAAAATGGTGGTAATATCCAAAGCAGGGAGATCTGACTATTCAGATAATAAAAAGGAGAACACTCAGAGGAAACAGTGTAAGAACAAACTGCAAAAATGTCTTAATTAGGGAGCTCATGAAAATCCCTTCACTTCTGGGCTGGGAAAATACTTTTTCTAAAGAAAAGCTATGACCATTCCTGGAGTGCCTTAGGAAGAAAACTGTTCCATGTGCCCCTAATCAATTAATACACTAGCCACTGATAGCATGTTTATTACTTCTGTGCCAATTTTTGGTCTCCAGTGCAAGGACACAACATTGTGGGACCAGCATCTTCCAGCAGAAAAAAAAAAAAGGAAAAAAGAAAAAAAAAAAAGGCTATCACCTGAGAAACTCCTTACTTTCAGTTTATTTTATTGTTATATATATAAAATGCGAACACCAGGTACCAAGCACTCAGCAACTTGCATTTATGCATAGGCTGAGGTTCTCATGCACAGCTGATGCATATGCATCTCATGTTCAAGCACGTCTTTATTCAGACATAATCTACAAAAGGGATAGCACAGTGACAGCAAGAGATCCCAACTCACAGTGCTGTGCAAGGAGAAACATTTATAATGACTTCTTCTGCCCCAACAATAAGGAAGTTATCAGGATCCTGAACTTCATAATTTCAATATCTAAATAAATAAGGAGTGAGGAAGGGTCCCAGAAGTCATGTCATGCACTGGGGAACCAGAAGAAGGAAGAGTCTTGAAAAATGTTACACTGTTAAGAGTGGCAGATCCTGATAAGTAAAAACAGAAAAAATAACTGGAGATCAGTTTGCAGTCCTCATACTGAAATCTGGCTCTAATCTACTGCATACCATTGAGTAAAGAAATAGAATACAGATGTGCATAATTCTGAGTGTACAGAGAAAAATTAATACTGACTACCCAACAGCTGCTCACTTAAGTGTCATTATCCACGAGCTGTGCTACATCTAGTTGTTCTGAACCACATAAATCAAGAAACAGCAAATTAATAAGCCCGTCTGATGTCCCAAATGAGAAAATACTTCTGATATCTGTTTGCATGCATCAACCTAGCCAGGAGTGTGGAGCACCTAGCCTTCGAGGACAATGCATTAAAGATATCCTATCAAGAACATTTTAAAGTTTTTCCTTATTCCAATTCCTGATACTCACTGATGTCGTAAGGGTGTGTGTGATCCACAGTGGTCTAAACACAGGGGTTACAAGCATTTTCAAAGCCAAAAGGCCAGGGTGTGCAATTTGCCTGCCTTCATCATTATCGGTAGAGGTTGAGATATCTCAGTATTAGATAGATGAGTGCAACAAAAGGCAGTATGATAACTGACTTGTTTAAGGAAAGGTCTTTGTTTTTGAGTAAAAGAACTGCACTTAGCACTGCAAAACATACGGCATCATCAAAGAAGGTGAAGTAGTCAAGAGAAAGCTCTATGAGGTGTGAAGACATTACCTTGATCTTTTCCAGCACATTCTCCTGGATTTGCATTCCATCCCTATCCTGGCAAAGGGCTTAACTGAGAAGCAGGAACATAAAATGCAGTAGATCTCCTAGACAACAAAATTAGCCAGTACGTGAATCAGGTAGTGGAAAATGGCTGTCTAATAAAACCAAAAGCTAATCAGCAGTGTTCTCAAGATACTCTATTGAGACAGAAGATGCAGAACTGCCATTCTTCTACCAAATTCAGGGGCCACTGGGAGACAAATGAAGGAACATATACGTTGCCATATAGCAAGGAGATTCCAGAAGTGCAGGGCGCAGAGAGTCTCAGAAGTCGTCCCAGAAGTCGTCCCAGAAGTCCTTTACCACTGCATTGTAGAATGCCCAGCATTACAGTCTCAGACTCCCACTTATAGAAGAAGTCCCAGAAGCCCTTAACAGATGAAGCAGCTAACAGAAGACCTGAGCATATACCTTGCATCATCTCTACACCAAAGCCCTAGCCAGAAGTAGCTAACATAAACAGAAGTCCCTAGCCAAAGACCTAACCAAAGATAACCATTGCTCAGAGTGGCTGTTTATATATTCTTTGTTATCAATCACTTAACCAGTAAAATCCAACCACATATATAAGCTAAAATCTTTTCCCAATAAGGGGTGCCAGCATGTCAAGGAGGTGGCTTGTGCAGCATGTTCCAGTCAAAGGGTGCCAACATGAGAATGTTGTTCTTGGCACACATGGAATGTTATTGTTTTGCTCAGCTATTGTTATTGTTTTGGTCAGCTAAGGAATCATGCACTCTGCATGCATCCAGCATCTGCCCTTGGAACAGTGGCTGCAACACAGAACCTGGCAATAAGCTTAAGAAGTTCTGAAAAGAAAGGTTGTAATGGGATAGACAATTGAGACAATCAACTTTGAAAAATGTCTGGCAAAGTCAATGACCTACTGAGTGCTGCTGCAGCAGTTATTTGGTCGTACTGAGTTCAATGGTGTATCTAGCTAGGATATAGGGATAAAAATCCAATTTGTACTGTAAAAAATCCAATTTGTACTCCCTGGAATGGGTTGTCCAGGGAGGTGGTTGGGGCCCCATCCCTGGAGGTGTTTAAGACCAGGCTGGATGAGGCTCTGGCCAGCCTGATCTAGTGTGGGGTGTTCCTGCCCATGTCAGGGGGATTGGAACTAGATGATCCTTGTGGTCTCTTCCAACCCTGACTGATACTATGATACTATGAATTATAACATTAAAAAAAAAATAGCTCAGGGGCAGATTCTATGAAATCATAAAGAATACTCATAACTGTGAAAAGATGCTGCATTCACTGCATGTGTTTATATTAATAGATAACATTTCCATAACAATAACAGAATAATACTTTATATTGTACCGTCCTACCAAAGCAGTGAAATTCAATTAGTGGTACACTACTCATCTCAGGTGCCTCAAAAAAACCCCAACTAACCCTGATAAGCATTTCAGCTTCTGGTCCTAAATATGCTGAAGAGCTTTTAGGATGATTCTTGCCTCAATAAGCCATCTCCTGCAATTCTGCTAATAAAGTTTTAATTATTTTCATGAGAGTAGATAAAACCAAGTTATTCCTCTGAATTATGAGAGAACAGCAATAATGCTGGGTGGGTTTGGTTGGGTTTTTTTTCATTTTCCTTCTAATAAAATAAGAAAAAAAAGGTATAATTCCATACAAACCCAGGAAGTTATGCCACACACCTGGGATTATAATTGATATAAACATACTTGAGTGGCAGAAGTTACTCAACAGTGTCACACTATTAAAAAAAAATGAAAAGCTTCATTTCACTCAATGCAGATTTGTGCTTGCTTCACACAGAATTTCCTTCTATTTTAAGCCAACATGAAATTATTTTGTTAAGGCTTAAACAGCTGCCCTACTAAAGCATTAGTTTCTCAATTGGATCAAACTAATTTGACTTAGAGTAAGAGGGAGGAATGGTTTAATTAGCACTATTGAATATACTCTGCACCAGAGTAGATTTTCTTCTTGGCATGAGAAAGAACTCATTAAAAAGAGAACTCAACCTTTTGCTCATAATTACCTTTGGAAGACCAGCACTTGAGACAATTTTCTAATTGCAGAAGAGGAACTGCACAAAGCTACCATTCAAATGCCTCTATTAATTTGGTTTTATTTTCTGCTCAGCCTTCCAAAACTAATTGTTTAACACTGAGGTTAGGAGATTGGAGAGTGAGCCTCAAGAGGGATAGGGTAGAAGGTCTGTTAGAAAAGCAGCCTTTCAGCCTTGAAGGGGAACTGAGATCCTAAAAAATAACTTTTGTGAAATTGCTTGATTAAAAAAAGGACCCTCAAACAAACCCTGTAAAGGGCATGCAATTCAACACTGTTTTTGCCTTCACACAGATGTCTTCAAGATTGGAGAGTTACATGGCAGATTAAATTCCTTGCTGATAAATGCAAAGTTATGCATTCAGAAAAAAGAAGAGAGATTTGACGTATAGAGTGACAAGCTCTGAGGTAAGTATAACTGACCAGAAAATACAACTCAGATTTGCTCTATGAGAGCTAGTATCAGCCATGAAAGCAGTCACTGAGATCGCTTTCAATTAAGAGAAGAACAATGTACACAGATGGAAGCATAAAGGAAGGTTTTCCTGCTCTGCGCCCAGTCTGTCCAGGTCCCTCTGCAGCATCCTCCTACCCTCCAGAATATCCACACTCCCCCCAACTTGGTGTCATCATTGTGCCATGTTAGGCTTCAGTCTTGACAGCAATGCTCACTATATTTAATAGCTACTGTGATATTACTATTTAAAATAACCAAATATGCTTTATCAACTGCTTCCATGTAAGCATCAGCAAGGAAGGTGAGCAGGGGCATCACAGAAAATGCTTCTTGGGTTTAAAGCTTCAAGAAGAGTAGCTGTGATGGCTGTGGATCCTGCAATAGCAAAAACATTGAACAGAAACGAGAAGTACAGAGACTGATGAAAGAATCAGCACAGTGGCTGGATAATATCACTTGAAATCCTTAGATACAGTCTTACCAGAATCCTTCACAGGAATCTTGTCACTCAAAAAAAATTGCCCAAAACCCATGCAAAGTATATCTTATAACTTAAATGTCAAAAATCACTACAAGACAACAATAATCGCTAAACAATATACTACTTAAACGCAGTTTGCCTTGGACAACCAAACTGGATTTGCATTATGTATTTCACCTCATTCATTTTAGCTCTTCTTTAGCACATCTTTCCTACAAACTCCAACCAATCCACTCATAAAATAAGAATAATTATGCTCTCCCATAACAAGAGCCTCAGGTTTGCCTGATAAAAATAACTAATAGACAGGAACCCTATGGCTTGATGGTATTTTCATTTAGTTTAGCATATCTTTCCTTTAATTTCATGGCTGAATGTGCTGAAAGAGCTCCTTATTCAGAACAACATGGCTGTCATTTCTCCTCAGAAACAGACAGAATCAGTCAAACCAGACATAAGTTTTTGATATCCTTCTCATAGAAGAGACTGATTTAAGAATTCACATCACAGAAAAGTACAGGAAGATTACTCTGTACTACTGAGGAAAGCAAGATTTGTTCTTAAAAGCAATACAGAGAAAATGTAATTTAAGACAACCCTAACTATAAAAAAAAAAAAAGGGGGTAATGTGTTATGACAGAAACACAGGAATTATACCTAGAAAAACACATTTTTATTTTTGCAATTCAATTATCATGAACTATCTTAAGGTGAGACTTGAATATAAATTGAAAGAAACAAGATTAAAGTCTAAATCATAGAAATTACTGTACTTTATGTTTCACCAGAATTACATCTAGAAAAATAGTGAATTACATTGTTTCAGAAGTGAAATTCATATAAAGATTTGCTCTACAAATTTAACCACAACAACCTTATGGTAGACCCCAAACAAAATTCTCTAGTTTAAATTCAAGCTTATGTGTAGCACCTAAGAGATTAAAAATGAATATGATTCAGAACTGTTAAATGAAGAAATCTACGTGGGATTCACATCCTTAATCAGTTAGCCAGTGCACTGCTGTCTCTCAGAGCAGCATGCACACAAACAGTATGCCACAGGAAAGAAATGTTATTAAATGGATATCATTATTAAGGAGAAAAAGAATTTTTTTTTTTTTCTGTAGAAGTGCCTTCCCTTTCCTCCTTCAAGACAGCAGAGACATGGGGGGAAATGTTTGCAATATGCACAGGCCCAAAGGATTTCTTAGCTCTGAGGAAGCTCTGAAAAATTCTTAGTCTATTAACGCCCTGCAGGGTAAAGGACACTAAATGCCTGGAAATCTAGGCAATTCATTTGGGCACCACTTTCTGACAATCTTAAAGAACATTTCCACTCAAGACACAAAACTATCTATTAAGTAATGCAGTTGCCAAATTCTCTGCTTTCCCCACACTACCTGATGCAGAATGCGTTTGCTCACTCTAGTGGGCTGTGGATCAGGTTACTGATTACACAACCCCCTGATATATAATAAATAGTGCATAAATACTGAGCCTGTTTTCCTCTTCCTAATCCTGCCTTCTCTTTATAATCACATCAGTATTGTAAATCAGACCAGCAGACAGAAGCTTTTCCTGCCTGCCGCTCCAGCAAGGCTGGGAAGTGAGAGAGAAGCTGCCTGGGTAGATGCACAGAATCTGATGATGTGCTTTAGACACTTGTTGCTTTAGGTTGGCAAAGGTTGACTTTCTGTGAGCAGATTCTTGCATGTCCTCTGGTGGAACTGGTGTGAGCACATCCTTCTCCACATTAGCAGCAGCTCTCCATGCAAAATTATTAAAGTGCTCATGGACCAGTTGAGGCTCCTTGGACTGATGAAATACGATCTCACTCTGGACTTATGCTTTATAAACAGGACAGAACAAATTTTAAAGGCTTATTGTTCCAAAGGTTTCTTAGCAAGTCTGATTGGGTTCTAATTCTTGCCATCTCAACTAAGCTCTACTTATTGGCAACACTACTATACACTTTGTTAGTGATTCTCTGTACACACCCTAGCATGTACCACACTGGGGTCCAATGCCATTACCTACATTTGCAGTGTTGGATCTCCCTGTTCAGGTTGGGCAGAAGAGAAGTTTTGAGCTTTGGTGTCACAGTGGGTTTGGCGGAGAGAGAGCTGAGGCATGCAAAAGCCAAATACCACTACTTTTCAGCCACTTGAGTGTGGAAAGAACATGCAGGTAATACTATGATCCTTCGATGGATCTTCTTATTCAGTAGTTGTCACAGGAAGATGTCAAAGTCACACAGACAGAATCACAGAATGTTGAGGGTTGGAAGGGACCTCGAAAGATCATTGAATCCAACCCCCCTGCCAGAGCAGGATTACCTAGAGCAGGTAACCCAGTAATGCATCCAGGGATCATCATAGCCCTCTGTTGGATGTTCTCTAGTATACACCTGTCACTCTTGAATTGTGGAGGCCAGAACTGGGCACAATGCTCCAGATGTGACCTGACCAAGGCAGAGTAGAGGGGAGGAGAACCTCCCTTGACCTGCTGGCCACACTCTTCTTAGTCCACTCCACAATACCATTGACCTTCTTGGCCACAAGGGCACATTTCTGTCCCAGGGATAAGTTATTTTCTGCCTGGACTCCAAGGTCCTTCTCCACAGAGCTGCTTTCCATCAGGTCAACCCCTGGTGCATGATCTTGTTCCTCCTCAGGGTGCAGGATTCTACACTTATCCATGCTGAACTTCATTAGGTTCCTCTTTACTCAGCTCTCCAGTCTGTCCAGATTTTGATGAATGGCTGTACAGCCTTCCAGTGTATCAGCCAATCCTCCCAGCTTCGTATCATCAGCAATCTTGTTGAGGGTATGCTCTATCCACACATCCAGGTCATTGATGAAGATATTGAATAAGACTGTATACAGTATACAGTATTACCAAGGTTGGAAGAGACCTTGAAGATCATCGAGTCCAACCTGTAACCACAAACCTCACAACTAGACCATGGCACCAAGTGCCACATCCAGTCCCCTCTTGAACGCCTCCAGGGATGGCGACTCAACCACCTCCCGGGCAGCGCATTCCAATGATGAATCACTCTCTTGGTGAAGAACTTTCTCCTCAATGGACCCAGTACTGACCCCTGGGGAACACCACTAGTCTCCAAAAGGAATTTGCACAACCCTCTGAGCTTTGTTGTTTAACCAGTTCACAATTCATCTCATCACCCACTCTTACAAGCCACATTTCCTGAGCTTGCCTATGAGGGTGTCAAAAGCTTTTCTAAAGCCAAGGCAGACATCACCCACTGCTCTCCCTGTATCTGCCCATTTGGTAACATGATAGTTAGAAGGCTATCAGATTAGTCAAATATTATTTCCCCTTGGTAAATCCATGCTGGCTGCTCTTGATAACCTTCATTTCTTTCATGTGCATCTTCTTTCTTCCACTTTACTTGCTTCCAGGAGAGTATGTGGACATGGTGTGTACTACTTACAGCTGTAAAAAGGTTATCTACTGTGACATTTTAATTACAGCCTTGTGTTTGATTGGAAACTCTGAATACATGGAGTAGAAGAGTCCTGGAGCAGAATATCTGTAGGCATTACTAGATTAAAAGCTTTGCTGTAAGGGTTCCTGCAGTTTTTGGGAAAGTGGTATTAGTGGCTTCCATATCCTCTTCTCATATTGTGTATGTCAATATAGTTCAAAACAGAGAACTAGTTTGTTTCACCTAGCTCTCTACCTTTTTCTCAGCCTCAGAAAGAAATAGAGAGTATCATTTTGCTTGCTGCAGTATTTTGCTGATGCAAAAGAGTTAGGACAGATTAAATGAAACTGGAAATCTCCATGTTGTGTTGCCAGGCCCTTCAAACCATTCAGTCTTCTTCCTGTAGCACTGATAATTTATATGTTACCCAAAAAAATACAGGTAAAGCAAATGGTGAAAACTATGGTACCTCTAAAGAAAAGCAATGCCAAGGCCTGAGACACACTCAGAAGACTAAACAAGTGAGGTCAAGCAGATAAAACAGTGTCTACCTGACCTTTCAGTACTGCTAAGAATGTCAAAATACTATCATCTCCCAGCTAATCTCTTTATTTTACTGCTCAGCCTCCAAATCAGGCCTCTTTTCCATATGGAGAGGAATACAAATGCTTTCTGATATAATCGTGCTGTAAGCCCTTTCTAAACTCCAATTTCCACCTTTGTCTGGTGCCTACCTCAAACCTTTGGATCCCAGACTTCAGTTCTGACTGAACCTTTTCTCCAAGTAGTCCTCATTCTCTTCTTTCAGGTCATGGCAGGCCTTAGCAGAACCCCTAATTCCTTGCCTATACTAAATGTAAAAGAAGAAAAGAGCAGAAAAATTGTGCTTGCTACTTGCCAGCTATTGAACTTCCAAGACTGTTCTGTTTTTTCTTTTTTTTTGTGTGCTTCAGATGTGAGCACAGCATGGGGGAGGAGAAAGGAGATAGAAGTTCAACATATCTCTCTGACAGACTTAATTGGATGCTTTTGCCTTCCAAAGTGATCAAGTAAGATAGCAAAAGACACTTTAAAAAACAAACAAAAAAGCCTCCTAAAATTAATCTAGATGGGCTCCAAAAATGGAGAAACAAGCTGAAAGCCCCACTTCCAATCAACATCTCAAACACTTATGAAAATTCAACATGCTGAAAAGCTGCTCACCTTAATCAGATATTCGAGAGTCAAATTTAGGTCCTCCCAGGAACCACAATCAGGCTTCTGGCAGGATACAAAACCATAGCCAGAAACGATACTTTGTGAAGGACTTTCCACACAGATCTACTTTCATCCAGAGAGGAGTGCTGTTCAGCAGCTCCACTGCCCCTGGCAGAAAAGGATGAGAAAGGAAATATGACTGGCATTCAATAAGACAGAAAAAAAAATAATAATTTAAAAGCTTAACAGTGTAAAACTAAGAAAGATTATAGAATGCTGTATAAGCAGTGTCCTGAAAACTGATTAAAACAGCTGCTTCAACTGTGTGCTGAGCAGACGCTCTCTGGCGTCTTCAACAACGTGCACATAATAATTGCTGTAGATAGGACTTTCCAGTAGTAAGGTACTGCTAGGTCAAGTATGGCATTGTTCAAAAAAAAAGAAAGGAATAAAAATGAAGAGAAGGAGGTTGTGAAGATGATCTGAAAGTTAAATTTCAATATGGCATCTAAAAGCCACGAGGAAAGAACGACTGGGGAAGGAAGAATCTAAAAGAGACATAGAAAAAAGGGGTGGAATTTTTGTCCAAAACCTGAGCTTGCTAATGCCTGTGTTAAAAAAAAAAAAAAAAAAGTCTTTTAATAATAATAGCAACAATGAAGTCAGATAAATCAATGAAAGGGACAACTGGTACAGACTTTCCAGAATTTAAACTGAAGAACAAAACATAAGGAAAATTAAGTTTCCCTGTGACATATTCACCACTAAATACCATATCATGTTCAAAATACGTGACTGAAACTTTTCTAGGTCATCTTTGAGTCAATGAAGCTTTGCATTTGTGGAGGGTTTTAAGAACTTTATTTTGCAATTTCGAAAACACTATTTTCTAGTGTTTTAATTAAACACCAACTACCACACCAACCGTGCAACAGAACTAATCTCACATTTCTAAACCAGTGCACATCAATATGTTCTATACATCATTCATTTCAGTCACTCAGTCAGAAATTTGGGCAGCTGAAATGTGAAGTAAACATTCATTTGAGATAAAACTGGAATTGGTAGATTTACATTTTCATCACAATGATGCACTTCTGTACTGTGGTCTTTTGCTAAACAATAGCAGTACTCTGCTCATTTTCAAAAGTATGTGCTTCATTTCACTTTTAAATTGACTGATGTTTAGTAATTCAGAAATAAGGAACATGAAATTACACAGGAACGCTCAGAATAAATTCAAGATGATGTCTTGGTAGAAACATGTAGAGGGATAAAATTGGCAGCTTCTAAGAATAGTAAGCACCTCTATATTTTTGTGGTGGGTTGACCCTGGCTGGATGCCAGGTATCCACCAAAGCTGCTCTACAACTCCCCTCAACTGGACAGAGAAGAGAAACTATAACAAAAGGCTCATGAGTTGAATAAGGACAGGGAAAGATCACTCATCAATTACCATCACAGGCAAAAACAAACTTGCCTTGGGGAAACTGACTTAATTCTTTACCAATCAAATTGGAGTCAGATAATGAGAAATAAAAATTAAATATTAAAATACCCCCTGCTCTACCCACCACCCAACTCCCACCCCTCCACCCCACCTTTCCCGCCCCGGCTTAACTGTGCTCCTGATTTCTCTTCCTCTTCCTCTTCAGTGGCAAAGGGGGTCAGTTCATCACATCTTGTCACTGTCACTCCTTTCAACTCAGGAGGAGGACTCCTCACACTCTTCCCCTGCTCCAGCATGGGGTCCCTCCTATTGGAGGCAGTCCTTCACACACTTCAACATAAGTTGTTTCCATGGTGCTGGACTACTGTGGATTGCTTCCAGGGCTTTAGTCCTTCAGGAACAGAATGCTCTAGCATGGGTCCTCCATGAGGTCACAAATCCTGCCAGTAAAGCTGCTCCTGTGTGTGCTTATCTTCTCATAGGGTGAAAGGTCTTGCCAGGACCCTGCTCCAGTGTAGACGTCCCACAGTGTCACAGCCTCCTTTAGGCATATCCACCTGCTCCAGTGTGGGTGCTGCATGGGCCAGAGGTGGATACCTGCTCCACTGTAAATCTTCATTGCTCCAGAAGGACAGACTGCCTCACCGTGTTCTTCATCATGGGTTTCAGGAGAATGTTCTTCAGCACTGGGAGCATCTCCTCCTCTTCCCTTTTCACTGACCTTGGTGTCTGCAGAGTTGTTGCTCTCACATATTCTCACTCTTCTCTCCAGCCAAAATTGCTGTTGTACAGTGAATTCCCCACCCTCCACCCCCACCCCCTTTCTTAAATACATCATCACAGAGATGCTTACTACCACGGATGGGCTCATGGGCAGCAGTATATTAAGGATCTGAAATTTGACTTATGACCGCAGCATGTTAATATAGGATGGAATACATAATTAGCTGTTGCAAAAAGTAGTTTTCAACACCATTCTGAATAAATTACATGTTCTCACCTTCAAAAAACCACAACTGAAGCTTAAGTGATTATGGTGTTCAATATGCACTGTCAGTGCTCTCTTACAGACTTAATCACTGTGTGCACAAATTGTTCTGAGATTAAAAGCCCTGGTGGTAAATGCTGTATTATTCTAGTACTCCTTGATAAATAAAATGCAGACAGCCTACAACAGAAGTCTGATATTTGGGTGGCCAGTAAAATACATTCCTCTGCTGAAACCACAAATGGGAAGACCACATTTTCTAACTGAATGTCCCTGTTGCCATTCTAGGAGTAGTATAAGTACTTCTGGAAATGTAAGAGTTTTTTCAGGAAGGAATTAAACCATAATATATTAATGAAGGAACAAAAGTAGCAAAAGGATTTCACATTATGCTATGAACATTGCCATGTTTTAATCTGGTTTCTGCTGGAATAAAGTTAATTTTCTTCCTAGCAATTAGTGCCATGTTTGGGATTTAAGAAAATGTTGCTAACACACTGATATTTCAGTTGTTGCTAAGTGTCAATGGTTAGGGCTGGGCTGGCCATTAGATATATGGCAGATATTCTCTATTAACCCCTCTTCCTTCCCAGAAGAGAAGAGAGAGGAAATATGGGAAAGAGACTTGTGCATTGGAAAAGAAAGCTAAAACTAATTTATTTAAAATAAAATAGAATACAATAAAAAATACAAACATATACAAGACCAATATCAAACTCAAACCCCCTGATGGCAATTGTGTTGCCATCACTGCTCATGCTGGATTCAGGAACTAGATTCTGGTACCAGATTCAGGAATTCATGGATTAAGAGCAAAGGAAGAATAGACAAAGTCCTCCTCAGATTCTGACCATTGAGGAAGAAGCTTGACAACTTCATGATCCCTCAGCTTTATACCAAATATGCATTGGAAGGAACCTTAAAGATTATCTAGGTCCATGGGCTGGGCCACCTACAGCTGCCATGGGCAGGGACACTTCCAACTAAACCAGGTTGCTCAAAGCCTCGTCAAGCCTGGTCTTAAACACTTTCAGGGACGAGGCACCCACAACTTCTCTGGGCAACCCATGCCAGTATCTCCTCATGCCAGTATCTCCCCACCCTCATAGTAAAGAACTTCTTTCTAATATCTAATCTAAATCTACCCTGCTCTAGTTCAAAACCATTGTCCCTTGTCCTGTCATCACATGTCCATTTTAAAAGTTCTTCTGCAGCTTTCCTGGACACCCCCTTCAGTTACTTGAGGCTACTATAAGGTCTTTCTGGAGCCTTCTTTTCTCCAGGCTGAACAAACCCAACTTGCTCAGCCTATCCTTGTAGGAGAGGTGCTCCAGCCCTCTGATTATCTTTGTGGCCCTCTTCTGGACCCTCTCCAATAGATCCATGTCATTTCTGTTGTTTTGAATTATTTTTCAAGGAAGAGAAATAAAAAGTGAGCCATTTTTAACCATGCATTTTATGTGTGAAAATATATATTGCTTACATATAGCATAAGAATCTCCTTATAGGAAAAAGCAATGTAGCAGAAGCTGGAAAGGGATGAAACATAAAGCTTTTTCACAGCTCATGAGGGAGCAACTGCAACAGGATTGGACCAGGTGGCAGCTCAGCAGAAGCAGCAGCTGCACCAGGAAGAACAAAGAAACCAGGCTGCCAGCCAGCAGAGCATAAACCAGAACTGACCTGCAGTAGACTTTGTGGCCACCTCAGCTACCCATGCTGACATGTGCTGCTTCTATCAGACATCCAGAGCAAAAACCTGTTTCCATTATCTTCTTTTCTGGAAAAGATCAGGCTGAAGACCTCAACAAGCACTGCTAATGTAAAAAATCTGAGGCCATTCTGTGAGAATAAAATCTATCATGAAGGCTTCTGGACATACCCTTGTAGCAAGACACATAAGACATTGCAGTCCCTTGGTTTGAACCTGATGCTTGGCCAGCAGTAAAGTTCTTGGTTGCATCAGTATTGACAGAAGCTAAATCAAATATATCTGTTGTAAAAGGTGTAAAGCCAACTACTGCAAGCAGCCATGTTCTTTCACTCTTGATCACAGGAAAGCTGGGAATCTCAGTTGGCTGGAACTGTCCCGAGAGTCTGCCAAGATGAGCCATATTCAGGGATGTATGTTAATTGTGATCTGGAACTGCCTGTGTACATCAAGTAAGTGTCCATTTAATCATTTGTCCTTAATTAGCTTATAGAGAAAACATAGTGCATTATGAAGCAAAGCCTCCAATTTTTTAATGGTTTGCAGTCATTTAATAGCATTATATCAAATTTATAATTAAGCCTGGAATAACAGCACAGCAATACTGGGCTGCATTAAGGCTTTTACAGCTAAGCTTCATCAGACAGTTTAGAAACAAGGCCAAATACTGTGTATTAGTCAGGGAACTAACCTGTATATGGTTCCCAACTGTGATCCATCAGACAGAACTCTGGACTAAAACTCAGGACACCTGGTTTCACTTCATGACCTTTCACAACACACTTTCACATTTATGTAGAGGAAAACTTAAAATGCTTGGCTGCTTCTGAGAGCTTAGAGTAGAAGACAGGATAAACAGCCAGAATGCTGCTACTCTTTGTGAGCTGAAACACCCCTTTTCATTTCAATATAAAATATTGACAAACTTTACACAATCTATTTCCATGCTGCATCTCTGCTTCAATCTCTTGCAACTTCTACTCTCTCCACTCTTGCATGCAACTCCAATGTAGAATCATCCCTTTTTTTTGTACCTCTCCCTCATTCCAGATGAAGCCTGACTTCTTCCACGCACACAATGGAAAGGTTGCTCTCCTGGAAGTCATCCACTGAAGTAGTCTTCTGCCTGTGGCATGCCTGTACGTTTGGCTACAGGAATTGAAAATGTCTGTTCCAAACAAGTCCCAGTAGTGCAGAAGGCAGAAGAACAGTCATAAGGTCAGGACAGTTCAATGCATTCTTGGGAGATCTGTTTGAGTTGCTCTTTACCCCCTCAGTTCTGGAGCTCTTAAACTTAAAAAAACTACACATCCCATATATGATCACTAAATATTCTGTGTGTCCGTCTGCTGAGATCCAGACTTACAGGAATGCTAATCATGCAAAAAGGTACACAGGAAGACACTGCAAAGTCTATTTTCACAATAAAAAATTAAATCACTCCAACTTAGAGGGGCACACAAAATCAGAGAATGTGACAATTTTATCTTTAAATCTGTGTACTTTATTCTCTGTAAAATGAAGACAAATTATTTTGTCTCAGTATTTTCTTTTCACAGCATCTCATGCTACAGTAGGAAATTTAGCTTTAGAAACCATTTGTTCAGGAAAAAATATGTAATTCATTAAATAAGACATGAGGTGATGTGTGGGGGGTGTGTGTGGGGGGGTTGTCATACTTTGTTTTTAAATTCTGGGCATTAAAACGTAACTCAGTGCAGAAACTGCACTACTTTCTGCTGAACACTTTAAGGTTGCATTTCAACACTATCCTGATGCTGAACTGATTTTCATTTCTGTATTTCCTATTTTCTGGGTAGTTACCCTGCCTCTCTGCTGTCCCAAAGCTCAGCATTCTTTATAACACAGGCAAAAAATACATTAAAGGGCATGGAAATGAGAAATACTTTTGGAGTATCATAACCACTGAGTTCAATTCCAAGTTCAGATTGAACTTTCACCATAATTCACATTTCCCATGCTCCTGCTCATCTCTTTTCAATTAAGACTTGTACATTTGCCAATAAAGATTCTGAGAGCAGTAGTTCATTTGTCACGTTTGCTTGAGTTACTCATTTCTAAATCAAATACCCATTCCAGCTACTTACCACACAGCAGCATTGGAAGGATTGATTATAGACCATGGTTTCTGCTGCCAGTGACAACTATGATAAAAGCACTTAAAAGGAGCAAGGATTGGATTCAGTACCATGAAAATAATGTGCTTAGATACAGCAAAAGTTTTTAATCTTAAGATGAAAGCATTTTCCAACAAAACAGATGCACTTGCTCTGACAAAACTGAGGCTATGAAAAGCCTGACCTAATAAACACAAATCCTGTGAGTTCAGAAAAGGCAAACAACTAAGTATATTTTTGAAGTTAAAAACATTCAATATTCCAGTATCCAAGAACCAGAAAAAATATTGTTTGCTTATACTTTCCTAAAGCAATGTTTTCATAGTAAATAAGAGAACTCATTGCATGACAAAGAGCAAGGAATTAGCATGTAAAGGGAAACGGAATGGAGTGCTGCAAGGGTAGACATTGCTGCAATCGTACTGATATCAGAGTCTGAATCTGCTTGCTTGCTACAGAGGATTCAGTGCTCAGTTGCAAACAACTCTTTCTTTTTATTTGCAAGACTGAAAAAAAAAAAAAATCTAGCTCTTGTATATTCCACTGTAGGGTGCTGGGGGTTTTTATTAAGTCTTGAGCAGCTGCACAGCACATCTTAAACAGTATAAACCTTTCAGCCACTTTGGCAAAAACTCAAACTACTATGGCTGCAACACTTAAGGAAAGAGGGGAAATCAGAGAATTACATGTGAATCTCCAAGGGAGTCTCCAGGACAAAATGAAGCTCTAGAAGATGAGAAGCATTTATGCAATCTATTCAGGGAAACCTCTCTTAAGGTATTTGTAAATAAATGTCCTAAATACTTTGTTTTGGGGTTGTTTTGGTTTGGTTTACTGTAAAGGTATCAGGAAAGAATAAACTACACTCACCCAAGGAAGTACACACCTCAGGCATATTCTTATTTTACTGTTTAATAGATGTTATCTGACCTACACGCTCATTTTCCTATACTTAGCAAAGCTGCTCATGGCTTCCCTAAAGCTTCTGCTTGCATGTCATGGGTTGAGTTGAATCTGCTGCTGATACTCAATCCCATGCTGCCATCATGCCAGCTCAAAATGAAAGTGGTGGCTGGAGCAAAGTACTATGTGACTTGAAGTTCACATGAGTGGGTCAGATTCAGGGAGGTGGGGGTATTAGTTCACTGGCTTCTGTTGTTGCTGCTTTTCTGCACATTCACAGAATCACAGAATTAACCAGGTTAGAAAAGACCTTTGAGATCATCAAGTCCAACCTATCACCCAACACCATCTAATCAACTAAACCATGGCACCAAGTGCCTCATCCAGTCTTATTTAAAACACTTCCAGGGACAGTGACTCCACCACCTCCCTGGGCAGCACATTCCAAGGGCAAATCACTCTTTCTGTGAAAAATTTCTTCCTAACATCCAGCCTAAACCTCCCCTGGTGAAGCTTGAGACTGTGTCCTCTTGTTCTGTCACTGGTTGCCTGGGAGAAGAGACCAACCTCCACCTGGCTACAATCTCCCTTCAGGTAGTTTTAGACGGCAATAAGGTCTCCCCTGAGCTTCCTTTGCTCCACTTTTTCAGGAAATAGGCTAGGGTAGTTATGCATTGCCCTATCTCATTTTTCCTGTTAAAGCTCTTCATCTCAGCTCTTGTGTGTGTGTGTGTTACTTTCCCTCACTTCTGTGTTGGAAGGAAACAGACAGTTAACCCATTACACTACATAAATAAGCATTCAGAAACAGTACACTGGGAAAGATAAGTGTCAACAATAGCTATGTAATACAGCTGAGAGATATCCAATTAAAAGTTCCTGGTATTCAGTTGAGGTTCATGACATTTTGGTAACCAGTTCACAGTTGTATACTGTTTCAAGGGGGCAATACTGAAACTACAGTAAGAAAGGTATGATTATATGGAGCCTTTTCTCCATGTCATTGGTTGGTTATTAGTTGTTCTTTAAAAAAAAAATTAAAAAAATCCTGGAATTAGTTAAGAAAATCCACAATTTGATATATGTTCTTTGTTATCATCTTCTGTTATTTTACTTGACTGCTGTACAGCCCTGGGCCAGTAACAACTGGATTTAACTACATTCACCAGCAATCTTTGGGTCCAGCTATCCAGCCATTTTTTTACCCAGTGAAGCATCCACTTATCCAAGTCACAAGCAAACAATTTCTCCAGGATGATGCTGTGGGAGAAAATGTCACAGGCTTTACTAAAGTCCAAGTAAGTAACATCCACAGCCTTTCCTTCATCCATTAAACAGGTCACCTGATCAGGTTCATCAAGCAAGACCTGCCTTTCCTGAACCCATGCTGACTGAACCTGATCACCTGGCTGCCTTAAACATGCTGCTTGATTTCACTAAGTATGATGTGTTCCATGACCTTTCCTGGTACTGAGGTCAGACTGACAGGTCTGTGGTTCCTCAGATCCTCCTTCTATGCCCTCTTGGAGATGGGTATCACATTTGCCAATCTTGAGTCAACTGGGACCTCCCCAATTAGCCAGGACTGTTGGCAAATGATGAAAAGGGGCTTGGTAGCCACTTCCGCCAGCTCTCTCAGTACAATTATCTGTCTCTTCCTTCCTCCCCCTCCAAGTTATAAATTAAGGAAACCAAATGCCTGGACCCAAGGAGGTTGAATAGTTGTCCTGATTTTCAGTCCAGAGAGACACTAATTGTGTATTTAGACAAGTAACTTGATTGTTTGAGCAATGTAGAAAAAGAATCTTATGGCAAGAGTAAACTGCATCTATGGCCAGTAGACTTGGCTGGCAAAGCCAGCATATATTAGATCTAAATATCTTTCTATATCAGTCCCCTCTTATCTTTATCTTCCAGTCTTCAGCAGATTCTTTATGCTTTATTCAGATACCCAGCCACCTCTTAAAAAGTGGACTAAGCAGCCTGATAGAAAAGATGTAGACTTGCCTCTGACCTCCTTTTTGCAAAGGAAGTCTCTGGGAATTCCTGCAGCCTCAGAGGAGTTTGATCAGCATTTAAACACTTTATGCTAAACCAGAAAGGAGGAAGGAGCAGGAAAACATTTTCTCCCATGTAGTCTGATTAGTACATCTCAAACCAAACTTCCACTTCAACAACAATTCGCAAATTAACCAAACTGTAACAGATTTGAGCATAGGAGACATAGCAAGCTATAGGAAAAGTAAAACTGAAGTGCAAAATTGTAGCTGGAATTCGGACCCCAAAGTGGAAAGGACAAACAATTCTTATGCACTGAATTGTTCCTTCTCTAAAAATCCAACTCAGTAAACAAATCAAAAGGAAACACAACACTAAATCACTTCCCCATAAGAAATTTCAGTAAGATTTTTATGTTGGTTGTGAAAAGAAAGAGAGTTCTTCCTAATTTTCCTTCCTGAAAATATATGGTATTTCTGTGTTTCCCAGGCAACAAAAAAGTCTTTCTGGTACCATGAAAACCACTGGTAGTGTGCAGCAAACAAATGAATCCATTCATGTGAGTGTGGTTTGGTCAAGGTTTTTGAAATTGGAAAATAATGAGACCTTAACTCTAGATTAACAAAAAGTCAACAGCTTTTCTATTTGATGAGTGGAGTTTTCAGCAATGGTTGAATAAATCCATGCCATTCAGAAACTCTCTGTAGAAAAATGAATTAAAGGGTCCTTTGAGCCAGTCAAGACTTTTGGAGACCATATGGACTGTTTTCTTTCCAGAAATAGCACAAAAAAAACACCTTTTGTTATTTCTAGAACTTCTTCAACTACAGGTAGATGAACAAATCTCTTCTAACCTATGTACTGATGTGGTGGGTTAACACCCTTTTCTGAAAACAAAAGAACAAAGCAGGGTGGAGGACTTGCAGGTACTTTTCACTCCCTGCAGGGCATTTTTCACCTGGGAAGCTGAGTCTGTTCCACTCCCCCTCCCTGCCCAGGTAGGGTATAAAAAAGCAGGACATCGTAGCTGTTGGCACTTCTTCTCTGGCTCCTGCCTCTGCTGGATGAGAGCTACTGGAGCTGCCCTCCTGCTCCTCTGCCACATGGTCGGACCTGATCCTTCTCCCTGCTGCCTCCACGCTTCCTCAGAGAAAGGCTGGTTTTGTATTATTCTCTTGGTTTTGTCCCCCTCCCATCCGTCCTTGTTCCTTGCCCTTGTGAACCTTTTCCTGTTATATATATATATGTATATATATATATAAAACTATATATATATATTGTTTAAAGACAACTCTTTACCTCTCTACTTCTAAGCCGACTCCAAATTATTGTTTGGTGAATTTGCTCCTTCCTTTTCTCCTCTCTCTGTCGGGAGGGAGGAGGGGGAGTGGGGGAGAGATTCTCAGCCTTGCCCCCACCTGAGCTCTTAACTCCCAGTTAAGGCTCAAACCACCACAACTGACAACAGTATTTCTGAGTGTTAAAAACCATATTCTTGCAGGTAAGTTTAGACAGGCAAAAATTATTATATAGAAGCAATACTCTTTAAATTATTGTTATTGTTGTGTTCTACATATTTTAACAAACTTATTTTCATCAAAATAAACCTGATGCTTTCTCTTGGAGAATTACTACTACAGGAAAGTAATCTACTACCATCTTGGAATAAATATAAATACATTTTCTCAGTCTTTTCAGGAAAAGATTTATATATCACAGAAATATGCTTACTGTTCAGTTAAAACAAACAAATAACCCCAAACAAAACAACAAAAACAAAACCCCAAACCTTTGACATATCCAAAAAAGAAAATCACACTTTTGTAGAAAGGTAACAAATGAGATTTCCCAGAACGAGCGTCCAACATCTCAAAATACTTTCCTCATTATTACCATTTGCATTTTAGCATTTTCCACATATCTCTTCTTATATCTCTATGCTTTTATAGAAAAATCTAGATAAAGGAAAGGCACCATTAATGGCAGAATCAACAAGACAAGCTTAGCAGGACTTGGATCTTAGTCCTTTAGACATGTAGCTCGGACTGAAATCAAATGTCCAGCACTGGAATTTTTTAAAACATATGACAGGGTTCATAATACAGACCTAGACCAATGTGAGCCTTATACTATACTGTCCTGGGTTAACACAGCCCACTCTCAAAAGCCCTTCTCCCCCCATACAGATGGGAGGGAAAGTAACACAAAAAAATCTTTCTGAGTTGAGATAAAGAGCTTTGCTGGAAATGATACAACACACAGTTACTTCAGCCTATTTGTAGAAAAGCACAGTAAAATGCAGAAGCAGCAGCAGAAGCTGCAGCAGATGCCAGCAACCTCCTCCCACCCCCTGACCTGCAGCCAGCCCAGTGCAAAAGACCAACACCCCAAAACCAGAAACTGGAAGAAGCAATTTGAACGGGAAGCCTCTCATGTTACATTGTGAACTTCAACCCCCATGATACTTTGCTCCAGCCAGCACTTTCATTTTGAGGCTGGCTTGATGGCAGCATGGTGTTGCATATAATCATCATCATCATCACGTTCAATTCAACTCATTACATGGTATTTTTAAATACTTGCTTAAATGATCATTCTTTGTCATTCTTTATCACAGAAGGATAAAGAGTCAAACTTTATCTTATATCCAGTTTCAAAAGAAAGAATTAAAAACCTTTGATCTAGAATTGTTGTCATCTACTTATATAAATGGAGAAGTGGAAATTTCAGAAGAAAAAGGAATGAAGGAAACTTCTAATGCTTTTCCCATTATACAGGAATTCAATGATCAAACACAAACTGCTTGGCTGCAACGTGTATGTCCACATGCAGTCTGAATTTACAGTGAACTGGAGAACTGGGTAAGTCATTTATATTTCCTGCCCATAATCACACCTTAAAGTTCTCCTTATCTTTAACAGATACACATAGATTTTGATTTACAGTGTAGAGGCAAGTCTACTGCTGCAATAAAAGATGTCCAGATATAAGCTGGGGTTTTTGCTTGTTTGTCTCAAACTAGAATAAAATTAAGTGGCTCATGAAGTGAAGTTTATGGGGGTTTACATAGACCTTGATCATCCTTTTCAACCACCTTCTCCACCTTTCATATCAGCATGTTAATAAGTACCATGGTTCGTTCATTAGTGTAATGATCTCTTCAGATAATTCAAAAGTTTCTTGAGATAGCTCAAATGTAACGGAGACATTTTACTGAATAAGCTAACAATGTCCAAGATCCCCACTTTGCAGGTATTGTGTCATGTTAAGGTTCACATCTAACACAACAGGTCTTATATTCCCTTACTGCATAAAGTATTATTTCCTTCTGATATTAGTACTCAAGACAATAATTACAGTGGAATACTATCTGAGCTGTAACAATACTTGTCTCTGTATTGAATTTTAAAAAATTCAACACAATTGATCTGTGATCAACAAGGATAATATACTGCTCTTTGTGAGGTTACATGGCAGCTTTCTGAAAATAAATCAGCAGGCGTGCAGAATCACCGTAAGTGCCAACCAGCAGTGGTTTGGTCATATGTTTGTCCCATTATAAGTGTCACTATAAAGGATGCTCAGCAAAAAGTATCTGTTTCATGACTGTACACCTAACCTTACAAGTGTAGCACAGACCATAAAACAAAATGGCAACTTCTTTAGCCTGCAAATACATTGGAGAGTGAGGGTAGTGCAATATTTGAATAGCCATGACCTTCTCAGCACAGACTTTCATGTTAACTGTTCACTGATAATTTTCTAGCACCAACAGTGCTATTCAGTGCTATTAAATTTATGTCTGATAATTTAGCACAAAACCTAACACATCCAGTTGTTACTTTAGCCAATAGCAGAACAGGCAAGCAGGTGCACTTGAAAGTCTGCAGAATGGGAAGTTGAGTTCAGAGTTTCCTGATGCCATAAAACACCAGTATGTTCATTCCTAATAGAAAAATGAGATTGCACATGCCAAAACCTTAAGTGACCTTGAGAAATGATCATACCTACTGTTCCCCACATATTTACAGAAGCCTACAGCTTTTCCCTTCAGTGCTTCACACAGTATCATACAACATCACACAGTATCGCTAAGGTTGGAAGAGACCTTGAAGATCGTTGAGTCCAACCTGTCACCACAGACCCCGCAACTAGACCATGGCACCAAGTGCCATGTCCAGTCCCCTCTTGCTTCCACAATGTAATTATGGGCTGTAAACATAAATATCCATGAGGAGTTGAAACCTGAACTTTTTACACATATAAGCAAAAAGTTAATAATATGTAAGTGCCACTAATATTGGTATTTATCCCATTACTTATATTTAATAATTAATTCAAATATCTGAACTGTAACTAGTTTAAATTGACCCAAGTTTTAGGTTGGAAAAATGCTACTGAAATAAAGAAGTTGAAACTTTGCTTGTTGTGCTGTACTTATTACAGAAAGCACTTTCACCATCTATGGGCTGCTAGTGGAGCTCAATGGCTGAGGCAACAGAGGTTTCTAAGGAGTCTAAGGTGCAATAGTGCAGGTTATGATCACACTCATCACATTCTTCCCACAGGGACAGTAGTAAAAGCTCAAACATCTTAACTGTAATTTGGAAAATGTTTGTAGGTGGTTTTTTTCATGTTTTATTTTCTGCAGAAGTTTCAGGCCATCTTATAAAGCAACTTTCTTTTTATGAAGTTAAAGTACTATTGTGAACTACAAGCCAATCAAATCTACTGCTACACGTTCAAATGCTCAGCAGATGCCAGAAAACACATTCCTCACAGATTCTGGTTCATATTCTGACACCTGTGTGATGGTTTGATAATCATGCTTCTGATCCATCAGCTGGCACAAAATGCTGCATGACAAAAAGGCTGTGTTTCACATCAAGGCCATTGTGGCAAATATGATTAATTGCATGCTTTTTACAAACCTATTTAGTTGGCTTGACCCAGTATGTATTAAGTTCAATCCACTGTAGAGACATACAACAGAAAGATAGCTCAAAGATGCATCGTATTCAAGTAGGCAGAGCAAGAGTCACAGCTTGCATGCTCCCTGCATATTCAATCTGTTAGCAACACAATGGTATTAAAGAGTGGGCAGCAGAAACTTTACAACAGATTTAAAAACAGCCAAGAGGAGACTGACAGGATTTGCATCACAAACATATTGCAAGCCAACTGTTGACAAAAAAACATCTTCGAATATATGTAGTTGGTCTTGGATAGGCTATTCAGGTCTTTTACAGCAGTCAGAAGGAACTATGAAGGGTTTTATAGCTATTCTGAAAATCTCCTTTGATGCTTACAACTGATGATTGGGCAGGCAGATGAACTGAGAACTGTCTGAAGGACAGGGCTCAGAGAGTTTTGGTCAGTGGGGCAGAGTCTAGTTGGAGGCCTGTGGCTAATGGAATTCCCCAGAGGTCAGTACTGGATCCAGTCCTATTCAGTATATTCATCACTGATCTGGACGAAGGGGTAGTGGGTACTCAGCAAATCTGCAGATGATACAAAACTGAGAGGAGTGGCTGACACACCAGAAGGAAATGCTGCCATCCAGCACTTCCTAAACAAGATAGAGAGCTGGAAGGGGAGAAACCTAATGACAGTCAATAAGGGCAAGTGTAGAGTCCTGGATCTGGGGAAGGTCAACCCCATATATCAGTACAGGTTGGGGTCTGATCTGCCTGCAGATACATGTGTTGCTATCCAGTAAAGTGTCATTTAGGGTCATGATCCAAATCCTTTGCTCTGACTACTAATTATGTGGCATGTGTTAACTGGAAAGGCTGTCTTGATTTCCTGATCTTACATATATAACAATTTATATAAAAACTTAAAGATGGGACTATAATTAACAGCTTCTTAATGTACATCCCTGCATGATGCACTTTATTTTATAATCTCTTGCAATGCATAATTCAGTAAAACATTCTATTGTAGCAGAGTGGAAGCATGTACAGTACCATGTCAATATACTACTTATAGTTGCATTTGGATAGCAACATTGTCATTTGAGGGCCAAAAAAGTTTTAAAAAATTATGAAGACAGAAAAAGAAATCATAGTATTGCCTTAGTATTGTCTGAAGTGTCTACAGAAAATAAACAAGTTTGTCCTCTTTGGCAATGACATCATCAAAACCTGGGGGCTGGGCAAAGCTAGGAGAACGATGCCTATTGCTAGCAGTGGCTTTTTCCTGCATCCATTTGGGTGAAGGAGAAGACAGTGAAATACCAGCAGTTTCTTGGTGGGGATTGCTGAGGCAAAGCCTCCCTAGGACAAAGATGTTTCCATGTCACTTTCACACCACGATAATGTCACTTCCACTGCACTGATTTGTTTAAAGTATGGATAACACTGGGGACATGAGACATAAGTGGAACTTACAGGAGTTTCAGCTTGGTCTTTTCCTCTGGTGGTAGAGAAATTTCTTTGTCATTAGCTAGGATCTTAATGCCAAGGATGTCCTTCAGTACTGGTTACTGAGATGTGTGACTCTAAACTTGCCCCCCCTGCAGCAGTGGCTGCTTAATTACATGTAAAGAATGGAAGAGTTCTGTGCCCTAGCACTGAGTGGCACGGATTTCTAATTTCCACAGGGAGAGAAAGAATTACAATCCAGGCAATTTGAGCATTTTCTGATGAAGACCAGGACATATGGTGGTGAATGGTGCCACATCCAGCTAGCGGCCTGTCACTAGTGGTGTGCCCCAGGGATCAGTGCTGGGCCCCATGCTCTTTAACATCCTTATTGATGATCTGGATGAGAGCATTGAGTCCGTTATCAGTAAATTTGCGGATGACACCAAGCTGGGGGCAGGAGTTGATCTGCTGGAGGGCAGAGAGGCTTTGCAGAGGGACCTTGACAGGCTGGACAGATGGGCAGAGTCCAACGGCATGAGATTTAACACATCCAAGTGCCGGGTTCTGCACATTGGCCACAGCAACCCCAGGCAGTGCTACAGGCTAGGGTCAGAGTGGCTGGAGAGTGGCCAGGTAGAGAGGGACCTGGGGGTGCTGGTTGATGGTAGGCTGAACATGAGCCTGCAGTGTGCTCAGGCAGCCAAGAGGGCCAATGGCATCCTGGCCTGCATCACGAACAGTGTGGCCAGCACGAGCAGGGAGGTCATTCTGCCCCTGTACACTGCACTGGTTAGGCCGCACCTTGAGTACTGTGTCCAGTTCTGGGCCCCTCAGTTTAGGAAGGATGTTGACTTGCTGGAATGTGTCCAGAGAAGGGCAATGAAGTTGGTGAGGGGTTTGGAACACAAGCCCTATGAGGAAAGGCTGAGGGAGCTGGGGTTGCTTAGCCTGGAGAAGAGGAGACTGAGGGGTGACCTTATTGCTCTCTACAGCTACCTGAAGATTATGTTTTACTGTGAAGTGACTCAAGCCATAACTTTTGCAAGGGAACTGTGATTATTAAGTAATCTTTAGTAACTTCACATCTTATTCCTGCCAAACCATCCATACTCAAAGCAAGAGAAAGTAACCCAGTCCCTTCGGAAACTATGTACTTAACAGAATATCAGATGTACAATACAATACAATACAATACAATACACCAGGTTGGAAGAGACCTTCAAGATCATCGCGTCCAACCCATCAACCAATCCAACCCATCCAACAACTAAACCATGCAGCCAAGCACCCCATCAAGTCTTCTCCTGAACACCTCCAATGAAGGTGACTCCACCACCTCCACGGGTAGCCGATGAAGGGAGGTTGTGGACAGGTGGAGGTTGGTCTCTTCTCCCAGGCAGCCAGCACCAGAACAAGAGGACACAGTCTCAAGCTGCGCCAGGGGAGGTTTAGACTGGATGTTAGGAAGAAGTTCTATACAGAGAGAGTGATTGCCCATTGGAATGGACTGCCCAGGGAGGTGGTGGAGTCACCATCATTGGAGGTGTTCAGGAGGAGACTTGATGTGGTGCTTGGTGCCATGGTCCAGTTGTTTAGGTGGGTTGGATTGGTTGATAGGTTGGACACGATAATCTTGAAGGTCTCTTCCAACCTGGTTTATTCTATTGTATATATTTTATTTTTAATTTAATTTCAGCAAACAAAAGTATTTCAGTTCAGTTAAATTTGGCTATAACCAAAATAAATCCAAATATTGTTTAGGCTGAAAATTTGGAAAAAATAATCAATGTAATAAAAAATATCTAACATTTACATACATGAGACATGATTATTCCCATTATACCAAATAGTACTCCCCTGGGCAAAAATAGCCATGTAATACATGAGTTCTCCTTCTAAACTTTTGTAACCTACCAGCATCATCTACATATTTCAGAGATTAAAATAACCCAGCCAGAGCAGAATTATCTATATACAGCTTTGTATGGGATGTTGCATAGAGACCTGTGCAATACATATCAAAGCTCATTAACTCACAAAAAATTCGGTTCCAGGGTCAAACTTATTTGTGAATTAGGTAATAATTCATGAATAGCTTCAATCTAGAAAAACAAACCAATGCAGAAGTCAGAATGTTTTTCTTCAACATTTTCCTTCAAATAGTTAAGATGTTTGCAGGCAAGCAAAATATTCTGCACTATGCTCAGAATATCTGTACTTAGTTTTTTTTGCTCTCTAAAATAATTTTTGGTCTGACATTTTCATGGCCTTTATAATACTTGGTGATCAAAGGCTTAGATCTCATTGCATCAATGTAATTTTTCCCCATGGCATACATTTAGCAAAGGGCAATGAACATACTTGTGTCCTTCTAAAAATAACCTTAACAAATAAGAGTAATTTCAGACAAGTGTTCTCTTAATGACAATAAATATCATTAAGGCCATTTGCAGAAAGTGGAATACATTCCATCATTTTTTCTGGATCAGGGCCCAGCACACGAGTGTTAGCCTCCACCCAGTGACTATGAACAAAACAGGAATATAGAAGAAGAGTCAAAAAAATAAACAGGAAAAGGAAAAAGTTAAATACTTGACATATATCAGGTACAATTCTGCCTTTCACATGCTTGCTACCACTCTCAGAATTAAGGTTACAAACTAATTATTAAATAAATAACCAAAATAGTTGAAAACCACATAAGACAAGCACCAGCTCAAATACCAAATTAACTAGGAATTGGTAGAAGGAGTAAATGCTACAGAACTGAAGACTGTGAATCTGAGCTCTAAAACTCCAGTTAAGGCTCAAACCACTACAGTCAGGAAGTCAGTCACTACTTATGTGGAGGAGCAACATTACAATAAGATTTTGTATCTCCATCGCTTAATCTTCATTAAGATAATAAAACACCAGGAAACCTTTCATGTTACTTCCTAGCAAGTTCTGAGTATATAAAACAATGGCAGAAAACACCAAATGTATGTACTGAATAGAAAAAGTGAAGATTTATTGCAAAAGCAGAAAAAAACAGGATCTTATCTGAAATATAAAACAAACAATAGTAGAAGGTTTTGTTGTGATAATTGCATTGGAATAATGGCTTCAGAGTGAAATGGATTAACTTATCACTTTTATTTTGCAACATTAAACATTCAAATTGTGGCCAGATTTTCAAATAATAGACTGAACCTATTTGGTTATCATGAGAAAAAGAGTAAGGAGTGTAGCCAAAAGTGTAAAAACATGGACAAACACACACATGAACACACAAAGAAACAGCTAAACACAACAGAGGTTAAGAATTCAAATCTTTTGCAGAACACAATTTAGGTAAGAAAAACTGAATTTTTTAATTGCTTTTGTTCCCCCAGAAAGAACAGTAACACCCTAAATGGCTCAAACTAATGAGAAGCCTAAAAATCTAACTCAAAGCAAGTACTGGGCTGTGCTTTATCACTACCTCTTGATACACCCAAGAAACTAATGGCTTGTAAAAACAATGCCTGAACACCAAGTCTCGATAAACAGGACAAACTTCCAGATCCTCATTAGGGCAGGTTAAAATGGCAGGTGTTAGGACGGATTGATTGGGAAATAGTCAGTTGTTGGCCCATAAAATCATGGAATCGTAGAATTGTTAGGGTTGGAAGGGACCTCAAGGATCATCTAGTTCCAAACCCCCTGACATGGGCAGGGACACCTCACACTAGAGCAGGTTGCTCAGAGCCACATCCAGCCTGGCCTTAAAACCTCCAGGGATGGAGCTGCTACTACATCCCTGGGCAACCTGTTCCAGTGTCTCACCATCTTCATGGTAAAGAATTTCCTCCTAACATCCCATTTCTATTTTTGTTCCATTCCCCCTAGTCCTATCATTACCTGACACCCTAAAAAAAGTCCCTCACCAGCTTTCTTGTAAGCCCCCTTAATATAGTGGAAGGCCACAATAAGGTCTCCTTGGAGCCTTCTCTTCTCCAGACTGAATAGTCCTAACTCTCTCAGTCTGTCCTCATAGGCGAGTTGCTCCAGCCCTCTAATCATCCTCGTGGTCCTTCTCTGGACACACTCCAGCATGTCCAGATCCTTCCTGTAATAGGGGCTCCAGAACTGGACACAGTAATCCAGGTGGAGTCTCACCAGAATGGAGTAGAGGGGGAGAATCACCTCGCTCAACCTGCTAGCTATGCGTCTCTTGATGCAGCCCAGGATGTGATTGGCTTTCTGGGCTGCAAGTGCACACTGGTGGCTCATGTTGAGCCATGAATATATTCAACTGTGTAAGCAGAATATGGTGCTCTGAGGTAAGAAACTGGTAGGAGGGAGTCCTGACGGCAAGGCTGATTAGGAAAGCGTGCAAGCACAATTGGGAAAACAACAGCTGGAACTTTAGTACCACTGCCAGTGCCTGCAGCCCCCAAACCTAGCAGATGATGTGCAGGAACCTTCACTCTTACATAGTGTGACCGTTTTAGGCTGTGCCTTTAAGAAAGGGACAGTTGCTGGAACACTCTAGCTGAATGTTTTGGTGAAATAATTGAAAACAAAGATAAGGGCTAAACGAATTTCATTGGTAGATTGGTAGAATGCAACTTTAAGTTTTAGTTCTGTTTGAATTTCAGCTCAGTCTGTTCTTTCTGTGCCTGTTGGCCTGTCTGTTTCTGTCTCTCTCTGAGCTACAGCTGCTGGATGGAGTCGACCTTGAATTAACAAAGCTAACCAGATAAGAAAACTAATTCTTGCACACGCTTTGAGCTGACAGAATTTCCTCCTTAGTTACCTTTTTCTCTCTCGCTAACCCTTTTTGGGAAAAAAAAAGGGAGGTAGGGGGAGAGAGGGGGGTACAGGGCCGGGGGGACCCTCCTGGCTGGAGGAGGGAAAAGGTCTTCTGTATTATGTTCATTGCTGTATATTTCTGCATATATTGTAAATACTGTATATTGTGTACATATTCACTGCATTTCATTCCTGCTTTGTAAATACAGCACATTCATCTGCTTCTCCGACTGAGTTAGCCATGGTTTCTTTGTGTGGAGGGGGAGAACTTTCTCTCACCACTACACATACAGTGAAGGTGGAGTTTGGCACATTGTCCTCAAGGGACAAACCCCAAAACATTCCCTAACCCAGACAAGGGGTTAGGCTTCTGTTCTGTGCAAACTTGGATATTTCCTGGCATCCTGATGGTCCAGGTAAACATGTAGCATGTGTAATTAACCTTGTAACACACTTGTGAACTGTGTGTGCATCCAGGCAGATCTTGAAAGCCTCTAGAGAAGGAGACTCCACAACCACTCTGGGCAGCCTGCTTAGAGTGCTCTGTCATCCTTAGACTAAAGAAGTAAAGAAGTTTTTTCCTCGTGTTTAGATGGAACTCCCTGTGATACAATTTGTGCCCACTGCCCCTTATTCTATCACAGGACACCACTGAAAAGAGACTAGCACCTTCTTCTTGACACCCACCCTTCAGATGGTTGTTAAAATTAATAACAGAAACAGTACATAACAATCTAAACAAGAAGGCAGTCTCTACTAGTTGGTAGTGTGAGAAAGTACATTTCTTTTAACATACCACACAACAGGGCTGCTTTGTTACAAGTCTTTCCTTCCCTGGTTTTGCTTGACACACCAGACATAACTAAAATTACAAGTACCTCAAAATCAGGAGATTCTACCATCCCTGTCACTATATAATATCAGTATTTTCACGTCATGACCATTATTTGTCCCATTCCTGATCTAAATCTTTGTGAGATTTGTGTTTGCAAATAAACTTCACTGGTATTGATCACACCCACAAAGCTTATTTATGCTAAAGGCAGCCAAATTACAAATTTGGCTTCTGCATGTCCTGGAGCAAAGGGGGTGGGGGGGGAAAAGAAGCAGCAATAAAATATACATAACACAGATGATAAGATGATGAGGGTCCCTGTAGACAATTTAGAGAATGGTACATTTGGACATATAAAATATTTTTATTTGTGTACACTCTGAAATGCCTGAAAAAAACTAACAGCAACAAAATGAAAACAAACAAACCAACAAACACAAAAAAGAAGGAAGAAGAGCTATATTATCCTAGGAGTGGGGGCTGGAATGGTAGCAACAAACCTTAGAAGTTAAAGCAACAGTGAGAGATAAGGCCCCTTAGATTTTGGCCATATCCCAAATCACTCAAATTTTTCTCTCCCAGAACTTTAAGCTGATCCTAAAATTTTCATCACACATTTTGTGTCCTCTCCTCATGCTTCAATTTTCAATCAAGAATCAAGAGCATCCACAAGAGGTAGGCACACTTCTGTCCATCTGAATCAAGAGGTCTGGCATGGACAGCTGCAGACATTACAGTATTAAGGAGTTTCATAGGGCCCCTCAGCTTTATAGCTATGCTTCAGTGGCAGTTGATCAGGCGTTCTGAAATGTTTAAGCAGTTCCTAAAAACTAAAAGGCAATGAGGACCTTAAACTTGATGCATCACAGATTAGCTAAAAAGCAAGAATTATTGGAACATAACAGAAATGTGCAAAACCATGCGGCTACTCTTACAGAGAGAACTATGAAGTTACACACTTACGAGAAGAGATACAGAGGCTCATAGATTTGCACACTGCAGAGGTTCAGGGCTCACCAGTCCACACAAGCCACAAAGGAAAGAAGAAAAAAACCTCCTCACTTTAATAAACTCATCCATTTAGCTGATGTCTTACATAAAGCCATATTTTTAGATCAGGAATTCTCAAATGATGGTTCCAGACACATTAAAATTTTCCAATAGAGGGACACAACTATAGATAGCAAATATAAACCTTTTGGTAGTAGATCTGGGGTTCAAGTTACTTTTTATGGATTCCTCAGAAGGCACCCACAAACCTCAGGTTGAAAGCCATTAATTTACTGCTTCTGACCTTGCAAAGACCTCTGCTCACCTCAGAACTTTATGCCACAAGCTTTATATGAGTCTTCAAAACCTACTTTATTTTTAAAAACCATAACATATACCATAGGCTGAAATATCCCTGCACATTTACTGGTAAGCAGCTTTCACTTCATTTTTACCAATGCTAGCAGTTCACTGGATTGTATTACAGTAATTCTTCAAGGACTACACAGCAATTTGCAGGAAAAACATCAGTCCAACATTTCAAACAAAGCCTCTAATAGAAACCCCAATATTATACTAAGAAAAAGAAATCAGCAAAAGTCCCACCTGAACAAATAACCCAAATCTAAAGAACTACTGAATGGATAAAAGGCCTGTATTCATTTTCAAAGTGACGAAATGTAATAAAAAATGTCAAATAAAGTACTTAAAATGACTAATAGTCTGAATTCTTGTAGACCAAGGCTATTTTCCAGACTAAATACCATACAGGTGGATGTATTTTTCTTTCATTTACTGGAAACAAAAGTCATGCTATGTCAGCATACAGACTGCAAAATAAATCAAGGAGGTTAGTTAAATACATGTTAAAATGTTAGAGAAAAGAAAAACAGGACATTGCTTCACATATTTAGTTTTTCTGCCAAGGGGGTTTGGGGGAGAAGGAAAAAAAAGAAACTAGTTTATGAAAAAAATATAGGAAATTAAAAGATCTGATGAATTTAGGAGGTCACATTGTAAAAAAGAGAATATGAAAAAAGAAAATAAACACTGACATAGAAGGAAGAATTCAGTAAAAGAATGAAGAAAAAAATGGTGACCATGTATAAGTCTTGCTCATTAAAGCACGAATGGATGAATAGAAAGTTTACCATACAAAGAAAAACACTGAAAATATTAATTCTGCAGCTATATCACTCAGTGGTGAGTTTAAGTGAAACGTAGATGTCATGCTGTCTTATCAAGAACTCAAGAAGTCTTCTAGAAGTTTCTTCTGCAAAACAAGTTGGGGTGACATTGTAAAGCTAGAGAACTGCCAACTTAGCAAAAGAAGAAAAAATAACTCACAGCAGAATTTACTGCCATTGAATCTGATCTCAGTTTACCCTCTTCAGTCATGAATTTGAAGGTTTCACGTGCTTTCTTGAATAAATGCTTCAATATTTGTAAACCATCATGAAAATTGATACTACAGAAGTATGAGGTGATCTATCAATAATTAGTGTTCATTCAAGTGTAAGGGTATCAAACATGAACACATTCCTATGTAAATGCTCATCACAGCCCACTCATAGCATGGACGCTCCTATCCATTGAAAAATATGCACAGCTAATGTGCAAGTCTAACAAACTGCTTTTGAAATATTTCAAACTGCCATGTCTGGGTCATAAGATTCCCTTTCTCCTTTCCTTCCATAGCTCAAAATGTAAAAGATAAACAAAAGGCTACTTTTGCTCACTTCCTCTGTAGATCTCAGAATGGTGCTATTGTGGTAAACGTTTTTAAAGAACACACACGTTAGAAAAGCAAAGTTCAAGCCTTAGAAAAGGATACACAGCATTCAGAAGATCTCTGTTATCTCCTGAGCTGTGTCTTTCACTAAATGTGAAATGGGCTTTGGAACTTTTTTTCCGCAGACCATATTCATACAACTGCCTTGTAAAATGTGGTACTTTATTTTAAACTTGATTCTGTACCTTTTTACCTGGCTACAACTCACGAGTCAGAAATAAATAGTAGCTCAGAGACAGCGTATTAAGTTCTTTGCAGCAGTATTAGATTAAGTGGCAGCATATAATCAGACCAGAGGACAAGTTAAGAACTTCAATACACCAAGTAATGCAGAAATGTCTAAAGCTCATAAAATACATGTACGTTTCACAAATCTAGCCAAGCTTAGCTGACACTGCTGGGTAGCAGTAGTGACTGTGAAGTATACTGAGCAACCTGCATATCACATGTCTGTCTGGTAGCCATATCCCTCTTCTCTAGAAACAAAATTTATGCAAAACAGAAAACTATACAATTAGAATTGTAGCACTCAAGACACTGCATTGGTACAATTCATCTTGCATCATAAAGCCTCTGAGGACATAATGTTTTTCAATAAAAACCAAGTCTAACACCTGGAGACCTCCAACCTGTATTATTTTCAAGCAGAACAAATTCTACAGTAGTTTAGGAAAGTATTACTCATTCAGCAATACAGCAACTTTTTTGCAAAGACATGGCAGGGCATGGGAAAATAAAACAAATAGCTCACTTACAAGGCAAGTGATTCTATTAGAAGATCTAAACAAAGATAAACTATAGGTGTTTTCTGCATATCTGCATAATTGGTATTGACCAGCATGTGTAGCTTGAAGGTTTCCTTCTATTAGCTTCAGATCTACACTATAATTTCATTAAATCAGTTCTCCAAGGCTTTCCTGGTTTTCAAAAGAAGCAAATTTGTACTCTGAAGTAGCACATCAATGAAATCATAATACATTACCCTTGGAATTGGAAGTGTATCAATATAATAATCCACACAGTGATAACTGAAGTCACAGCTAAGCATTTAATCTTGTAAACTATCACATGAACATAGCAAGAGATAAAAAAATTGAGACAACATGACAAGAAAATGCTTTCCTGATCTCTCTGTGTAAATTACAAGCAATTGCTTTCAGTTTCACACTTCAACCATGTAAGTAGGAAATACAGTATATTTCTTTATGTAATAAGGGATTACAAACCGTCAGACCGCTGTCTATCTCAGTCTAGGTCCCCAAAAGCAAATGGTCAGAGCATGAAATAACCCTCTGCTTTACTTTAAAAGCATTCATAAATCTCTCCTTGCCTTAAAGACAGCTCTTAGTGCTCCTAAAACTCAGGCCATCACATCATTAATTCTCTCACTCTTCAACAAATATTTCACAGAATCATAGAATGGTTTTGGTTGGAAGGGAGCTCAAAGATCATCTAGATCCAACCACCCTGCCATGGGCAGGTTGCATAAGGCCCTGTCCACCCTGGCCTTGAACACCTCCAGAGAGGAGGCATCCACAACTTCCCTGAGCAACCTGTGTCACTGTCTCACCACCTTTAAAGAACTTCTTCCTAATATCCAGTCTAAATCTATCCTCTTCCAGTTTAAATTCATTCCCCCTCATCCTATCACTACAAGCCCTTTTAAAGAGTCCCTCCCCAGCTTTCCAACAGGCCTATCTCAGATACTGAAAGGCTGCTACAAAGTCTCCCCAGAGCATCCCCTTTTTCAAGCTCAATCACTCCAATTCCCACAGCCTTTCCTCATAGGGGAAGTGCTCCAGCCTGCAGATCATCTCTGTGGCCCTCCTCTGGACCCAGTACAACAGTCTGATGTCCTTCTTGTGTTGGGGCCCCAGAACTGGATGCAGTACTACAGGTGAGTTCTCATGAGAGCAGAGTAGAGGGGCAAAATCACCTCCCTCAACCTGCTAGTCATGCTTCTTTTGATGCAGCCCAGGATACAGCTGGCCTTCTGGACTGCAAGTGCACATTACCAGCTCGAGTTTATCATGAACTACTCAAACCATTCTCCACCCAGCCTATATGTACGCTTGAGATTGCCCTGACCCAGGTGCAGCACCTTGCACTTGGCCTTGTTGAACCTGAGATTGGAATGGATCCACCATACACTTGCTTCACAACAACTTCACATAACAAGGCTTGTAGCAGTGTCTGGAAAGCTGCCCTGCAGAAAAGTAGCTGGGGGTTATTTGTTGACAGCTGGCTGAATATGCATCAGCATCATGCCCACATAGGCAACCTGGCCTGTGTCAGAAATAGTGCAACAAGACTAAGGAAGTGATCATGCCCCTGTACTCAGCATAGGGGAGGCTACACCTCAAATACTGTATTGACTTCTGGACTTTTCACTACAAGAAAGACATTGAGATGCTGGAGTAAGTCCAAACAAGGCCAAAAAAACTGATGAAGCATCTAAAGAGTAAGTCCAATGAGTGGTTAAGGGAACTGGGGTTTAGCCTGAAGGAGGCTGAAGCGAGATGTTATTGCTCTCTACAACTGCCTAAGAGGAAGTTGTAGAGATGAGTGTTGGTCTCTTCTCCCAGGTAACAAGCAACAGGGCAGGAGGAAACTGCCTCAAGTTGTACCATAAAGCTGTGTAAATGTAGGGCACAGGGATGTGATTTAGTGGGGGATTTGGCACTGTTAGGTTATCAGTTGGACTCAGTCTTTAGGATTTTTTCCAACCTAAATGACTATATGATCATGATATTCAATCTGCATCAATTTGATATATGCAGCATGATGCCCACTTGGCATACATAATGAAGACAATCTGGGTGTGGTGTTCTGGTCCTGGCTGGGGGCCAAATGCCCACCAAAGCCACTCTATCACTTCCCTTCTTAGATGGACAGGGCAGAGGGGAAAATATAACAAAAGGCCAGTAATAATGTGGAAGCAATTTAATAATGCTAAGCACCGGCAAAGACTGTGTGCAGAAGCAAAAGCAAAGAGAGATGTTACTCTCTGCTTCCCATCAGCAGACAATCTTTGGTCACTCCCAGGAAGCAGGGTTCTAACACACATAGCAGTTGCTCTGGAAGACAGATGCTGTGGATGAGTATCTCCACACTTCCTTCTTTCACCTTCTTGTATCTGAAGTCATAGGGCATAGAATACCCCTTTGGCTGGTTTGGGTCAACTGGCCTGGCCCTGTCCCCTCCCAGGATCTTGCTTACCCCTCAGCATACTCTTGGGGTAGGGAAATGTTGGAAAAGCACAGCCTGGGTGCTTGTTCAGCAGTAGTCAAAATACTGGTGTGCTATCAGCACTCAGCTGCAGCACTGCAAAACACAGGATTATAAAGATGCTCTGAGCAGAATTAACTCCAGCTCAGCCAAACCCAACACACTGGAAATCACAGCTCATTTGACCACTTCCAACACCAACAACAAATGCTATGTAGACTCAGAAAGAACACATGTATTGAGTTCACCAATTTGACCATTTTAATTTACCTTTAATATACAATCCCATTAAAATGCATTCCCTTTAACAGTAGTGAACTGTGGTTTATCCCATTTTCTGTATCAAAATTTTCTGCTTCTATAAAACTTTCTCATAATTGTTGCTAACTCATTAAGCCATTGAACCACACTTTTCAAGAACCTTCATGTACTTTCAGATAGTCAGTATACTACAGTCATTTCAGAGAACATATATCTCTGTATTTTTGGGGCTCTATTCACATTAATCTCATCTCCAACAGGTGAAGTCAAAGCCAAAAACACCAATGCTAAACAAAATTAGATGTTTAGGATTCCGTTTCTGGTGTAATTTTCAAGCTTTGTGTTTCACATCCTCTATAGTGTTTCAAATCATAGGCCCACACAGTGTCTATTCCTTCTCCAGCAGTATGATCTGGGATCCAGGAAGGGAAAGGGAAACGACAGGCAATGATTCTGGCATTATTCTCAAGTTCTTCTTCCAGCTTCTTCTCTAGCTGTGGCATCTGTTGAGCAACAATAAAAAGCTTTCAGAAGCAGTAAAGAACAGAAATGTCAGTTTTAGAATCTAATTCAAGTGCTTAAGGGAAGTCTAAAGTTTGAAGAATTTTGGGGGAAAAATTAGCAAAGTGTTCCTGATATAGGTTTTGGCTTTAATGCTTTGACAAAGAACATGTAAAACTAGAAAATGGCCAAAGCCTCTCATCATTTCTAGTCTAGGTACAAAGGTTTAGGCTGGAACACAGGAAGTTCCACTTCAACATGAAGAGAAACTTCTTTACTGGGAAGGTGATAGAGCACTGGAACAGGCTGCCCACAGAGGTTCTGGAGTCATCTTTTCTGGAGACTTTCAAAACCTGCCTGAATGCATTCCTGCGTGGTCTGCCCTAGACGATTGTGCTCTGGCAAGGGGGTCAAGCTAGATGATCTGGACAGGTTAGACCAATAAGGCCAAGAGCCAGGTCCTGCACCTGGGTCACAACCACCCCATGGTAAGCTACAGACTTGGAGATGTGTGGCTGGAAAGCTGCAGCTTGGGAGAGGGACCTGGGCATACTGGTGGATAGTAGACTGAACATGAGTCAGCAGAGTACCCAGGTATTGGGAAACACTGTGGCCAGCAGGGACAGAGAGGTGATCATTTCCCTGTACTCAGTACTGGTGAGGCCTCACCTTGAGTATTGTGTTCAGTTCTGGGCCCCTCATTACAGAAAGAACATTGAGGTTATGAAGTGTGTCCAGAGAAGGGCAACAAGGATCATGAAGGGACTGGAGCACATGGCTCACAAGGAGCATCTGAGCAAGCTGGGGTTGTTCAGTCTAGAGAAGACTTAACCCACACTTCTCCCCAGATACATGCAAGAACAGAGAGGTCTTAGACTTCCCTGAAGATCAACAAATCCAAATTCTGCAAACTACTCTTGGGTATGTAATGAAAGTAGTGTGACAGCATCAAATTAGGCCAGAATTACTAAAAGCTAGAGAGATCTATTACCCTCAGTAAAAAGGAGAAAATACACTTAAGTTTCTAGAAAATCAGTTTAATTGTTCAGGAGGCAAACCACTCACAACTTCCGAAGTAACTTTAAAGAACTCATGAGCAGATGAATGATCAGGGAACACAGCAGTTCGTATGCCTGTATCTGCCACATTCACTACAGTATCGTCACTGAAAGCACTTATTCTTGCATTTACTGAAGCTATTCCAAGCCCTATAGCTACACTTCTACCATAGCTGTTGCTAATTTATCCTACTTTATACTATTACATTGAAAGTTAAGCCAGCGTTTCTGCCAAGTTTACTCACTTTTTCCAGAGCATTTGTTTATTTCCAGTTTACTGAATTAACTCAAGTATTTATATTGCTCCCTCCCCATGAGACAGCAGGTAACATCCAAACCTAGCAACATCTGTAGCACAAGCAACATTTGTTCTCACCGCCTACAAAATAGGGGGAGTGGAATCAAAATAAAAGCATTTTCACTTCAGTTTCCAATGAGAGTTACAATTTGAATCAGAAGTAGGTATTTAAATTCCAGTCCTGTTAAATAATAAGAAAAGAATAGGGAAGCTTTATTATGCTTCTTGTTGCACCTTCCTGTTAGTGCTACAGAAATATTACCAGTGTATGTTTCCTGGTATAGAATCACCTAAAGTCCTTCAATCATTTCATCCCACACTGGCCTTAGTTGAGAAAGAGGCAATACAGAATAATTTATAGCATACTTCTGTTTCATTCATCCATATGCATTCAACCTATACATACAATTCTAATAGTAAATCAAAATACCAAGATTATTTAAGATTTTTTTTTTCCCCACTTGTCTAGTAAAAAGATAAAAAGAAAACTAGATCAAGCCAAAAGCCAAAGTGAATGTAAAGTCTGACTGCATTTATCAAGCATCACTAAAGCAATTACTATGCAACTCAATTTCTATACCACATTTGAAAAACACATTTTCCCCAGGAACACAATGGACATAGGCTGCAATGCCTTCATAAAAGGCAAAGAACTTGTGTGGACTGGTACTATAACTATTATATTTGAAGTATTTGCTTCCCTTCCGAATCCCTTGCCTATGTTAAACTGTGAGGATTAATTTCAATACATCAGTTTCTGACCTATTTGAGGTGATCCCATTTTTGGAGAAGAGCATAAGCAAAGTTCAATACTCTCCTTTAACAAGGTTCCCAAAAATCAGCTGTAGACAATTTCCTAATCCATCTGGTGCCTCTGTTTTTTCAGTATGAAAAACTGAAATTTCAAAGAACCAATCTATCACCTTCCCTCCAAGCAACCTCAGCATTAGCAGTTTTCATTTTGGTTCTGAATTAATAATGGACAGAAAATACTTTGCAAAAAACCATGTATATTCTCAGTGCTCCAGTCTGCATGCTGTAACAAATTTTACCAGGCTTTATCATGGACATTCCAACCCAAACCACTCTATGATTCTATGAGCAACAATAATGTTGGTATTAACTCCTTTCGGCATTCTGCAGGTTGGTTCATTTTGCAGCTGAATGTGCTAACACTGAACACCTTGGTATTAAAACAATTAAACAATGAAAAAATAGTAAACTTACCATCTGAGGTACCCCAAAAACAACAACATTTGTGTAACAGGAAAAAGAAACCTAAAACAAAATTTGAGAATTAGTCTTAATGAAAATTCCATTTATATCTGTAGTTTTCAACATTATTCCCCCTAATCTCTCTAGCTGCACTCTTTTCAACAGCAAATTAGACCAAAAATAAGGGAAGAGATCCAGTACCAACTTTTCATCACAGAAATTTCCACACAAAGACAAATTTATATTGCCAAACAGGAAAAATAAAAGTTCTATTACCTGGCCAAGAATATGGCAGCAATTCTAGTAGCACAGAAAGTATTGTATATATACACAACTCCACAGTTTTAATCATGGCTGGTTTTCCACAACTCCTGTACATGTTAAAATGATGCTTTAAGTTTGTCCCCCCTTTTATTAAATGTTAAATATCTGTAAAAACTCATGAGGCATTCCAATGCCTGCATTCTTCGAGTTAGTGCCATGAAGTTTTCCAATGGTCCTCACTGCACAATGATAAAAATAGTACATTCACACTTTTCCCCAAAATTTCTGGTATCCACTTTACACATTATAAAATGCCATTCTTGAAACCAACCAAACAAAAATGCACAATTAAAATCAAAACAAACAAAAAACCAGACAAAACCCCCACAGAAATAGCAGGTGAGTGACCCACATAAATATGACACCAAAAAAGCGTCTCATTAAAGAAGCAATTGTGACTCAAATGACTGAAAATTGTAAGAAAAATCTCCATGTGTATGTAAGTTACCTTAAAGACACACTCAAAATCAGGTAACACATTGCACAGCTATTGAAGAACACATCTAATGAAATGCCACATCAGATTGAGATCTTACACATAAGCAAGAATCTTTTTACTGACTCCACAGAAGCAGCTCCAAGTGAAACCTGACATTACAGCACCCTGCATCATTCACTAAACACAATCACTACCTAGTGTGCTTGAGAAGCCTGCTCTGAAAAAGGACAGCACATCAACAAAGCACAAAACCAGGAGAGTCTAGTTTCTATGGGATGAAGTCCTTTACTCAAAGCCCAATACAGCACCTTGTGCCCAGTCACCATTCTGGTTCTTTCAAGCAAGTACTTCCAAATTATGGAAATCACTCAAACATCCCAGATTTATTCTTGCATACTTCATCACCTACCTTCCATAAGTCTGAAATATAAAATTTGGTGTTCTGATGTACCCCATCTCTCCAGGCACGGTATCTGGAGTACCAAACTAGCCAGGGATTTAATTCATAACCAACAGCTTTGAATCCCTTTTTTGCAGCTGCTATCACCTACAAGGAAGAAAATCCATCTTTATTTAGAAACGGAGAAAGTGTATTCATCTAAAAGGGTGCACATAGTTTTATTTACAATATAAATCAACATCTGGCGTTTTTACCATGGTCATATTTATCCACCACTTACACCTGAGTATATGGCAAAATGTTTAAAGCATCTAAACAGAAACTCGACTTTTTTTCAGGACAAATGCATTCAGGCAACATCAACATTCAAATTTAGCCACCTGGCTCTCCAAATAGTCTTCAGGCTCCAGTTAGGCACCTACAAATGCATACATACATACACACACACATATATATAAATATAAATTAAATATTCCATATTTAGTCAAATTAGATGCCTCAGATGAGGGTCAACAACAGGAATGCTGAGCAGTGAGGGCATCAGAAACTGAAACTCTCTTGTACCTACAAGCTTTTCTGTTTTCCTACTGGGGCACAGTTCCTTCTAAGCAACCTTCACACATTTTTTTGTATGGACAAATAATCATTCACAAGAAACATAGACAAGAGTAGCATTCAACAACTTACTTGTTTCCATCAAAAAACCTACACAGTGTGCCACCCTATTGCTAAAATTGCTATGAAGCAGATGATTATGAAATGGTACACAAAACATCACAACTACAAAAAATCCCCACACTGTTCTCCACTACACCTTCATGACCCTGGGTATTCAGCCAACATCCTGGAACCACAGTTATCACTTTGGCTTTGGACCGGTGAGGTCCCAGATGACTGGAAACTGGCCAATGTGGTCCCCATCCACAAGAAGAGACGGATGGAGGAACCTGGAAACTACAGGCCAGTCAGCCTGACATCAGTGCCAGGGAAAATGATGGAGCAGATTATCCTGGCGGCAATAACTGCACACCTGCAGGATGGCCAAGGGCTCAGGTCCAGCCAACATGGATTTAGGAAGGGCAAGTCCTGCCTCTCCAACCTGATCTCCTTCTATGATCAGGTGACCCGCCTGGTGGATGTGGGGAGGCCTGTGGATGTGGTCTACCTGGACTTCAGCAAGGCCTTTGACATCATCCCCCACAGCAAACTGCTGGCTAAGCTGTCAGCTCTTGGCTTGGACAGCAACACTCTGCGCTGGGTTAGGAACCGGCTGGAGGGCTGGGCCCAGAGAGTGGTGGTGAATGGTGCCACCTCCAGCTGGAGGCCAGTCACCAGTGGCATCCCCCAGGGAACAGTGCTGGGCCCCATCCTTTTCAATGTCTTCACTGACGATCTGGATGAGGGGATTGAGACAGTCATCAGCAAATTTGCAGATGACACCAAGTTAGGAGCAGATGTTGGTCAGTTAGAGGGTTGGAGGGCCCTGCAGAGGGACCTCGACTGGCTGGACAGATGGGTGGAGTCCAGTGGGATGGAATTCAACAAGTCCAAGTGCCGGGTGCTGCACTTTGGCCACAACAACCCCATGCAGAGCTACAGGCTGGGGCTGGAGTGGCTGGAGAGCGGCCAAACAGAGAGGGACCTGGGGGTGCTGATCGACAGGTGCCTGAACATGAGCCAGCAGTGTGCCCAGGTGGCCAAGAAGGCCAATGGCATCCTGGCCTGCATTAGGAATAGTGTGGCCAGCAGGAGCAGGGAGGTCATTGTGCCCCTGTACTCTGCTTTGGTTAGGCCGCACCTTGAGTCCTGTGTCCAGTTCTGGGCCCCTCAGTTTAAGAAGGGCATCGAGACACTTGAATGTGTCCAGAGAAGGGCAACAAGGCTGGTGAGAGGCCTTGAGCACAAGCCCTATGAGAGGCTGAGGGACCTGGGGTTGTTTAGCCTGGGGAAGAAGAGGTTCAGTGGCGACTTCATTGCTCTCTACAACTACCTGAAGGGTGGTTGTAGCCAGGAAGGGGTTGGCCTCTTCTCCCTAGCAACCAGCACCAGAACAAGGGGACACAGTCTCAAGCTGCACCAGGGGAAGTTTAGGCTCGAGGTGAGGAGAAAGTTCTTCATTGAGAGAGTCATTCGCCATTGGAATGGGCTGCCCGGGGAGGTGGTGGAGTCACCGTCCCTGGACGTGTTCAAGAGGGGATTGGACGTGGCACTTGGTGCCATGGTCTAGTCGTGGGGTCTGTGGTGACAGGTTGGACTCGATGATCTTCGAGGTCTCTTCCAATCTTAGTGATACTGTGATACTGTGATTCTCACCGTCTCTTGGCAGGTATTCCATTTAACCACGTTGATTTTGTAGTGAGGCAGCAAGCACAGCACAAAGGTGTGAAAACTATACCAGGATTTTTATCTTTGTAATGCATTGATTATTCCTCATTCTTTTTTCTGTCACCTTCATACCATATGCATAGAGTTGTAGACTCAAAAATCACAGTGCTATTTAATCTCACAGCCTCACATGCTGCAGCTATAAATCTATGTTGAACCACAGCTTCTTGGCAATCACAGTACCAACACTTGGATCACACTGCAATGTGATTCCCTCTAGGTAACTGCACAAAGTTATTATTTTGTACACTACTGTGCCAAGCTGCAGATTAGGACTGTAGTCATCTAAACTGGATGTAAAGCTCTCTCAGCTTTGAGCCTTTTCATTAAGATCCAAACAAAACCATGAGATGCCAAATATAAGAAATGTGAGAAAAACACAAGCTGCTTCTGCTAGAGCATTTGGGACTTCTTTGAGAGGTGATATAAAAAGGTGACATCCATAACTTACAATACGGCCATCCCCGCTACCAATGTCAACTAGTAAGCCACTTCTGTTTTCTAACATTTTCAGCACATTCTGGATCTGAGAGGAAGTTGCAGGAACGAAGGGCAGGCACACTTTCCTCAAAGCTGGGGCCACGAAAGGGATAACCACAGCATAGAGTGCCAACAAGGTCCCACCGACACCAGCTGTGACCAACAAACCCCAGCTCCTCCTGGAGCTGCTCCCGCAGTCTTCTTGGGGCCCCGCTGCATGGTCCTCGTTCGCTGGTGCCTTAAACATCACACCTAGGGGCAGACATGAAAGAGTATTTTCCCTAATAGCCATATTACATACTAAAGATAAGGCAGTCTAGAATATCAGACACAGCACACCAGGAAAAGCCCTTACACGCTTTTAGCTGCTTTCTGGGGGAAATGTTGCTACTACTGATTTTGAGAAAATGAAGCCCGAGCTCAAAAAATTGAGCAAGTTTCCGCTTAAGCCCGCAGCTCTTCCCGCCCGCCCGGCCGGACAGCAGCGCGCGCCCGAACCGCCCCAGGACGGCGCAGGCTCAGCCCTTCCCGCCACGGAACGCACAGGAGCCCCCACTCAAGGAAATGTCCCCGAGCAACCGTTGTTCTTCCTCCAGAGCACAACGCACCCCGCTGCGAGGTAGCCGATCGGTCAGCCACCCTACGATGGCCCGCGGCGATCTCACTCAGAACCAACAGGGAGCTCCTCTGAACCGGTAGTATTTACATGGGAGGACACCACCCCACTACGCGGGGGGAGATCGAAGTGTTTCTGAAAGCCCTCCGGATAGAAGCGGCGAATACCCATCTGCTGTGTCTTTCAGGTCACCCTTTGCAACCTGTCACCACCACGCTTCCGCCCACACCCTACCCCATGCAACGGCCTCCCTTCCACATACCGCCGCGGCTTCCGCCGCGAGCTATGCGCGGCTGCCGCTGTACCGGATGCTTCCAGAAAGCTCCGCTGGAGGCGCCATATACGTCCCACCCGTGAGATATGTCGCGCGGCTGCTGACTGCGCCGGCGTAGGGCCGCGCGGGTGAGCGTGCTGCGTCACGGCGGCATCCGGCGTCTGTCTGTGCGAGGTGCGGGCGCAGCAGGAGTGGTCGCAGTCGCCATCATGTCGGCCATGGGGACTTTGGCGTTCGATGAGTATGGGCGCCCCTTCCTCATCCTCAAAGACCAGGAGCGCAAAACGCGCCTCATGGGTCTCGAGGCGCTCAAGGTGAGTGACCGGCCGCTGGGGCCGCTAATCCGTCAATGAGCCCTCTCTGTGCGGGCCGCGCCGCGCCATGCTGCCTTTAGGGGTGGGGAGTCGGCGCTGTTAGGCCTTGGCGGGAGGATGGGAGCCTACTGGGAGGAGATGGTCTTGCGCTTGCCCTGTGCGGGGAAGCTGGAGAGACAGTGCATCGCCCCCGGGTCTGGGAATCCTCCACCCGTAGCATAAGGTCGGTAGAGTTTCTGCCACTGATTCGTGTAGTTTTGGGGTCGTCTCACTTTGTAGGTGCAGCGCGCCCCTCCCTGTGGCTCTGGGTCGCCGCAGGCAGGGAGCCTTCCTGCAGTCCCTTCCCATAGATAACCTCGCCCTGCCTGAAACATGGTCGTTGTTCTTAAGAAAGGCTGCGCAGCCTGAGTAGGCAGTTTTGTGCCAATGTGTGCGATTTAAAAGCTGGTGGAAGAGTGGAACAAAGCTGATGGCTTTTCCTTTTATAGTTAAACGCTTCTGTTGCTTTCCTCCTTTAAATCCCCAGGCAGTCATTTTAGCTACTCTGCTTTTGCATGCTTGAGCTGTGCAAGAAAAGGCACAGGGAATGTTTCTGGCATAAAATTAATAGGCATACACTGATTATTTTCTTCTGCTGCTGACATAATTGACTATTCTCTGTTGATTTACAGTATTTGTGTATTTTGCTTACCTTAAGACTATGATTTTGGGATGCGTGGTAATGATTTGTTTCTTCTTTATTTTATAGTCTCACATAATGGCAGCGAAGGCTGTAGCAAGCACTCTGAGAACATCCCTTGGGCCCAATGGTAATAATGAAATAATTTTAACAGTTCTTTCACAGTAATTTTTGGGGTGATTTTCTAGATTTTTCCTTCATGCTTTGACTATATTTTTTTTAGGCTTGGATAAAATGATGGTGGACAAAGACGGTGAGGTGACTGTGACAAATGATGGTGCTACTATCCTGAATATGATGGATGTGGATCATCAGATAGCCAAACTTATGGTGGAGCTATCTAAATCTCAGGATGATGAGATTGGTGATGGAACTACTGGAGTTGTTGGTAATAAAAGATTTTAATTTTAACTTCACTTTTCCAGCTTCAAAATAAGTCTTCTTAAGATACTTTAGGATATATTGTGCAAAGTAACTGCAGCTTTTCTGTAGCAGGCTTTTAGAGTATTTACTGCTTCAGCAGTCCCTTAGGTTGGAATGGACCTTAGAGATCATCTACTTCAACGTTGCTGTCATGGGCAGTGACACCTCTCAACTAGATTCTGCTGCTCAAGGCCTCATCTAGCCAGCCTGGCCTTGAACACCTCCAGGGAGGAGGCATCTACTGCCTCCCTGGGCAGTCTATTCCAGAGTCCCACCACCTTTGTACTCGATCTTCCTAAGATCTAGCCTAAATCTACTTTCCCTCAGCTTAAAACCATTCCCTCTTGTCCTGTTGCTAGACACCATTATGAAAATCCCTCACCAGACTTCCTGTAGGATCCATTCATGTATTGGAAGGCATCTCGGAAGTGTCCCCCCCGCCCAGAGTTTTCTCTAGGCTGAGCACCCTCAGCTCCCTCAGCCAATCCTCATAGCAGAGGTGTTCCAGCCTTCAGATCATCTTTGTGGCCCTCCTGTGGACTCTCTTCAACAGCTCTGTGTCCTCCTTATGATGGGGACATGAGAACTGGCTGCAGTGTTTGAGGTGGGGGTCTCAGAAGGGCAGGGCAAAGGAGCAGAATCACTTCTCTTGACATGCTGGCCATGTTTCTCTTGATGTAGCCTGGGATATAATTTTCCTTCTGGGCTGCAGGAGTGCACTGCTGGCTCATGTTGAGCTTCTCATCAATCAGTACACCCAAGTCTCTTTTTCCAGAGCTGCTCTCAACCCACCCTGCACCTAGCCTCTGTTTGTGACTGGGATTGACCCAACCCAGATGCAAGACCATGCAGTTGTCACTTCTCAAGCGTGAGATCCTTCTGGATGGCATCCATTCCCCCAAGTACAGTGCTATGCAGCTTGGTGTCATCAGCAGACTTGCTGAGGGTGCACTGGATGCCACTGTCCATGTCACTGACGGATGCTAAACAGTACAGATCCCTGAGGAATGCCTCTTGTCACTGGTCTCCAGTCTTTTAATCAGAAAGATGCTTTTGTGTCTTTGCTAAATGCAGTTATGTTTTAAGTTGATGGTGAAAGTCCTCTTTATACTTTCAGAATGTTTCAGCATCCTTTTCTTCCACCTGTCTCACCTTGATTCTCTCTTTTGTCTTGATTTTTTCAAACTGCTTAAAACATACCAAAAAATGGAAAGGCTTGCTTTTTTAATCTTCTGATAATGTGTTAAAAATGTTGCTTTAGTCTGTGGAAGATTAATTGTTATTTCAAAATTCTGTTTTATAGTTCTGGCTGGAGCATTACTGGAACAGGCTGAGCAATTACTAGACCGTGGTATTCACCCTATCAGAATAGCAGATGGTTATGAGCAGGCAGCCCGCATTGCTATAGAGCATCTAGACAAAATCAGTGACAGCTTTCCAGTTGATCCACAGAACATTGAACCTCTGATCCAGACAGCAAAGACAACACTAGGTTCTAAAGTGTAAGTCACTAAAACTTCAGATGAATATTTAAGTTTCCCTTAAAAACCACTTTGATTTGAAATGGGAAATTGTTATGGGTGTTTTGAAGGACTGTTAACATTTTTGCATAATTAGAACGTCTGCTGAAGGCTCTTTTGTGCTTGATATTTGGCGAATTTCTCAATGGATTTGTGTCTCAGGATAAAAAAAGTGAACCCTTTCTCTATAAATGATCCATTTCATAAAGCTAAACAGCTGCAAAGTCAACTTCATTTTGACCTGTTCCAGATTTCTGCACCATAGCAAAATCCAAGAATAATGCAAATCTTTTAAAAGTAATGGTGTTATATTCTGAAGGTTTGTTTCGGGGCTGTTTTTTTCCTAAAGAAAATTTTTGTAGGATAATCCCATAAGTTCATTATTCATTACAGATTCCTTGAGTAGTATGCAAATTAGACATTGTGCACAGCTGTCATTAACAATGGTTTCTGTGACTTGAATGTTTCTTAGCTAATACTCTGCACTTGTTTCAAATCTGTATCTTGAGATGATGGCCACAAAAGCTTAGACAAACCATGTCATCGGTTCTGTTCTCTACCATATTTAGCATCTTTTATTTCTCTGAAAAGCAGGATCCATCCCCTTACTTGATCTGGCATGCAAAATTTGTTAACTATAAGTGATATTTTTTTCGCTCTGATAGAATCACTTTTTTTTTCTTTCAAATTATAGAAATGTAATACAACTTTATTACATGTTTTTAAAACTTAGAGTTAACCGTTGTCACAGACAAATGGCAGAAATTGCTGTAAATGCTGTACTGACAGTAGCAGATATGGAACGTAAAGATGTTGATTTTGAGCTGATCAAAGTACAAGGCAAAGTGGGAGGCAGACTGGAAGATACACAGCTGGTTAAAGGAGTCATTGTGGATAAAGATTTCAGTCATCCACAGATGCCTAAAGTAAGTGAAGTCCCTGTGTTCATCTCATGTAATGGCTCAAATAAGGTTGCGTAGCTGACTTCAACTACTGTAGTAGCATTTCTAGGGTATTTTAGCAATGTTTTATTTTGGCCTTGTTTTTAACCCATATATCAGTAGAGAAAGGGAAGGGAGCATTCAAGTCTTCATGTTGGAAGAGACAAAGTTAGAATTTCCAACAATCTTAGAAATTGATAAATGATTGGAGGAATATTACTGGCCAACTGAGTAAGGAGTACAGAAATACTCATTTGTAGTGTATAATATATTTAATGGAACTCAGTATGAAGAAATGCTTCTTAAGCTTTGCGAGTATCATATTGTCCTCTTCGGAACTCACAGGAAGCTGTCCGTTTATTTGTTTAGATAAGGTCTTCAAGTCTTTGTGTATTGTACTTCAAGAAAGATGAAGGCAATTTAAATCTTCACTATCTAAAATATTTTTCCAGTAGGTGACAACTGTTTATAAAAAGGAAAACTGATGGAAAGTACCATTTTTACATTTTTACATAATAGCTGTCAGTGAAGAGGAGCACGTAGTATTCCCAGTGGTCATGGTGCAAGCAGTGATTTCACTGAAGTTTTTTTTAAACAGTAAACTTTAAAAAGATACATTACTGTTAAAAATTGTCACAGGTTTTGCATATATAAGAAAAAGGTGTTACTGAGGTCAAAAGCCAACCTTTTTCTTTCTTTGTATTAAATTGTACAGGAGCTTAAAGATGCTAAAATTGCAATCCTTACTTGTCCATTTGAACCGCCTAAGCCTAAAACCAAGCATAAGCTTGATGTCACATCTGTGGAAGATTACAAGGCACTGCAGAAATATGAAAAGGAAAAGTTTGAAGAGATGGTGAAACAGGTAGTCTTAAAGATTATCTCTGTTTTCTATGTTTTTTTTCTTACCCTTTATACTGCACAGGATAGTGCACTGATTTATTTCTGGAAATGAGTTAGTATTCTTGATAGGAAAAAACCACACGAGCAATTGTAAGGCTACAAATAAAAAGTTTTATGCAAGAAACAAGTATCACCCTGCTTAGACATATACTTTGATCTCTGTCTACACCAGATGGTTCTTTTTCAGACTGTGTTTTGAAGAAATTAGGAGAATTAAAACTATAAAGAGACTGGATTTCAGTCCTGGGTTTCTTCTGATCAGAAGATTGATGTTGTGTGTTTCTTTCAGATAAAAGACACTGGTGCAAACCTTGCTATTTGCCAGTGGGGTTTTGATGATGAGGCAAATCACTTGCTGCTTCAGAATGAGCTGCCTGCTGTTCGTTGGGTTGGTGGACCTGAAATAGAAGTAAGTAAAATCTTCTAAAAATGAACTTTCTACCAGTTCTTAAGCACTCGCTATCTAGTATGCTGTACCAATTAAAGAGTTGGTAGAGTGAAACTGCTCTGAATAGAACTGCATAATCCTGAATATGGTTAGGTATTGGAGAAAAATCATTGGAATCTGTAGGAAGAACCAACAATAAATGGCATTATGGTTTATTGTTGGAGTGTATGCGTATTACTTGTTACAAGTTTTATGCGGCAAGGGATGTTTCTGGTTTAGTTTCACTGTTTGCAGAAGCAAGTTATTGCCTAAAATACTTTGAAGTGATGGGAAGACAACCTTTGGAGTAAGCATTTGGCAGATGGTCTTCCACTAGTTGTACATTATGAAAAGCATAATAGAAATTGTTTTCAAATTAATTGATAGTTCTTTCACTTCAGTTAATTGCCATTGCAACTGGAGGACGCATTGTTCCTCGCTTCTGTGAACTCACAGCAGAGAAACTGGGTTTTGCGGGTCTTGTCCGAGAGATTTCCTTCGGAACAACAAAGGACAGAATGCTTGTCATTGAACAGTGTCAGAATTCCAGAGCTGTGACCATTTTCATTAGAGGAGGAAATAAAATGGTGAGATACTTAATTTGTTATGTACATTTGCTATGTAAGTTGCAGAAGGTATGGTTTCTTTCAAAAGCTTATTAGCTTTTGTCTAAATTTTCTTTGCGGTGCAGACAAATGGGGGGAGGGTTGCAGGCTGTCATGACTGTGCATTAGAAGTCACATTAGATTCACATCCCGTATTTTTCAATGAAAAGGTTTTCTCACTTATATGCAATATAGTTTATAAACACAAAAGCAATTTTACTTGGGGATGTTTTTTCTCATGGGAGAGCCACTTCTCTTAGTAAAGACATATTTGCATTTCTGAAATGATGTACCCACATACACAGATTGAGGTAATTTTAAATGCTTGTGTACTTAAACTGGTTCTTTCTTGTACTGCTAGTGTTAGGTTATGTGTCGTATAGGTCAAGTTGTGCATTGAGTGAAAAAGGAAGAAAAGAACAATAGAATAGAATACAATAGAATAAACCAGGTTGGAAGAGACTTTCAACGTCATCGCGTCCAACCCATCAACCAATCCAACCCACCTAAACAACTAAACCATGGCACCAAGCACCCCATCAAGTCTCTTCCTGAACACCTCCAATGATGGTGACTCCACCACCTCCACAGGCAGCCCATTCTTTGCCACTGGATTTGTTAACAGTTTATATTTTGAAATAGTTTACCACAGTAATGGCACAGCTGCACTAAAGCCGTGGAAAGATCATACAGTTTATTTGCAGTTTCCACTTCTGTTTTAGGAAATACATCTTCATAGCCTTCAGTTGTGTGTATTGTAACACAGATGCTGGTTTGTAATTCCAGATCATTGAAGAAGCAAAGCGATCTCTTCATGATGCATTGTGTGTTATCCGGAATCTTGTTCGTGATAATCGTATTGTGTATGGTGGTGGTGCAGCTGAGATTTCTTGTGCCTTAGCAGTCAGTCAGGCGGCAGATGAGGTAAGAAAGGAACAGTTACAACTTTAATTTCTGAAGATAAGTTAAGGACTAAATCTGTTTTAAGAGATTCCAAGGAAACTTGAAAAGCTTCCAGAAGGTGTACATTATGGAACTTCCTGTCATTCACCCATAAATAATCTTAAAAGTGTTCCTTCCCTTCTCTCTAGAAAGTGGTTGTCTTTTCACTTCTATGGTAAGAGCAGTTCAAAATTGTTTTAATTTGCAAAGGTGTTTGTTCAGTTACTGAAATGCATATACCCAAGAAAAATGTACTATATGTAATGTGAAAATCTGCTTTTGCTAGCATTGGACATGATAACTGCATGAATTTAAATGTCTTTTTCCCTAGTGCCCATCTCTGGAACAGTATGCCATGAGAGCTTTTGCAGATGCCCTGGAGGTAATCCCCATGGCACTGTCAGAGAACAGTGGTATGAATCCAATACAGACTATGACTGAAGTGCGGGCTAGGCAACTGAAGGAAAATAATCCTGCTCTTGGCATTGATTGTTTGCAGAAAGGAACAAATGGTAAGAGCTGCTGCATGGGGAGAAGGAACATAACAGGTTTTTCTTTCTTAGAAATCAAAATGCTACTGTTTTGGCCCTTGGGGTTTTTGTTTTTAGTTAACACTTCATTTATGAACTCTTGCCCCCTGTTGTGATAAATGGCAATGCAGGTAGAGAGGCATGCATGTCTGCAAGGTAGAAAGTGCTTGAACACTTTTATTTGGAGGCAAGATTAGTTGAAGATGTTGGTTGATTTGTGGTACAGCAAAAAAAGCTGCTCACTGTGAGTTAAGAGCAGGCTGTGTTCTAAGTATTGCATTTTTTTGTAATTCATTTTACACTGCAGCCTGATAGTTTTCAGAAAGAGCTTGTGAAGAGGTAAATCAAAGGTTGGAAATGTCTTCAGTTAAGTGTTGTTCACACTAGTACATTTACATACATAAGCATACAACAGGCATGTGAAGACTAAGAAACCAGTGTATGAATACTTTATTTTCATCTGGATATACACATTTCACACTCGTCTTTTTGGAGAAAAAAATCATCATCAGTAGGTGGTAAATCTTGCAACCTGATGTAAGATGTTGTTTTGATGTAAGACCCTTTGATGGTGTGTTTGTGCTTTACACCATTTGAACTTCTTTAGTGGTTGCTCCAGCTCTTGGGTTGCTTCTAATATTCCTGTATGGAAACTTTAAAAAAATCTAATGCAGAAAAGTAAAAAGCTGCAATTGGGGAAGATTTAGTTGGGAAAAGTTTGGCTCTTTATGTCAAGGTTCTCAAAGACCTTGGAACATTAAACTAGTATGTAGAAATTAGTTAATACCAACTGTCAGCTACAGTGGACATGGGTAACTGTTTTAAAACATACTTTAAAATTATGTGGGAATTACTACCTCAGGTTAAATGTTATGTCTACATTTGAGGAGTGTATCTAATTCTGCTTTGGTTTTTGGCAGATATGAAGCAGCAGAATGTTATAGAAACCTTGATTGGCAAAAAGCAGCAGATTTCTCTGGCAACTCAGGTTGTTAGGATGATTTTGAAGATTGATGATATCCGTAGGCCTGGAGAATCTGAAGAGTGAAGGTTGAAAAGCAAGAAACGTTAAAGGGGCCACAGCAGTAGCGAAGACGATAGTGTTCTGATGCTTCATCTTCAGCTATTTATTCTGGACACTCTTTGTTTCAGATACTGTAATGGCTAATAATTGGAAATAAAACACAATTTAGCACTGGTGGTTTTAAGATTTGTTTCCAAAGTGTCTTTGCATCTTTTCCTAGAGAGTTGTGACTATTTGTGGAAAATGCTTCTTGAATGCATAGAAAAACACATTGATAATGCAGTAATAAAATATGGGTCCTTTACCACTCCTTTTGCAGCTGACTCCATTGGCTGATTTAAGCAAAGTCCACAGAGTCTCCTTTTTAAGAGAGAGGCCTGTCACTCTTCAGTGAAGAAAGCATCAAATCACTGCAGCATCCAGAAATTCTCACATCAAGTATTTATTATTTCAATATTATCAAGTATGCAGAGTTCAAGGGCTTGTATTTTTTCATTCCAGTTGCTTCCATATTTTTTTTCTTTTGTGGCAGCATTTAACTGCATTCCTGATTTCTGGGCAAGGAAGAATTTTTTTGGGAGTGTACGCATTCAGCTGAGTGAGACTTTTTTCCTAAACTTTCTATTACTGCAACTATTGAAAGCATCAACTTTGAAGTCCCAGATACGCTTTTGGGAGTGTAGAGTAAAATGTACTAGTAGCAAGAAACAAGCAGTAGACCAGAAACAATGTGCAATGTTGTGGTTTGGGGGGATTCTTATTGTTTTTTTCATTTCAAAGGATAGGTAAGTACTGAAATTTTCAACATTACTTGTGTTACATTTTGCATAGTTTTAAAGTTTTGAAGGATAGTACTACAGAGAAAACTTTATTACTAGTCAGTGACCACAGTTACCTAACAGATCTCATTCTAATTGTTATTTGCTGTGAATATACATCACTTTTGTCACAGTGTGCAGCAGACAGCTGAAAGTATTAAACTAAATTAATTAGACCAGTGCAGACCAAATTGGTGTGCTTTCACAGCAGGAATAACTGAATTTGTGCATGGACAGAACAGCAGGAATATAGCACTGGGGTTTCATGCTGTGATCTTTCTCTGGTCAAATAAAACAGAGAAAATGCATCTGAAAAATTATAATTACAAACACCAATATTCAGAGTAACCATGGTCTGTATCCCTCGGGAAACAGAAGGTTTGCCTACTGTGTTTGGGGCTGAGTGCTGTCCCTTCACGTTTGACTCCATTACTCTAAAGAAAAAGCAAGGTTCGCCACTGGAGGGCAATGTATGCATGTCACTTCTGTGTCAGACTGCAGCCAGAGTTTTTTTTAAAAGCAACCTGATGCAGCCCAGCAGGTCTCTCCAAGCATCACTGCCATGGCGCACATATCTCACCAGCAAGATTTGAATGTTTCTGAATTCCCCTCAAGGACTCAGTTACTGAGCTACTTTCATGACTGGTCCCATGTGCCTTTTAAATCCAAATTTTCACATCTTACAAGCTTATCCTGGCCCTGCCTCTATCCTGCTAGTTCTAGTTCCTGTTAGCAGACAACTTTCCCAGCCTCATTTCCTAGTCTGCTGCATTCCCACGTGTGGGTTTGGATCCTTCTCTCACCTCTTGCATCTCCATGCTGACACAATGCTTGTCTTAGGAGCATGAAGCAAGGTTGCCAGGAGTACAGCATGCAGATTCCCTTGTGTCTTTCCTGGTCACAACCAAGCCTCAGCAGCTGCTGGATACTAGTCTAGCCAGGAATCGGCTTACTGACTTTAGGTGCATGTCCTGATTTTGCTGGGACAGAATCCTAAGCTAGTCATGGTCTGCAGGGCATTATGAGTTTTGAGTCAGCTAGGATAGCTGACTCAAATTGGTCAGAGGTATATTCCAGACCATAAACAACATACTCTGTATAAAGGGGAAAATCACTGAGGCGAGGGGAGCTTCCTCCTAGAGGTTTCCTGCTTGAGTTCATTATATCTCTTTTCATTTCAACCTACAGGGCTTCTCCATCCTTTTGGGGAGGGGTCATGGACTAAATGTAGATTGCTGTGCAGTGGTCCTGAGAAATCAGATCTAAGTGTATTTTTTCAGGAATAGGGTTAAGCAGAGCTGTGAAATAATGTTCTTGTTTCTCAAAAAAAACGGACACTTTTTAATGCAAACACATTTTTCCTTGGCTTAGGAAACAAACCTGCTATTTGATCATTTTGGACTGTGTTCTGCATGGGGAAAGATGCCTTGTTCCTCTTGTAAGAATCCAGTCTGACAAGCTGCCAGGCAATCATAGATAAGCTCATAAGTGGAGCAAATCAAGCTGCCCTGCTAACATGAAGGTCTGCTAGATCACTGCAGTATCACGACACCTGGCTATTAGGATACTTAGAGCCAGACCTACCTAAAACCAAGGGCACTGGCTCCAGAATCTGTCTAGGCTACATATGTTTTTGCTGAGGCTGTATGGAGAAGAGGGCATTGTGGGAGCTACTCTCTGTGGTAGAACATCATGACCTGTTTCTTGCACTGTTAAAAATTACTGTTATACTGACCGTGGGGACAGTTACTGCACCCACCAGACTCTTATCATCATCCATGGAGGGATGATTCAGTTGTGGGATTTGAGTCTGTGAAACTAGCCTTGTTTGTCCTCTCTGCATAGAAGTACCTCTCCATTTCACATCTTGGAGGGTTTCCCAGAAACTCTGCCAGGGAACATTTCTCACCCTGTTAAAGAACTAATTAAATGGACTGACAGTGTTTGCTTTGTAAACAACTCATCTCTGTGATACAAGAGAGACAGTTTCCCAAACTCAAATGAGCGAGGGGTAAAGCTTTAGTACGTTCTCTGTAAGATGTGGACCCTGCAATATCTGTCTGATGTACACACCCTAAAATCCACATCCTTGTGAGATTCCTCCCTAAGTTATTTGTGACCAGTAATTGTGTGGAGCTTCCACTCTGCAGTACTGAATGGCAGCAGCACAGGCATTGAGAGAAACAGGTATCTACCACCCTTCTGGTGTTTGGGTGCTCGTTGAACGTGGGACACCAAGTCAGGACCCTGCGTGCGCTCCCTTTGTTCCACCCACAGGGATTTGGCTACCTGTTCCCAAGGCTAACTGGTATGGCCCACCTCTATCACCTTGAATCAGATGGTGGGGCCGAGAAAGAGCTGGGAAGAAACTCCCAGTTTTGCTCCAGAGTTGCATTTAAGCCTAGGCTCATGCCCTTGCTCCTTGCCTGAGGAATGGAATGGAATGGAATGGAATGGAATGGAATGGAATGGAATGGAATGGAATGGAATGGAATGGAATGGAATGGAATTAACCATATTGGAAAAGACCTTCAAGATCATCGAGTCCAACTGGTCACCCAACACCATCTAATCAACCATGGCACCAAGTGCCTCAACCAGTCTCCTGTTAAACACCTCCAGTGATGGTGACTCCACCACCTGTCTGGGCAGCCCATTCCAATGGCAAATCACTCTTTCTGTGAAGAACTTCCTCCTAACATCCAGCCTAAACCTCCCCTGTGGAGGTGCCTGGGAGAAGAAACCAACCCCCACCTGTCCACAACCTCCCTTCAGGTAGTTGTAGACAGCAATAAGGTCACCCCTGAGTCTCCTCTTCTCCAGGCTAAGCAACCCCAGCTCCCTCAGTCTCTGCTCATAGGGCTTGTGTTCCAAACCCCTCACCAGCTTTGTTGCCTTTCTCTGGACACGCTCCAGCAACTCAATGTCTTTCCTAAACTGAGGGGCCCAGAACTGGACACAGTACTCAAGGTGTGGCCTAACCAGTGCTGAGTACAGGGGCAGAATGTCTTCTCTGCTCCTGCTGGCCACACTGTTCGTGATGCAGGCCAGGATGCCACTGGCCTTCTTGGCCACCTGGGCACAGAGGTGGCTCAGGTTCAGCCTACTATCAACCAGCACCCCCAGGTCCCTCTCTGCCTGGCCGCTCTCCAGCCACTCTGACCCCAGCCTGTAGCACTGCATGGGGTTGCTGTGGCCAATGTGTAGAACCTGGCACTTAGATGTATTAAATCTCATGCTGCTGGACTCTGCCCATCTGCCCAGCCTGTCAAGGTCCCTCTGCAGAGCCTTCCTATGCTCTAGCAGATCAACACCTGCCCTCAGCTGGGTGTCATCTGCAAATTTACTGATGATGAACTCCATCCCCACATCCAGATCATCAATAAAGATATTGAACAGGATGGGGCCCAGCACTGATCCCTGGAGGACATCACTAGTGACTGGCCGCCAGCTGGATGTGGCACCATTCACCACCACTCTCTGGGCTCGGCCCTCCAGCCAGTTCCTAACCCAGCGCAGTGTGCTCCTGTCCAAGCCATGGACTGACAGCTTGTTCCAGCTATGCCCGTACCTTGCTGATACTGATGCTGTTTTGACTTCATGGCTTGTCCTTAGCTTTATTTTGTCAATTTGGACTGCCTGGTGATCTCAACTCTTCACTGTCCCTGGTCACCATGGCTGGGCCTGCTCTGATTTTCTTACTTGGGTGTGGTGATGTCAAGGAGCTCTAGAGGAGAACAGTGGCCAGAAGTTGTGTGGAAGGAGCACCTCAGAAGGCCATTGAAAGAGTCTTTACTCATTAGGATGGGCAGTGGGAAGATATCTATCCTTCAGTGTACATGGCTGGTACCAGGAACTAGAACTAGCAGGACAAAGAGGCAGGACCAGGGTAAAGTTGTAAGAAAGATGTGAAAAATTTGGATTTAAAAGGCACATGGGGCCAGTCATGAAAGTAGCTCAATAACTGAGGGGTAACTCAGTCCTTGAGGGGAATTCAGACACATTCAAGTCTTGCTGGTGACATATGTGTGCCATGGCAGTGATGCTTGGATTGGATATTAGATCTTTTGTTCAATGTGATGCACGAATACTTATTATCTAAGTACAATTATGTTGAGGCAAGCATCTCAAACTTTGTGTTATATTGAAATCCAGCTGATTTAAAGAACAAGGAATAACTGACTGACACTAGTGAACTAGCAGATTGTTTCTGATTCTTATAAGGCAGTTTTCAAAGTTATGTAGCCGTCTGAGACGTTTAAAGTGGAGTCGCATGGTTTAACAAGAATACAAGTAAGCACCATGCAGTCTTTCACTAACAACGTCCACTCAGTGGGACAGGGGAAAGAATTGGGGAAAAAAGGGTAGAATTGTGAGTTGAGATAAAGGCAGTTTAAAATGATATAACAGGAAGAAAGAAAAAATAATACAATAATAATAAAAGAATTACAATGTGATTGCTCACCACACCCTGACTTATGCCCTGACTGGCCCCTAGCAACAATCCACTCCTTCTGGCCAATTCCCCTCAGTTTCCATGCCATTTGACTGGGTACAATGTCATCTAGTATGGAATACCATTTGGGTCAGCTGTTCTAGCTATGTCTCCTCCCAGCTCCTTGTGCTTCTACTGACAGGGCAGTATGAGAAGCTGAAAAGTTTCTGACAGTATAAATACAGCTTAACAACAACTAAACCATCATTGTGTTATTAATATCATTCTCATTCTAAACCCAAAACGCAGCATTGTACCAGCTCCTAGGAAGAAAATTAACTTTATTCCACATAAAACCAGGATAGACCTTTAAATCTACTTCTTTTCCTGGACCACAATCCAAAGTTACAGAAAGAGTACATTCTTCCAATACCCCAATTTCTATTATAAAACAAATAAAATTGTTTTGTATTTCAATTAGTATTTTACCACTTCAATAAGCAAAAAAGCTTTACAGAGACGCCATTGAAGCAGCATTGCTTTCCTCTTTAAAATCTTTTATTCATTGGATATAAAATGAACAGTCCTAAAAATATTTTCTTGAATTAGTACTTAATTTAAATTGGTTTGTTTATAAAAACTTATCAACATAACCCAAATATTTGAAAGTTTGTTTTGAATTTTAATATTTGGTGGTTTCTGATAAAGGATAGTGCCTTTTTACACCGTGCAAAGAGAGACACCCATCTGTTTCTCTAACACTTTCAAATAACCAACCTGATTCCTCAAACATTTTCCACTCCAGATCAGGAGGGAATCATTTCCCTGCTGGCATAAACAGAGGCCATGTACACAGGGGACTATTTAGTGTCACCTCAGCTGCTCTGATCTCAGGGCATCAGTGCTACAGACTGTCTTGGTTTCAAGAGGCTAGTTTGATTTATGTGCCTTATGACACCTAGTTCTCAGAGTATCATAAAAAACTTGTCCAATATTAAAATTGCTGAGTTCTCGCTCTCTAACTGGGCTGTCTAATGGTGAATGTCTCTGTCAGCTGCTCATACTCATCACTCAGTGACCATTCCCATTACCCAGCTCACAAGTGAAAAGCCCTCTGCAATCTCTTGACCTTTCCGCCACACATACACCAGTGACTCCTCTGCTCTCTGCTGCCAGGTATGTGTCCCTCTAACCCACTGGGAGGAGCTGATGGTACTCACACCCTTCTGGGTTTTCCTGTGAATACAATGCTTCTCCATGGACCCTTGAATCATGTGGTCACCCCACATGGTCATTGATTGTCCCTGCTCTCTGTTGCTGTTTGGATTTGCATCTTGGTCTGAGCTGACATTAGCTGGTTTCCTGTTTTTCACATCCAGCTACTGTGCTGGGTGTCATTTTGCAAGTGCCTTGACTAGACAGCTAGATACGAGGTCTTCTCATTAACACGTCTCTTGCAATTGGGAGAAGGCCAAAGGCTGGGAAAGGCAAGTTTCCAGCACCGCCTTTGATTTAAGGGCAGCACTTGTAGTTAAGGTTAAGTGAGTGCAAGTGCTAGTGACTGGGAATGTGCTCAGAGGGACAGAAGGTGAAGTGTGGTAAGCACCAGGGAAGAAGGACTTACTGAAATGTCTGAAAACACATTTAGGAAATATCCTTCACTGAGTAACTTCAGCATAGGTTGCAATGGCACATCCTCATAATGCTTGTTACACTGCCTCACATTCTAGCTATGTTGACTCACTCCCTATGAAAAGCTACTGCTACAAATCCCATGGGAGCTCCATTTCTGACTCCTTAGAATTTGGGTCAGGCTCTCTCACTTCTTCATGCTGAGATCCTGCAACTGCCCAGGTGATGGACAAAGCAGCACAGCAATGTCTTCTCTTTCTTCACCTAGAAAGGTTGCACCAATTTCTTCTCCTTTGCTAGTACAAGGAGGAAGAGCAGAGACTGTAAGCAGAGTTGTGCATTTTCCAAAACTGAGCACTGAGTATTACTGCTTTTGAGTAGAAGTGGAGAAGCTAACAGGGCTGACAAAGTACAGTGGGTGTTTCGAAATTATTTCATTTCTTGTCTGAAACTAAGCATGAGAGAAGATGAAACTCAGTTCTGGAGGGAGCAGTTTGGAACTACTGGAAAACAGGTCACATTACTAAGTCCCAGGCAAATCTGGATTCCTGAGGCAGGGGTTAGTGGGTAGGGGTTTGAATCCTTGGCATGCTCCCAGCACTGTAAGCATCCAAGGGACTGAGACGTGGTAATGAGAATCTCTGTAGAGAAACAGTCCCTTTAAAGTATTGCAAAACCCAAACCACACTTGGCTTCAAAACATCGCTGTGCAGATAAGGAAGAATGGGGGCAGGATCTTTGCACACCAGTGGTAGCCCACTGTGGGTGTATAATTTTTACCTACAAGCCTGAGATATAGGTTCTGCTCCAGGTTACTAGAGGAAGATAAGCTAGCTCCTATGAGGGTTTAAGTAGTGCCCCAGTTTAAGATAGCAGAAGTCTTGTCAAGTATACAGAGAAGGTAATTCAGTGACTCTGGTGTCCTGATTGTTCAAATCAGAGACCTGGTCCTGTTGGCTTCTGGCCTGTGTGCCAGGATTTCTGTGGTTGATAGGACCAGAGTGACCTGCAGGAGTGCATGTTTGTGGGCTGTGCTCCATCATGGAGAAGAGATCAGAAAGTGCATGCACTTTTACACATATTCTTTACACCTATCCCAGTTTGTGCGTTATCAAAGTTTAGCAATTCCTAATCTGGACACATAGCATTTATCTTATGTACAATTTATTCACTGATAGAAAATGTGTAATTTTATCCTCTCTGCTCATTATCATAACTGAATTTCATGCTGAAGCTGAAGGCCTGAAAAAGTGTGGGTTTGAAAAGGCTACAAAGCCCTTTCTCAGGAACTATTCATAACTATTCCCTAATCACAAAATGTATTGACAGCATTATAAGAAAAGAAATTAATTATTCAGCTCTGAGGCTGTGAAGCATGTCTCAAGGCTTAGTTTTGCTCATTTGCCATTCTTAGATACTTATTTTCAGCCACAGTGCACAAGCCAGAAATATATCTTCTTTAGAGACATGAATGGTGTAGTAGTGCTTTCCTGACATACTACATGAAAAGGTGAGTTTTAGCCTTTTAGTCAGTGTGTGTCTATATCTACATAAGCTCTTCCCTTGTGTGCAGGCTGACAGGTAGTAGCCTTTGGCTGTTAATTGCAACAAAATGATCTGGCAATGAAATGGTGAGAAGACTTGTCACTAAAGTAAATAAAAGTCAAAACAATAATGAAGCCAAATCTTATGAAGGAGATTTGCAAAGCAACAGCTTTGTGATTCAGTATGGAAATTTCTGCTAGCATCCCATGAGGAAAAGACTACTATCATTTAATTAGGATTACCTGTGGGAAAACAGCAATTTCCCCATGCCATTGTCTTTAGACCTTAAGAAGAAGATGGAATTTTAGAAACAGTGATGTGAAATCCAACCTAATCCAACCTGAGCATTGGTCCTGACTTGCTACTCTCCTCTGCATAATTCTAGAACATGGAAGGCCCTTAGCCATCCTCTGCTAGCAAGATGAAAACAGTGCTAAGAGCAGTGGCTCTTTTTTTTAAAGAACAAAATACGTATCAAAGCTTGGCAAAACGAACAGCCAGGCCACAACCCAGGAACACAGAAAACAGGACCTGGGCCCATAGAAGTATTATTGCTCCTGCTTTTTCTAGGAACACAGAGCATATACAGATTGTGGTGAGGTATTTCTCTTAACTTGTGTATATAAGTTTCATGCATGTCTGTTTTAATCAGGACAAGATAATTGAGTCATTAAGTGACTCAGGAACTATTGAAGCTACTCAGGGGAAATTGTTGTGACTTAAAAAGAGGTTTGGGGTTTGGGGTGTCTTTCTTTCACAGGGAATACAACTCCAGCAACAGAAATGCCCCAAATATTTTGCTTCTGTGGAAATACTTTGTGGCATAGTGCAGATAGATGTCTTGGTTATTGGACAACCAGGCCAATCAAAAATATTGCAGCTACAGCAAAATGATAATGTCTTTGAATGAAATAAACTTAAACATCATTCCTTTTATAGTGATGTGGTCTGCGACAAGACATGGAATTTAAGTTGTTATTATGAAACTCAGATTTGACCTAGTTGTGTAGCTGAGTGGCAAGACTGTCTGTACCCACACCTGGCATACTTAAACCATTAATTTCCCTGGTGGACCAGAAAATCCCAGGCTAATCAGCAGTATAGATGAGGTGATGGACTGATCTGAGCCAGCTTGATATCAAACAATTGACTGAAGTCCTAGCCACCTTCACAATTAGGTGTTTGACTAATTGCAGCAGGAGTCTCAGATTAGAGTTTTGGACCACCCTGGAGATTCCCCCATGCAGCTTCCTCTGTGTTCAGAACAACTGATTATGTTTCAGTGGGTAGATTAACATTAGGGTGGAGAACATGGCCATCCTATAGACTCCCAGCAGGGTTCTAATGTCACACTGGTCAAATTGTCTGTAAATCTTACTTACTGACTAAATGAATTGTCTTCCAGAGCTGTGAAATTTGTTACAGCCCTCTATGAGAAGAGAGTAAGGCTAGTTCTCTTATGGATAAGCTCTGAGGAGGACTACAGCCTGCTGCTGGAACAAGGTAGTGAATCATGGATAACTCTATTGAAAGTCTTAATTTGTTGGCTGAAATCACATAGTACTGAAAGCAGAACAAGAAATATTGGTTTTGACCTCTGGAGGTGGTGGGGTGTTGGCATACACAATGGGAAAGTGACAGCAATCACAGTGCAAACAGAGCAAATATTCCAGTGAACTGCACACCGAAAACAAAATGGAAGGAAGCCAAGGCTCTTGTTTCAAAGAATACAGTCCCAACCTGAGTCCAAGGGATGGGAACTAATGATAAGATGGGAAGGGGTGGAAAGGAAAATAAGAACTCAGAAGCAGGACTTAAAATTCTTTGCCTAACTCAGGGACAACAGTGATCCTACTGGTTAAGAATACCTGGAGTTAGGATTACTGAATACTATTTCCAGCCTCAGTCTGCTGGATGACCTGAGTTACAGGTCAGGACTTTGCTCAGTGTCCAAATTTCTCATCAGTGAGGTTTCCACCCATTAAACCAAACTGATTCTTGATGGTGGGAGGCTAGCCACCTTTCCTTCTTGAGGTCCCATAATTCCTTTGGTCAGTGCCCCTTGTAAGCCCCCACATACCACACATAAACTCCTCTTCTTCCCACAGTGATGGAAGGAAAGTACAGGGGCATCCTGTTACAGACAGGTCTCTGCCAGCCCTATCCAGTTCCTGACATGCCCTTGTGCAGCCAGAAACAAGTGGGAGGGTGGCAGGCTGCTCAGGGGCAGGGCAGAATCACTGCCTATTGTGGTTCCCACTTAATCCTCAGATTTCCATTATGGAGCAGTACAGAATAGACCAACCTGTTCTGCAGTTTCTAGGGTAGCCCAGCAACAGTAAACTTAAACAGAGATTGGCGATGGCTGTCTTCAAACACATGCAGAGTGTCACCATGAGGTTCAGCTTCCCTCTGCCTAACCTCATCCAGTTCTGGGAATACAAGCTACCCAATGTGCATGCCAAAGTCCACTCCTACCTACCCTGCTACTAGCAAAACCCAGCCAGCAGCAGCTCTTTGTACAAGTGTTTTCTTAGGTTTCTAATTGAGCGAGACACAGTCCTAGTGGGTTAAAGGTACTGTAGTCTTCTCTAAAGTGCTATGAGGAGTAGAGGTAAGTGGGAAGGGAACTTTAGGATGTAAGTGCATACTTCGTCTTGCTACAGCTCCCCAGATCAGTGGTGCAAGGAAATGAACCTTTTCAAATGAGTCAGAAGTGAAAGAGAGTATCACCTCTCTCAGAAGAAGCAAGGAGCCATTGAGTTATATACTGAGCACCCTATATGTCTTCTTGAGTGCAAAGTCTTCTAGAGTTTTGTATTAAGGCATACTTGTTTTGCATCAGGATGACCCCCATTAAGGTGAAATAGTGAATGGGCAAGTGATGCAGAAGCAGGGTTGAAGGAATGAGAAAGATGGGGCAAAGAGCAAGAAAGGCGGGGAAAAGAAACAGTACAACACAAGGAATATCCCTGAAAGATCCTCATGAGCTGAAGGATGAAAGAAGTCCCTCATGTCTTTCTTCAGTGTGAGGGATGTTAGGCCATAGCAGGATGAGCACTGCAATATTACCAAAGCAGCCCTCACTACCCACTTAGGGTCATCTATACACTTAAAGTGCAGCACAGCTATGGCTTTCATACCTCCATGATACATACATGCATGGCTGTATGCAACAACACTATGGATCCTCAGCTAGGACAGGCTTGTGTCTGTCTGTGGTCAGATTCATCACTTCAATATGGCATATAGTAGCATTCCTGTGCTACATCTGTAATGACCAATCCAAACATATGGAGGTTTACCACCCACTAGTCATTTTCAGTTTCATGAATTTGGGCATGTAAGCACATCCACACCTATTAGTCTCAGTGAACTGACCTGCAGGTGACACAAGGCTTGGCATACCATAAAGGTAGCAGCAATTAATTTAGTTCCCACCAAGAAGGCTGAGCAGACAGAAGTTATTCAGTAGCTTTGGTGAGCAGTGAAAACTAAAGCAGAGGGAGGCTGTACAGAAGAGATTGTTGGGAGTTAAGCCACCCCAGGATGCCCCTAGGGAAGACAGTTATGAGTTAGCTCTTTATATGGTAATCTGTGCAAGATTTATTGTCCTGAAGAGGAACATGAAACAAGTTGTCAAGGTAGAGTGTCAACTGTTAATGGCAGAACAAAGGGATGTGAAAGCTCTTGCTTTTTTGCTGCCTGGCTTTAAAGAGAACAGATTCAGCAGATGTCAGTCAGCACATGCACATTGTTGTCCTTGTTCTGCTTCCATTTCTACTCTGCTAGTGGAAGGAAAGATAACTGACTGAGCCAGGCACAGAGTGATGCTGGCAACAAGGACAGGGGACTCAGACCTCCCTGCTCAAGCAGTTTGCAGACATCTCAGCAGCCTCTGATCATGGTAACAGGACTGCTTTATCTGTAGGCAGCTCTACATATGTCAGATACAGACTATTCTGTCATTTAAGATAAGTTTTCTCCTAAGTAAATAACTTAAGTCAGTTCAGTCACAGATTGTCTTTCTTACTATCCCCTATGAAATCTGCTAGCAAAACTCAGGTGGAAGGTGCACTCAATCAGAAGGTGGGAACAGGAGCCTTGTGTGATTCCACACTGAGACCCAAGATATATCTGAGACACAGGTCCTTGCTGGGGGGGTAGCTTGTAAACAGTAAAGACAGGTTAGAAATGCAATTAGTCTGCGTGACAACTGTGACCATGTTCTGTCACCACCCTAAGCCAGGCCAAATTTCCCTTCCTCCCTCTCTTGCTGGGCCAAGGCACAGGACTTATGAACATGCCCAGCTGCCTGTCAGCCCAGGGGAAAAACAACAAACACACCCACAGCAACAGGCAGGCCTGTATATGGGCAAGCCCAGACTATTGGCTGGCATGGCTGGCTGTCAGACTTTGGATGGATTGTAAGTAGGGAAGTCTAGGATACTGGAGTATCATTATGGAATTCAGAAGCGGTCAATTCTCTTCTTGTGGTCAGCACTGAAAGATAGCCCTGCACAGCACTAGGACAACTAAAATTATGGTATGGGTAGCAAGGTACTGTGCAACCCAATTTATAGAATGTGGAAACCACCAAGGCAGTTCCTTTCACCTTTCTGTCTAAGGCATTCCCTTCTGGTTCATGCATCTCCACTCAGGGATGCAGGATACAGGAGAAAAAGGCTAATGGCTGAAACTCCACAAATTTTTGCATGTTTCCCAGTCAGGGACCAGGTGTTTTCTTATCTAGCTACCTTCAATCCAGCTTTGTCCTTTGGTGTGACCACAGGGCTTTATGACTTCTTACTTACTTACTTACTTACTTATCAACTACAGGCAGCTCTAAAAGACATCAGGTGGGTTGCAGTTGTAGACAATGTGCCCCTTGGCAAGTAAGAACAAAAGGTAACAAATTCACACCATCTTTATTCCTTAACTATTGTCCCTTCCCATCCCTGTGCACAGAAGGACAGTTGTTCAGGATGGGGTCATATTTTGTGGCTCAACCCTTCATCCTGCTGTTGTGATGCCAGACCACTGGCCACGGCCTTCCCACAGCCTGCAGGCTCCAGTCTGCATTACAGTCCCCAGATGGCTGCTGATCATGACTTTCAGGACCATTGTGGACCCTGTGGCGCAGAAGTGGGAGCAGAATCCATAAAGATGTTCACAAGGGGAGCCAGAAACACAAACTACCCATCCTACTAAGAGCCGTGGGATCCGTGCTCCTGGTCTGTGCATCCAGTGTGGTGTAGGCACTAGGGCACTAGGGCCTGGATTCACGCATCTTGGACCACAGTCACTGCAGCCAGCACTCAGATAGTGCAGTGAGCTCTGTAATTACCTTATTTATCTCTCCATTCCATCCACAGAGGAGTGAAGTAATGCATCTTCCCCTCCCCTTTGCAGCCACCTGATTCCTCTTTGGGGATGATACCAGATCCTCCCTACATCTTGTGCCTACATTAGTTGAAATGTTGCCCTTTACGATGCTGGGCACCTGGCCAGCCCTCCTGCACTCATCAGCTGCCTGTGCAAAGGGCCAGCATGTTTGCATGCAGCTCCCTTCCATTCAGCCTCTCCCAGCAGCTGCTTCAGGGGTACTTGGGATATTTCTCAGACCCCCTGGGGATAGGCTTCAACAGATCTGTTTATTCATTGATTTAAGAAATCCTCTTGCAGTTATAATTAAGCCCCCAAGAAAGGTGCCCAAGCTGGGCACTTGGCTCAGGGCAGGGCTTTTGCTGCTGTGCTCACTGCTCTGCTTTCTTCATTGTAACCCTGTCTGCACCACCATTCATGCCCATGATGCAGTCACAGTGCAATTTCATCACTTAGCTATATATTGTACAACTTTCTGGCAGCCAAAATCCCTTCTGCCAAAATATCAAGGCTCTGTAATAAAGGAGACAGAGAAACAATCCTGATCATCCCCACTACTCACTGCCTCTGTCAGCACTAAATCCTGGATCCTCATCAGCATGATTGGCTCCAGCCAAAGACAGCCTTGGTCCTCATACAAATGGACAGGCTGCCATCACTGTGAAGTCATTTTTCTTATGCTTAAATGACATTTCCTATTGTCAGTGTGTGCACATTGCCTCAGTACCACTGCAAAGACTCTGGCTGCATCTTTTTATACCCTCCCATTGATTATTTATACACAGAGTAGAAAAGGGATGGGGAAAAGAAACGGGATGGGAAAGGAAAAAGGGGGAAAGGGGAAAGGGAGGAGAGAGAAATTATTTCTTCTATCCATTGGAAATTCTCAATTCACTTAATGTATGCTTTATTGACTTTGCATGATACATCCTAATCAATACAGCATGCTGTAATTTTCTTTATAATGACATATCTTTATATGATGCCTCACAAAAATTATGTACTATAGTGCTATGAATTTGCTATATCAAGCAAAACTTTATTATCAAATAGAATGCTGAGTGTCACACTCCACAAAGCCACATTACCTGTTTTTAATTCTGTTAGCAAGAACCTGTATGAGACTTTCCACTGTTTTTCACCTGAGAGTTGTCAGCTACCTGGCTTACAGATCCCTGGGCTCTAGGGCTTCTCCATTTTAAATACATGGTACTTCACCACTCCTCTGCCATTCTTATAGTAATCAAAGACTAATTAAAGCCAAATCTCAGGGAGCCAGCATTGAGCAGCATTTACTCCAGTTTTGGGCAATAAAAGTTCTGAGAGATGGAAGTGCACATAAAAAAACTGTATCTTGAACAAGATGAGCAGGATGCCTGTTGATAAGGTAGGATGAGGAGTTGGAAGTAGGACACAAGGAATAAGCAATGTAGGAAGCAGAAAAGAGAGGAGTATGGAAGTGATGTTGCTGAAAGAGAAATGAGTGAAAGGTGTTTACCAGATGACAGGTAGTTGTTAATGGGGAAAATAGAAGTAAAATGTCAGTGGAAGAGAAGAAGCTGGGGGAAAAAAAAGAGATCTGGAGGTTGGGGAAATATGAAAGTGTATGGAGGCAAGAATCCAAGGTAAAAGTAAAGCTAGGGTGCTAAAAAGTATGGTGCTGGAGTAGTTCATTTTAAGAAGTTAGAGAGTCACTGAAAGTGGAAACAGACCTGAGGATGTTTCCTACAATGGGATTGTGCTAAGAGCTGGAAGGGAGTACCAATGGCACAATCCTGGGAACTGGAAAGAGGTAGCAAAGTAAGAGAGTTTGTAAACCCTAATTTTGTCCTTTCTTTTTCTGTGGTTAAAATGTGTACCTAGGAGGACACAGTGGGATTAGGGAAGGCGTGTTGTCAGGAAAGGATTAAATTGGTGATGGCAACTGGGAGGTGGAATACCTTTTAGAAGGGCAAACAGGTATTTAGAGTGTGAAAGACATTCTCTTAGGACCTGAAGGCAGTACAAGGGAAAAGCTGTAGTTGAGCTGGAGTTAAACAGTCTGAAAAATGGTTCCTTGGGACTGAAGGATTCAGAAACAGGGAAGAAGAGGTAGTGCAAGCACATACACAGCAGGGAAGAGGTAGTGGTGAAGGCTCATACACAGAGGAGCTGGCTCTGTGAGGAGGAATCAGTCAGTGTGGAGGAAGACATGGAGTGAGAGCAAGGCAAAGATGTAGGACTGCTTTGAGATATTGCCATGGAAATTTTGCTGGGGTTATTTGTACAGATAAAAGCATGCAGCCTGTGGTTAGAGGTCCTTTGTTAGCCTTTCCCATCCTCCCAGTGCTACTGTCTTCTCAGATGAATCATATGTATGGATGTTTGTAGCAGTTAGTCCACCTTTCCATGGCACCTCAGCCATTCAAAGGGGGAGGGGAGTGAATTGTGCTTCAGTAGGGCTGTAGGTATTTGCAGAAGGTCATTTTCCTGAGTGAAGGGAACTAGAGGGAAAGACTTCTGCAAACCAATACTGAGGCTCCTCCTGCTAACAACCCTCCATGTGGATAAGCTCATCTGTCACCTGGTCTTGAATACAAGGAAACAGAAAGAAATGCATAGCAATGTATGTTATGATGTGCAAATGCTTGTGGCTTTCTCCAACACCCCACCTATATGGCTCCCACAGTCTTTTTGGCACCATCACCAGTCACTATTTACTATCCACAGCCACATGCTGGGGGCTCCCTAGCCACCCCCATCCAGCTCATGTGAAGCCACCCTTCAAGAGTGCTGCTGGAAGCTCAAGCAACATCAGGGGGTGGTCCCTGCCTCATACAGGCTGCCCTAAGGTGATCACAGGTTCTGTCACTCCCTTACTCTCCCACAGCAAATGGGCCCCCATCGGCATTTTATTACAAGGGTAAAAGAGCTACATGCAGAAACACAAAATTATATATTTTGCTCTATTTCAAGGACAAGGCAGATGCTGCAGCCCATAGAAACCATCCTGGAGTCCCTGTGGCCAGGAAGCAAGCAGGTGCTTTGCATGCAAGCAGCCATTTCCAGGAGAAAGGAGATGTTTTCAAGCCCTGGGGAAGCACAAGGAGATAGGACTGGGCAGCACTGAGCCATGGGGTGAGGACCAACAGCTGGGAATGGAGCCTGGCTTCATGGTGGTGGGGACAGTGCGGCAGAGAAGTCAGTATCTGTGTCACCATGACCCCATGCACCTGGGCCACCATGGTGCCCCAGACCCTGAACACACTTGCAAGGTGAGACCTACTTTCCCTCTCTTTGTGAAGAGTGGGGTCTAGGGCTTTGCTGTGGCCTCCTCACCATGCCGCTCCTCCAGCCGCCAAGGGCAATCAACATAGCGCAATGCTCCGCTGACAGGGCTGCGCTTGGTGGGATCTAGAGCCAGCAGGTCCCGTAGCATCAGGGCAGCATCAGCTGTCAGACGTTTCCAGTGGCGGGGCAGGTCCTTCTCCAGGCCAGTTTCCTGCCACAGCATGAAGTCCTCAAAGAAAGGGTCATCTGGCAGGCTCTGCTCCCAGGGGAAGTAGCCAGTCAGCAAGCAGAAAAGCAGCACACCAAAGGCCCAGGCATCCAAGCTGGTATCAATGGGCAGCCCCTGGGCATCAGTGGTGTTGCTTAGCTCGGGGGCAGTATAGGGAAGTACTCCAGCCACCAGCTTCAGCTTGGTACCCCTGGGCCTTGTAAGCCCGAAGTCAGTCAGTTTGATGCGTCGACACTCAGGATCGAAAAGCAGCACATTCTCAGGCTTGACGTCACGGTACACGAGCCCTCGGCTATGGATGAACTCCAGTGCACTCACAAGCTGCTTGGCACAGTGCTTAGCAGCTAGCTCAGGGATCCCATCCTGCACATGAAGAGAGACAGGCAGTACAGCACACGCGAGTCATCTTGGCAGCCCTGACAGCTGTGGTTTCACCAGTGTGCTCTGCACTGGGGAAGATTTTTGCCTATTTGGTCTTGCAAGCCTGAAGCTGCTTCAACAATGAAGATCCAAGAGATGAGATACTGACAGCCCATAGTTTTTATCTCTGTGCCTCTGACCTGCCTGCATAGGGTCAGATGCCACAGTCCCAGTCCCCATACCCTTGTAGCAGCACTCACCCGAGGTTTGATGATAGAGATGAGATCTTTATGCAGTGCTGGTTCATAGAGGAAGCCATAGTACTGGCTAGACTCTATGGCAATTCCAAACATGCTGATGATGGCAGGGTGGGTGGCAAGAGAGAGCGCCACACAATACTCATACAGGAAGGCATGCAGCTTGGTACTGGCTTTGGGTAGCAGCTTGAGAGCCATAGGAGTCCCTGGGGATAGGGAGAGTGGGTTAGGCTCCCCTGAAAGTCCCTTATATCACAGCAGAATGGGCACTGAGAAGCCATGGGTTTAGACACTCTCAGCCTCAGGGAGGTATCTGGCCCAACACTTTTGTGGATATATCCTGTAGACACCTGATCTGGGAGTAGGCACTGCTGCTGGCATGAATTTTTAGCCAGTCAGTGCATGCATAGGAGCACTGAGTAGGGGAAGGAAAATTCAGGCTATGTGGGCTCATTGACCTGAGCTGGTATGAATGGGGAAAAGAAGTGTCAGGACCCAGTGGGCACTCATAAGCCTGAATGGCCCTGGCAAGCCCCATCTGGGACTTCCACCTTCATGTTCTGCCTGTGGACTCAGGGGCACCATTTAAGTTAACACCTGGGGCTTCACTCCCTAAGCTATGTGGTAGTGGTGCTGGTTTCCAGCATTCACATCCATGCTAGTGCCTAGCCATGAAACCTATAGATCCTGACTTGTGGATTGATTTCCCTCTTGACCTTGGACCTGCTTTATCACCATAACCTTGCCTGATGTTCTGGGTTGCTCCCCGAATGGGCGAAATGGGATGGTCCCTGCTTGTGGAGACCCTTTGTCATGCCAGTTTCCTGGGGGCCCCCAACCAAGCCTGCCTGGTGTCTGGTCCCAAAAAGCCACCAGACTACCCAGCACCCTGGCAAGAGGAGAGGAGGCAAGGCACAGTAGCTCATAGTAGTCAATTCCTTACCTTTCTGTCTGTGTGTCACTAGCATCACATGGCCATATTTGCCCCTGCCCAGCTCCCGAATAACCTCATAGTGCTCAGATACCTCGGTGCGCACCAGGCTCTGAGCTGTGATCTCCAGGAGCTCATCTAAAATGGTTGGTGCTGCTGTCCTTCCTGCTGTTGGTGTCTCAGCCATTGCTGAGTGCTGTAGAAACAACACAGCCCATGTCAGAAACATCACAATGGGCACAGAGAAAATGAGATCATACATGCCACACAAACTTGTGTCAGAGACATAGACCATCTTCCTGTGTCCATTCTAAAGCTTGGCCTTCCAGGTCTCTTCTTATTTTAGCCTCCAAGTTTCTAGGCAACAAGCAAACCATTAACAAATTTCCAGATTATCAATCATGACCCACAAAATCAAAGAATGATAGGGGCTGAAAGTGACCTCTGGAGATCATCTAGTCCAACTGTCCCACCAGAGAAAGTTCACCTAGAGCAGGTTGCACAGGATAGCATACAGGGGGCTTTGAATGATTCCAGAAATGGAGACACCACCATCTCCTCCAGTGCCCCAGCAACCTCAACATAAAGAAATTCCTCCTCATGTTTTGCTGGAACCTCCTATGTTCAAATCTGTGCCCATTACCTCTTGTCCTGTTACTGGGAACCACTGAAAAATGACTGGCCCCATCCTCCTAACACCCACCCTTAAAGTATTTATAAATAATAAAATTCCCCCTCAGTCCTCTCCAGGCCCCAAGTCCCTCAGCCTTATTCGTAAAACAGATATTCTAGTCCCCTAATCATCTTTGCAGGCCTTTGCTGTACCCTCTCAAGCAGTACCCTGTCCTTCTTGAACTGGTGAACCCAGAACTGGATTCAGTACTCCAGATAAGGCCTCACCAGGGCAGAGGAGAGGGGGAGGAGAACCTCCCTCAATCTGCTGGCCATAGTCTTCTTGATGTATCCCAGGATACATTGGACTTCCTGGCCACAAGGGCACATTTCTGTCTTGTTATCATCATGTTGTCCACCAGGACTCCCATGTTTTTTTCCATAAAGCTATTTTCCAGCAGGTCAGTCCCCAACTTGTACTAACTGATGTATGCAGTTATTCCTTCCTAGGTACAGTACCCTACACTTGCCCATTTTGAACTTCATAAGGTTACTTACTCTCTGCCCAACTCTCCACCCTGTCCAGGTCATGCTGGATACAACACAGCCCTCTGGTGTGTCAGCCACCCCTCCCAGTTTTGTGTCATCAGCAGACTTGTTGAGGGTACATTCAATCCCTTTATCCAGGTCATTGATGAATATATTGAACAGGACTGGACCCAGTACTGACCTAATTCTCTTGCTCTCCGTATCCTACTGCAGCAAGGTTGTGTCTCCCTGCACAGAAATCCACCCCTACTGCTTACTGAAGAAAGTCCTTCAGGCAGCGGAAGAGACAAACTCATTCCTCAGGCAGAGACACAGCTAGCCCATGATTAAATAAAAGGGAGTCTGCTAGTGCCAAAGTCAGCATGCTCTGAGCAAGCCAAAGGGAGCTCAGTACCTCACATGCTTGCTGACATTTCTGACTGAAAGTCATTCATCTGTGCAGCCAAGAAAGTTAAGCAGAAAGGAAGCTTGGACATTAATGGCATGTTGAGCCAACCAGCTGCTCCAGACCAATTTCAATGCTTTTTTCGGTCTCGTCCAGCAAGCTACCATGCAGCATTTCAGGACACCTGTGGTGATACTCTCCCCTGATTACTTCCTTGTGCTCTGAATCCAGGGGAGCCCCTCCTGTCTTTGGAACAAAGCCACAGAACCAGAGTCATAGCATGGTTGAGGTCAAAAGGCAGCTTTGGAAATCACCTATTGCACCCTCCTGCTCAGAGCAAGGTTAAGTACAGCAGGTTGCTCAGGACTGTGTCTAATTTGATTTTTAATATCTCTAAGGACGGAGACTCCACAACTGATCTGGGCAACTTGCTCCACTTTGGATTGTTGCTAAAGTAAAAATGTTTTTTTCTTGTGCTTAAATAGAAAATCAGGATTCATACCCCATGCATCTTGTCCTGTCACTCAGTGTCACTGAGAAGACTCTCACTGGAACTTTTTCACACTTTCCCATAAGGTATTCATACACAGTGATAAGATGTTTGCATATACCTCCTTGAGTCATCTCTTCTTGAGGCTAAAGAAGTCCCAGCTCTCCTAGCCTTTCCTTATATGAGAGATGCTTCAACATTTTAACCACCTTCATGGATTTAGCTGGATTTATTACAGTATATCTCTTCTGCTGGGGAGCACAGAACTGGATCCACTACTCCAGGTATGCCCTCACTGTTCTGACTAGAAAGGAAGGATCACCTCCCTCAATCTGCTGGTAATGCTCTGCCTAATACAACCCAGAATGCAACCCAAGAAGAGCCTGAGGGTTGCAGCATTCTTTGATATGTTATAATGTGCAATGAGACACAGTTATGACATAAAAACAGTGTCTTGCCTCTGCACCTGCAAACTCAGGATCTCTTCCTCTGAAACATTCTGACTCACATGATGCTTTTTAGGGGATGGAATAGGATTTCATACTGCTAAAATGAAAGACAGCATCTGGGGAATACGAATGTCAGCAAAAAGAGTTAAGTATTGTCCTGTAGGTTTTACAATATTCTATCTGTGACAAGAGCTCATTACGGTTCCTTCAGGTTCCAGACCCCACTGCTGCTAAATCTGGTCCTTTTAAAGAATCCAGTAATTTAGCAGTAGAATTAGTTAAACCTAAGAAAACTACAAAAAGGTTGGATTTCTACAGAGGAATAGAACTACTTGTGTGAGAGTTTCCTTTCTTTTAATTTCTCTCCTAGGCTGCACTGCTCAATTTATCCAATTCAGGAGTAACAAGTAATTTGCCCTACTTCACTGCCAACAGCAGCCAAAGTTAGTACAGTCCGTAGGGAGTTCAACATGAACAAGTGTGTATATGGGAAGGGATGAATGGAAGAGTGGAGAGGCACTCACAGGGAATGTCAGTCTGGAAAGTATTTTGGAGATTTTGCTTTGATGTCCTCCTGTTTCCTGTCCAGTTGGCACAGCTTGTGAAATTCCACACAGCAAGGCCATTGCAGAACCTGCAGATGGACCCACTTTGTATTTGCATTTTCAAACTGGTGTTGTCACATTTAGGCGTCAAAGACCTGAAAAAGCCTTTTTAAAAGTCCTAGCTAGAAATATAGAGGGAAAAAACCTTAAACTGTAATAGAAATGAAAGACATAGACCACCGAAAGACATAGACCTCCTTTGATATTAGATAGGCCAAAGACATACTAAATAGGGAGTGGAGTAAATGGAGAGATGTTTTCTCGTCTGGTGCAGAACGCATTCAACTAACATTTGGGGGGGGGGGGGGGGGGCGGAATCAAAAGATCTCCAGTGAAAGACAATGTTTCTCTTATATCAAATTCATGGTTATATACAAATTTTTGTTAACAAATGGTTCACAAACTTTTCAGATGATTTCTCAAACTTGAGCTAGATAAAATTTCTTCCCTTGTAGGCTGGCCACCTGTTCATGCTATCTAATCCAAAGGTTAGAGTCTTCTGAGTATATCCACTTAATATGCTTTTAAAATATCTATTCATTTGCATTTAATTATTTATTATATGATTCATCTATTAATCTATTTTTTTATATGAGTTATTAATTCTCTCCTATTTACTATATGAGAATTTACTTTTGTGAATTAAAATATGTGCTTTCTGTATATTCCTGGTTCTTGCTCCAGCTTTAAGAGTCAAAACATCAGTCCATAAACTTCTGCAATTAAAATAAATTAAAAAAATGTTTAAATGTGTCTTTCCACTCCATATTTCAAGTAAACTGCAATATAGGTGTTAATTCCATGTGTGGGCCCACTAACATGGGAGGCCAGAGTATCTGGGTACAGACTAGAGCATCAAAGTGACAAATTGAAATAGCTGGCTTGGACAAAAGGATCAGCTAGAACATATGGTTAGAGCGTCTTTTTTTAGGGTCAGTGACAATCCTGTTGGTCTGATCAGGGCTCCATATGAAGGAAGCCCCAGGTGCAGTCACTCCAGAACAGTTTGCAGGCTTTGGCCTTCACTACCCTTGAGGAAATTGATTACAAGATACAGTTTATATTTCAGGAAATAGCCAAAGTTATCGGGTCTTTCTCTGAGATTACATTCACTGACATTAACTAGGAAGATAAATAGGGCCACATTTGGGTCACCACTGAGTAAAGCATGCCTGGGTGCTCTGCACCTACCTCTGTTACCTTCTTACCATTTGCCCTTTACAGAGTGACAAGCACTGGTCAGGAAGGAGGCTGCCAAGGACTTCGCTAGGAGGCAGCCACCATTTGCTGTGCTATACTGAAAGAAGCAGCCTTTGTCAAAACTGTTCTTTCTTCTGTTATCCTTCCCATGCTTCAGTCCTGCTAGAGGTCTTGGTTCCCAGCTGTTGATGTGTGAGAAACCCCAGTTCTCTAAAAGAGTCTTTAATTACAGCAGCAAGAAATTCATATCCCTTCTACACTCAGGACATGCTCTCCAAAGAGCTGAGGCATAACCAGCCTATGGAGTTACAGTGTCTTAGTCTAGGTAATGTTACTCTGGTTCTTCAATCAAAATTATTAATATATCAGGTCCAGAAAACACTTCAGACTGGTCAAGAGCCAAAGACAGTGTCATCTCTGCATAACAGAGATGGTGCTATGATGACAGAACTGTAGATGTGTTTAGGCAGAAAGGAACCTCTTGAGATCATATTATCTAATTCCCCTGCTCAGGAAGGTTAACATCTCCACGGATGGAAACTCCACAATGTCTCTGAGCAGCCTATTGCACTGTTTTACCACCATCACCGTAAAAAAGCAAAACAAAACAAAACAAAAAAATTAGAAAAAATATCCTAAAAATTATAGGATATCCTAATCTGAATTGACCTGATGGTTCTCCTGACTGTTGCAGGGTTTATGTGCACAGTGGTCAGAGATACTACAACAGCCTATGAGAACATATTTGTAACTACTTAGAATGCATAAAACTAGCAGAGTTCAGGCTGTGTATTTAACCATTATTTTATTTAGGCTTCATAAACCATCTGGAGCACTGTGCTCCTAAAGTGCCCACATCAGGGAGTTTAAAATGAGATAGGAGTTTTCAAAAACTGTCCAGTTCTCATAGCAAGACCCACTTTGTGCAGCTCTCAGATCCATTTTGTAGCTCTTTTCTGCAGCCTCCCCACTTAGTGCTGGGGGAATGCCTATTCATAGACTTATCATCCTAGACTTATCCTCTGCTCCATGCTTGCAGAAGCACCCCATTCGTTGACAGTTCCTTCAAAGCTATCACTATGTATTCATCCTGACATTGCTCAAAATCAGTAAGCCACACATTTTTAATTAATTGAAAAACCAGCCCAATATAGTGGACATTACTGTGTTTTATTGGTGTCCTCAACCTACTCAATTAATATCGTTACATCTCAAATCTGCTATAATACTTTTAGCTTCATCAATGATCTGGAAAAAAAGCACTGAAATCATCCAGAAGTTGTTTGCAAATGTCACAAAATATGTTTGGGTAGATAATGCATTGCTTGATAAAGCTAGAGCACACATGTACACACATACAGAAAATGTTTCAAATGACCAAGGAAGTCAGGAGTTTAGCTTGACACTGAGTGACAGAAGAAAAATTAAATGTCTTATTAATTAGACAAATCTAAGTTCTTCATACTATTTTGTAGGTAAAGTGAGCACTGTCTAAACTCAAAAAATGTAGCTCTGGTAAAGCTTCTCTTCCTTTGCAGGCCTAAATACATAAGATGATAGGGAACTGAACTAGACATAATCTACAGTGATACAGATATACATCCTAATGATACAGACACAACAATGGTGAAAGCATTATAGATGTTGTAGATTCCACTTTTGCTTTCACTCAGCCAAAAAGAACGCCCAAAAAGCATCAGACACAGGAAACATCAGCAGTGAAAGACAAAACTGCATTTTCCAGAAGGTAAATTAAGAAAATAAACTTCATTTGAAACATATATAAAAACAAACAGACAACAAACCACGAGGTATAGCCATTCAGCTTTTATACAGACTAAGACAGATCACAACAAAAAATGAGATCCGTTCTGAGACGATGTGCCTCCTACAGTGAATGCTCCTTTCTGCCATGGTTCCTACATATGAATGTCCTGAGACACCCTGAAACTTAATCTCTGAAAATCAGCTGAGTTAGAAAAACTGCATTTCTGAAGAGCTGGCCAACTGCTAATGACATCTGCATTAGAACTGAGGCTACCATGCACCCCTGGATTTTGTATTTTTATTGGAAATGCATTCCCTCCACGTGCTCTGCTTTGTATTAATATTAATCAACTTTTTATGGAGTTTTTTTGAATGTTAAAAATCTAAAAAATGTGAAAGGCTGTTTTCTCTACAATATATTTCCTGAACTCCTTTGGAGTCTAGCTTATGGGTCAACAGAACCAATTATTAGATGTTTTCTATGGTATTGGGTCAGCAAGCTACTGCTAGTGTCCACAGCGTGAAGGAAAAAGGACCAGAGAAGAACCTTGAGAATGACAGTTACAAGAGGAACTTCTCGGGGAGTAGTCTTTTAGCTTTTCAAATAGATAGTGAATAAAAGATTCTACCATCTCTGTTTCTCTTTGTGGGTACCAGAAATTCACTATAGAGGTCTCTCTGCATTAAGGAAAAGCATTATAATAAAAAACAACAGCTGAAGCCGAAATGAGGCATGTGGCATGTTCAGACCACGGCTGTGTAGATTTTGTGGAAAAAAATCTGAAAATTTCATCAAACAGTATGGAAGAATATCTGCCCATCTCTGGGACTTTTAACTGGAGTGCCCATCTCTGGGACTTTTAACTGGAGTGATAATCTTTTTTTTTCACTATGAGGTCCACTCTAGTGCAAACCATGCTTAATACAAGCAAGAGATCAGAACAGATTATTTCTGGCCTTACTGCAGATAGATTTATGATCTTCCTTATAAAACTGATCAGCAGGCTAGTGCTTAATCTCACTGTGGAGAACCGAGCTCTCTTACCAGAACTGCGAATTGTTCTTCCCAGGCAAAAACATCTACCAGCCTTCCCTGGAGAGAGTCCCATAGCCTCTCTCCAGCAAGCAGTATACCACAACCTCTGCACAGCAGCCTTGTCCCACAGAAATCAGCAGCAATCTTGTCAGGACTAAGCCACATCACTCCCTGCTCCCAACCAACTAGTTGGTATCACGGCACTATCCCAGCAGACACGACTGGACACAAAGTAAACTTTTGGGGCAGAGCCACCTAACAAGCTCACAGATGTGGAAAATGGGTGCACTCCACGTTGCACCCGCATGCTATGCCAGAGTCTCCAAAACCCATTAGTGAGGGGTGGGTGCCCTTTCGCATGCCTGTCCAGCCTTTCATCCTGTCATGGCTATAACTTCTCTTCCCATACTCCTTCCCTATCCTTCTGCCCGTCCTAAGCCTCTCACCTTCTCCAGCAGGGCAGCACTGCTGGCCGGCTGTGGGCTGCCTCGCTTCTCTCTCGCTTTTCCCTCGCTGCTGCACCCTCGGGGCTGGCTTCAGCCTGCGCCAAGCAGCCGGAGAGGACTGCCAGGCATTACAGGGCCAAGCGTAACGCTCCGCCCCTTCCCAATACCTCTGGTCCTGGGGGCACACTGCCTCTCTGCTGAAGGTGACCTTTGGAGGGAAGAAAAGAGGGGGAACCAGTGGGGGAGGAAGGAGGCTATCCATCTGCCTTGTTAACAGAGGGGAGGTTTGGCAGGGATCAGACTGCAGTTCTGGTTTCTGCTTTAGCCATGCAATCATAACCCCCAGGGACGCTTCAGCAGACACAAACTTTTCAGCTCTTTTGCCTACTAAGGCTCTCGTAACAGCTGAGGGAGCAAAGCAACTTCCTGGGTTTGTGCATGGTCCTTGCTCTGGGGCCACACTGAGTAAAAGTACATCCTTGATGGTGGAATGCCAGCACTTACTCTTGGCTACCAAAAAGGCCAAAGATGTGTAAGTCACAATTGCCTATATCAGCAACCACTGGAGACCCAGGCACAAACCGTAATTTATTCAAGAACCCTTCATGCAGCCTTGTGGGTGAGGTTTGTCACACCCACCAGTACTACAGAGCATTATGGTGACGCTGAAATTGTAAATGGTAACTGCAATGACCTGCCACCTATTCTCCGTACCTCCACCCTGACTGTGTTCTGTGCCAAAGTCACAGAATCATAGAATCATGCAACTAACATGACCACTAAACAATATCCTGAAGTGCCACATCTACAAGCCTCTTGATCACCTCCAGGGATGGCAGCTACACCATCTCCCTGAGCAACCTGTTCCAGTGCCTCATCACTCCTTTAGTAAGGAAATTTTTCCTAATATCCAGTCTAAATCTCCCCTGGCAGAACTTAAGCCCATTTCCTCTTATCCTATTGAAGAGACCAACTATGGCCTTACTCCAACCTCCTTTCAGGTAGCTGTAAAGAGCAATAAGATCTCACATTAACCTTCTCTTCTCCAAATTAAACAACACCAGTTCTCTCAGGTGTTCCTTGTACAATATGAGCACCAAACCCCTCACCAGCCTCACTGCTCTTCTCTGGACACACCCTGGGATCTGAATGTCTTTATTACACCATGGCACCAAGAACTGAATACAGTATTCAAGCTCATGAAGTTGAAGGGAAAGCAGATCTTGGAGAAATGGACAACAAGCAGATCCTGGATCTTGGCTCTGAAGCAGTTTTTTCCTCTCAGGTAGATCAGTTTAGGAAGGATGTTGACTTGCTGGAACGTGTCCAGAGAAGGGCAACAAAGCTGGTGAGGGTTTGGAACACAAGCCCTATGAGGAAAGGCTGAGGGAGCTGGGGTTGCTTAGCCTGGAGAAGAGGAGACTGAGGGGTGACCTTATTGCTCTCTACAACTACCTGAAGGGAGGTTGTAGCCAGGCAGAGGTTGGCCTCTTCTCCCAGGCAGCCAGCACCAGAACAAGAGGACACAGTCTCAGGCTGCACCAGGGCAGGTTTAGGCTGGATGTTAGGAAGAAGTTCTACACGGACAGAGTGATTGCCCATTGGAATCGGCTACCCGTGGAGGTGGTGGAGTCACCTTCACTGGAGGTGTTCAGGAGAAGACTTGATGGGGTGCTTGGCTGTATGGTCTAGTTGTTGGGTGGGTTGGATTGTTTGATGGGTTGGACGCGATGATCTTGAAGGTCTCTTCCAACCTGGTGTATTGTATTGTATTGTATTGTATTGTGTTGTATTGTAAAAATTTGTGTATCTGAAGCAGTGATACATACAGCAGTGACAGGAGTGTCACTGCATTGACCTCTCTGTTCCCTAGAGCTGGGGCTACGCAGGTGACCTGTCAGGCTTAATCTGCCTCAATGAGCCTCTGTGTTCTCTCTGAGGACATAGGAAGGCTGAGAGAGGACAAAGATGAAAGACAGTCTAACAGAAGAGAGCAGAGCAGCCTCCATAACCATAAATACCTTAGGTCTTCAGCACAGGACTGAACCTTCTTGCCTGCTCTCTGAAGCATGGGAAATTGCATCAAGGACTTGGTGCTCTGCCCTACATAGGGAGGTGAGAGGCACTGGACTACCATCACAGACCTGTGAAAAGCCAATCTGCTGCCCCTCAGAGATGACGCAAATCAGAGGGCAAGAGTAGTAGCATAGTCAGCTGTCCCTATGCTTTTAGATAAGAGGTAGGGAGTGAGGTTGTGGTACTGATGACTCAACCATCTTGTGCTGTTCAAGGCTGCTCCTTCACACTCATTCTTGCAGGATACTGTAGGGATTGGCAAATTCCCTACATGCAGGGACATTACAGCTGGAAGCAGTGTGAGTGTATAAGAGAAACCTACCCAATATTGAAGAATTCATCACTGGAATGGACAGTGCAGTGTAACCCATGAATATGGCACATGTATTATCTATTTTTCTGGGTCACAGAATGGTTGAGTCTGTTGTTTCTACTTGAGACACAAGTCCCAAGTCAAGCTGAAAAGCATTCCTGGGGACTTGCTTGGTCACAGTTACAAGGCAACACTGAGAAAGGAACCCAAGTTCCCCTGCCCTTCTCTTCTCCACTCCAATCTCTAACTCAAACTTGCTTCCAGATCTAGGGACAAATGCAGTAGCCTTCCTGATTTTCCAGACAATTTTTTAAGAAACTGATTCCCTATGTTTTCTATTCTTGTTGAGGATGGGGCCTGCTGAGTGGTTTGGCTCAGATAAAAGACCTCTTTCACAGCCTTACCTGCAGTGCCCCAGCACACAGCAGTCTGGCTGAGGGCTTTCCCCTATGCACGGTTCATCTGACACTACATCTTCAGGACTTGTCATGCATTGCCATGACACAGAGAAAATGTGACACACTGAATATCACATGTAGATGTGAGACTCCCTCCTCTCTGTTCCCTGAGGATTGGTCAGAGCAGCTGTTCGAAGTCCTAGGGCTTGAAGTCAAGCATTTCTGCATTTCAGGACCTCTGTAATTTAACACCTACACCATCTGACACATGCAGCACACATTTTGTCCTGCTGGCAACCAAGATATTGGTCGAAGTCAACACTGGCAGAGCTGGAAATACGATGTAACCAAGATCACCTTTGTCTTTTGGAAAGTTCATGCCATGCTGTGGACTTGAGGATGCATTGTCTCCAGCATGTGGAACAATTTGCCTTCAGCACCATAAGCAGACTCACAATGAATCTTACAGTAACTCAAGGCTGGTTGCGGATCTCTGCACATCCTTCAAGCAAACTCTGTAGAAAACCATTGGAGGTGAACAGAAGAGGAAAGCAGCAGATATTAATGACATTTCTATTCCACTTGTCTAATGTTGTCCTTTGCAAAGACTCCTCTCAGATGCCTGTTTATGCTTTGTGGGGGTGGCCTATGATACTAAACAACAAATATTTTATGAAGAAAACATTATTTTCCTTCTCCAAATTATTGTTGATTTAGAATGGTAAATATCCTGTCCCTTGCATGCCTGGCTCAGAATAGGCAGCACACAGAAAAATAATGAAACAAAAGCATTCCCAAGAGCTAGACACTGCACAGAAAGTCATGGTCATGACAACTGCACAAGGAATATCTAGACTAAAGAAGCTGCAGTGAATAGATCTAGTCAGCAAGGACTCTAGCACACCTCTTTAGCCCTGCCCTTCCCCCTTCCCTTCCCTTCCCTTCCCTTCCCTTCCCTTCCCTTCCCTTCCTTCCCTTCCCTTCCCTTCCCTTCCTTCCCTTCCCTTCCCTTCCCTTCCCTTCCCTTCCCTTCCCTTCCCTTCCCTTCCCTTCCCTTCCCTTCCCTTCCCTTCCCTTCCCTTCCCTTCCCTTCCCTTCCCTTCCCTTCCCTTCCCTTCCCTTCCCTTCCCTTCCCTTCCCTCAGGGTTGTATTTCTGTTAGTGAGTGCTCAAAAGTCAGATGATGTCAGATGTCTGGTTGCAACTGGAACACTGCCCCTTCAAAAAGAAATCCACCAGGCTCCTGCAAGCACCTGAAGAGCCACCGAGGGGACTTTCCAACACACCATTAGCAGGACATTCAGTTTCTCAAATGTTGGGCTTAACCCTTTTCGAAGGGTTGTGAAAATGACTGGCTAATGACTGGTGATTTACACAGAAGGCAAGTTTGGTGAAGAGATCTGTACTTCTGTTTCAGAACTACCCAACTCGACAAGGCTCCTTTCAGTTTCCACTCTGGACTATGACCCACCAAGGGTATCTAGGGTGATGTTAAAATTTATGCCATTTGAACCTAAGAGAGCACTCTTTGGTGGTATGGAGGCACATCTGCATTGCTAATGTGTGAAAGCAAGCTGCTGAAGTATGAACATCAAGCTCTTTAAGCAGAACCTAAAGTGGCACTGCTCTTTTGATATTGTTGTCTATGGCAATACTCAGTGTGTCTGTATATATCCAAATTCTCCGTAAACATTTAGCCATAACATCACTAGTGGTAGATTTTCAGAGCAGCTATGATCCCTTCATTTCCAGCACTCAGTTTTGCCCAATCCTTTTCATAACCAGCCTTGTTTCTGATATGAGGGTGGGAATAGTTCTTTGACTTTCTCCATTGCCATTCTACTTCTGTTAATAATTTGCCTTCCTACTTCTGTTAATAATTCTGTAAGCCTCCAACATTTTCTTCTCCTGTAGCCTTAGCAGAAATGCAAGCAAGCCAATCTACAGTGTGTCACAGGATGGGGGCTGCCTCCTTGACAGAGAGCTGGGGCCCTAAGCCCTGCTCAACACCAGCAGGTGCTCAGAGGAGTCCACCAGCTGCACAGATCTTTTGTGCTCTGAGGTCATTCAGAGCTACCCCATTGCTGAGGAATCTGCTGGCTGCCTTCCTGAGAGTGCTGTACAATGTCCCACCTCTCCTGCCAGCTAACAAAACACGCTCATGCTGACACCTGTCCTTGCTTCTCAGAGGTGCTTCCCAACCATATTCCTCAGCTTCAGCAAATCCTCTCACACCCCAAACCTCTGTTCATCCACTGACTACCATATCTACTTCAAAACAACCTGTCCAGTCCCACTTCAACCTGCTTTCTTCACGCTGTTCTTGGCTGCATTGTGTACAGACTGGTTGCAGGAGGCAGTGTTAATCCATTGGGATCTGTGAGCACTGACCCCAGCTCCTCAGAGCAATGCTGAGGCAGTGCCTTTCCACCCCAGCACAGGGTCAGGGACTCACTCCTAACGATGGGCTGGGAAGCAAAGGATGGTCCCAGTCCCTGAGGAAGATTGATTCTTCCTGCTATTTCACCTCATTTCTACAGCTTCATCTTCATAGGGGAGGAAGTCAGTACCCTGCAAAGAATCTTCTACCAACCAGACCATAGGGATCACTGCTGCTGGGACAGTGTCTCCAGTATCGGTGTCTCACCTAATGACAAAACCCTGCATGGGCCTCTTCTGGGTCTGTACACAGAAGTGGGAGGAAGGAAGGGAGGGAGAGAGGTGGCCCCCACTGGGTGGATTCCACAGTGAGTGCCTGCTTTCTGACAGGCCTAGGTGGCTGGAGGGCTGGGATCATTCATGACTAAACATTTAAGGCACACTGGTCAGCTAGGTTCTGGCACTGGCTGGGGGTATCACAGCATTGAGGTGCCAGGAGGTCCCTCTCAAGGCCAATTTGTGCTTCCTAGCACCCATCACAGGGCTGCTTTAGCTAAGGTCATTCCAGGGAAAAAAGTTTTGTCCAGTTTTCTCTGAAAGATATTCAGTTGTATGGGCTGCTGGATGCCTGCAACATTGCCACCATCTCTATAGAAAAGATGACATCAGAGTGAAGCTGTAATAGCTATAACAAATGGGGATAATAAAATCTTGAAGCAAATAAATAAGATTATTTTAAAATTACTGCTCATTGTCCCTTCAAAATACAAGACACAAGCAGGTCCAAAAAAAATGCAAAGCTTCCTCACCCAGCGTATCTTCGGCCATGAACACCTTGCCTCAGGAGAATGTGGGTAATAAATGTTTATGTGGTGTCATAAAATAACTGGATGGAGACATGGCAGAGGTAAAGCACAATTAAATACAAAGTTCAGCATATGTCTCATATGGCTGGAGGCTAGAAGAATATCTGGGGAATTTACTAGATAATTCCTTGCTCTTATATCTTCCACAAAGAATTTGCCACTAGGTCATCTCAAAGCCAGTATATAACATTAAACAATGTTTTATTCTGATCTGGTTCAGGTGTTCTCATTCATTCCACTAATGAAATGTTCTGGTGACATGAGTATACTACAGGACCCTCTAGGCAAACTCTGCAACCACTTTTCCCAAAAGAACACTGTACGTGCTGTTTAAATAGCTGGCAAGTAAGTAATTGTCTGTCCTGGGCTAGCTTGTCACCTCTGCAGTTTCTCCTTGCCAGGGTGACACATTACAGATGGGTCAAGGACATAAGACTGAGGAGAGTTTGCCACGTGAGTGGAGCAGAGACTCACAGGACAGAAGGTTTCCAGAGGAGTGGATGCCAACCCTAAGCTGTAGCATCCTGGAATATTTCTCGTTTCTCTTAAAGGGCCACCTGTGAAGTCCTCTGTGGGATTGTGTTAGATGAGTGGGCAGTGAGCTAGTCTTTTAGAAAACATTTTTTTAGTAACTAAGAGAAGCTCTCAGCTTCACATTGCAATGTGGGAATCCAAAAAGGGATGTGACAATAAACTGTTTAGATAGCTTTCATGTCTGTGAGGCCCTGGAGGTGATAAGAGATGTTGTACCTCCAAACAGTGTGAGAAAAGGATGGGAGTAAAAAATAACAAAGTGTTGCATCTTTGAAGCAGATGGGAAGGCAACCAGAGAGAAGGGCACCTGTTAATATAAAGACAAATCAGTGGGCTTAACGAGGCAGGCTGTGAGAAAGTGGAACTGTAACATTCACATACCTGTCAATAAACAGCCACCAGCTCTGTAGGTCTGGGCTTCTTTGCCTACCCTGCAGCAGTGGTCGCCTCCTCACAACTGGTCTGTCAGTTCTATTTCTGCTCTCTGTGTTGACAGCAGCAGGTCCAGGATCAGCACATCACTTGATGCGCTGAGGAAAACCCACACTGCTGAATTCGGTAAGAGACAGATCTGCATTCACCTTATACAGCCACCTTTTGATGATTGTCATTCATAACTTCTTGCAGCCTTCCTTGCCTCCAAACTGTAGTTCCTCATGAAACAACTGTTCCTTCTATTCAATTCCTATAGTTGCCAATCCCTGTGCCTCCTCTAACACCACCATGTCATTCTTGAAATACAGAGTTTAGAATTGCTTAAGACCAGGATGCACAGAGATTTTATATAGTGCTAAATTGGTACTCTCTGGCTAACTGTAAATACTCTTGCCAGTGATGCCCAGCATTCGTTTTGACTGCTGCTGCATAAGCCCATTTATAGGATAATAAATGACAAGTTGCAGATCTGAGCTTTGAATTCAACATCTTGTAGGAATGTGCCAGATTGTTTTCCCAAAGTGTATCCATCATTTATCATCAGTCCTGGCTAACTAGCAAGAACCCAGCTGACTGGAGATAGAAAAATACAGCATTCGTCAACAAGAAGGGCCAGTTGATGAGGACTGAGTTGATGAGGACTGGGTTAGGGAGCGGTTAAGTATCTGGACATCCATAAATCCATGGGTCCTGATGGCATGCACTCCTGCTTTTTCCACTTTCTCTGCTGAAAGGTGGAAAAAGCAATCACATTGCTAGTTGGACATTAAACATGGAGCTTTAAAGCCCTCTGAATTCCCTGGGCAAAACATTCAAAGCCTGATGTCTTGGCAAATCAACTTCTTGAGCTGAATTCTTTTACCCCTTTCCCAGAATCATGAACTAGAGATAGAAGAATAATAATTAAATTTTAAAAAACCCAACCTAACAACCAACAGAAAACAGTAAGAACTTGAATCCACAGTTATTTTTTTCAAGGATTTAATTTCCTAAAATAAAGCCACTAAAAAAAAAAACTGGGGGCCATCCATGGACTTTCTAAAACTATAAATGTCAATCATTTCTGGAGGGCCACAGAGTACAGAAAATGACTGTGTAATATTGCCTATCCACCTAATTTCCTGAGAGAAGTGACATTGCTGCTTTTTCCTGTTGTGCCTGGTTAGTTCAGGATCAGCTCAATTCTGCTGAGAAACCTCACAGCACAGATCATAGCAGAGAGCACAGGCTTACATCACAGGGTCTTCCCATGTGGGCACATCTGTAAAAGCTCACTTGTGTCATCGTTATCAGCATCAGCCTTTTGTTCAGATTAAATCCAAAGTGCTTTTCTTCACAGTCACAGAGTTTTGAACATGGCCAGCTGTCAGTAATAAAAACAGTACATTAAGTAGAAGTTCTCCTCCGTTAGGAAAGATGCAGATCAAAGCTTCTTCCATACTGGCCATATAAACCCATCTCTTGGGATCCCTGCACTGTACTCTGCTATTCTGCTTCAGAGGTGGAAATGGCTAGGATATCTGTGGTGATCTGGCTGGAGCATGTGCCTCTGCGTAATGTTGTGCAGTGGCTCCCAGCCACAGTTTGGGAAGCTGAAAGCTGTCCAGCTAATGCATTATTTTCTTTCAGTGATCTCACATTTAACATAATTTCCTTAGCCTTAGGCTCTCTCATGGAGTCAGTAAATTCCACACTCATAGAAGATTTTAATTCCTTGGTGAGTGACAAGTTGGAATGGCAATTTGAAGTCTAATCCCTCTCTCATGTGATGAATGGAGCATCTCATCATTAATATATCAGACAGATGCTGTTGAAGATACCATGGGAATAGCAAACACTAGCAATCTGAGACAGCTGGAAAACAGTAAAGTTTGCGATAGTTCCCACTCATCCCCATCAGCCTGCAGGGGTATTTGCTGCGTCCTCCCCATCTCCCTTCTACTGGCATAACAGAAAATAGTACAGATATCTTTCTTTCCCTTTCTCTTCCATCTTTTTTCCTTCCTTCCTTCCTTCCTTTCTTCAGATCCACTGTGTTAAAATTTGCCTGGGAGCAAGAAGGAACTACTATTTAAAACTTTTTTTTTTTTTCATTCCTGTTTTGTTTCCTCCTCCTTTTAATTGCTTTCCATCTTTGTACTGAAACATCCTGACATGCTTTTCTTCAACCCCTTTGCATGTATGACTTGGCATCAGCCCAGCAGAGTAAGTACATCTGGGAGACAGTGAAATTAGGGCTTAACAAGAGAAGGGGGAAGGTGACATTGAAAAAAAAATCCCATGTTCTTAAGATGCTTTAAATTAATTTCTATTAGCCCACCCACTTCACTGTCTACTTCCTGTCATTATCCTGGGTTCAGCAATTCCTGAGAATTTAATTTTGTGCTTTGGCCTAAGATCTACAAATCATTCAGCAACAGGCATTTGCACCTGTCCTTTACAGTGCCATTGTTCAGAGTGTGATGAAGAAAGCCATAGTGACAGCAAGGAGCCGTCATCTCCTCAGTATCTAGGGCACCTGGAAATAGACATTTCCCCTCCCTCACCTCTCCAGTGCTGATCCACTGCCTCTCCTTTGAAGCAAATCTCCTTTTATCTCTCCCCACAGAGGAACTCTACTTCCAGGTACTACTGCTGGCTTTATGCTCCTTTCCAACCAAGATACCTCTGCTAATATTATCTAGTGTTGAGCTGGGACTAATTATTGGCCCATAAAGTCACGGAGATGGAACAGAGGGACAACCGTGACTTTCAGGAAGCATTATCACTTCCAGTATCTTTCCCCACCGGTACACATTTCTGCATGTCCTGCCTTATCATCTGCCTCCTACAACTTTCATGTGCCTATTTGGTTTTTTCACACCGCTCTGTCCTCACAGACAGACAAGTGTTATTCAACAGATCCTTGGAAAACAGAAAAATAATCTGTGTGAGATGTTATGTGAGACAGATAATTAAGACTGGGCCTCAACAGTATTTTGCAGAGGCAAAAAAAGACAGGATTATGCACACTCCAGCTATTTTGCCAGCCACTGTAGTACAAGCCCGGTCCTACTTGGATGTCCTTTGACTATGAATAATTATTTCAAGCTGACAAAACCTGCTACGATTAAGCAAAGAATTCTGCTGACAAGGCTGCACATCTTTAGCCTGGCTCAGGCTGTGAGCAAAACAAGTTCACGACTGTTTGTTACAGTCTTGACAGAGCCAAACACAACAGTGTTGCTCTCTGTCTAGATGTTATATAGCGAAGTGACATCAGCAAAGCATGAGCTAGAAATAACATTGCTACAGGGAGTTGGTTGTTGGTGGGGTTTTTGGTTGGTTTTTGTTGTGTTGGTTTTTTTCTCAGAGTGATTTTAATGGTGTGCTTTTATAATTACATTAGCAAAGAAGGTTTCACCATGCTATCTTTTTGTTTTCACTATAAAGAGAACATTTCTCTTCCTATCACGTCTGAAAATACAGATGTGATACACATCCTGTATAAATCAAGAATGCATCTAAGCAGAGGTGAGCTCTACTTTACCTTGTCTTGTGGAGCCAGAAGTTGATTTCTCCTGTATTGGACAGCAGATATGAGAGAGCATGACCTTTTAATTTTCACCCAGGTTACCTCTGTGTCTCTCAGAAAGGAAAAATCTGACAGAAATTTGAGCTCAACCAGATGGTTGCACAAAACAGGGAAAAGCTGGGACGATAACAAGCATTCATTCTATTTGAACCATCTGACAAGATCACCTCACTTTCACTGCTAACCTATCCTCAGCTGCTAGGTGCTGCAGTCTTCTACTCACAGAGTTTTCCCAGCTCACTTCTCTCTAAAGCAACATCACAGAGTACTACAAATTGCAGTGTTGGCAAACATATACCACATATAAACTATCCCTTCTCTTCCCCTTGCAAACATCAGTCCTTAAAAATTACCTTCAGTTTTTTGCTCAAAGTAGTCAGAGACAGCAATAGTGTTTGACCTTTAGTGAAGGAAATGGGGGTTTTACTTGTGGTTAGCTAGGCATCTGAGGTATTTCAGCAACTTTCATAATTTTCTGAGGATTCTGGGGGAAAAACCAATAAAAACAACAAACTTAAAGAAATCTTCAGAAATCTCAAAGCTCTCCACCTGTAAGAAAAACTAAATAACAGTTTAATAGTGCAACTGGAATAATTTGCAATTTCCTTGATAAATAACATTATCATAGTTTTGCTAAACTGCAGGGCAAACTACCAGTCCAGATGCAAAACTTCCTCATGAGCTCTTAATACAGCAGTGACAGGAAGGGAAGGGAAAGAAAGGTCACAGGTGCCACCATCTGCTCCATGGTCTGAAAGGGGAATTTGTTTTGGAGTTATATTATCCCATTCCACTCCCCATTTTCTGAAAATCAGCATTCTCTTATTTGAGGAATTTTTATATACTTCAGCACTAAAAATGAGAAACAGGTAAATAAGTAAAATGTTCTGAGGGAGGTTTCCAAAGATATCAAGAGGAGGTAGATTCTAAACTCCCATCACTCTTACCATGGGAGCTGTGCAACAAAGTACTCTTTGTAGGTCTGTCTTTATTTTTTCTTATGTTAAATGAAATGAAGCTAGATTGTTCTATGCTCCTGTGACAAAACTGCCTACCTGAAAATGGTCTCCTCATTACACCTTTCTAGAGGCTAAACTACCACTCATTGCCTGCAGTGAAGCACACTGAAATGTCATTAGCTAAAAGTATAAAGTCCAATATGGTTAAAACCTATGCTAGGAATGCAACTACAGTCCTAAGTAATAAGCTTAGTGTGCCTGTGGATCTGGCCAATATGAGTTACAAGGCCCTTAGATGGGCTAGATCTGACTCTAAGGTGTAGATATCTATGTCTTCTCTACTATGTCTTCCATGAATTCCCCAAGTTCCACCAAGTTCAGCTTCTGATCAGTCCTCCAGCCCTGAAACCTGACTAATCCAGCACAGCAATCATTCAGCTTCCTCCTTAGGGTCTGGACACAGAGCCGGAGATTGCAATTGAGGAAGGAGAACTGCTCCTCACAGTTGTACAGCTGGCACTGTGCAAAGGGACCTAATTTTAAAGCAAATGCAGAGTCTTTTATAATCTACCATAAATCATAGATGCCATCTTGCCTGCAGGCCAGGACACTTTTTATTTTATTTTTTTCTATACTGACTGAGTGCACATGATTCTATGGGAATATTGGCACTACCAGGTATGCATGTGCATGGGTGAGTGGCTGATGGGTGAGCACTTCTCTCTGTCCTTGCTGCCTATGGCTTGTACACTGAAAGCCTTTTCCTGTTTGTAGTTTAGGACTCAAAAAAGCTGAGAAATATTATTAAGATCAAGCACTGACTACCCGATTTAGACACCATAGTAAAAAGGAAAATACAATAAATGCTAATGCAGAACCATCTTTTCCACTAAAAATTTTTGCCCTAAAGGTTAAACTGAAAAGCCGTAAAAGAGTTCCTACTCAGTCTGTAAATAAGAAGTAAGTGAATGAAGAAGAACCAGAACTTGTCTGTGTTGTGTTAAATTGATTAAAGGTATCAGATGCTACCAAAATACTCATGCCAGAGAGCAGAAATCAGAACCTGAGATTCAACTTCCAAGGTGACAAAGAATCCAGCGGTTCAGATTCAAGCTGTGGTTTAGTATTTCCTTTTACATAAAGGTCTTCTATCTTCTTGGGAATAAGAGATTATCAGCAATGAACAGGATGTGTTCTCTTGTTCCTCAGGACTCTAATCTCCACAATGTTCTGTTTTCCTATCTATTACTGGTCCTTGAGGTTTTCTTCACCTATAACCCCACTAAGTCTACAAAAGGTGGCATTAGGACTTTTCTAAGATCTCCCTTTTATTTTTTTGTCCACATGTTCTTGCCCCAAATAAGGTCTTAGTTCCTTATATCCCAAGGATTACCATCAGCCCATTCCTTCTGGTTAGTCCTCCAGCCCTGAAACCTGACTAATCCAGCACAACAATCATTCAGCTTCCTCCTTAGGGTCTGGAAATGGAGCCAGAGGTTGCGGTTGAGGAAGGAGAACTGAAACTGGCACAGCACCCCCAAAATGTCTTTAGTCCTTTTCCTTCCTTTATTCTCTGACAACTCCAACTCTAGCAGTTCAGGCTTAGTGTGTGCTGTCTGGCTAGCTAGCAATCTAAATAATGCAAATGGCAAATTAATCCCTACCATACTATTTTGATGAAGGCAGATTTTCTATAAATGTAGAAGAACTAAACAGCACTAAGGACTTCGCTGTTTTACCAAACCTGTTTGGAACTGATCAAAGGGTTCTAACGTTAATAGGAAGGAACTGACAAGACAGCACAATGTCCAGGGGAACAAAGGTATCTACATAAGGTCCCCTGATCAGGCCTTGCATATATCTACTATGTCTGAGCTGGTGATTTCTGAAGCTGATTCACTTTCTATCAAGGGTGCTAGGTTCAGTAGAAACAAACGTTACAAACATGATTTTGCAATGTCTTACCTACACACCTATATGTTAGTGATCATTAGACACAAAGGATATTCTCAAATGTGAGTTTTGAGAACACGTGTGTTTTTCAGTAAAGTAAATGTTCACACTGGCATAATTCTGAGTTTTCCATCTTAGATACCATAATTCTACAAAAACAAATACGTAATGAAATGCAATACTTGTCCTACAGCAAGCCATTCTGAATTCTCCAGGGACAATGAATTTTGGTAAAATAGTCCTCAATTTCACATTCTTTTGCTGTCTCAGGAGAAATTTGGCAAGGCTTAGCCCAGTTCTCTGAGACTTCTGTTCATTCACATTAAAAACCCCAGCTGGAATGGTTTGCCAGCCAAGATATCACCAGAGAAACCAAAACTTTTTCATACAAAATACCTGTGAGACAGTAGTTCTAGGGAGTTCAGTTTCATCATCTCTGTCTGTTCTTATAGCAACTCTGATAAGTTGGGCATGAATCCATAGCTGGAAAATTAATCCAGACTTCACAGACTATCTGAACATCCCCATACTGCTGTCAGGCCTTTCCCTTCATCTGTAGATCACTAGGTAGCACCACAGATTCAGCTCAAAGGCAAGATCAGGATGGACATCATGGAACTTCTTACTTTCAGTGTGGAGGAACTACTCTTAACAACCTGACTTATGGCAACAATGACCTGCAGACCTGCAGGGCCCTTCCCTGCACCACCTGGACCTGGTAAGAACAGGTAAGGAGACAGAAGCACCATGTGCAGCACCCTAGTCAAAGAAGAGCACTAATTGCCTGCAGGGGCATAGGTCAAAGGGCAAGCAAAGATTAAACTCTCTTACCTCAGAGATCTGCATGAATCTATCTGAAGGACAGAATTTCTTTCATATTGATTCAGTTTGATGCAAGATCTCATAGGAGATACACAGTGCATTGCAGTAGGAAGTGTAAGAAGTGTAAGAACTGATGTGAAGAATGGATTTGAGATGGAGAGATAGCTGAAGAACCAACCAAGTGGTTGGACCCACTTGATGAGAGACTCCAAAGCAGAGTAGTATTCAGACACCTATGTGGCTGCAGCTCCATCACAGACCACTTAGAGCTTGCCTGGCACATTCCCTTGGCAAGGAGTGAGCCAGAGGGAAAGTGACTGCATGAGGGAGCTGCCAGGCAATAGCTGGCAGAGGCAACTGTGCAAAGAAAATATCGTGGGGCAATGGAAACAGCTGAGCATCTTCACACTGAAGGGCAATATTCTTTGAAAGATGAGGGCCCCCTGGGCTGACATGTCTGTCACTGAGGGGAAACTGAGCTGTTTTCAGTATGTGTTTTATTCACATCTATTCCTTCAGTATCATAAGACCTCATCACATGATTACATGAATCATAGAATCAATTACACTGAGAGGGACCAGAGGTGCTGAAATACAAAGTTGTTCCCATAGACACTAGGTATGGGCTGTGTGTTACAAATCCTGATACCCAATTAAATCTCAGTAGAGAAAAATCCTGAGAAGACTGGAAGGATTTTTGGAGGTGAGGAGGCAATGTTGTCATCCAGCTTGGTTTAGATTCAGCTCTGAATGAGAGGTGGCAGGTAGGACAACTGCCTGATACCATGAGAGCTGACAGGATTTGCTTCAAGTTGATTGTGAAATGATGCAATGCAGTTTCCTGAAGAAACTGAAGGAGCAGCATTGAGAACTCAGCAGGTTTTGGGGCTTCAGATTAGAACATTCTGAGAAAGGAGTTCAGAACTCCAGTACTTAGTGAAAGGGACATAAGCATTTCCTGATATCAAGTAAGGTGGACAGCATAGCAAGAGGTCATTGAAGCTGTATCCAGATGTTGAGCAGTGTTTCAGAATCAAACAGGAGACTTAGAAAGTGGGGAAACACAGGCGTGTATCTCAGGACAAGAGTAAAGGCAGCCAAGAAACCCCTGCCCTCCTGAGCTCTCTCCCTGCTAGACCAACATGGAAATTGAAGGAAAGCAAGGATAGGAAGTCTTCATTCATATTTTCTTCCTATGCCATGTGTATGTCTGATGGTAGTCTTCCATTAATACTTTGTTTTTCTTTCTCTTCTGAATTTTCCTGCTTTTTGTCGCCTGTGCCCTACTCTTTTCCCATTTGTTCATGTCCTTATTTTCTGATGCTGCTTTTTCCTATAGTGTCCTCACTTTTTTTGCAATTCCCTTTCAGTCTTCATATGTTTCTTCCCATTGTTCTTCCTCTTCCTTTTTTCTAGCTCTGTTTCAATGAATTCTGAATAGGATACTCTGTTTCCAAGTCCCAGCCTTCAAAACCAGAACTGTGTTTACCTCAAAGCTGGAAATCTTGGAGTTGAAAATCTCACAGCTCAACAGCTCTAACCATGGCTTTTAGGAGAGCATTTCTCAAGCATAGGCAGAGTTTCAATTATTTTTTTATCCTATGGACATTAATATTAAAAATTGGCACCTTCAGATTCTAGAAAATATCCCACATGAGATACTAAAAACAAAGGGTCATATTTTAGAATCCTTTTTTTATTTATAGCTTTCAGTATTTTCAAAGCCATTTCTGAGCATCTACTTAGAAAATAAGTACAAATAGTAGCCTTATTGCAAGAGAGAGTTACAAACAATTTTGATGGGTTTAAGAATATTTTAATGAAATTATTCTCTGTCATTTCCTACAATTGATTTATTTTATGGGCATTTATTTATACTAAAGATATTTGTTCAGCCAGTTGATCATATCTTTTCTCCCTTCCTCAATGTAAGGTTTATCTTGAGGATTGATATCTTCTCTTTTGCGATGCACAAACCCATGCGTCTGTCCAGGATAAATTTTGACATTGTAATCAACTTTGCAGTTTTCTTTAAGCTTCTGCTCCAGCAGGCTGACCTGTAACACAGAATGTTCCATGTTGGTTAAATAAGAAGTTAATATGTTAAGTATCTACAGTCTTCAAATTGTCCTGGCTTTTTATTTTCCTGTGAGACAGAATGTGCTTTTGTTGTTGCTTTCTCTTCTATTGATTTTATATCCAAATGAATTTATGTTTATTGAATTAGGCTTTTTTTTCCCCAGTAAAATAACAGCATGTGACTGTATAAAATTGCAAAACTGGTGTATGTGTTATTGCAATCAAAATACCTGTAAAGATAAAAAACACCTATTGTTCAGTGTCAGGAGAAGGTTAACACGGAGTGATTGTTGAACAGGTTAATACTGGTAGAGTTTACACACACACACAAAATAGAGGGATCTCTTTTGAAGCTGGAGGACAAGCACAGATACAAAACCAGCAGTTCAAAGCTACTGGCATTTTGGGCAGGAAAATTAAAGTCAAAACCACTTAATGAAAGCATGTCTTTCTCTTTGAAACACTTGATAGATCTTTTTCCAGTCGTTCTGTACCTGGGTTCTCCAGGCAGGCTGTTAACAGACTACCAGAAAGGAAGAAGGAAAGTGGAGGAAGGAAAAGGATGTGACTACAGGATTTTTTAATTCTTTTCCAACTAGTAGTTCCACTGGTACAGGTGAGAGTTTTCTGCTGATTTTATGCACCATTGATATAATTAGAGAGAATGCCCTATCTTAATCCTGACAGAAGTCTTCTTTTGGATTCCTTCTCTTTTATTCCTAGGAATTCTCATTTACAAGAAAGCATTTTTTTTTTAATATTAGTCTAAAACTTTTTGATTTGAGGATAAAGAACATTAATTTGTATAGAACTACTATAAGAGTGAATCAAAGAGGAAGGAAAGTCCAGATTAAGTTCCTGCTTTCTCTTAATTAAATATCAAGTTACAAAACAAGCATGGAAAACGTTAAAAATAAAATATCTCTGAAGGGAAACTCACTTCCTCCAATGGGATGTGGTCATCCTTTTCAGCAAAAATGAAAAAAGTGGGGTGAAGCAAACTGGCTCTGTCCTCAAAGAACCTGATCACTCCTAGGGAAAAAGTAGAGACATAGACAATGAGTTACACTACTTAAAATGGTTAAATCACTTCCGGAGCTATAGAGTCAAAATAAAAGATATTCTGATCTGATATGGCTGAGCAGCTTGTACTGAGATTAAACTTGATTTGCTTTTCCTTTTGTTGTGATTTCAGATGTTATTAAGCACAGAAAGACTGTCTCTGTCTGAAAAAGTCCATGAAGAATTGTATTTGCTCCAGCTTTGTCATTTTCTTTAGGCATTTGCAGAATTATTAATGGTAGCATAAATGCACTAAGCATGGAAGAGTGGGAGTGTAAGGGTTAAAACAGGGAGATAAAAAATTATTCATATTAGCAATCAGGGGCAGATGCCAGCAGTAACATTGAGGAATAAATTGTTCATGTCATGACCTGAAGGTCTGCATCCTGTCCAGCCCCCAGCCCAGATGATTGATCAGCAAAAGACCCAGCACTCTAATAGGACAGCAAAAAGGCTGCAGCATATGACTACTGCCATGTCATTTTCTGTTAGTCCAACAGGGGATTAGAGTATAGGCCCATATGTCAAACAGGTTTTCCAAACAATGACAACAAGATGACAGAAAGCCACCTCTCCCTGGCTTAAGTAGGCTGAGGTAAACAAGATGCTGTGGCTAAGATCTACCTCATAGTAACTGCTGGCTCCTAAAGGAAATAAAAGATGCACCCAGAAATCATTTTGTCATCGCCAGCCAAGAGGGACTTGAGCCATAGTGAATCCTTGGCATTTGGTGTTTCTTATACCCTATGTTTCACAGAAGCAATCCCAGTCATGCCACATTGAATACATAGATCTTGCTGGTTATGATTAAGTGCAAAAAGTATGAGTGTGCAAAATCAAATTGCTTTAATATTTTGTGAAATAGAATCATCATCTTCTACAAGATGCTGCCGTGTATTTTGTAGCAATAATGTCCCTTCAGAATAAGTTCCTGTACTGGTTATATCTTCTCAGAATGTAATAGTTATCTGAGACTTACCATAGAGGGACACCCCTGTCTTTAGCTGAGGATTTTTCAGCATCAGGTGTTGTACTGCTGCTCCACCCCAGCAAAACCCAATGACACCAATCTTCTTTGCACCACATTGTTCCCTTAGATACTTCAGGGTGACATCAACTTCTCTGAGGCATGTAAATGGAAGTGAATTAAAACTTTAGCTCTTTTTCCTTGGCCCCCAAGGTGGCTTCCACTCAGAGACTGGCTGAGCATCAATCTGCTTGTGGTAGTTGGTGAATGATTGTCTTTACAGCACTCCTGGATTTTCTCTTTCCTTCACTTATCAAACTGTCTTTATCGCAACTCATTAATTTCCTTGTCTTGCTCCTCCTGTTCTTTACCCTCTCCCTCTTGGGCTGCTGCTGGCAATGGTCAACCCACAATACTAATTACCATTAATCATTTCTAAAATTCAGTTCTGAAATAGGTCTTCTTAGATTACTGTGGCTATAGCCTAGGGTGATTTTATCATCACAATTAATATCACAAATGGAAATAGCTGTCTTACAAGCTAACACAAATAAAAGTTTAAAAGACACACAGCCAGTCAAGAGCATCCCTTAATCAAAAATATAACCATAGGTAAACTAAGTCTCATCAGGAAGACACATATTTTATGGAGTTGTGGAAGTAAATTTGAAAATGTTGCTTCAAAATCAGCAATAACATTATGCACACAAACTATGTGTCAAAGGGGGAAATGTACCTAGAAGAATGGGGAATTAGGATGCTTTGAACTATCTGGGATCTGATAGGGAGCAGAGACAGTGTTCTGAGTTAAACAGTGTTTGGTAGCTATGTTTTCATCCTATTTGAAATCTGCGTAGGCTGTGCTTGCCTGTGGGAACTGAATCAAACTGAAATGGAAGAAGCAAGCTGCATTTTCTAGCCTTTGCTTTTCTTTTGAGTTGTTCATCCCACTTCTACTCTCCGCATGGGTAAACAGCGGACACTTTTATTGTTGTTCAAAGTTACCCTTTCCTCCAAAAAGCACCCCTCACATAACCATGAACTCAATTCATAAGCTGCATCAAGTTTCTGTTTGTGGACACCCAGCTGTATTGGACCCATTAATAATTTAGGATCTAATGCAACATCTTTACTAAGGCAAAAATTGCTATGAAGGAAGGATGTCCACTTGCTGGACAAGAAGCAAGTCATACTTGTCTATCTTGCCGGCATCTCGGGTTTTCAGCCACTCATGGAAAGACGCCCAGTCATTAGAAGGTTTCCAAGCTTCTTGTCCCACAAAAAATCTGGACAGATGGCTCTGCAAGAAAAATGAAAACAGTTTATGCACATAAAAGTATACTGAGAAAGGACTAAAGGGAAATCCATGTGTATTACAAAATAAAGTCATATTGTTGAAAACACAAATAATTTAATCTACAAAGGACTGTACAAACAACCCTTATTATTCTGTCTAATAAGGAGACAGCATAACAGCCAAATACATTTTGTTCTATTAAAATTGATTAATTAGACAAATTGTTAACTGCAATTGAAAATCCTCAGTGGTTTCCTGCCAAATTTATTTTTAAAACCCCTACAGTACTTGCATTTGGGCTAGAAGGAATGCTAATGCAGTAAAACAGGAAAGAGGGTATACCCAATATGCTTGCTTTCTTTGGCACTAGCCAATACAGTTTACCTTTGTGGAATGACTTTAAGCTTTTCTGGAATTTTTAACACTACAGCAAAGTTGCTCAGATGTGACAAGGAGGGGAAGGAATCAGGCTGCTTTGGGCTCACAGAGGATGAAAGATGCAGAATAAGATTTTCCTCTGTTTCCCCTCTCTTCTCCTACCATCTCATTACAGTAGGACTACTCAGCTCTGTTACGCTGTACTAACACACTATAAACTCTTTAGAGAAACAGGCAAAGGAGGCCTCTCTGTGTTTGTATGGTTTATACTAAAAAAAAATTAAATAGTTGGTTCAACAAACTTTCATATTAAAAGCACACTTTGAAAACAGCCGTATTTCTTACATGTATCCATTAGTTGTTAGCATATCAGCTATGTATCTGGTGTTTGGGAGTTGCCATCCAAATATATCATGAATCACAATCACAGCTTTGTCGGTGCTCGCAGGTGGTTTGCAAACATATGCTTTGATGTGCTCAACTTGCACTTCCTGCCCACGGCCTCCATAGTCAAACCTGTCTCCAATATCACATGGGCAGGGCCTTGATTCGTTAGCCATGTGTGATACTAAAGAAAAACAAAGCAACAAAAAAATCATCTGTGAATACTACAACATGCCACTTTGAGAACGATCAAAACACAGCACTATCATAAGCATCTTGTTAGAGTTACTTATGTTATGAACTCTTCAGCGGGAACCTGGTACATAACCAGAACTTCCATGCCCTGCAGTAAGTAATACAGTAAAAATAACATTATGAAAAACTGGTCAGGCAGTTATCACAGTTTATTTAAATAGCAATGAAACCAGTTCTTGTGCTCTTCATCATGTACATGTCCTTGTCAGGAATGCATAGCTTCCTTTAGTATAGACTGTAAAGGTTTGATACAGTGCTTTGCATTTTGAAGGGAAAAAAAAATCCCACAGCTACTCTGTAGAAAGATGTCATTACACTTTGATTAAATGTCACCTTTTCCTAGAGGGACAAAAGTATTCCACAGCTGACTTTTTCAGCATTAAAAAATTCTTTACTAAACCATCTTTAGCCTCAGACGCTGCAGAATTTTGAAAGAGGATACTTAAGGAAGGTGTCACAGAAATATACCAGGGAAAGACAGAGTATAAAACCATATTTATATAACATTAAATAAAGAATGTGTTCAAACTCCAAGATAGAAAAAAAAAAAAAAAAAAAAACTGAACATAAGAAAAGAACCCTTAAGTTGAGCCAAGAAGGTAAAAGTAGGGTATAGTTAATGTTATGGTTGCAAACTATTGCTTAAATGAAAATAAACAAGTAAATCACAAAGGTCAAAGAATACCCAGCAAAGGATAACACAGATCTGTGCAGGTTCTTGGTCTCAAATTACTGATTCTATGCCATCAACTGACTTAATTTTTGCTGTGAAATAACCCAAATAGCTTACTTGAATATTTGCAGTGATCTCCATAGAATCATAGAATCATTTTTGTTGGAAAAGACCTTTAAAATCATGTACTCCAATCATCATCCTAACCCCACCATTGCTATTAAACCATGTCCTGAAGTGTCATGTCTACATCAACATGGAAAGAATGTAGATAAAGCTTTATTTAAATTCCCTAAAGATAAGTTGTGTGTACTATCTAAGAAAACTTTGCTAGCATAGAAACAAAGATATTCAAACTTAAATATACCAAACATACTCAGAGAGAAATGGGAAAAACAGTCCCTGAACTGTCAGGGCTTAAATAGTTGTGGCACTAAAGAGACAGCTTTAGGAAAGGAAATAAACAAACAATGTCACAGCAAGGAGCTTTGCATAGATTTCCAGAAGAAAGATGTTCTGAATTTGCAGACTATCCTCAGAATATCCTAAGCAGTGTTAGCAGGTTGCAGATTCTACAAGGTTTCATTTTCAGAGATAGTTTAATACAAACTATCTTGAAAGCTGTAGTAACTCCGGGCACATAGTTATAGTAATCCTTTACCTTTTTTTAATAAGCCACACTCACCTATAGGCAGAGGTTTTTTCACATGTTATAATCTCATATGTAGGACTTGTAATTTAAAATAAGTCTACCAGGAAAAATGAGTCAATAAATGAGCACATAAGACAAAATACAGTTTACATATATAATAGGAAAGGATTGATAATTAATTTTCTAATAATTATTTCCTTTGGATTCAGTTAAAATTAGAAAATATAACCAACCAGCAATTAAATGTTAAAGAAACCTGTATTTCAGAACTCCAGAAACATAAATGCAGTGCCCTTACCAGTCAGCATATAATTAATGGCTTTAATTGAAAACATTTCACATTACCCGATAAAATGGAAAGGAATGTGTAATACATGACATATTTAAAGGTGTAGATAGAGCAGTTGAGGAAAAGAGCTCCAGACTGTGAGGGGGTAGTGTTGGGGGGCTTATGTGGTTTATAAGCCTTATAGACTTGCAAGCTTCATAGTGTTGACAAAACATTTAAATGTTTCTACATTTGCTGCAGTAAGCATTGCACAGAAACAGTAACTTTTCCCATTTCTGAAATGCTACCAAAACATCCCTTAAAATTTAATCCACTTCTCATACATTTTTCAAAGCTACTCTTTTAGGAGGATCTGTAAAACCATAGGCTTGGTGTTCTGCCATCTCCACCCTCAAGCACTTCAACATTTATTTGAAGACCAAACCATAACTTTAGTTTCCAGAAACTCGAATCTGCAACCAGAAAAATATAAATATATTGCTGTATAGCTCTTTCACTTTTAACAGATTCTCCTGAGTTCTCCTCCTGAGAAGTCTTCCTTACCTCAGGAGGAAAAATAAAAGGCTTCTGAACAATTATCTCAATTATAGGGAGGGCCCCTGGTAGCATTTAAATGAGCATGCCCTCTTTAAAAAAGCATGTGGTTAAAATGAAAGTCCTCCAAACATGCTGAGTCAGACCTTAGCACACGCTTGTTTTAGAGATCTCAGGAGGAAAACGTGTGAACGTTAACAAATAGAAATGGGGGGTACTGGGGGAGAGGAAGGATGAACACAAACCCCACACATACCTGTAACACAACAAGCCTGCAAGAGCTCAGAGCTCAGCGTGGATGATTACTGCTGAATGTGCTCCTGAAAGAAAAGCGCTGACTTTCAGGGGGAGTGCAAGGATCAGATTTCTTCAAGCAAGAGTTACGCAAGTTGCTGCCTTTATCTTTGCATAACACAGTGAAAAGTTAAAAGTTCACTCTTTTTAAAGCTTTTGATTTGAAGAGTTGGGTAGTGTCACTTTTAAACATTGTCTTGACCTCCTTATTTCCACTAGTAAAAGACATATCTAAAGTCACCAGTGGTTTGAGTATTGGAGGCACTATTTCAAAACTGTGCAAGACAAAGCTTATGTAGTATAGGAAAAATATTTTCTTTCAGGCTGAAAATAAACAACATGCAAAAGACAGTTTTGTAGACTGCTGTACATATTACCATGTGTTTAAAATGCTGATACATTTTTTAGCCTATCATAGGACATTTCATGCAATTTTTTTTCCTTTTGAATTAAAGTGACTGCCTGATCCTTTTATCCTTCCCATTCTCCTGATTTTATTTTTAATAGATTGTTAGAATTATTCTTTAAAGAGCTCTAAGGATATTAGCAATCCAAAATGTACATTTCTTCAGAGGCACGTCCAAGAAATAGCACTAAATACACGTGTTAGTCTACCACACTTTTGCTTTGGTAAAGCAACCAGCCTTACCAGTTAGTCCTCATATGTAAGCTATTTTCCCACATTCTAAATAACCTTGCCAATGTTATTTATCTACAGTTCCTAAAATAAAGTGAAATTAATGAAAACAAGCCTGCCAAATAATTCCAGAGTGAGGTCATAAGATTCAAACCCCAGTACTTTTGTTTTGGTTTCTTTTGTTTTGTGACTTTTCCTACTCGTGTATGACAAACAAGTTCTAGCACATGTTGCTTAGATACTTCATGGCAACTCAAAAAGCAGTAGTAAAATAAATGCAAGGGGAAAATGGGAGTTTAACACATTCCTAGAAAAGAGAAATTACCTTCTCTCCATTGGAGTTGCTTAACCACAATTCCATTCCCTTAGTCAAAGTAATGTGGCTCCAGAAATTCTTCTTTATACATAAGACATGTTGTTTCATGTTCCTTGATAGACAATCCATGCAGGTTTTTTAATTAGAAGCCAAAACTTAATTGAACCTGATCTCTGTATGTGCAGTTGGTTGCACTTTGTACTGTAAACACACAGCTCTTTTGGATCTCACCCTTCCAGTTCTTAACTCAGTGGCTTTATCACAAAGATAAGGCTGTACTTGTAGCCACTTGTAGCTACCCTTCCATTTCAAACAAACACTACATCTCAGTTTGTTTGTTTGGGTTTTTATGCCTAGTCAGGCTGCTGGTGTTACACACACATGTCATCGCAGAAATTGTGAATGACTGCTGTTCTCTTAATATATGACCTGATCAACCCTCTTGCACATTAGCTAACCTCCTACTGCTAATGGAACTCCAATTATGTTGAGTTATCCAGGTGTTACACTCGGATAACTAAAATCCAATATACTTCCAGACCTCCACCTCCTACTTCTGGAAAAAATATGTTATCACAGCTGTATCACATAGGTAATGGCTATGTAATTAATATGACCTATAGATGGTATCATATGAAAAGCAAGCCATTTTAGAAATACCAGCACTGAACAAAGATACAAGATAGCTGGTTTCAAACTAGTGAACACAAGCCTTTCTCCCCATGAGGCATAATTAAACTGTGGGAGTCACTGTCGTAAACTTGACTAGAGGTCAGTGTTTCAAGCAAATTCGAAAAGGGACTGGCAAATGCAGAAAGGCTAGGTCCATCCATGGCCATTCAACACACCACTCCAGTGGAATCCCCACAATGGCTGGCTGCCAGGAGGCAGAGTGAGAGCGGAAACTCCCTGTGAAGCCACTGCTATCTGCTGACAGAGGCTTGGTCCTGAGGTAAATGCAATCTCGAGCTGATGCAACATGGACTGATTTGTTGAATCATCAAGGGCAAAATTACATAATGAGATACCTTATGCAAAAACATGTAACATTTCTTATTTAAGCAGCAATCGTGGTTGCAAGCTACATATTAAAATGCCCTGTCTGCAGATTTCATTGTACTTTTGAATTCCTGACTGACCAAGAAATCATCTATAGAGTTTCAGAGAACCAAGGATAATCTGAGGAAATAGGACCCCATCTGAGTAACCACACATTTGAGAAAAGATACGTCTACTTATGTCATCTGTTAAAAACACATCTGCCACAAGGGTACAAGTCAAAAAAGCAGCAGTCTCTCAAAATGAGCTTCAGCAAGCAATGTATTTGTGTCCCTACATTTTGGAGTTCTGTTTTATGTAAAAATTAGGTGGACAGTGGCCATAATACACAAATTGAACAATTTTCCACCAGGATAGTTTATTTCAAGTATTAAGCCTTTAACTCCAGGTATGTCTTCATCAGGTGATATACAGCAACAGCATCACAGTAAAAAATAAAATCACCACTAATTTCTTTGCACCACACTGTTCCTTTAGATATTTAAGGACAGCATGAACTTCTCTGGAACAGATGAACAAGTACAAATTAAGCACCTATAGTAAAAACAGTATTTGAAAATAGGAAAAGAAAATTAAGATATGTTTATGTGTCCCCTTCTACTATATTTTCTTTCACATATTTTAAATAATAGAAATAAAATATTTTAAATAAACCAGTATTTCAGACAAATATTAGTAGCTGCTAATCTGAAATTACCAGAGAGAGGGCAATAAATAACTGAATTGAACTGAAAACCCACTATATGAATAACATACAGTGAAGGAAACTAAAGGGATGGAAAGTAGATGCTTGATTAAACACCTACATCAAAGTTTAAAAAACTTACAATTCCCTGAGAAGCTGGATGAATTTTTCCTTTGCTGGTGTATAGAGAAAATGTAGTCAAAACCTTTCTAGGGAATACTATTTATTAGACAGTCAAAATGCTAACAATAAATCTAAGTTAGCATCTGAGATATTTGTTGCAGGAAAGTTAATGTAACAAGCACGGAGCATATTTTCAGAATTTACAGTGTAGCTTGAAATACCCCTTGCCCAGACACTGTATTCTGAAAATACTCATTTACCCCTGAAGCAGGTGTCACCATGCAGAGGCAATAAAAAGAAATAATCGCTGGGAGAGAGGTAGCAGTCGAGCCTTTTATATCACGTCAAAACTGTATTTTCAGCCCCTGTTCCTTGGCCCCTGGAGGAACATGAGCTATGCATGCCATTGATACATCAGCCTCACAAATACAGTATCCACCAACACGCAAATATGCACAGGAGTATAGTAAGTGCAAAAAAAAAATTCTGTCTTCACTGGAGCTAACACATGAAACATAAATTGCCTGTAAGAAAAGCCAGACAGAACCCAACTCTTCCTTCCCATTGCAGCAGAGAGGGGACAGATAACAAACTAAAAAGTTTCCACAACAACTGTCCTCTCTGAGGTTGGAACTCTCTGAAAATGATTCAGCAATGCCTCCCATAACCTTCTCACCAAATTTCTAAGCCCAGTAACCTTCCACACCTGCAGTTTACATTATCAACATCAGATGACAAAAGTCTTCACTAAGCCACTGCTGAGAGAATTGCCCTTGAGCTCTGTACAAAAAAACCAAAAGGCCTTTCACAATGACTCCTTAGAAGGGGATGGAATAAGTCACCTTCACTGCCAGATTAGCTGCATCCAATCTATAAAAAAAAAACAAACCCAAAACAAAACAAAAGGGCAGGGAGGGAAGGAGGGAAGGGGAAGAGTGAGATCTGACAGCAGTAAAAAAGTGATATCCAGCTCCCTGACATCTTACTTGTTTATTTTCATGGCATCTCGAATTTTCAGCCAGTCATCGAACCTTGTCCAGTCATCAGAAGGCTTCCAAGGTTCTCATCCTGCAAAAAACTCTAGGCAGATGGCTCTGCACACAGACACATGTGAAAAAAATCAAAATTGAATGGATTAATCAAACACTGAGATATTTTTGGACCTTCTTAACATGGAAATTTTCTATTCAGGCACAATTAAGTTTTAATTTCTTTTTCCTGAGAAAGTAATGTTTTAACATATCCTTGTCAATTATTCTACAGAAAAGCCTGTGAGCTTTAGAAAATGTTTTAAAGTATATGTAGAGGCTCTCATCCATGACTAAACTACATAAAATATTTTTTTTTTAACAAATCTGGAAGATATGAACATTTTTATCCCTAGTATTTTATCTCTTTTGAGTATATAATTTAAAACTCTACACTGTAAAGCAACAGATATTTTTGTAAAAGTTGGCTGCTCTAAGTCCTGATTACAAGAGCTTTAGATTTTGCATACAACATCATACCATTTAACTAAATCTATCATTAATGGGTTCCATTTAAACAAAGGCAATCACTTAAAATAGTTGTTTACTTCAGAGCACATCATGAGCATTACTTGTGACTTAGGGAAAAAAAACCCAGCAAACATCTGATGGATTGAGGTCAGCAAATAACAAGTGAAGGGAAAACATGTGGGAGGAAAGGGAAGTGTGTTTTACCGTGGACATCATTTGGCAACTGGAAAAAGGGAAGTACAGTAACAGGCCACTGAGTACTAAAGAGTTGCTCCATAATGGGGGTGATCAAACCCTTTCTTGGGATGACCTTAGCTGAAATGTGTTGCATGACCAGCAACAGAGTCACAGTGGTGCAGTCGCTTGTGTACAATACAGTCTTTTCATGCAGAAGGAAGCAAGACTCTGAAGGCTGCCATCATTAGGTCATCTGCAGATGCTGCTGTATGTTCTCCAGGTCCAAGCCCACAGGCAAGCAATGGGGTCTCTAGGAAACTGTGATCATCTTTCACTTATTAAATGCTTTTAGCTCTCTCCTTCCTCAGACACCGTATTTATCTTAATGATCCTGGTAAAATGACTGGATCAATTTGGCCTAAAGTAGACTGAAATATGTTGCTAGCATGTTAATGTTTTTTAATTTTTTCAGTCATTCGTGTGAAAAAATCTGACAACTATAGCATTCTTGTGTTTGAAAAGGTATGGGCAAAATTACACAGCCTTTGGATAAGACCTGCTGGAAAGGCTTTCAAAGGGGACCTGCCCAAGCCCATGTAGAACACAGGCTGCCATCAGTTGGGCCGCATCTTGAAGCCATCAGGGAAAACACACTCTCTCTTAGTTCAGTCACTGCTGCCCGAAAACTCTCAGCTCCTCTGCCTAGAGCAAAGGAAACACCAGCCTTCTTCCCTTGACCATTACAGTATTAGCAGTAGAGGTGGAGGGAAAGAAGGTATTAAAAAGAAGTATGACATGGCAAGAATCACAGAGGGAAAGTACAGAAGGTAAAGTGGCATGGCAGAAAAACAATTCATCAGACACTTTTGACTGAGAAGACTCTTACTGTAATAAGGAAGCATCGCAGGAGTGATTTGCTGCTATCGTGTACAGCATGAAAGGTGTACATCAAGTCTCATTAATGCGTTTTCATGAGAATGATTGCATTTAGTCACATGGCAAACATATTCCAGCTCATGTAGCCAAATACAGGGTGTCAAGTCCTCAGGAAAGACAGTAGCAAAGAGCAGACTTTAGACAAATTCCTTGTTCCACTGTGTCAGAAAACCCATTCATCACAAAAGTAGTACCTTTATCTTGTAGAAACACAGAGCTCCTTTCAGCTCCACAGACAGACCTCAGGCACATGGCAACAGTCTGATGACATCTGATTTCCCTTGTACTCCATAGACTGAGAGCATTAAAGGCACCATCTTTCAAAACCAGACTCCTACAGAATTAGATAGAGGTTTCCTTTTCTGGAACTGCAGGCCAGTCCCAAACATACGTGAGTGCTTGTAATGTATGCTGCCAACGAAGCACCTTGCAGCATATGCAGTTATTGCAAGGCATTGCTGCATTTTGGAATGCAACTGCTGTAGGGCACTGAATATGAGGATTAAAGATTATCAGGGAGGAGGGGACTGTATGAATCATATCCAATGTCCTATTTCAAACATGTGACATTCATGCATATTTCTATTGATGAGACTTTTTTTTTAATCCCATCATGCAATTTAGCTTGAATGACTGTTTATTTGTACAAATACTTCTAAAAATACACACTATTTTTAAAAGCCATCTAACATTGCTGGGAAAACTGTCAGAATCACTTTTTACAGCACTGTGTTTTCACTATCCTACATATTCTATGTGTGCAGTCACATCTGCAAACAACAAAGTATGAAGGAAACATGCTGTACTATGAACATTTCACAGTAACGTTCCTTTATGGTTTCGTATTATGGAAATATATCACTCAGACCACCCTGGTAACAGTTTCCTCTCATGTATGGGAATAACAATTGCAGCTGAAGACTAGAAATCATAAAGAGTGGACTTTTTTCAAGAGGAGAATATTCCTTACACATATCCATTAGTTGTTAGCATATCAGCCATGTATCTGGTGTTTGGGAGTTGCCACCCAAATATATCATGAATCACAATCACAGCTTTGTCGGTGCTCACGGGTTCTTTGCAAATATATGCCTTGATGTGCTCATTTTGCACTTCCTCCCTAGTCAAACCTGTCTCCAATATCACATGGGCATTGATTCATTAGCCATCTAGGAATCTGCAGGAAAGCAAAAAGAGCAAGCAGTAATATAATTTATTTGTAGTAACACCTGTGATTGTTGGTCATAAACTTCACATAGGACTTTATGCAGTACTCCAGACATCTAGTAATACCTACTTGATAATGCAAGGTTAGAAGTGTTTGTTTTAAACAGGCTCCTGAGAGTAGCCCTCTCTGGTTTCCATAAGTATTCATGAATTCCAGATCAATCAGCATAACCTATGAGTGTGGTAAGGCCAGAAAAAGGGCTTATGTCAGTCCACCACTCCTACCTTTGTGGTTGGAGCAATGTAGCATGTGATAACTACATTTCCATGTCATGTCCCCACACACATAACCATTCCTCTCATGTGGCCTCTCCTTGTAGGCTGGCGCCTGGTAGTCTCTTGCTGTTGCGCCTGTAAGACTCCATCAGCAGCATGTTGCTTTTCTGATTGCTTTTTCCCTTCAGGTTTTCATTGTGTATTGTCCCCTTCCCCTTCTTCCATGGGGAATCCAAGGTTGCTGCTGCTGCTGGCTAGATGCACTTTGCTGGTCCCTTGTATCCTTTGTTGCCTACAGGGATTTCTCAGGGAACCCATCATTAACTGACATCTCTAGAAGTACTAATAAATCAACTCAAAGAAGGTAAATCATCAGATGGTTTTCTCTGAGTTACACACTATGTGATCTGAACTGAAAGTGCTCAGAGGAATAGGCTGGTGTTGAACATGTAACATACCCTTGTACACCAGAGGTGTGTGACTTTTCTACAGGTCTACATTTTATAAGACAAACTGGAAATTACTCCACTTCCCCTCAAGTGAAGAAAGATTTCCAAAAAGTATACGACCTAAAAGTCTTCTCAGAAGAATTCCTCAAGCTCTGTTTATTTTTTTGTTCCTTTGTACAGGCCACTGTATCATCTTTTTAAACCCAACTAAACCAAACTAACTTTTGTTGTGCCCTACTCTTCCCTCTCCACCAAACAGCAAGTGGTCATACACAGTCTTTTTAATGCCTTGGTCTGAGAAGATGTTTAACCTAGCTCTGTCACAGCTCTTAACTGATCAAAATAAGAGTGTTTACTTATTAACAAAAGGTAGTCACTCTTTGCCAGTAAACACATGCACTGGAATGATATTCCTTGGTCTGTCCAGTCCTCTTACTAAAGTGAAAGGCAGCATGCTGGTAATAAAAAGGAAATGCACTCTTCAATGTTTAGCTACTTTTTGTGAGGAATCGATCTTAACCATGTATCCCCTTCTAGATTTTCTAATTTATTCAAACAGATGTCAAGTACGACCTTTCACTGGCTTCAAATACTCCCTCCCCTCTATAATTCCTCTGCTACAAATGTGTGTAACATGGTAAATAATACAAACCCAAGAAAATACAGTGAGCAACAAAACAAATTACTCCAGATCTTGCCTCTTCACACCAATTATGCTCTTTTCACAAGAAAACAGCCTTTGGGGTGATACACAAAGAGGTTTCCAGAACTAAGGATTGATAACCTTTAAGGATGTTTCTCAACAGTGCCTTTTTTGAAAGAAAAACTCATCTCCTGACCTTCTGCAATCATAATCTCCAAAAGATGCAGCTAGAGTTTAACTGGACAGTCAGACTGCATTTTTGCCTGCTTTACAAATGCGGAAGAAGTACCTTCTCCAAATCTCAGACAAAGCAAAGGCATGAGACTTCAAACCCACTCTGTGTAACTGATCAGACTTAGAGCAATTCTACCATGCCAACTGTTTTTTTCCTTTATGATTAGTTCATCTGAGCACTGAGTCAACAAAAGTTTATTTCTATTAAAGACTTGTTTCTTTTAATATAGCTCTGTTTTAAAATACATGTTCAAACAGGAGCTGTATTTAAACCAGAATAACAGCATTGCCAAGTTTTAATAAAGAGAACAAACAGGCTGGATCAATAAGTCTTTATAGAAGTTTCATGACTGGCAGATTGTTTATAAATTTATCACACAAATGTGTAAATCACCTTGTGCTCCTGAGGCTATCCCTACCAGTATGTCAAAATTGACATCATAATCTTCCTTTAAATGGAGTGAATGCATGGTAAAAAGTACTAATTAAACTGACACGGATGCACTTTTCAAAAGCACTTAAGAATATTTCACAGAAGGGACTGTTACACATATTGAGCAAATCATGAACGAAAGCATCTTTTTCTCCTTGCACCCTGTACAATTTTTCCAGTACAGATAAAATACATTTAAATAAAAATTGCAGGAACTTTGGACTTTAATATTGTTTTTAATTAATTGTAGTCTGAATTTCACCAATATGTAATTCAATCACCATAAATTTAGCGAGAAGAAGGTTGTTAGTTTAGAACCTGAGATTTGCAGTTTAGATCAGCTCTTCGCACTTGTAGGTATGATCAGCTCTTGCATTTCTCAAATTTCAAATGAAACACAGTTCAAACTTTTCATGGCTCAGCCACAAAAATACTTTTAATATATTACCTACTCAGGTCTGATCTCCACCCCAGAAATCAGCTTCATTGCCATGTCTTTTGACTTTTCTTTTAAAACTCTATAAAATGTGTATTTCATCACAACTTTAAAATTGTTCATGCTTTGGTTTTTGGTTGGGGTTTTTTTGGGGGTGGTTTGGGGGGTTTTGTGTGTTTGGGGTTTTTTTAAATAAGTCTCTATCCTTTGCAGTCACTTGCACATTGTAGACACTGTCACATTTTATCAAGCACACACAACATATTTGCAAACCGGATCTGTCAGTCCCATTGCTTTGATTTACCCTTCCCAGTCTAGAGATTTAGGCAATTCACAGGATTGCCTCCCTCCTCTTCCCCCTCCCCCCCCCCCCAAGTACTTCCCCCTAGAAAATAAAAATAAATGCCAAAACCATTTTGGCAAGACCCAGTTTAGGCAGAATTGCATCTGTGAACTTCTTCTATCGTGGCCATAGCATGACAGCATCTGTGTTGTTCTCCCAACAACAGCCAGGGTGAGCCTGGGGCTACAGCATCAGCACAGAAACAGGTAGAAGACTCAAGAGCTCTAGTCTGAAACACTTCTGTACCTTCTTCTTCATGCCTCTGTTTATTCTTCCCATTGCTCAGAAATACATCATCAGCCCTTTTCCTGCTTCCTCTATGGCATGTCATCAAGGTACCAACTGACTGTCATCCAATGAATTCTGACCTTCAAGTGACAGGAATGTCAGACACAGAACTGGACAAACTGGTCTCCACAACAGTGCATACTATAGCAGAGGTTTCTCCTACCTTTAATGAGCACTAGCGATGCTTGAATGGCAGAAGTTCAGATTTACTAGTTGATATTCCTTGAATGCTACCTCTTCAGTGATATATATTGGTTTCCCAAGGCGTGTCCCCTCTCAAGTGAGTTTTGGTTTGCTGAGTCACTTTAATGGGATTGTGCACTATTTCACCAATCAAGATTAAATACCAAAACTGTAAGGAGATTAACAGCATTGTGGAACTAATACTGTTTGTCATGGTTAAAATTCCCTTAAGCATCTCAGTAACTCTGTTCATTTGTACAAGACAGAAAGACCTTACTCATCATGAGCAAGTGCAAACAGAATACCCTCAGGGTACAATTCAAATCATGCTTCTTCCAGCTCATTGGTTTATCAGGTTTTAATGATATCCCAAGGCAATCTGATTTTGCCATGCACAGGAAATGACCCAATAAACACTCAGTAGGGCAAAATAAACTTCAGGGCATGATGATTTTGTATTGCAACCAGGGGCACCCTCTGAATAACTCTAGTGTCGTAAGGAGGAGGTGACATTCCACCCATTGTCATAATCCAGCAGGATGTAGTTAGTGCCTTGCAGCATGCAGAGACAACACTCGGCAGCTTTGCTTGCTACAACTTCCCACTTTCTAGGAAGCTAGGTTTCCTCTGACAGTGGTGTAACATTGCTGCAGGATTTGACATGGACCGTTGAGAGTGCTTGATTATTCTAATTAGATTCAAACCCTTTAAAAAGTCTTCCTCGTGACAATCAAGGAGAGGTGCCCCATCTTGTGGACATTTCATGGAGCTAGTATCACTGTGAAGCTGTTAACCATAGTGTTTTTAATGCAGTGATGAAAAACTAGCTATGATAGCTATCTGCATCAGATCTCACCTGGCATTCTGCCTGGACTGAACAGGAGGCATAATGCACAGAAAACTCCTTTTTCTCTCAAGGCAAACCATCCTCCCCTTTCTACAGCTGTGAGGAATCTTGCCTCAACAGAAATTTTAAGGACCTGGATAAAAAGTTTACACTGAGTAGGGGAGATGATAGCTGAGGGAAATCAACTAGGATGAGGTCAGGGCATCCACCACAATCAAAGTCAACCAAACAAGCCTGGGAACAACTTCTCAGGGGCTCCAGAAACCATGGCCCCATGTCTGTGTGCTGTTAATGGCAAGAGAGCCTGGATGCCTAGCATTGCTGGAGACACCATTCTCACCCTCCTCAGTGGATTTGGAGAAGAGGCAGGCTATCCCACAGCTATGATACCTGGCTCATTAACTTCATCTAAGGAGGATCTCCACTGAATGCTTATTTTTAAGAAGCTGTGTTGGGAAAAGAAACAGAAGAAAGCTGCTGTGCACAGAATGCATGTTTCTAGACTACTTCAAACAGATTTTTAAGCCCAGCAACACAACTGGTGTTTTCCAGTTTGGGACAAGTTATAGCAGACACACTACTTTCCCACCTCCCTCAAATTCATATTATCCTAATTAGCAAACATTTCATCATGCTCACCCCTCATATCTTATGAAACAGAGATTATGGCACTGCCTTCACAAACCCACAATACTCAGAGGATTTTTCTGAGGTCACAGAGGAGCAGGTCAGGGACAGCAGTGGTGTCAAGAGCAGATCAACAAACCTGGAGCCAGTTCAGTAAGAGTAAACAGGGATGTTTAATGTTGTTGATGTGTTGGGTTGTTGGGAGGAGATTACGATGACTAAGGAGAAGAATGAGAGAGGAACAAAGGATATAAAGTAAAGCCAGTAATATAATCAGGATTGAATGGGTGTACCTGTTTGTCAGTATTATGCTTGATCAATCACAGTTTGGACCACATTACTAAACCCACTGTTTCCATTGTTTTCATGCCTGGGTTACTTCCACAGCCAGAATGGACTGGTTATGTTTTGCCTTGATGCTGATGAAGGAATAGTAGCAGTGCCCTTAACTTTTCCAAGGGAATACCTGAAGGGTGCCTCCTAACAACATCATTCCTTTCTAACTCCTTAACATAGCCAAGTGCTGTTTCATGCATAGGAAGGTCTTCTAAATACAGCAGCGTTTCTGAGATAAATGCTTTGTAGTTAAATTAAAAAAATGTCAATGTGCCAAACTAGGGTATTTCCATGTCACCACCAGTCATCACCACCATCACCACCAGTCATCATACCAAAATAAAGTCACCATGAAGTGATGCACACCAGCAAAGACAAATGGATAAACAGTGGCATTACTATTGATGTCATAAAGCAGAAGAATGAAGCAAATATGAAGCAAGATAAATGCAATCAATTTTTAATGCCTAATCAGCCTTTAGTCCAACTTTGATTTTACAATCTTCTGTAACACTTGTAAAAAATAATTAAGAGCTATAAATTAAAAACGTTCCTATTCTCTTTTATGACAGTTTGGAGATAATTTCCCCTTTCTTCTCTGAAATTGAAGCCTAGTGTTACTTTATGCTTATGTCAAACAAACATTTTGATCCAATCCATCATATCCTTTCTAGCTTCTTCAATATAAGGTTTATCATCAGGCTTCATATCTTCTGGCTTCAACTGTGCAAACCCATGAACTTGTCCAGGATAAACTTTAATTTTATAGGCAACTTTACAGTACTGATTCAATTTCTCCTCCAACAAGGTGATCTGTAAAAGAAAGCATTTTCCATTATGTTGTGGGGTTGGGTTCTTTTTTTTTTTTAGTTTGCCAAACTTGCCATTTCTCATATCTCTACCTCTTTTCTTTTCTCCACTGTCACACCTGGCATACTATCTGCTGCTCAACAGACAAGAACCCCCTCTTAAGAATATGAGACTGAAACATTTTCTAACAGCAGACATGAATCTAAGAAGCTCAACAGTTACTGCAAGATGGTTTGGTAAGTCTCATTGCCATAATGGAGCCAGTGCATTTCTATTCAGAGACTTAGACTTGTAACCTAATTTTAAGTTCTGATCTTGAAAAAAATGAAATATTTTGACCAGCTTAGTGACAGAGTTTAAGAAAACAGTTTGGTTTTGCCTTTTTATTGTTGTTGCTGTTGTTTCTAACAAAAAGACACAGCTTCTGCACAACCTTGATAAGTATAAATATGCTTACACATACAAATATGATTATGTACCCATATATATCTGTAGATGCATTTTTGTGCTCATTTCCATTAAAAGGTCAGAAAATAGGAGAACAAACACTTATTTTCCCCTGCAAGTGTAGTCATACCCATTGTGCAGCTTAGAGACAGCATTTTAATTCATCTCATGTTCACATTTTTTTCTGCTCAGTGCAGAAAAACATATATCTGAGGATTTGATTACATATTTTTTAATGCAGGTTTTTTTGGTATGTTTTGTTTTCTTATACAATCTACTCAGAGATAAAGTTTCAGGAGAAAAAAGCATAGTTTCAGTGCATGGTAGAAAAAATGTATTTAGGAAAATTGTGCCCCCAGGGAAAAAGATCATTTCACCATAGACAGGAGACAGGGAGGGAGTGAATTATTTGATTTCCTGAGTGGAGGAGACCATGTGTAACATACAGATCAACATACTGAGTAACACTGAAGTAAATATTAATTTGTTTCTGTGTTTCTGGAACACGTAGACAGTTACCAGTTAGAACCCACTTGTGCACAACTATGCTAAAGGTGGTATGTTATCCTGGTCACTGAAGAGAAAGAATTTATACTTACAGTAGTGTTTATATCAGAATATAGATGGCACCTGGGAGCCAAAACACAGTCCATAAGTTGTAATCATCATTTATACCCACTCTTCTCTTGTATGAAAATCAATTAGTCATTGGTCCACATCAGATGGTCCATCACAGTTTAGTTACTAAATTGAGATTGTCTATGTTGCTAAACAGAGATTAAGTTTAACATGTTACTGCACTAACTGTGCAAAGTCAGTGGTTTAACTACCAGTTCTCTCATCCATAGTCATGTATCCATTTTTCTATGTTTGGCTTATATCAGCTGGATCTCCCTGCCCAGTTTCACGCTCTGCTTGTCCAGCCACTCCAAGACTAATGCCTGGTCTTTAATGCATATCTCACCTTAAAAAGGAGCTTTGAATAACCTAAACAAGATGCAGGGAAGTTGAAATGGAAGCAAAATAATCTAGCCTGTCTGATTTTCATATCCCAAAATGGTTGCTAACAAGCTAGGATTTCTGAGCGGGATAAAAGAACTATGAGAAAAGAAAAGAAAGCCAAAACATTTCCAGTACAACAGCTTACCTGATTCAAAGAAATAGTGTGGTCTTTCTCACCAAAAATGAAAAATGTGGGGTTTAGTAAATTGTATCTTTCTTCAGAGTCCCTAATTATTCCTATAATGTTTTTGAGAAAAAGGCTGTTAGTGAGGTTAATGTTCTTACAAAATAAATGGCAAGTTAAAACACAACATTTCTACTTTACTCATTATGTACATTTTGTAGATCAGGATAGTTTCTGTTTGGATGGGGAAAAAAGCACTTGGAAAATATAGCCCCCTACTCCATGCACTAAAACAAAAATACTAGAAAATTACTGTGCAAAAGGAAACTTTTTTTCCCTCTGGTTAACAGCATTCTTTAATTTTAATACTAATATAGAATATTGCTGCAATAATCATAATTAAAATCTACAACTGACCTCTGAGTTATCAAAAATTGTTACAAAGCAATAACTAGAGTTACAGACTATGCATAGTCATGTTAGCCCATGTAAGTTTTCATGTGTTCTACACTACCATAGAGGGACACCCCAGCAGCTAATTGAGGATTTCTCAGCATCAAGTGATGTACTGCCATTCCACCCCAGGAAAACCCAACGACACCAATCTTCTTTGCACCGCATTGTTCCTTTAGATACTTCAAGACAACATCAGCTTCCCTAAGACATATAAACAAAAGTAAGCTAAGGAATATATTGCAGAATCAATATTTGACAATTTAAAGAGTAAATTAAAAGAGATACGTGATTTATTTTCTGCATCTGCATCCACAATCATTTAGAACAGAGAATACTTAAAGAACACATTTCAGCCCAGAGCCATGGCTTTTATTCTTAAATGAGAGTTGACATCTTTGGTCCTAGTTTAGGGAAGTACAGGTGGAGGTACTTAAATACTTACCCGAATTGAGACCTGATCCCTTGTTTTCAAAAGAAGCAAATTTTTAATTGAATCACTTTGTCTAGGACAGGACAACTAAAGGCAAGACATATCTGCAATTAGAATGGATTGTAGGAACAGATAAGCTTTGCTGAGCAATCTCTACGGAGTCCACCTATTTAAAGACTTTTCTTATGTATGTCATTCCTGTTGCATGAGCTAATATGAAAATATCCTGCCAAGCCCACATAATACTTACTAAAGTAGCAATTACTCAAAATTAAACTGTCAGTATAATGCTTTTTAAAACAACATCTATTGCATGAGGTATAATGAAAAAAAAATGTGCCTGTTGTTTTTAATGTAGGCCAGAGCAGGTAAATTATTTTTTTAATTGCCAACTTCTTAAATCTCAAGAGTTTTATCTTTTTTTGTTATCTACAGAGTTGTAAATTAATTTTACAAGCAAACTGCATATACTAATAACTAACTATATTTTGAAATCTTTTGCCTGGTTTTATGGTCATCACAGGTTTGGCTAGCCTGACAGAAGCAATATAAGAGTGACACAATCAGTCACCACGTCTTGGGCCTGTAGTGTGTGTATGCTGCGATTGGATGAGTTCTCTCAGACTGGATTTGTTTGGAGGGTTATTGAGTTGTAGATGTGTTGTGGTCTTTGTGCTCTGAAAGGACAATGGATGTGACCTTGAGAGCAGCTACAAGAGAACACTCAAAAGACAGCAGAGGCATGTCCTTGAGGTCTTAATTGTTTAAGACAGTGCCCACATATCTGCTCACTCTTTGGAGTGGATTATTTTTACATATGTAAGTCATTGGTCTTTTCTCTCATTTGGCTAGAGTTTCTTCAACTATACAGTTGAAACCTTTGATGAGAACTGATGAAGTTAGGCTGTGACCACTGTGATGCTTTTAAAGGGTCAGAAGAACTTGTGTCTTACAAGATGATAGCTGATGATGAGGCTGTCACTGCCTCACTATCATCTTTTGAAGATTTAGGCTGTGGTGACAGATGCTGAAGAAACAGCATCTTTGCACTGTAATTCTGATAAATCAGGGAAGCCTTGTTAGAGGCACTGCTCAGCTCTACAGATAGTGGGCCCTTTATTTCACACTAGGAAAAGGAGTATGGTTGATCAAAAATATCTTAGGTTTTGGACAGTATTGCAAATGTTGATCTAGCACTGCTCAGAAGATCATCATTACCTACAAGGCAAAAGCACGACAAACAAGTGACAACTGGCAGATAACATGAGCAGAAGAGTTTTCCTCTTTATCTGGAGGAACAGGAGGCAGAATCAGCACTTGTGGGTGACAGTGGTGGGTACTTCATAGCTTGCAAAACATTGGCTATGAGCCTGGGCAGCCAGTACGACATAGTTAGAAAACAAGAGAGGGACAATAAGCAGAGTAATGGATGGAGCAGATGTTCCTTTCCAAATCCCAGCCAAAACACTGCCCAGAACCATAGAACTGCTGAGTAAGTGTGTGTGTCAGCCAGCTTACCCTGCTTTGGGATGCATTTTGTAACATTTCATATAAATTCCTCTCACTTGCTGAATGCTCTTCAAAATTCAAGTACAAAAATACATCTTACTTGTCTACTTTCATAGGATCATGATGTTTCATCCAGTCAGCAAAGTCAGCCCAGTGATCAGTAGTTTTCCAGGGGTCTGTCCCCTTAAAGAAGTCTGGGCAGATGGTTCTGTATAATACATGGAATCAAGTAAATTTTCACTTTCAGATGGGGAGAATCTGTGAATGTCTAAATGTCTCCTACTGTGTTTTCTACTCCAAAGTTCACATCTACATGCTTATTATCTGAATCACATCCTACTCATCCTGTTCTGGCAACCAGAAGAACTAGAGATATACATCTTTCTATAGAGAAAAAGAAAACCACAAACCCAAACTCTCATTATTTCCCTAGATATACTTACTACAAAAGCAAAGCTTCTGATTCTCTGTAAACACATATATATTTCTTTGCTAGTAAAAGCTAAAGCAACCGTGCAAAAGGTTTGATTCTGAAAAGCTTAGATGACTTAAAGATATATACCAATGTTTATCTTTTAATCGCTCAGGCTGCCACATAAGCATAAACAGTGGCACTTTGTGGCTCTCCTTGTGGTTTTGTGATCAGGTAGAGCCACTCTTGATGGGTCAATTTTAGTAGCTTCGGTGGGCTGATTTCACCCCTCTGTATTTTCATTCACTCAGACTGGAATAGTATGGCTGCCCTATGTGCATTAGGATCATTACATGCCAGGCTTAGCTTTGAGCTTGATGATCTATCAATGTGTTTAAAAGATAGAAAAGACAGTTGCTTACATGTATCCATGACCTGCAATCAAATCAACTATGTATCTAATGTCTGGGAACAGCCATCCAAATACATCATGAACCACAATCACAGCTTTGTCTGTGAAAAAAGATGGTCCACAAACATATGCCTTGATGTGCTCAATTTGTACTTCATGTCCAAGGCACCCATATTTGGATCTTTCTCCAGTATTATATAGAAAAGGATCAGCCATTGGAAACCTAAAGAAAGAGGAGGGAAGAGAGAGAGAGAGCAAGAAAGTAAAAATAATTTCTTCACAGAAATTATTAAGGACAAATAAATACAAATCTGCAGTAACTGCATCAATAACTTCGGCAAATAACATTGACATCATTGTCAATGAGAACTACCAAAAGCAAAGTTATTAAATTACAAGCAACTTGCACTTGAAGGTCCTGACTCTCGTGTCATATTTGTTTTGTTTCTGTGCTATTCTGTCAGCACTAGAGTAAAGCAATATAACTTCTGATGTCACTCCCTCCCCAGGCATGGAGCCCCAACATGTGTCATCATGGGGAATCCCATGCTGCTTTCTCTTAATTATGTGATGAGTAAGGACCACAGCACTCAGCTTCTACAGAAAGGTATTGTTCAGTGCTTCTTTCAGTGCCAGTGCCTGCTAGCTAAGCTGTGCTTTCCATAGCAGTATCCCAGCTATTCTGCGAGGCAATTTATCAGGTGCAGCTGGTGAAGGCCTGCAACACAGGTTTGTAAATTAGATTCCAATGCCTTGGGCCCATATGTGCTTGAAAGGAATTGCAAAAAAACAAGAAGAAAAAATCTTATTAAAAATATGTGATAGCATTTGGGTTTGCCCCTTCTCCTAAAATACCAATTACAGACAATGAGCCAGAAGCTGTTCTACAGAGATTAAAGGTAAAAGTTGCTCTGACTCACAGTGTCAGGATGTGGAATGCTCTGTGCAAAAAGCAGAATCTTAGATCCTGTAATTAAAAGTAGTGCTATAAAGTATCTATTCAAGGAATTCAATTAAGTCTGCAGGGGCAGAGTCAACAGCAGAATTTCCTAGCATGTACTGGCTTTGAAACTCTCCTTGGGGATGTAGTACAAATACCCACGTGTACATTATGACTGCTTCTACTTCATCAATTCTACATTAACCTATTCCTCTTTGTGTGGTAACACGTACTTCAGAAAATGAGCTACTGTTCATGGAACTGCGGCAGGTCCTGGTAAAAATGTGTACCTTCCTCAGCTCTCTATTAACCACAGCAGTGGAGAGAGAGGTATCCCTGAGTAAAGGGAAATTTTGCCTAGACAATATAGACACATTTGTAACCATGGTACAGGCAGACCAAAGAAAACAGAGTTGACGTCACAGAGACTCACTGCTTCCTTATGATTTACAAAACACTTCTCACATTGTAGAATTAATAACAACATCCAAAATTTATGCACATTTAGGCTGCCTTATACACAAGATTATCAGCCTGCCCAATGTATAGTGTGGAGACACGGTTCTTCCTCACCCCGCTCCAACCCTGGGGCTGCTGTCACTAGATCTGGCCAGCACTGAGTTTGAGCAAAATGCTTGATTACAAGTGTAATTTCTGGCTGGTGGAGTGTGGTGTAGAGATACAGGAACTGTAGAATCAAGGAATCAAGCTGATTTAGAAATAGCTGAGGTGGATGATCTCATATCATGAGTAACCCCTGTGCTGATAACTGAGAACAGATTATATTTTTCTATTTTCTTCCACCTTTCTCAACACCTGAATGTTCAGGGTTGGTGCTGGGAAGCATAAAGTGGCCTAATCTTCAGGACTAAAACCTCCACTGTTTTGGCGTCATATGAAAGTGGAAGTGGAAGTGCATGTGCATGGGAGAGTACTTCCTAGTGTAAGCCCTCTGCAATAGTCCTGAAAATGCTTGAGAGACACCTGTTCATGCAAAAGTGCTTCCTACCTTCTTTTTTAACCTAAGATGAATGAGCTTGTTGAAGTGCAACAGACTGGCTGGAGAATTCACAGGCACTTCCAAGGATACCTAACACCACTAGCTTCTGAGATGGCAGCCACAACCATACTCCACAAAGGTCTTTCGTTCAGAAGGGCATAACCTACAGTGCCCCCTTCAAGGAAACAGTATTTAGGAAGCATTAAGCTTTGCGACATCTGTGAAACAACTTACTCCCTGTCTATTGGTTGCTTCCCAGAAATCATTTCTTTGGCCTATCTTGATTGATACATAGCCAGCTGGCTCTCCACCAGGCACTGAGCTGTGGAGAACTGAGAAGGTTAGTAAATAGCCACGCCTGAACTGCTTAGAAGACTTTGATGGGATCCTGTTCAGTCAGAGCTTCATTTGTTCCCGCCTGCTTTGTCCCACGCAATGTGGTGTGGCAAAGCAACAAGCAAGGATATTTCCTACCTGTCCTGTCTCACCTCATTCCCTCTTCCCACCAATTTCAGCCATTACACTTTTCCTTTTCCTGCTTTCCCTGTGGCATGATTCCAAGCAGGCTGCACCTTGCCTTTACACCCCACTTCTCATCACTGAACTCCAGCACAGAGGAGATGTGGGGCTTGGTGGGATGCTAGGAATAGGGAAAATACCAACTGCAGCTAGCAGGGGAAAAAATATTAGTGTTCACGAGGCTGTTGTGATCCTTCTGCTTGTTAAGAAAAGGCCTTCTTACAGCTGCTTCTCACCAGTTGTCCTGCACTTCCTTAAATGTCTTGATACCATTCAGCTCCCAAGCAAGTAACATAAAAAGTGACAAGAGTTATTTACTATCATCACAAGGCAAAGGTGGGCTCCCTTGGGTGGTAAGGCAGACCTGAACTACTACATTTTTAGGGAGCAACAAAACACAAGGTTAAATCCTACTGAGTCTTATTTTTCAACAGGAAAAAAACTATTCCCTACTTGAAAAGTAAGACTAAAAATCTTTTTAAAACCATCAGGTAAAACAGAGGCAAAGAGTTCTGAGGATAATCATCACTTCTCAGGAAGCGAGTATGAGAACGTGATCTCAAAGTGCTGTGCTGTTCGGCAGGACCTTGGACTAGCAATGTCAAGATGTAACATCTCTGCTCTTTTCCTCGGTCAAGCGATAACATTTTAAACACCAGCAGTAACTTAACTTCAATGACAACTGCTCCAATGGACCAAGCAAGGAAAAGAATAGGAATTCATTACCATAACAGCAAAAGAAATTATTATGGTCCTTTAACGTGATCTTGCTATTAATGTACATTAAATGGTTACCAGTGTTCCCAGAACTTTAGCTGTGGCACAGTTTACAGCAAAGATCTAAGCCAAAATCCAGTCTTTCCCAAAGCTGACACTCTTTATCTTCACCTCATCTGTTCCCTAACACTTGTCTTCATGCATTTTTTACTGAAACCAAAATAGAAGTTTGTCTTTAAAGAAGAGAGTCTTGCTGAATGTTTCATGACTTTAAAAAAAAAACTAATTGCTTAGCAATTGCAGATTTCCCCCTTGCAGCACAGTTAAAAGGAGTTAGCATTTCTTCCACTGCCAACTCAGTCTTTCTGGACCAGTTTGTCATCACATACCTGGAGTACAGGATCCTGTTTCAGTCCAGCTCACCTCTTCTGCCCAGTGAGATACCAGCTAGATTTCTCTAAACACAAAAAGAAGACCAGTTCTGTTGACAGTTTTGTTCCTGCTGCTACCCATCCAGTTTCCAGGTGCTCTTCAACTCTTCTGCAAACTTTGGGATTAAGGAGAGTGAGGAGGAGAGGCTTAGCACAGGAGTCATCCCAGCCGGAAGGGGAGGGGACGGATCACGCAGAGAGGCAGGGTGCAGCAGGCTCCACATCAGTTGCCTTTTACTCTGCCTTTTATTTATTTATTATTTAAGGAGTTCAGAAAGCAAGATGCACACAAGCACTATAACTGCACTTACAATTTTTTCATCTCTCTAAATATGCTTAATTCCTAACAAAATAGTACAGAGGAGTTGAGACAAGGCTGCCAAGCCTTATTATCAGCACACTCCAGTTTTCTGGGAAAATTTCTTTTCCATACCTGCACACTACCAGCAAATATGTGTGACACAGCCATTTAAGACAATGAAGAATGTTTAGACCTAGGAATTTATAGCTGAGACATTTACCATCAGTGGTGCAGTTGCTGATGCATTGTTGAATTCAGAGACACATTTGCTTATAGTATATTCATGCACTTTTAGTGTCCATAATATATGTATTTTAATGGAATTTGTGCCAAATTAACATGAATCCGTTCTGGCAAACGTGTAGTATAAAAAGGTTATAGAAATCTTCCCAGCACACAGATTAAACTTATTACAGCCACACCCACAAGTATTCCCCAACAAGTCCAAAAGTGTTCCAGGTTATTTGTGATTAGACTTGCTTTCCACAGGCTAGAAACATTTGAATCTGGACTGGTTGTCATTGATGGTGGCTCAATGAAAATTTTTATTCCTACTTCCAGGACAGCCTTGTATTCAAAGAACATCAGTATAGTCCTCAGGCTGATATCTACTGTACCTTTAATTTTCTTTGTTGGTGCATATGGTTTGTGTGTGTGTGCATGTTGGAGCTGAGGAATGAAAGAGGCAAAAGAGCTCAAAGAAAACCACAATCTCGTTTCAAGTCAAAGATCATTAAAGAAGTTTTGATCATAAGTGTATATGACAAACAAACCTGACGGTCTCTCTGTAAGTCCTCAGCAGCATCCTGTGTGGTAGTGGCTACTAAGGAATATCTATGTAAAACAGCTGATGGTTGGATTCAGCTCATCCAACTTCAGGCATTCACAAACACAATGTTTATATGTCAACAAGGTGTTTTATACTCCCACAGTTCTCATCAAGATTTCAAGATTTAGGGTATGATTCATACTCTATGGGTGTCTTCTTTAGATTTTAATGAATAGTCCCCTAGGTGCCACTAACTGTGCTGATCATGGAGTTTAATGGCAGCCTAGCCACCCAATGCAGGTGTAAACTGCTGTGATGAATGCATCATCACTCAGGAAAGATGAGTCCCACCTCTAAGTGCTGTGGGATCTACACACAACTCAAAATTAAGATTTGTCATGACCAGAGAATGTCCTGTCATACTCGTCAGCACCTTTGCACATCAGGATTGTATAAGACATGATTAAAAAGATTGCTTGTGTTGCAAGGAAGGGAGTGGGAAAACTTTACTGAAAAGATCCAGTTTATACTTTGATATCAATGGCATCTTGCTTGAGCCTGTCTAATGCCATGGGTGAGCATGCCGTACTCAGATACACAAAGATGAAATACTGTTTTGGTACCTTGACCCCCAGAACTTGGGTTCACCCAAGCTACTGTCCTCTGTGGAACATGCTGGGCCAGCAAAAGCATACCTCTGATTCCATATGCATCTCACAACAGCAAATTCTGTCTTCATGCCCAGCATCTCTAATTGGGGGTGATTAGGGTGAAAGGAGAGCAGCTTTCTGTAATGCAAGCATTTGCCTGCACACTGTAATTATGTTTGACCTTCAAACTCTAAATCACTTAGTCTTCCCATAATTGAAGAGACTGTCTCCTTCCCCATAATGTATAAACACCTCTGTAACGGAGTTGAGATTATGGAGTTCATTGCACCCATGCATTTACTACTGTCTCAAGCAATGTATACATTTATATTTTCAAGGCTGTGAGCATCTCACAGAACAAAAAGCCCAAAGACAACACGTGAGGATTGGAATGAGCACGACAGATACATTTATTCCAACACACAGTGGTCAAACTTGACCTTCACCTGAAACACACAGGTGGTTTTGGTTGCTTGCTTGCTTGCTTGTTTCCTGAAGGTTTGCACCAGCACTCTTCCAATTGCTCCTTCTAGTTTTGTAGAAATGTGCATAGAATAAAACCCCAAAGTAAATCCTCACAGCTCTTGGCTGCATTTTTAGCTGTTTGTTAAGATAAGAAACAGGATCCTAGAACATGCAAGCCTGCTGTCTCAAGGCAAAATAGAAAGGTATTGTCTCCTGGACAACTACTGATAGACAAAAACTGAGGAGGCAAGCACTCTGCTGGCATCTAGTGCAGAAGTGAAAGAGACCAATAGACAGGCTTAAACATGCACCACTTATTGTCACCTGGTACAGTATTTGGAGAGCTGCCAGTAGCAACAGACTTGTCAGAAAGTTGCAACCACTACAAATGGGATATTTATGTTGTGAAAAACCTGTTCAAAGTGCTTGTGATGATTGGTGCTGTGCTTGCAGCCTAGAAGCTGCAAGATGGATGGCTAGGCTCCTCTCCCCTATTGCAAGTCCTACCAGCAATAGCAGCCTTTGTAAGGGGCTACCAACACTGAGGGTACCTTGTGAGGAACCAGTGGAGAGGCTCCCAGGAAAGGTTAGAGGAGAGGCATGGTGGGAAGGGGTCAGAATAGCTCAAATCCGTAGAGTCAGCTGTAATTACAAAGTGGACTGTCCACACAACACCCACCCTGAGAGCAAGAGGCATCCTTTAGGATTTGGGTGGCTAGAAGAGGGGACCATAGCTAATCCTAGTTCTATTCCATTCTAATCCCTCTCACACAAGTTCACTGAAAAGAGAAGGCCTTACCAGTAGGCTTGTAATTTAGAGCCGAATTTGAGGCTTTTGTTTCTGTGTGTTTTTCCAATTCCTTTACTTCCATCTAGTAGTCCCATTTTGCTTCTGTGCAGGCTAGTGTCACCTTTTGGAGCATACAATTCCTTTTCTCTCTAAAATCATAAGTATGGCTCTTGCCACAGGGACAGAAAGATGATCTGCAAAATACATTTTCAATAGGTATATTGCCAATTTGCTTGTTGGCATGTAGAAATGGTTGACCCAGTAGATTATGAGTTTCTCATGCCAGATTTGGATTAATTTTCACATAAAATAAATTATGGGTGTTTAGTATCAAATTTCCTACTTTTGCTGAGAGAGCTTGTGGGATTTTAGAGGGTGTATTTTGTGAACTTATTGAAAAAGGGTGGAGTATAACTTTAATTACACCAAAGCAATAGGAAAACTATTTTAATATTGCAGATGACATGCAAAGAGGCATATTAAAATTACCTAACACTGCCCAGGTGTTTCTAGGTTATTCGGTAGCTCAGCACTATTAAAAAAAAAAACCAAACACCACCTTTACTGGAATTTCAGTACAAGGAACATTATTCCAAGTAATAATGAATATGAATAGCAAAATATGACAACACCTTTACTGGAATTTATCATAGTATCAGTCAGGGTTGGAAGGGACCACAAGGATCATCTAGTTCCAACCCCTGCCATGGGCAGGGACACTCCACACTAGATCAGTACAAGGATTAGTTTTTTCAGTACGAGGAATTTCAGTACAAGGAAGATTATTCCAAGTAATAATGAATATGAATAGCAAAATATGGTGAAAATAATAAAGTTTGGAGCAATGTCTCACCGAAGATCAAAGGTAGGATCACTGTTGCTCTGAACACTATGGAATAGAAACACAAGCAAGACAATAGAATTAAAATTACATGGTTAATTACATGGAATAGGGTCTTATTTCCTTCTCTTAAAACCTGAACATCTATTTTTTTTCCTTCCCAAATGTTTTGTCATCTTCTCCAAAACTACAAACATTTTGAATGACAAAATGACTAAAAAGTACTTTGCCTTTCAGTTATCCACCATTCAGACTATTACTTTCAAGGACTAATTTGTTCCACATAGTTAGTCATTGGAAGGTGAATTTTATGTACAGATTTTCCCCATGTCGATTAAAAATACATATATTTGAGTTGTTTTGCACCAGGGCACAAGTCCTTTTTCAATTTTTTTTAAAAATTAATTTTGTATGAGTTCTCTCCTTAAACAAAACTCAATACCAGAGGACACAGTCTCAGGCTGCACCAGGGCAGGTTTAGGCTGGATGTTAGGAAGAAGTTCTATACAGAGAGAGTGATTGCCCATTGGAATGGGCTGCCCGTGGAGGTGGTGGAGTCGCCATCATTGGAGGTGTTCAGGAGACTTGATGGGGTGCTTGGTGCCATGATCTAGTTGTTCAGGTGGGTTGGATTGGTTGATAGGTTGGACGCGATGATCTTGAAGGTCTCTTCCAACCTGGTTTATTGTATTATTGTATTATTGCATTATTGCATTATTTTCATTTCAAGAACTTTCTGGGATTAACTTCCTGGAAGAGGGTATTTGTTTGTTTGTTTGTTTGTTTGGTATTGAGGCAATGTTTGCACTAAGGTATAAACCAAATTTCATTCTTTAGTACAAATAAGTTTCCTGGCACAGTGAGCTGCAGCTTGAGCGAGTAGAATTTACCCCACTTTTCTATACAGGCACCTTTCATGAGCACAACTTTTCACAAGTAGCTTTTGCTCTGTAAACTCCCAGTCTGCTTTTGAAAACTTTGATTTGGATGGAATTTTCCAAGACATCCTTTTTAAAGTTGAGGACCCCAAAAATTCCACTCACATATGATCCCACACAGGCTATACATCTTCTAGATGAACAGTTAGAGTGGAAAAAGAAGAAATGTTTGCTGCTGTCACTTATCAATCAACAGTTCTAGCAAAAATTACTATACTGAGTGCTTTAAAGTTTTAAACAGAGTGCCAGGGGAAAAACCTCTTCCCATGTTTGCTTGACTCTGAAAGTCCTGTTTCGCAAACTTGTCTATGTATTACTAATCTTGAAAGGGATCCAGGCTGCTTTGGCCTGTATCCCACAAAGCAATAGAGACGCCCAAGTGCAACATCAAAGCAGCAAGTTCAAGAAAAGTAAACACAAGAGCTTCTAATTATATTACAACATAATTACCATACATAAATCAATTCAGAGCAATCAAGTTATTTTATTATACATGTTTGCAGAGAACACATGTCCTTACCCTTTGTCTAGAGTGAAATAATGAAGTTTGGCTCAGCAGAAAGAAATTTATTATATTTTAGTGTAATCCTGCAAATGACTGAGTCTGTGCTGGGAGTGTGTCTGTGCCTGATTAAGAAAATCAGTTTATGAGAGTCCCTGAGAATATGCTGAAGTAAATGTGCAGTGGAGGATCTCAGAAGAGAGAAAGGCTTGAAGCAGGGAAGAGGTCAGGCCAACACCTGTCTCCTGCCCAGTGCTGCCCAGAACAGGTACAGGGAAGCATATAGGTGAGCACACGGGCAAGGACACAAGCAATGTGCATTGCATGTTGTGGAAGGGAATGCCTGGGCCACTGAGGATGGACAGACCTCAGTCACTGCCCGCCCTTTCTGGTTTAGAGCAGACACTGGCTGTATGTGCCATCAAACCTTGTGGTGTGGAAAAGGTTGTCTCCCCTTGCCCACCCAGACATCTGCCCCTGCCCACTTTGAAATGTAAAACTTACACATGAGCCATTTGTGCTCAAGTAGCTTCACCAACAAAATTCTCAAGCTTGCTTTTCCACAGCTCATGTGTGAACTAGCAATTTTCATACTGGAGGTTTCAGCAAGGAGAAAGCATGAGCTTGCACAATAAAATTCAAGGCCTTATCAGATTTGCTTTCAAGTTCTGATATAACTATCTCCAGGCCTGGCAGTTTCCAGGATACTGATTCTGGTTTGAAACCAATTAACCTCTGTTGCCTGATAGATCCACAATGAGATACCAGATAGCCAACAAGTTATGGGCTATGAGGCAAAAGCTTAGGGGCACCTTATTCAATCCTTCACAAGGTTCCTCTCCAAGCTGCTTTGATTTTCCCTCTTATTCCCAGGAATCTACATAGATGATGGCCTTCTGTACTTGACAGAGCAGCTACCATAAGGCAGGCTCCTTCCAGAGCCCTATCTTGAGCAGCAGCTCAGACCTAAGGCCAAGCTCACCTGTTCATTACATCCCGTTCTCCTGGTTTAGGAGGAAAAAACAATCCAAACCTGAAACTCTTCCCCAGCAAGTTGGAATCAAATCCCCAGTCACCTGCCTCTCCTCAAAGAGACCAATAGTTTGCGCCACTACTTATTAGCTTCCTCATATCTCTCAGCTTGCCTGTACATTTTCTTGGGAAGCTGAGATCCACTGTTTTGAGTCAAATAATCTTTTGATTTTTCCAATTCCAACTCCAGGGGTTTCCTTTCCTCCTTGTGCAAACCTTGTAAACCCAGATACAAACAACGAAGTAGTTCTCCTGGATGCTGATGACCTTCGAGCTTATCTGGATAAAGAAGGGGAAGGAAAAAAGGGAAATTAGCCATCTTTTCCACAGAAAGAATTCATAGTGTGTCTCCACCACCACATACTCTTTCTCATGAGAAAATGTTAGATGGACATTAACGGGATAATATTTATCTGAATGTCCATACAAATATATAAATAACACTTGGATGTAAAGGAAACAGGAAAAATGCTGTGGAAGGAAGTCTTGGATAGGCTGGTCCTGTGAGAAAAACCCAGGGCTTTCCATCCAAAACATATACCCTCAGTGAGGCATTGAAGATTTAAATAAATATGTTAGGCCAGAGATCTATGATCAAACTACTGCTCCACCACACTCACTTGTGCAAAGACTGCCAAACCCACATGGATATTTCTTATCCTGTCTTTACTGGAAGAAAACCTGCCTTTGTACAGCCACTTATGTTTTCATGTGAGTAGGAACCAGAAGCCTGATTCCTCTCATTCCAGACAGGTACCAGCAGACAATTAGCTATTCCAACACTCTCTCTTATTTTTAAGGAGAAATTGGGGCCTGATGCTGGTCTCTTCCTCTGAAATTTCTTAAGAAATGGATTTTAATCACATGCATTTTTCTGATAATATATATTGTTGGGAGCGGCGAGGGAAGACAGCAGCAATCAATACGATTGATAAGCACGCTTCAACTTTATTGCCCAGATACACAGCTTATAAAGCATCTCAGCTAAATATGCATTAATGTCACTATTCTACTGGTCTCTGACTGAAGGCCACATTATAATATCCAGCCTACTTGCAATTAGGTCTGTGTACAATCTCAGAAAACTCCCTTCTAACTAACTCTTCCTTTCCCATTCTGTTATCTTACAAACACAGCTACAAGGCCACAGTGACCTTGCAGCCTCAGCATGCCAGCTAACTATGGGCAGTAAACAACAAGATGGAGTACAGCCTACACATTCTGCTCAAGTAGCTGTTCCACAGAATCATGCCCCTTAGATTTAAGCCATTCTCCAACAATGTATTTCTGTTCCTCAGAGTTAAACCCCGTGACTTAGCTGAGCACAATCATTTCTGTATATCACACAACAATCATGATATAATGAGTTCTTTCCTGTGAGAAAATAAATAAATGCTAGTATTTTAAAAAACTTAACAGTTTGGAGAGCTAAATGACAAACACATATTATGCGAGTTGAGAGCAAATAGTAAGCATGGGATGACTCAGAAGAACAGCAATGAAACTGCACATTCCTCAGAGAACTTGTGAATTATGCAAATAAGTCACAAATTAAAAGCCAGACTTCTGCCTTGGCAGTTGTAATTTTATTCATTACAATGCAAGGTGCTTTTTTAACATAGGTTTGTTAAAAGGCTTGGTTTATATTTTCTGCTTCCATAGGATTAAAAGATTTTGTGAAGTTTGGGAAACAACTGGTTTCCCTAAATGCAAACTATATTCTGCACATTTCACCTAGGTACAGTTCAGAGTAACTTTTGTTGCATCCAGGTTCCTCTTTCAGGCAGCTGAACCACTGGCATGTGTGTTGCTTGCTCCTGGAAACCTCAAAATGAACCTACAGACTTCAAAGGCTGAGATGCTCAGGAAGCCAAGCATCAAGTGGAATATAAGAGGAAGATAGAGTGTGCACTGAATTGTAATTACTTTTTAGTAAATGGTTTGTTACTCTGTATATTATAAATAAGAGTTTTCAAAGACAGAAAGAGGTCTTTAATGCCTTTCTTCTCATGCATCTTTCAGTGATGATCTAAATTCAACCCTTTTTTGGTCATGATAGCTGATCTGGAATTGATCCCACATCCAAAATCTACAATACAATTCAAAGTATACTACAGTTTCAAGAACAATTCAGTTATAACCATAAAAGGTATATTAGCATAAATACATCAATATAATTAACCTAGGCATACATTTTCAAAACTCAGTTTTGGACTGTAGTTGGAAAATCTAAAGCAGAAAACCAAGTACAAGCTCTCTTTGACATACAGATTTCCAAGTTAGCTACAGTCACAGATTCGCATTGCTTAGACAAACTAACAGCTCTGAATCCCCCCTCTCTTGACCTACTTGGACTTCTTCCTGTTACTGCAAGATAGAGGCCACTGTTGAGAACACATCAGTTTAGGGTACAGGGTAGTGATAGGACTAGGGGAAATGGATCCAAGATAGAGGAGGGTAGATTTAGATTACATGTTAGAAAGAAGTTCTTCACCATAAGGGTGGTGACACACTGGAACAGGTTTCCCAGGGAAGTAGTGGAAGCCACATCCCTGGATGTGTTTAAGGCCAGGCTGGATGTGGCTCTGGGCAACCTGATCTAGTGGAAAGTGACCCTGCCCATGGCAGGGGGTTGGAACTGGATGATCCTTGAGGTCCCTTCCAGCCCTGACAGTTCTGTGATTCATGCATGCATGCTGCTCAGGAGGACTGTGCTGACATGCTGACAAACTAGATTTGATCCTTTAAGGCCAAGTTCCTCAAGAGAGATCATTTGGTGTGTTTGTGCTGGAGTGCTTCCACACTCTGTCCCTGCCCTCTGCCTACTTCCTGGTGGGAAGGTAAAGCCTCTCTTTCCTCTTGACTTTAGACTGCTTGGTACTGTCAATAGGACACTTTAGCAGGTAGCATTTTGCACAGAATTTCCTAGATTTGAACCAAAAGTTTACTGAATGTCATTAGGGAGACAGTGACTACCTGGGCCCTCATCAGTAGAATAAGGTTAGAATCTCCCAGCATATTCTTCTCATATCACACTGAATATGCCAGTCTGTAGGGCTGCTTGCCACTGGTGTTCAAGGAGTGTAACACTTTCTGCAGCTGATGAAGGCAGAGACCATCAGCTGTGGGCACATAGAAGAAACACTAAATTCCCAGCTTTTACTCCCCAGCCGCCTTGAGCCTCAGCTGAACACGTGCAATGAGATTTGGCAGTAGTGAGATGTGATTTGGGGGTTACTCTTGCAAATATACAGCAAGATAGAGCAGCCTAGGGCTGGACAGCAGATCAGCAGCCCATAATTACTCATTCATTCCACTGCTACCAGTCCTGGCAAAGTACAGGGCAGCTGTACAGGATGCTACTTCAGATGTCAAAGGCTTCAGACACCTGGAAATGCCCTGGGGGCCCTCAGGTAATAGGCTTAAGCAGGTGGCAGTAGGCTTAAGCATTCGAGGCAGTAGGTTTCCCAACACCAGCATCTGCTCATTTCATGCCTGTCAGATTGCTAGACGGCCCCATCCTGGTACATACCACCACGGTCCCTGCCTGGCTGGCCCACTGCAGGCTCAAAACGTTCCATCTCCTCTGCCACCGTCCTCTCAAAGCCGCTAAACTACCTCCTGGGGCTGGAGCAGAGGTGCCCTCATGTGGCACTCGTGGAGCTCTGTCACCTATTTCGATCCGCCCATGGTCCTGCTGCTGGTCTCCAAGTCTCTGTTGTCATGAAGCTCTTTCACTGCACATAATCTTCTTGTGGACTGAGATTAGGTTGTGCTCTCCTTCACATTGAAGATGGCTGTGGCACTTGCCTTTTTCCAATTTTCAAGGGCCTTCCCATATAACCCGTTCCTGACTTCTTCACTCTCTTTATCCCCTCTCCTTGCAACCACCCTCCCATATATGACCCTCCCAACTCATCACACTCATCTTGGCCATGTTATTCAGTATAATCATTTCCACCATGCTTTTCCTCTGTGCAGCTCCTGGCTGTTCTTCCCACACTCCTGCACAGTAGGACCCTAATAGAGAGGAGAAACTGTATTTGCCCAGCTTTAGCTTATCCACATTGGGAGTGAAATTGAAGGAGAAGAAGAGAGTTGTCTATGAGCCTCTGCTTTCCTTGAAGTGACTGTGGGGTTTGAGCCTTCCAGAGAGCTCTCTGCTATTTACTGTATAAATTCTCCTTGCCCATCCACACAAGCAGTATCAGGAACTGGTTCAGGGGGACCAGGATTGTGTGTAGAAAAGCAGAGAGAGTGCATCACCTCACAAGGCAATAAATCCCTCAAAGATCCCCGCCTTTCTTTCTGGTAGAAGATCACTGAGAGAAGAGAGGAAAGGAACAAAACTTGAGGATCCAAGGGGGAAAAATAATGAGAAGGGCAACTCCATTCACCACCCTGAATATGAGTCCTAACTAAAATTTGGTACAGGATTCTGACAGCAGTTTGTATTCTCAGGGTTCAGCTGATAATGAATCAGAAAACAGAGACTTTCAGAAGACTCTTCCTTTTAAAGCAGATGTTTAATTCTAAACTGGGGACTTTTCCAGTTCTCCTTTGAAAAGGACAGATTCCAAAGAGGCTTGTTCTCAGAAGCCAAATGAGGGCTCTCTGAGGACAAGGCCAAGAGAAAGAAATACCATGCACTGCCATTTCTGTGTATTACATCATCCTTGTGAGATGACTCTTTCTCTAGTACTTTTAACCAGGCTGAGGCCCTGGCAGAGGTGTATCTGACATCATGACTGCATTAAAAAAAAATTAGTAGAATAAAATGTTTAATCAATCCACAAAGAAAAGCCAAGAAAGTGTAGTTTTTCCATAGTAAATGTGTTTGATTTTCAATGTCACCTGAAAAGCTGCTTCACTGAGACAAGTATTTCACTCTCCTTTATAGACACTGAAAGCACTAAGTTGTTTCTTCACTGCATCCACTGACTCTACATTGCAGGCAGTACACACAGCAGGCACATTAGTGCCATAGGGAAAAAAAGCAAAAACTGGAGTTTGTGCCCAGATTTTCAGCATGCAAGCAACAGTAAAGTGAAAGTTACAGAAATCAGACAACCTCATAAAACACAGGTCACCTGATCAAACTGTAATAACTATTATCTTTATACCACAGCTCACTTCCCCCTGAACATCTTTTCTCCTGTTGCTACAAATGTTTGAGGTAAAGTAACATCAAGTCATTAGAAATCTAAGCCTTTCTGTATTTCTCTCCCAGTCAGTGCAGCAAAAGCAAGTGCACTAACAGGTGTCTTTACAGAAAGTATCTCTAGTGACTGTGTGGATCCTTCTCCACAGTAGACACGTTTCCTTTTTCAGCAATGCTCACAATTTTAAATGAAGTAGAACTGAAATCTGTCCTGAGGAGTTCAATTTAATTTGTTTGGCAGTCGTAACCTCCAATAATTTCTGGAAGGTCAAGGAAAAGGTTTCTGGCAAACCAAGAATGCTCTTCCTAAATACTGAGGGTAATCCCTAACTACTGTCATCTCCAAGGATATTTTCACATAAAGACACAAGAACCAACATGTTCACAGAAGGACTTCTAAACAGTCGCTTGACTTTGGCAACACATTTCACATCTTCTCTGGCTGTGGAACATCTACAGCTCCCGAGCAGTGGTGCATCAGTTGGTCAGAAATGAGATACATGGTCAACTCAAACGCTGCCTGATTTTTTTCTGTAACTTGCTGTTCATAACCAGATGAATCATTTTTGTGGTGGGAGTCAGGTGGAGAGATGAGGAAAAGAACTAGGACAGAAGCTGGGGGGGTGGTGCGGGGAATGGTTAAGAAGCTAAAGGGAAAACAAAAAGCAGTAGATTTTGCTGTTTGGCTTTTCTAATGCTCTAAACTTCCAAACGTAACTCTGAAAATGCAAGGGAAACATTTTCATCAAGTTATTTTTAAAATGGGAGGAAATGTGGAAATGTCATAGTATAAATGCTGGATAGTTTTAATTTTTGCAATATTTATTTTGCATTCTCTTAAGGGACCTTAAAAAGAAAATCTAAGCATTTTGATGTTACAAACCCAAAATGTTTTACCAAAATTAATCCATGCCCAAAAGATTTTTGCCTTTGTTCTGCTCCTCCTGCACACTCTAAAAATGCCCTTTCTTTTGTCATAACCTTCTGTGATTTGAACTTACTTCTATTACTGTCTTTGGTTTCCATCTGTAAAATGGGCAGAATCCAGTGGCACATCCAAGTGCCGGGTTCTGCACATTGGCCACAGAAACCCCATGCAGTGCTACAGGCTGGGGTCAGAGTGGCTGGAGAGCAGCCAGGCAGAGAGGGACCTGGGGGTACTGGTCGATGGTAGGCTGAACATGAGCCTGCAGTGTGCCCAGGCAGCCAACAGGGCCAATGGCATCCTGGCTGCATCAGGAACAGTGTGGCCAGCAGGAGCAGGGAGGTCATTCTGCCCCTGTACTCAGCACTGGTTAGGCTACACCTTAAGTCCTGTGTCCAGTTCTGTGCCCCTCAGTTTAGGAAAGATGTTGACTTGCTGAAACGTGTCCAGAGAAGGGCAACAAAGTTGGTGAGGGGTTTGGAACACAAGCCCTATGAGGAGAGGCTGAGGGAGCTGGGGTTGCTTAGCCTGGAGAAGACTCAGGGAGACCTTATTGCTTTCTACAACTACCTGAAGGGAGGTTGTAGCCAGGCAGAGGTTGGTCTCTTCTTCCAGGCAACCAGCAGCAGAACAAGAGGACGCAGTCTCAAGCTGCACCAGGGGAGGTTTAGGCTGGATGTTAGGATGAAGTTCTATACAGAGAGAGTGATTGCCCATTGGAATGGGCTGCCTGGGAGGCTCCACACCTCACACAGGGAGGTGGTGGAGTCACTATCATTGGAGGTGTTCAGGAGGAGACTTGATAGGGTGCTCGGTTGCATGGTTTAGCTGATTAGGTGGGTTGGATGATAGGTTGGACAAGATGATCTTGAAGGTCTCTTCCAAGCTGGTCCATTCTATTCTATTCTATTCTATTCTATTCTATTCTATTCTATTCTATTCTATTCTATTCTATTCTATTCTATCTTTCCTCTTTCCTCTCTTATCCAGATAACAATTTATTTGGAGCAGCAATTTATTTCCCAGCTCCCACTGCCACTAATTCTTGACCTTCATGACAGTCAGAATAATAATAATAATAATAATAATAATAATAATAATAATAATAATAATAATAATAATAATAATAATAATAATAATAATAATAATAATCTCCTAACACCCTCTTCTGTACAAAAAGTTGAATGCTACATACGATGTGGGTATTTCTCACATGAAGACCAGCAGTATTACCAAACTGATGAAGAATAGTAACTGGGGCATACGTCACTTCTGCACTTTAAGTCCATTCACTCTACTGCTGACATGATGGACAAAGGCTTATGGCAGAGGATTTGATGACTGGTTGAACACAAGGGATCATATGGTAAAGACAGATTAAAATTGCTATGGCTCAGTGATCAACTAGAGGGGTTACAATAGCTATCACAGTGGAAAATTAAAACACACACTTGCATTCCATCAGCATGGAATTTCTCTTTCCCCTTAGTAAAATAAACTGATATTTCATTCCTTAATGTGATTCTTGAAAACTTACCAGAAACTGGTAACTGTCTCTGAAGAGCACAGAGTTTTAACATACTGTCTCAGCCACTTAGGCCAGCGAGGCTTGAAAACATAAATCGTTAAGCTACAAGAGATTCGTGTGTGTGCGTGTGTGTATTACCGTAGAGTTCTGTTGGAAATTTCAGTGTCAGGAAGAAGAGATGGGCTTTGGAAGCAGAGCACAGGTAACAGCCCACCTCAGAGGAGGCTGGTTGCAGGGCCGCGATTAAGTCCATGGTCCACACACTCCAGATCCTTCAAACGCTATCGCTCCAGAAAGCTTGCCCTGCTTCGAGTATGAACGCGGTGTTTCTATTTGCTTTAGGGTAGAATTTAGAATGGGGTATAGCTGTATTTTGTTTGACTTCCGTGATCTTTAAGGGACAGTTCGAACGTGTCCCTCCACCGCGGCCCCCGTTCCCATGGCCACCAATCGCCCCGTCCCTCTCCCCTTTGACAGCCCTCCGTCTCGCTCCGGCCCGCAGAAACAGGGCCAGGAGCTGCCGGAGAGGGGCAGCCACGCAAAACTACCCTCGGGGCTGCCTGCCCGGACGCCGGGCGACCTGGCCCGGCAAGCCACCCCGCCGCAACCCGGCGTAAGCCGCCCTGGCCCACCGACCCGCATTCCGGGCCTCCCGGCCCTGCCACAGCCGCCAGGCGGCGCCAGCGGCGAGAGTGACGCTCTAGCCCTGACAGCGCGTGGTGCAGTCTCTCCGGTGCCCGCACCGCTTACCCGTGCGGCCCCGCCCCTCGCGCTCACACCACCCGCTCGACCGGCGCTGCGTCAGCCAGGCAAGATGGAGACCGCCGAGGAAGGTACTGCGCTCCTTCCGTGCCCGCTGCTAGTCCCCCTCCCGCCCTTTCCCTCGCCTGAGCTGGTGTTCTGTCTGTGCTGCTTCGAAGTAAGAGGAGAGCGTTCCTGGGCCAGGAGCCACTAGGCGGGCCGAGTGTTGTTTACACTCGGGGGAGCTTCGTGTACCGGGGTTGGGTGCCCGGGCCGGTGCCCCCCACCCCCGCCCTCTTCCTTTGCCGGGGCCGCTAGCCTGCATGGGGGCGGGGGAGGTTTTGGGGGTGGCTCGCGAGCTGTCGGGTGCGCACGCGGGCGCCCCTTACATAACCGCGGCCGCTGGGAGCCGAGAGCTGCCGGGGGCGGGTAGGGGAGGGCGGTGCTGCGGTAACACCCGGGCGCAGGACCGGCCCTTACCGGGGCTCGGCCTGGTCGCCTCGGCAGCGGGCACCGCCGGACGCGTCCTCTGGCTGCGTTCTTTTCCGGCTGGGGCTTTGCGATGTGGGGAGTGAGTGGGTCGGGGACGAATTAGAGTTTTCGTGAAAGGAAACCCCGTCGCTGAAAGTCGGGGCTGGTACACTGAGGCAACGTCAAAGGCCGTGAGGAGGGGACACGGAGTCGTGCAAATCCTCCCCGGGTCCAGTTTTCGCTTGGCCGGGGGAAGCTGTCCTACCTGTCCCGTAACGTAGAGAATTTTAAATTTACTGTTTCGGTTGAATAGTAATAGCAGCTTTTGCTGGTGCCGCTCCTTTTTCAAGGTTAACTTTATGTATGCTGGAAAATCTGTCTGAAAATATGAAATTGTGAAACTGTGCAGGAGCTGACATGTTTCTCTGTTTCTTCTACAAGAGACTAATACATAGTAACTCACCTCATTTAAAAAAGGAAGTTGTCAAAGAGATCAGTCATGTTTTTTTAATGTGTGGTTTCCATTTTTAAGGGTATTTGCTTAAGATCGAATGTGGGTACGTTTTGTTAGCACTTTTGCTCTGCTTAAAGAATGTTGAGGAGCACTGTGGTTCAAGCTGATAATGCAGAACTTGTCTAAACCAGGACTTCATATTGTAGTGTTATTAATGACAAAGCCAATTGAAGTCGATTAAATACAATTTTAATTTGAAAAGAGCAATTTTAAGGCAATAACAGACAAGCAAACAGTGCTGGGTGCTTTGGGGGGTCTGCACTCCACCATCAACGCACACTAAACAATCTAATTCCCCTCTAAATAATCTATTCCTAATGCATATGCATATAAAGGTGGGTTTATTTAAATTAGTTCATCCTTCTGGTGGTCTTTCAATAAGGTAATCCTATGGTCAGCACCCGCTGGTGGGTTACATGCAGAATCCTTGTGGTTGGGTGGGTTCTCACAACTCTTTCTTGTGTTCACATCTTCTGTAGAGAACTCTCCTCCTTTCCCATCCTTGAACAACTTATTGTTTCATAGTCTTATTTTTATTCCAACTATTTGCTGTTAGTTCCTAACATTTCACTAAGGCCTTTGTATACATATAGTAAATCAATTATAAACAACAGGTTATAATAAAACCTAAAAATCTTACTCTGTATTAAAGCAAATCAAGTTAATCATAAACAACTGGTTATAATAAAGCCTAAAAAAATCTTACTCTAGTTACATATGTCAGTTCCCAGCATCTGATCCCTCATTTCACCATTCATGCTCCTGCTTTAGGTTTTGCTTTAATCAAAATCATCTAATTGACACGAGTTATCACTCCATTCATCACAGTAGCATAAACAAAAATAAATAAAAGACGTGTGTTGTGCTGTGTTTCTTGCAGTATTTGGGCTTTGTCATCATAAGCAATAACTGTGAATGAATATTGGGAGTAGTGAGACAAGGAAAGTTTCTTATGTTTTGGCTTTTGTAACTTTGGCATCATTTTGAATGTAGCTGTTTATCTAGTGGCACTTGACTTTCCATCTTGAAAGGATCAAAAAGGAAAAAAAGCCTGGAAAAACATGACAGGCCAAATGGAATAAGAGCACCTTTGTAGAGTGGCCCTAGGGTTATGCTGTAGACATCTTTAGTACTTGTGAGCATAGATAGTTTATCAAAATATTACTGTTTTTACAAGCCTGTCAAATTTTAAAACTTTGCTGCCACTCTGTCATGCCTCTGTAAATCAGCAATTACTTTAACAGAAGAAATTATCCAAGTGAAACTTATTGCTTGGTCTCTGCCCTGGAAACCTGAACTATTGCAAACAGTGAAATGCATATTCGTAAATGACCAGCTGATTTCCCACAACCTCAGCAGGTGGTAAATCTGTCTCAGTGGGTTTAGTGCAGACAGCATAGTTGATAATTTGTTACAGACTGTAAATAGCAGTAATCTTTGATCATACCTGCTTTTGCAGGACTTGAGTAAGTGAACAGAGAGATCAGGAGGAGAAAGAAGTATCTGTTAGTTACATCTTCAGGCATTGTCTCCTTTAACTAAACTTCTCTGTTAAACTTTACATTTGAAATTTGGACTTTCCTGTTTTATATAGACACACGCAAACACATGTGATGTTATTTTGGCCTGAGCTTCTGCTACAAAACCTCAGATGAACTTTTCTAACAGTCTACTGATAGTATTATAGCTATTGTGTTTCTGATAGGTTCTGTGCTTGACTGAATTGTGTTGTGGAGCTAGAACACTTAACTGGATTGTGAGAGCTCAGATAGGGAAGGCAGTTAGGGTAATAACAGTCAGACCTAAGTGACGGCTTATGCGTTTCTGAATGTGGGAGTTGCTTCTCTGTAACAGCACCAGACACCAGATTTTGCAGCTGAGAGGTGCTTCTGTTTCTTTCTAGCTGAATCAGTTTATTGTTGAATAGTATCTTCAGTTTTACATATCCTAGTGAGGAACATTCAGTTAGAGAATAAGCAGAGAATCATTATCTGAGAGAACAAAAGAACTGTGTTACCTGCTTTTTTCCAGAACTCTTGCATGAAGAACAGGATACAAAGTGTGTGTGTGCAAATAGAAAAACAGTGTCTATTACACAGCTGAATTCCCTCTAAACCTGACTGCATGTCATAAAATGCATGGCTTTACAGGTTGAGCCTCGGCAAGTTTTACTGATTTGAAGTTATCAGCTGTTTCAAGGGTCCAGGTTATTAAACTCATAATATATTTATTTGGATTTATAAAGCAAGTGAGAATACCTATAAATTCTTCTAACCTTTGAAAAGATAACATTTAGGTTTAACTTACTTTAATTATCAAACAGAGGAAATCCTTTTCCAAATAGATAATTCACTTGCTTTCAGTAAAGCAAGTTGTACTTTTTCCCCAGCAGTCTTGAGAGTAAGTGAAGTCTGCTGTGAAAGACAACCATTAAAGACTGGGTTCAGAGGGCTATAGAACAGTGTGCTTTTAACTTGCCTTCTTTGATGCCAGAGAGCATTCTTAAAGTAGCCCTTTCACATCTGTCACTTGATCCAGTGTACAAAGTTGTCAACTTACCATGGTAAAATAGGTCTGTTTGAAAGAATGCTGGAGGAAGGTGAGCATGCCACAGCTAGTGGGTAGGTCCTGCCTCTCAGACGAGACCTGTCTAGTGCAACCATCTGGAAAGAGTCTCTATGATAAAAGAATCATTTGTTCGGTGAAGTAGCAATTCTGGTTGTTCTTGTTAGCAGAGAAACCAGGGATTCCTGGTGTTTGCAGCAATGCATAGTTACTTGATACTGCTGTGACAGAAGTACTCTTTATGCAGCATTGATGCAGTATTGAATACATGTTTGTGTTAATTCTAGGGTTTCAGCCTGCATATAAGAATTCAGATATCTTTTATAGATAAAACTAAACTTTTTTTGGTTTTTCCCCTTTTGGAATTGCTTGAATTCTTATGCTTATGTGTAAAAACTATTCTAATACTGTGTGAAAAACAGATAAGGTCATATTGTGACTTCTTTATGGAAAATTCAAAAGTTTGGCACCTTTTGAAACTTTTGGTAGGAAAGAAACCATTAAATTTTGGAGATTTCAACCAAGAAGAAAGATGGGTGATTCAGATTCTAAAGTGCTTATTTTCAGTATTCTTATATCAGTACTCTAAGCTGGTATTTTTCTAACAAATACCTCTAATCTGTTATGGTCTTGCACATTTGCTGAATAGCGGTTGATAGAGAAAATAACTAACAAAAGAGGAAATGCTGAACTTATAATGTTCATTTTAATAGAAGATTTATGTTTATTTCTTTAACAGAGGTAAAGGAATGAAGGGAAGTTATGCATCTGTCAAAAAGCAAATAAAATACTTGTTGTTTATTTATTATTGTGTGTTTAAGTGTTCTGGATAACTAAACGGTGTTAAAATAGACATCTGTCCTTTAGAAGGAGAAGCTTACACTTACTTGTTTGTCCACAAAACGTATAGCAATCTGTAGTTGTAAGAAAACATCAAAAGTGGGGAATAAATATGATATGGGACCTTTTGAAATGGAAATTACAGAATAAGAAATAGAAAATGTCTTTCCTCTTGTGACTGGACTGTAGATTACTGAATGGATGGCTTTGTTCAACTTGGGTAGTGGACTCAAAAGATAGCTATTTGTGTTTGTTTGGTTTTTTTATTATTATTATTTTTTCTTTTTCATCAAGAGCGCTGAGGAACTTCCATATTATTTTCAAGAGCAGCAAATGGCATGCATAAGTCATTGTTAAACACAAATCTCTTCTTCTCAGTCTTTGTTTAACTTGTTCAGAGCTCAGATGAAGTTTTTCTATCTCGGTCTCCACTATCAGGAAGGTTATCCTTAATCTCTATGTGCTTTTAGCGGTGACGCTTTTGGCAAAGAGCACTTCATGGTTTTACAGTGTCCCTTTGCTGGAAGTCTTAAATGTAATTAAGACATGTTTAGGCCAGTTTATACTATGGTCAGGCAGATAACATTTTTTGCTTTTTCTGGTGATCTCTCAGTCTTCATATCTTGCATGAGACAAAATCTATCTGTCATCCTCTTACAGTTTATTCACATCCAAGTGCCAGGTTCTGCACATTGGCCACAGCAACCCCATGCAGTGCTACAGGCTGGGGTCAGAGTGGCTGGAGAGCAGCCAGGCAGAGAGAGACCTGGGGGTACTGGTCGATGGTAGGCTGAACATGAGCCTGCAGTGTGCCCAGGCAGCCAAGAAGGCCAATGGCATCCTAGTCTGCATCAGGAACACTGTGACCAGCAGGAGCAGGGAGGTCATTCTGCCCCTGTACTCAGCACTGGTTAGGCTACACCTTGAGTCCTGTGTCCAGTTCTGGGCCCCTCAGTTTAGGAGAGATGTTGACTTGCTGGAACGTGTCCAGAGAAGGGCAACAAAGTTGGTGAGGGGTTTGGAACACAAGCCCTATGAGGAGAGGCTGAGGGAGCTGGGGTTGCTTAGCCTGGAGAAGAGAAGACTCAGGGGAGACCTTATTGCTCTCTACAACTACCTGAAGGGAGGTTGTAGCCAGGCAGAGGTTGGTCTCTTCTCCCAGGCAACCAGCAGAACAAGAGGATGCAGTCTCAAGCTGTGCCAGGGGAGGGTTAGACTGGACATTAGGAGGAAGCTCTATACAGAGAGAGTGATTGCCCATTGGAATGGGCTGCCCATGGAGGTGGTGGAGTCACCATCATTGGAGGTGTTCAGGAGGAGACTTGATAGGGTGCTTGGTTGCATGGTTTAGTTGATTAGGTGGTGTTGGATGATGGGTTGGACCCAATGATCTTTCTCATCTCTTCCAACCTGGTCTATTCTATTCTACCTTCATTTTGCTATGTGGCAAAGTTTCTAGGATTTGATTGTATGTTTTGTCTTGTAACTTTGTAATAAGCTAATGTTTTTGTCAGCAGACATATGCAGAGTCTGTCGGTCTGAAGGAACTCCTGAGAAACCGCTCTATCATCCATGTGTGTGCACTGGCAGTATTAAATTTATTCACCAGGAATGGTGAGTTCTGTGTTCATGGGGGGAGGGAAGCTGCAATATTGGGGTTATTTTATAAAACACATTAACATGTTTCTAAAAACAATGCTTCTCAAGTCTTCAGGTTAGCTAGTGAGACAATCCAATTTTCAATAAAAATGTGTTAAGAGTTTTGATGTTTTTTTGCATGATGGTTCATTACAGTTCACACAAAATTTGGTGGCTGTTTATGAAAATAAAGCACTGGTAATTGGTTTTGTTTAAGACTGTTCTTAAACAGTTCTGCTGTTTACAGTTCTGCTCATATGTCAACTTTATGAAAACTAAGCAGGAAAATCACTATGTTGGCATTTCTCCTCCCCCCACTTAAATGGCAAATGAACATACATATGAATAAGAAGAATATCTAACCTCAGTATTTTTAGGTCATTTTGAAGTGGATGTTTCATCAGGGAAATAAGTGAAAAGTGTAATTCTGATCTATAGCACGCATTTGTTTTATAGTATTTTAATAGCCGTTCTTTCACAAGTACAACAGTTCTGTATCTTACGTGTGTCCCTATATCGTGTCATATCGTGACATATTTATATAATAATTAGTGTCACTCATGGACGTCCCTGCCAGGATTTATGTATTGAGTTTGCTTTTTCAGTAACATAGTTGAAGAATGTAAAGTGATGTAATTAAAGAGTGGCAATAACTCACAGTCAGCATACTTTTTCTTACTTTCTGAAGCTTGATGGCCTGAATGAGCTTAATAAAGATATTATTTTAAATCCTGCTTGGTAGTACCAATACTGTTTATTTATATTTAAAAACAGGTAGTTGCTGTGTTTTACTTAATGGTGAGAAAAGGTGGAGAGGTGTAATTGCATGTATTAATGTGATCACTTTTTATTGCAGCTTAGTTCAGTGGCTTAAACATAGCAGAAAAGAATACTGTGAATTATGTAAGCACAGATTTGCTTTCACACCAAGTAAGTATGTTTTCCTGCTTCTATTTTTTCCAGAATTACTTTTCCTTTTTACCACTTATTATGTATGAAATGATCACTTTTTCATCCAGCGTGGTAGACCCAAACTTGTGTTTTAACTTCTGTATTCTTATTTGAATTGCAGTTCTTTCACATATTGTTGCAGACTGTGTGAATTGTTTAAATAATGGATAATCTGGTTCTTTTATAATCTCATGAGCCAAAAAAATTAGTAATTATTTTGTATCTTTTCTGACTGCCTCAATCCCATTCTTTCATTGCTGACATTAAGAGCATGTTTTCAGCATCAATGATAAATTTGAGCATCTGGAATTCTGAATGTTAAGGTGAAACCACAGCAAAATTTGAATTTGAAAACCAATTTTCAGTTGCCTTCAAACTATCCACCTGCAACACTACTACATTGCTTAAGTCACCTTCAGTTCAAATAGTCTTGGTAATGCAAGTAATAGACTGGTGATGGTTGCATTTCAATCAGGGTTACAATAACTACCCATTATTACATTGCCTTTTATGTTAGATTCAACTAAAGCAGTTAGGCATCTTATGCTGAAGGTGGATCTTTATATAGTTCCCATGGGATTCTTAATTAGATTTTTAACTGATAGTAGTAGAAATAAGTGAGGTTCTTTTTTCTGCCAGGCTGCACACAGCAGTAGCATGTCAGGTACCTAGCACAGATTATTCCAGCCCTCTATACCTAGTACATCTTCATTGCTTCCTTCACACCTTCCACTCAGTTTCCTTAGTATCTCTTACCCTTTGTTACTTGAAAGGCAATACATATGTACAGTCTGGAAGCTAGATCTGCTTATAGGAGCTGGAAGAGTGTCATACATGCTGGAGTGAGAATGATGAGGCAGAAATGGGATTAATATATATGTTAGTCTTCCAAACAAAGTTGGATGTGGCCTATAACTGTGCCAGGTTTAAAGCTCTTTCAGATAAGCCTATTCACCATGGGATGTAGTTGAATAAATGCATGTATGTAATTAGTTTCTGTGCCTCAGTGGACATGCACTAAGTTGTTTTAATCCATCCATAAGCCTTGATACTTTTTTGATCATTTTAAAACCTTCCAGATGTGACTAGCATATTCATCTTAATGTGAAAATGTTCTTGATTCATAGATATCAAGGCAAAGAAAAATGAGGATTACTCTGACATAATTGTAAATTACTAAATTATATATTTGTATTTTTAAGTAACTTCTGCCAAAAATACCCTTTTGTAATTGCTTGTTGTTTGTAGTAACAGTTTATCAAGTTCCACAATTTTGGATCTTTAATTTTATGCAAAAATTGTCTGTAAGAAACTATGTTACTATACTAAAATGAGAGACCAGTTCTGGTCTGGCATGTCATTCAAAGTATTAAAATTTTACTGAAAGATATAATGGACTATTTCTTTTTTAACTGTTCATTTTGACAGACTTGAACACAGTAGTCTATAGCCAAAGTCTGCTTGAATTTCATGCTGTAATAGGAAAAAAAAAGTTGAATTGTCCTCTGGTAGAAAGATTTTTTTTTGTTTGTCTTTTAATTGGGATGAACAGTGGTAAATAATGCTGGAAACCCATTTCTAAAACTGAGTTAGGAAAAATTACTGAGATAGGAATTAAGGGCTGGAGGTAGGATGAGGATGAGCATGTGATAGGGAATGAAGGGGATGTAGAACACGGTGACCAAGGTCAAAGTCTCAGGCCTTGCAGTGGTAGTGGGGAGTGGATAAAAGGAGGTGGAATATGTAGAGAAAATGGCAGTAGGCGACAGACACAAGTGGGGGCATTAGCTATAAAAATCACTGCCAGCAAGCCTCAGTGTTGCACTGTGCTTGCATATAAAGACTTCCTGTCATGATAGGAGTTTTTGCATTTCACTCACTCAAATGTTATAAGACATAGGCTTTATCTTATCATCACATTATAAAGCTTCTAGTGGTAGAAGCTTTATATATTTTGAAGTAGGGTAGAGTGAAAACTACAGTTGTCCCCATCCCTCACCCCTGACTGCAGAAACCATAAAATAATCACCACATTCTTAAAATTTGGCAGATGTAGCTTGTCTTCTCTGAGTAGTAGCTACATTTTGTGTTTAAGTGCTCAGTTATGATCCTAAAGCCTTTAAAAAATGAGTTTGTAGAGGTGCTAACATTTATAACAACTTCAGCTTTACTGAGTTAGGATGGGCATACTTTTTTACAAACCTCTCTGAGTGTTAAGTAATTCCTGACAGGAGCATTTTAAAAAGCAACTCTAAACCTCCCAAATTCCCTCTAACAAATAAATTCTTAACACAAAGTTAATGTTTTTCTTGTAGCCTGTGTTGTAGTTGGTCATTTTGTTTTAATGAAAAACTAAACATCAAAAGTATCTAATGATTTTAATTTTATTCAAGTGGTACCATAAATGTGTGACAATTATGCGTAAGGCAGGTATTCTTTTAGCACCCTTAACAAAGGTTTGCTTGTCTTCCCTTGTAATTTTCCAGGATCTTTGTTCAGTGTGAGCTGTTAATGGTACTATCAAATCGTATACTAAATCTGTTTCTGTAATATGGGAATTGTAGATTGGTTGACAATGACAAAATGTTTGTCCCCTGCTTTCATTTTACTGCTCACAGCTTCAGTTCCTTAGTGTATTTTTTCATCCTTTTCTTTTTTAACAAATTCCAGACAACATGGCAACTGAGAACACTTGAAATTTAAAACCAGTACTATTTATCTTATAGTTACTTTTTTGTTGTTATTGTGTGTCAAATATAATCCAGATGTTGTTTCTACACACGAAACACTTGACATTCTTTGGCTGCTTCTGTGTGTTGGTACTGCTTTTCTATGTTCTTGAGCTCTCTTTACAGAAACTTGGAGAAATATCCTTAGAGAGGGAAAAAAAATAAAAGAATTGTCTGTGGTAGAGGCTTCCTCTCCAAAATTAGTGAAAGGACAATTACTAACGTAGGTAAAGATAGTAGGGGCGTTTATTAAAGAAAGCAGATTGCATGGAGCAGTATTTCTCAGACTCTTAAATCAAAGGGGAGGAAATAATTTCTCTAGTAGTTTTTATAAAAACTGAGTTTCCATGTGTAGTTAAAAGTATTTGATGTTCTTAAAAGTAGTCCATTAATTGTGTTAATCTTTCAGCTCAGCTGTTTCCAACATGATTGTTAAACATCCAAGCAGCAGTGACTTTATGCAGCTCCTGACTGTAGTTTGTTGTCTTTATTCAAACCTGTTGTCGCTTCTGTGCATTACCACTTCCTTGCATCTATATGTGTGTAGAAGCTAATTAAGTCATAGAATTGTTTTGGTTGGAAAAAAACTTTAAGATCAAGCCCAACCACTCTCTGATGCTACCAAGGTTGGTACTAAATCATATCTGCAAGCACTACATCTGTCCCTCTTTTAAATACCGCTAGGGGTAGTCAGCCACCTCCCTGGGTAGCCTAGTCCAGTAGTCTTTTCAGGGAAAAAGTTTCTTATCCAACCTAAACCTTCCCTGGTCCAACTCATTTCCACTCATCCTATCACTTGATACTATGGAGAAGGCTGACATCAACCTTGCTACAATCTCCTTTCAGGCAGTTGTATGAAGTGATTAGAGGTACACACTTTCTAGCTGTTTGCAAAACGAAAAGCCCTGTCAGTGTTTTTCTTGGCTGTTGACTAGGGACAGGTTTATGTATATATAGGTCTTGAATTTAAAATTCAAGAAAATTTACTGTTACGAAAATCTCTACACAGACTGAGAGCTTTGCATTAAGTTCTGTAATAGGAGTGGACATAGAAGAAATGCTGCATGATATGACAGAGATATCTGTTGAAAGTAAAAGTCATTCTGTGTATATTTTACTGTCTGTAGATTACATAATCACATCCCTTCCATTTTTCTGTTTGTGTGGTGCTTCAGTATGGCACTTGTTTGGGGTTTTTGTGGTATGCATTTGGTTAGCAAAGTAGAGTCTAAATTATCTAGCACAAATAAGTTGAGAGTATGGAAAATTCCTAATTGCTCTTGTTCTTCATTCTGTTGCCTTGAACTAGATTTATGAACAGCAGGGGTATCTTTGAGGTAGTGCTGAGGAGAAGGCCTCATAAATTTCAAATCTTTTTTCTTGGATGCTTGAGCTTATTTCAAGAACTACCGCTTGCAGTTAATAAATAAAGCTATTAAGGAAACTTCTCTAAGTTAAAAACTAACATGGAGTTTATTATCCCATTCTCTTTGGGACACAGTATAATAAATGTGTCATGTGAAGGCTTTTTTATTTGTTTGGGGTCATCTCTTGGGAATCTGTAAAATACGCTTGTTCTGTTAGCAAGATTTTGTCAAATACAATGATTTTGCAGTTGACAGAACTTTTATATAAAGGCTTCTTTAAAGGATGAATTATTTTATAAGTGTCTTTTCTGCACAGTTTATTCCCCAGATATGCCTTCACGGCTTCCAATCCAAGACATCTTTGCTGGACTGGTTACAAGTATTGGCACAGCAATACGATACTGGTTTCATTATACACTTGTGGCCTTTGCATGGTTGGGAGTAGTACCTCTTACTGCATGTAAGTATTAATTTTTTGTAATGTAATAACTTCTATATGCAAGAAAATGTGCCAGTTCCTGCAGCAGAGCTTTGTGAGACTATCGTTAGTTTTATTTTAAAAGAACATAATCATAAATTCAAAGGCATAATTTTACTTGTTTTTTACTCAAGTTCTAGATGTTCAATACTTAAGCCAGCAGGAAGGTGTTAAGAGGTAGGAGGAAGTGCATAAAATGGCCTTAAATGTATTATTCCAATAAAATTACTCTTTTCAATTGCTTTCTTTAAAATTACATGGAAGTTTTTGTATGATACTGTTTATTAGGATAGAAGAATTGCCCTGTTTCTTCTAACCATTTATGAATGACATGCAGTATGATTTTCAGTATTAAAAGTGAAATTCCTCCAGCCATACATAAATTGATTAGCAGAACTTCTGTTAATGTTTTTTAAAGGCTTGTAAGTAGTTAAGAAATTTAACAGCAAAATAGACTGCGCATTTAAATTATTGTAGTATCCAGTTTGAAATTCACTTCTCAAATACAAATGGAAAGAGAACTATTAATGATTCAATAAGCTAAAACTATAGAGGAGATGAAAAAAGACAAAAGGGGTATAGTCATTCTGTGTTCGGTCAAGGACATTATTTGGAGCGTGTCTTTAGAGACAGTAAAGCACCCTTTGAATGAAAGAGCGGGAAGCACGTAAATGCATCTCCCTCGACAGTTTCTCCATATGTTCTATGAATTTATTTGTAGCTGGCATTGGCTTAGTTGCAGCATAGCACAATACTGGCATCAGCTATAAAAGAGTGATCCTGTTACTGCAGCCTGCACTTTCAGTTCAAGAAAAAGCTTTTTTGGGCATGGAGTAAACAACAAAAAGTGATTTTTCTACAAATGTGACTTTTTGTTCTTAATACTAATTTTGAAGCCAGTCTGGCTGACATACGATTTTGATTTAGGCATGACAAGTTTATTTTGTCTTAATTTCTCTCTCTAATATTGCACATGTGCCCCTGTTTAATGTTTTCCTTCATAAATTAATGTACTATGAAGGGTACTGTATTTGCATAGGAAAGTGCTGGACCATTCAGTCTAACAAACCTTAAAAGAAATCATTTACTTTTGAAATTTGTCAGGATCTTACTTGTGGGGTTTTTTTTGTTTTGTTTTTTTCTCTTTTTTTGGTACAAATCTTGTCTTTGTGCATGAAATGCCTTTAACACTTAATTTTCTGTAATATTTAAATATTTTTCAATGTAATCTTTTGCCATCCCTGTTCCTGTCATATGGCTCACATAATTGTGGCTGACTTCATGAGGAAGTGTTCTACTCATTATTTTATATCTAGAAGAAAAAGGTGCAGTATAAACTTACCAAACATACCAAAGGAGATGTGTGGTTGAACAAGTTTGTCTTCCAGATTGACATGCTAGTCATGCAGTTATCCCTTTGGGGGATAAAATCTACATTCTTTTTTTGGTAATTTCACTTTTGTATTGCATACATGTAGCTGAGCAGAAGGAATTTATCTCTCTGTGTGTACCTCCAGCACACTGTGATACACTGTTCCTGTTCTGTTAGAGTGTTTACATTAGTGGATGAAAAAACCCAGTTGTACAATTTGCTATGATCTGTTCAGAGAATTAGGATTGAGCCAATGTGATCCAAAGTGATTTTATTCTCTAATAATTGTATTTAGCTGCATCATTCCTAGAGTAACATACCCAAAGTACCAATGCAGTACATGGGATAAGAAAAGGAATACTGTGACTGTTTACACTAAGGCAGCAGGAAATGCTAGAATGGGACTTTGTCTGAAGTGCCTCCTTTATCTCAAAGTTCAGATATCACAGTTCATGTATTGATGTGGTGCATGAATGTATTTTTCTGGAGTGATTCAGTTGCCTTTTTTTTTTTTAACAAGACATTATAGCTGAAGAGAATAGTTCTATACATGCATCATGTAATTGAGTAGCAGTTAAAACAGTAGAGATGTGTAATAGAACTTCTTAAATAGATGTGAGGTATGAATGGAATTGCCTATGTGAGCACCAGAAGAACCAGCAGAAGGCCTAAAATGAGTGTTTGCTGTTTGACAAAGAGTGTGTATGAGATTTCATTCAAATTGAGAGGGAAAACAAAGTAAAGGTGAAGTGTCAAGATGATGAATTAAAAGACTGGAGTTATAAGAAATACAGATAAGGAAAACAGGAGAACTGTATATTTTGCCTGAGACTCAAGAGGGATGAAACAAAACAATGATGGAAAGATTCCAAATGACACCCACTCATGAAAAGTACGAAAAGCATGTCTAAAATCTGTTCATAAATACCAAGCAAGAAGAATCCAAGAAACATAATGAAACTAACTGATACCCTTTGTCTTTAGCATTGTTCTCAAGTGGTCCTGTCCAGATCACTTTGGCATACATGTGCTTGTATGAGTGTGAGCAAGTGAAATCTGTGAATAAAACCAGCTTGTTCAGAGATTCTTTTAACAAAAATCATAGAATGGCTTAGGTTGGAAGGGACCTTAGAGGTTGTGTACTCCAACCTCCCTGCCGTGGGCAGGGATGCCTGTCAGCTAGACTTGGCTGCTCAAGGCCTCATCCCATCTGGCCTTGAATACCCCCAGGTAGGACACATCCACAACCTCTCCTCATACTGAAGAACTTCTTCCTAAGATCAAATCTAAACCTACTCTCCCTTAGCTTAAATCTATTCCCTCATGTCCTATTACTAGAAACTTTTATGAAAAGTCCCTCTCCAGCCTTCCTGTTGGATCTTTTCAGGTATTGGTAAGCAGCTATAAGGTCCCCCCAAAGTCTTAGGATCCTTCTCTAGGATGAACAGTCCCAGCTTCCTCAGCCTATCCTTATAGCATTGTCTTCCTACTCCATAAAATCTCAGTGCTTTTTGTTACACTGGATTCTTACTGGTGTAATGTATCCAGAAGTTAAAAGGCTTGTGTTCTTCAAGCTCTTCTGCTCAGCCACGTTCTCGACCATATTGGTACGTTGAAGTTTCCCCTCTCTGTTGCTAGATGGTAGGCAGAGAAAAACTATTGAAACTGACAGCAGAGGATCACATTGCTAGATTTGCTTCAGGACTGTACAATATAAAATGCATAAGTAGTACTGACTACAGTGTGACTGAACATTTTCCATGCCTCCTTAAAGGGTGGAATGGGAATCTTAGAAATTGCATTTCTGTTTACGGGTGCTTTAAATGTTCCCTTACCCTGTTCTGAATATCTGTGTCCTATGGATCTGAACCTAATTTTCTGAAGCAGACTATATATATTGTTAACCTACTTTAAAGATTATATGACTTAAAGAGTCACAGTAAAAGTCAAACATTAACTAACATCAAGTACTAATCCCTAAAATGATTGTTTAAAACAGGTATTATAATGCCAGAAGTTTATATAGGTTCAAAATACGATTGAACAAATTAATGGGGGCAAGAGGGAATCCATCAAAAATTTATTAACACTGAGATGTTATTGCACAGAAACTGAGTTGCTTTGTGTGAAGCATATGAGAATGTACAAAGGAAATATTGCTGCAAGTATCTCTTAACCAGTTTCCGTATTTGTCTTGGCGTCTTTTGGTGTGATCAGTACTGGAGACAGGTATTCATTAATCCCGAGTCTAACTTAGTATGGCAAGAATGTATACTTTTTCAGGAATATCAGCCAATATAAAGGCAGCTGTGCTCTGCATGATTGTTGAGTTGAGTTAGTTCTCTGAAAGTTGGGGTTTATTTTTCCCTTGTCACAAATTTAGTTAGGGTGCCAGGTGAAAAGATGCTACCTATGGTCCATTCCAAATGAGTCTAAAACCAAAACTGAATTTATACAACACTTCTGTTTCTTCATGCAGGTCGTATCTACAAGTGCTTGTTTACTGGCTCTGTGAGCTCACTACTGACACTGCCATTAGATATTCTGTCAACGTAAGTACTGGCACAGTTTTATACAAATAACTTTTCTAGTCTGATTACTGTAAAAATGGTTGCTTTGGAATTTAGTGTCCCTTTTTTCCAATTATACTTGTTATTTTCCATCATGTTGCATAAGCAGCTGTTAATCTTTGCATAATGAAATGTATGACCAACAGTATTACAGCAGGAATAATTTCACTTTGAAGTTCTGTTGTTCAGGATCTTTGGAAATGGAAGACTGAGTTTACAAAATGGGCCCTGGTTAATGAAGATTTGCTTGATGTTAATAAAACTTAGACTGCAAAATGACAATAATAAAATAAATGTATTACAGTTTAAATCAGATGCCCCATGGTAGGATATTAATATGTATTGCTCACATATTAATACCATAACATATTGTTTGCTTTGTTACATTCTTATACTTCAAATTTAGTTTTATTCATCCCAAATCTTCTATGTGATAGGATTTTTTTTTTTTCTATTGGATTGCCTTCTAGCTGACACTTAAATTTTACTGCTTCAAATACCATTTGCTGTTGAATATTGTCTATCTTTGTCTTTTTAAGCCAATTTTACTTATAGAATCAGTAAATACCAACACAGCAGTTTCTGGCTGGTTGTGACTTTTTTTCCATTATCTTGAACTTGAGGAATTGAAACAGTTTGAGTAGAATCAGTTGCACACCAAGCAAAGTTTGGATGAATGTTGGTTGGAGACACCAGGTCATGTTACATGTAATTAATTTTTATTAATGGAGAGAGATGCTTGCTTGAAATTAGTAAGAGTATTTTTCCTGTTGTCTCTCAGTAAGTGTAGGGTTTGGGTTTATTTTTCTGAGAAGAATCTGAGGCAAGTGAACCTAGAGTACCTGCCTGAAGAGCCAGACTGATACTTCTTTGGGGGTGATGTGGTGGCATATTTTCCGTTTGTTGTAAAGAACATATTTTAGTTGGTTTTGTGAGGAAATTCACTGTGGTCAAGCAGCAGTACAAAGGCGGAAAACAAGTGGGAAGGAGTACCTAGAGTTAGAAATTAAGCCAATTTAAATATTTCTTGCATTGCATGACAGCCTAATTTCAGTTGTCTAACCAAACTTTGTTTTGCTGCTGCTTTACAGTTATGTATGACTTGGCAGGTTAGGATTTTTAAAGTACAGAAATAATAACTGAGGTACAAGACAACCCAAAATGTAGGTCAGTTGAAGGCAAACTGCAGTTCGGTTCTTTTGGTTAGGGCATGTTATAACAGGGCAGCTGAGCAGATAGAATGTTTCAGTGGATTCAATGTTAGACATCTAACCATTTAGGCAGGCCTTTTACTGTAACAAATTATTTACTTAGCAACTACTTGTGTTTCCTTTGCTGTTCTCCATTATTTTTCCTCAACTACTCTTGAAGCTTTTCTTCATACTGAGTCAGGTCCTGTTTTTCAGGGATATTTATGTTTAAACAGTAGTAATTTTACAAATCAAACCAGAAGGAAATAAAAACTTTCTAAATCTCTGTGTGTCTTGGCCCTTAAAGCCTTTTGTATACAGGTACATACAGCCTTCCTACAAGAAACTGTCATGGAACAGATTTGATTTTATTTCATTATTAGTTACTTAAAATTTATGTATCTATACTTTCTTCACCTAGACACAGATTAATTATATATATTCTCCCCCCCCAATACCCATTTAATTTGTTGATTTGGCCTATGTGGATCTGTTTGTGGTAGTTAACAACTGAATTTAGTCTTACTAGCTGAATTATTTGTCATTAATGTTTGGGTTTTTTCTTTCTTTAACAGAGAGAACTTACTGGCTGACTGTTTGCAGGGCTGTTTTGTGGTAACGTGCACCCTGTGTGCATTTATAAGCCTAGTTTGGCTACGTGAACAGATCGTCCATGGAGGAGCACCACAGTGGCTGGAACAAAATCAACAACAACCACTCAATGGTGTTGGTCAACAAAATGAGGTCAAACTTAACTGCTCTGTAGTTGATGATAAATTCAGAAAATATGTTTTCATGAATAAATACATTATCAGAACCCTGCGGTAATGTTATCTTACTGCAGGGTATCTTTGATTAGCAGCAGTTGAATATGTTACTGTATAAACTCAGTTATAGCACTGTTAAGTTTTTGAAGTTTTAGAAAGGGGAATGTTAATGGAATTACTGCAATACAATTTTTGCAAAGTAACTTTAACATTGTTTAGTTCATCTTAATATCTTTACCCTTAAGATTTTGTGCATGTAAAGCTGAATTGTTAGCCATAATCAGTGAGGATGCAGCTTGGTTTTTTGTCTTTCTCAGGAGTATTTCCGTAATCTGTGAAGTAACAATTCACTGTTCTCAAAGCAGCTGGGGGTTTTGCTGAAAAGTGAAGCTGGAGATTCTTTGTTGCACACGCATGTGCTTACAGGAGTCTCTTGTGCAGGAGAAGAGATGATAAATAACATGCACAGGGGGAAATAATGAAAATTTTGTTTTATTTTGTAATAAATGTGATTTTTTTCTTTTCTAAAGGACAAAGATACAAATCCTCAGCTTGATGACTGATTTGTCCTTTAATTATATTTCTATATGATAGTTTCCGTAAGATCAAGATAGTTCCCCTCTATTGAGTCCATGTTAGATCACATCTAGAGTGCTGTATCTCGTTCCAGTTTCCCCCAGTACAAAAGAGAACCAGAGATGCTGCAGTAAGTGCAGTGAAGAGCCAACCAAAATTTAAGGACTGGAGAATCTGACATAGGAGAAGAAGCTGAGAGCTGAAACTGTTAAGTGTGGAGTTTAGAAGACTCAGAGTCGACCTTATCAGTGTCTGACAGGAGGATGTAAATAAGACAGAGTCTTTGTAGTATTGAGTGACAGGACAGCAGGCTCAAACTAAAATACCGGAAATTCCATTTAGATAAAATGAAAACAAAAACACCAGCAATAAAAAAAATTAAAAACCCAGATGTGGTGTTTTGGTTTCCTTTTACTGTAAATGTGACCAGGAACAGGTTGCTCACAGAGATTGTAAAGTCTCTGGAGCTGCTCAAAAGTCAACTTGTAGCAGCACTGAGGAGCCTGCTGTAGCCTACACCTTTTTGAGTAGATGGTTTGGCTGAATGATTACTAAAGGTCCTTTCCATCCTCAGCTACCCTGTGAAGAATTCAGATTATTTCTCTTCCTCTTTTAAAAGCTTAAGTGATTCAAAATTTCATGCTTATCTAAAACAATACATTGTTAACCTTTTTTTTTTATAGTGTGTTTTTCTGTATGCAAGATAAAAAGCACAGGGGGAGATTGATCTCTTTAACTGAATACTAAATCTTGTTTCTGCAGGCTCAGGCTGTTGTAAATGGAGGTGTTGAAAATGCTGTGCTTGATCAACCTGCTAACGCGGGTGCTGAGAATGTAGTTGTAGGTGAGAACCCTGAAATTCAAGAGGAACAAGTAGATGAAGAGGAGGAGGATAATGAAGATGAAGAAGATGCTGTAGTAGAAGATGCAGCAGATGCAAACAATGGAGCACAAGGTAACAGGTGACTCAAAACAGTAATGTTCTAGTTCTTTTAAATATAACTTAAACCATTGAAAATAGGACTGTCATAATTCAAAGAAGCTGTGTAAAGTCCCACTTAAGCTTATCTTGGTTCTGCAAATCTCATATATTCCTTTTGAGTGCTGAAGAATTTACTTACTGAATAGCTGAATTAACTTACTGAATATCGGCAGTTTTGAGTTGAATGTTATAGACCTGAGTTTTTCTGTTGATTTAAAACATAGCAAGGAGTGGTTACATCTTGGTTTGGGTGAGTCTTAGCGGCTGTTAAAATGTCTGTTGTCTCCTCAGATGACATGAACTGGAATGCTTTGGAATGGGATCGAGCAGCAGAAGAACTTACTTGGGAGCGAGTGAGTAAGAATCATATACTTGAATAGAATAATTTAGACTCATTAATTGTAGTATTGCTGTGTTTAAAATAGACTAGGGATAGATTTGGTTGCTGTTTGTCTAGTGTGAAAACTATCAGTAAGAGGCTGTTGTGACCTAAAAAAGTCATTGTGTTAAATGAAAAATGTTGTTGTGCTACTCGTTAACTATCAAAAAAGCATTTCTTTGATTTGAAGTATAGTAGCAGCTTAAAATATGTTTTAGCACAGACTTTTCTGAAGTCATCAAGTGTGTCAGGTTTAGAAATTAATTGCATCTTGCATCAAGGATGATAGGCCAGATTAGGAGCACATGGATGTTGCATTATATTTAGCTTGATGCTTCCTTTTTGTATTCATGAAAGCATTAAACTAAAGAGAAGAGAACAGGACACATTGGTTTATTTCTTTGCATATTTGCAAAGACAAATTTATTTCATAAAAAATTAAGGAGCACTTTAACATTGTTCCTATTTTCTTTATGGATCACAGATTCCATAATTGGAGCATGAGGTGCATGTACGCTGTAATCAGAATAGTATGAAAAAGAACTGGATTTTTTTAATAGCTGGTTTAGAAGAAGACAACATTTGATTTCATGCAGCAAAATATATCTGAAGGTAGATACAGCAGCTTCATGTGATTTGACACCAGTTCCTATAGTGGACAGTTGTGAGTCCTAGGCACTGTATTTCTAGGCTGTGATATAGTTGCTGCTTTGATTGCAGAGTAGTAGAAATAGTTTGCATCACAAAGGGACAGGTCCCAGTCTTTGTTTTGCATTTAGTGAAAATTTCCTTGTTTTGAATGATATGTAGTGAGAAAGGACACAAGTTCAGGTTTCTGAATCATTCTATCATATCTCAAGATGAACATGTTTATTTCTAAACCAGTTTATGTGCTGGAAAATGTTCATGTACTCATAATTGAAAATATGTTGAGGCTTCTCCATAAATATAGAATCAGTTTCAGGAAACTCTCATAACTATTTTGAGTCCTTTTTGCTGGCATCAGCTATAGATACCTAGTTGGCATTTATTATCAAAATGTGGGGTAGGCCTTTCTGCTATTGCATTTTGTGAAAACAGCGTGTGCAAGCTTTCTGAATTTTCAGAAACATTTGCGTCTTGGTTTACTTTGTAAAGTAAGCACAACTTTAATATCTGTAGCACTCAAAATAGCCTTCAACTCGGTACTCTACAGGAGTAATCATGAAGTAGGGGTGTCTGGATTAAAATAATATGAAACTCTTGAAGTGAGGAGAAAGAAGGGCTTTTAATTTGGGGGGGCGGGGGGAAGGAGTGGGTTGTTTGGTTTTTTTTCTCTTTGGATGTTCTGTGGATGCTTCCCATAGCATCTGTCCAGGGTGATGGAGGTTTATTTCCTGTCTTCCCTAGCTGGAAGCCAATTCTGTTCTAAACTGAAATAACTTACAGCATAGCAACATTATTCTGTTACTAGTTGGCTTTATACATCAAAGGCAAAATAGTAACTTTCAGTTTCCCTCAGTGCAACATAAACTTCACAATTAGGAAGGAAAAAAAGTCTGTATTTCAGTGTTAAATTCTTTAAACATGTTTTTACATAATAGTTCAATTGGTAAAATCTTTTGCAAATAGAAAGTCTTCAAAGTCTTGGAGAGGTATAGTGTATTAATTAATTGATTCATATGTTTGGTTTGTCACCTATAAATACATGTGTATTAAGATACTCCATGTGTTTCACTGCCTTTGATCAACTGTGAACAGAGTTTGCAGCAGTGAGTGATAAATTAGCTTCTATCTTTACCTTTAAGAATTTATGACCGTATTCTGTTGGTTGAGCATTAAAAAAATCTTTTGATGGTACTGAACATTAGCCTAGCAACCAGCACCAGAACAAGGGGACACAGTCTCAAGCTGCAACAGAGGAAGTTTAGGCTCGAGGTGAGGAGAAAGTTCTTCACCGAGAGAGTCATTCATCATTGGAATGGGCTGCCCGGGGAGGTGGTTGAGTCGCTGTCCCTGGAGGCGTTCAAGAGGGGACTGGATGTGGCACTTGGTGCCATGGTCTAGTCGTGAGGTTTGTGGTTACAGGTTGGACTCGATGATCTTCGAGGTCTCTTCCAACCTTGGTAATACTGTGATACTGTGAAAAGTTGGTGTGCATGAGGCTTGTTATAGATACATGTTGCTTAGTTTTTCTGATGAGTAAATAAAATCCACTTTGTTCACAGATGCTTGGACTTGATGGATCTTTGGTTTTTTTGGTAAGTGAAATCCTTCCTTCCAAGAATTTCTATAGAAGGTTTTTTTAAGTCAGCTGTAGTTTTTGCAGTTATAAAAACAGGGACTTCTCTTTTAAAGAGGCTTTCATATCATGTCATGTTCAAGCAAATTGTCTTTTTTAGAAATTTCAGAGTTGTATGTGTCTAGCATAAAAGTGGAATTTCTTAAAATACATGGGTGACTTTGGATCACACACTCCACTGTAAATAAAATCTAGACACTTAAGGAAAGCCTACACTGAAAATACCTAGCCTTAAGTTTTTCTCTTTGTCATTGTTAAAATAGTGTCTTCATTCAGAAGTCTCTGATTTGCCCTAATACTACCGGAATAGCGCTAGTGAATTTTTAGCGTAGACTAGATTTCAGAATTTAAAATGTTCAGTTGGTTTTTGTTTTGTTGGGAGCTTATTTTGTTTTCCCTTCATTTTTTTCCCCTCTTCAATATTATATTAATTGATATCAGTATCAAATTTTTTCTCTTTTTATATCTCCACCTTAGTCAGCCTGTCTTATGGAGTGTACATCTTTTAAATTGGTTCCAAAAATGTTTTATTACAGTAATTTAGCAAAGTGTTCCTGGAAAAAGGCTGTTTGCTTTTTAATGCTTCTCTGTGGGTGAGCCTGTGTTTATTATCTCCCTAACTTTGACATACATAATGCATATCTTCTAGTGGGCTTTGTTATAGTTTATATGAAGAGGGCTATCTGCTGCCTACATCCTACCTGACTTGGTGAGGTCAAGTTCTGACTTTAGGGTCAGGGGAGAGAGAGTGCAAAGAATTAATGGCAACAAAAGTTTCCCCTGTCACAACAACATTCATTGGGTATGATCTGCTAGGTCACTTATTTTGAAAAGAAGCCATTTGTATTTTAAAGGGGAAAAATATTTTTGCTCTATCATAGCAGTATAAATTTTATTTCATTTAATGTGCGAGAGTTCTTAAATATGAATGTGTGTGTTAGATACCCTAGTAGGTAAATGTCTCATTTGAAATAAAATGTCTTACATTTTAATGAAATGTCTCATTCTTAAAATAGTGTGAATTTAGCCATAAGTATATCTTAGCTAAAAGTAATACTAAAACACAAGGGATGTGCTCTCTGCCATTTCTAGTGAGGGCTGTCAGTTTTCTTAAGGTGTTTCTTGGGACAGTCTTATTTTGAAACATTCGTATGAATATTTCCTCATTTATAAAGCAAATATCCACATTCACTTCGTGTAACTACTTTTAAGGTTGGTACTATATATATTGATTTTGAAATAAAAGTTTATTTTTACAAAACAGCAGTGTTAAGAGAAACACAAATGCTCCTATTTAAATGTCCTTAAATGTAAACAGATGCTTTCATGATGTGTCCTGTGGGTACTGGCATTTGTGTTAAAGCACATTCCTTAGCTCTAACGTGAGGTGTGTAAGTTCTGGTAATACAGGGCAGATGAAATAAGTTTATATATAAGAATAAGAAGTGTAGAAACAAAAGTGAAGTGGCTTTTTTAAATGACTGACGTTTATGCACTGTTTCCTTGTTTTCCTCCCTCTTCCCCCCATATTCCTTGCAGGAACATGTATTTTGGGTGGTATCTTTAAATACGTTGTTCATACTTGTGTTTGGTAAGTATGCTCTTCAGTTTTTAAAAAAAATCCTTCTTTCTGAAGTGATAATGGAGGTTGATATTTGAAGGCTTTTCTCTCAGGGTAAATAAGTTGGGATATCTGAAAATGGAACCACAATCTAACTGGGAATTATGATGATAAATACTTTTTTATTCTAGCCTTGTCATTTCAGTTCCTTTAAGTGAATAGATTTAAAATAGGAAGTCTAGCAAACGCGTAATGTCAGCAAAATCACAAAAAACCCACATTTTTTTGGCATACTGTTCAAGGAGGAACCTCCTGGAAATGAGTCTGAGCAATTGCAGTACTGTTGGGAATGCCTAAGATACCGTTTTTCTTATTGTTTTTTCTGGATATGGTTAATTCACTTTTTCCATCAATAATCCGGTTTTGGTGCTCAAAATTGGGAGGGAGAGGAAACACACAAGAGCGTAGCTGTGTGGAGTTGTCGAATATACTTACATTTTGCACCCAAAATTACTCCACAAGTTTCCTTAGTTCACACAATTTAGACTAACTTAGATTTTAGAAAATAGTGAATTTTAATCAGTGGCACATTTTACTTTATTTTTCTTTCTCCTTTGTGTAGATGCTGAAGCTGAACTGCAACTAAAAATATTCACAAGACTCTTTCTATTTGTAGTACAAGTTAGGAATATTTTAATGTTCTGATTCCATGTATATTTAGGGATAGAAAGATAGCTTAAAAAAAAATCCTCAAACTGTCAATGTGTATTTTTCAATCATTTGAACCCTAAGAGAAACAGGTAAAATGCTTGCTTTATTTTGAATAGCAGTAAGGCTCCCCTTCAAGATTTTCTGTAATTCGTATTTGATATTTACTGCTTATAAATGTGCATTTCCACTCTGGTGCAAGGTGGGGGGAACAAATTTAGAAATTTTAGGTGGGTTTGTTTTGCTTTTCTTTGAGAGCTTCCTGAGAAGCATGAGACCATGAATTAAGGATTTTTTTTCTTTTTTTTTTTTTCCCCCTCAGTGCCTTACACCTATTGAGTGACATGAGAGAGTAACAGCTCTCCCCTGTGCCTCAATTTTTGCTTGTTGAATTGCTAGCAGAAGCCTTTGGATTATTGTGCCCAAGTTTGTTCATTACACACAACTGTGCAGAAGGAATAACATTTTAGTAACAATACAGAGCACTTGAAGTGATCCAGAAACAATTTCACTTCCTTTGATTGTTTGTTTGTTTGTTTGGAAAGGGATTGGTTGTGTTGGTTTGTTTTCTTGAGTGGACTTTCTCGGCAGAAGAGCTTGAGCTGTAAAAACTGAAGTCTTACTGTAGATAAAAAAATTGTGCTGGTAAAGTAAAGCTTACAGTACTGCACCAGTGATTAAGGCATCTAGCTTCTGTTTTAAGGTTATTTTCAAAAAAAACCCTACATGAACTGTGTTCTATAATCTCCCTGTCAAAAAGATATGACTTTCAGTCACGAATCTGATGCTTGATAGGAGCTAAGTGTGATTTTTATTAGTTCTCTCTTTACCTTTCACATTTTTGCTATTCCCAGTAGCTGCTAATTCACTGAAAGGGCCATAAATTAAAATTTTCTTATCATTCAGTAGAATAATGCAAGTCCTGCAGAATCTTTTCCTAGTTTTCTTTTCACATATTGCTCGTATGGAAATGAGGAAGAGAGAAAATCATCAGACTTTCCATTTGAGGCTATTTTTAGTCTACAGTAGTCCCCAGATTATCATGATTGTAGTGCAAGCAGTACAGTGAAAATAAAAGATTGCCATTACTGCAGCCCCAGTACTTGAAATTGACTCCTGTTACTCTTGTAGGAAAGTGAAGTTGAATTCTGTAGTCCTTTCTGTCTTGATTAGAAGACTGCAGAGTAACCTAAAACAACTACTTGAGCCTGTTGAAAATACACAGGTATCTGAAAATGGGAAAAGTTTGTGCTTTTCAGTTTACTTCTGAGGTCTCAAAAATGGCAAGAGTGAGTTCTTAGGAATGATGACACATCTTACCACACTAATTCAAAGTAAAAGACTTGCCAGTTGCTTCTCATCCCTTCCCTGGAGCATCACCTTTTCCCCTTCATCGTAGAATCTTGTAATGCACTGGGTTGGGAGGGACCCCTAGAGGTCATCTACAGTGAACAGGAACATCCCAAAGTACATCTGGTTGCTCAGAGACCCATCAGTTCTGATCTTGAATGTCTCCAGGCATGGGGGCATCCTTTCCCTTCAGAGATTTCTGCAGGAGTTTGCATTTTTCACAGTGTTGTTAAGAATTAAAGCACTGAAAGTGAAGCCTTACTAAAGCAAGTCTTACCTGACCAAGATGTAGAATGCCCACTTAAGTCCTCTAATGCATGGGAAAGAGTGAATATACAGAACCAGGTTCCTACAGCAGTCTATCAGACCAGTACTACTCTAGTACATAAGACTGAGACATTGAATTAACTTATACACAGCAAGATAAACTAAAAAAGACTGTCCTCTTAGTCTGTGTAGGTTTATATTGTTTGTTAGTCTTTCAGTGTGAATTACGATCTGATTTTCAGTGTTTATAAAACCATAGAAATACAACACTTGCAAATATTTGTACAGTAATTCATAGCTGTTTAAAAAAAAAAAAAAAAGTGGCAAGCTGAATACAATACCATCCTGCAAATTGTTACAGTACCATCCTGCAAATAAGACTCCATTTGGCAGTTTTCATGGATTTTCCCCCGCTTCTTTCTGCTTTATTTTGTGCAGCATTTTGTCCATACCACATTGGTCACTTCTCCATTGTTGGCCTGGGCTTTGAGGAATATGTAAGTACTGTTACAGAATTTCAAAATTTAAAAACTGACACCTTTTATTTAATCATAATATTTTTGTAGCATCCTTCCACTATTTGTGAGTGCAAAAGTAACCTCAAATGTCTCATTATTTGTTTTTTTTTTTTCTCATCAATCCTTTTTTTAATCCATTATCTCACCCTTTCCCATTTCCTCTGTTTTGTCCCCTTCAGGTGAGTTTTCCTCCCTTGGCAAAACAAAGTGTATGTTTTTGTGCTGGTTTTTTTTACAGCCTCTTGTTCCTCATACAGATTTTAAGTTTGTGTACTGAATAATTTTTCATATAACAGGTAGTGAAAGCTGGGAGGTTGTGGATAGCGTATGGTGACAGTTTCATATATAGAGATTATTTCATGTTTGAAGAAAGTAGTTGTTAGACTTCTTCAGTAAATGTAAACGTTTCCTGTTCTTAATGGTGATTATTAAAATAAGTAAAACACGAAGGAATTTGTCATAGTTGTTGAAGAGTCAAGATTTGGAGTTTATCTTAATGATATAAAAAGGAGGTGTAATCTGCTGAGAGATTGATACACTCTTCTTCTTTTTCTTTTCTTTTTTTTTTTTTTCCCCTCTCTTTTTCACCCTACCCTCCAGGTTCAAGCATCTCACTTTGAAGGCCTGATTACAACGATAGTTGGATATGTTCTGCTAGCAGTGACTCTAATTGTTTGTCATGTATCCTTTTGTCGGTAGTTACCTGGTTCAGATTTTATATGCAAACCATTTTTCTGACTATATTTTGAGGAGGCACAGACATGATGTAGGTGAAATGAATGATCTACTCATGTAGTGAAATTAGAAAAGGTCTTTTCTTGGGCATTTAAATATCAGTATGACTGCATTCTTCAGTACACTTACACTTGTTTGACAATACAAAATCATAGGCTTCATGCTTACTTGAAGGCCTCTGACTAAATTTCTAAAGAGGATGAGTGTGGAACCATTGTTTTTTCCTCACTGCCCTTACATTATTGCTATGGGCTACATAGTTGCAGCAGAAAAAGAAATAGGATTATGAAAATGTGTAGTGTGCAGTGCATATGTGGTAGAATAGTTCATTGGTGTGTCTCTGATTTTCCTCCTAAAAGGAAATTAAAGAAACCCTCAAACTGTAATATGCATCTTTTTATTGGAAAAGGTGTGAATTTCTTTTCAAACTGCATGAAAAGGAAAGCTACCAGATAGGCTTGCGGTTTCATAATGTGCTTACTCATGTTAGATGTGTGTTTAGGGAGGTCAATCCAGGACATCAGATTTCGATTTACAGAGCCACAGCAAGTTTTGAAAATAGAACCCTTATGAAGTACATACTTCCTATTTTCCTTTCATGTTTTATAAAATTTCCTGCTGCTGAAAGCCACATAGTACAAGGTTTCATATTAATCAAACTGATATGTTATGAAGTATTTTTCTTTTTTTTTTCCCTTGACAAAAGTATTCAGGGCTTGGCAGCACTTGTTAAGTTTCAGCGATCACGGCGTTTACTAGGAGTTTGCTATATTGTTGTCAAGGTAATTCTGGTTTTGCATCTGATAAACAGCCCTCTCAATGTGAGATTATATTGTGATTGTCATAGTAATTTTTGTTAAATTAGAAAGATGTTCTTCTTCTCATTTTCCCCTAAAGGTTTCCTTGCTAGTGGTGGTTGAAATTGGTGTGTTTCCTCTTATCTGTGGCTGGTGGCTGGATATATGCTCTTTGGTAAGAATGGGAATAAGTGGGATAAAATATTTTTCTTAGAGTGCTTGTAGTTTAAGGGGAAAAAAAAAGAAGTTTTTATCAGAAGAGTTTTTGATAAAATTTGACAGCATTTTTGGTTTTATAAACAGTGTTTTCAGAGGTAAAGGGTTTTTTTAGGTACTGCTTGTGCTAATTTTGTTTTCCTTTGTTACTGAATACAAATTAACATGCTATTACTGCAAAAGATCCAAATCCTTTTTCCTGCATTCACAAGACCCCTGAATGAACTTAGGTAAACTTGTGTACTGAATAAACTTTATCTAGCTATCTTATGTGAAATGGTAATGATGTTGTATTTTAATAGTTGTCAAACCTCTTTCTGGTTTGGATAAGATACATACTGTGTTTGCTTGGAATTCAGGACAGTATTTTTTTCTCCCTGATAATGCAACTTCGTTTGAATTCATTTATAACTTATATATAGTGTATTTTAGTATTTGATTTCTGTCTTCTTTCTATCAGAGGAAAGAAATTGGTTGGAAATTGGTCTTTATTTTCTGTTCTTATTCTAAATTAGCCCCTTTTTCTCCCTTAATCAAATGCTATAAGGCAGATAGTTCATATACACTACTAGGCATTTAATTTAACTAGGGAGAACAAAATTAATAACTCTGGAGGTTTGGCAAACTTCTTTCTTATTGTTTTTTCTTTTCTTCTACTTACTTTCTAGGAAATGTTCGATGCCACTTTGAAAGACAGAGAATTGAGCTTTCAGTCTGCACCAGGTACAACAATGTTTCTGCACTGGTTAGTTGGAATGGTTTACGTCTTTTTATTTCGCATCCTTCATTCTGTTACTGAGAGAGGTAAGTCTCTGAGAACAAGGTTGGTTTGTAACAGAGAAGTTTGCAAGTTGAGCTGTTAGTTAAATTTTTCATGTGTGGGTATTGCTGCAATAGTTCTGTGTGTGTATATTGGATTTCAGCCTTCTGTGAAAAAGGCCACAGTGGTGCTTAACTGCAGTGGAAAATCATGGTTTAGAGTATATTTTACTTGGAGATTTTCAGTGTACAGAGCCCTTAAATATGGGTGTTGCCTACAAATGAGTCTAAATACATTTCAGCTGTTTATTTTCAAATACTGATCAGTCTTAAAGCTTGTAATTAATTATTGCTTCTCTACTTTTCAATGATAATAGTCTTTGTTCTAGTTCTGTGTCATCCTGAACCATGCTCAACAAATACACCTGTTATGTTTAAAATTTACTTCTTGCAGCACTGTTACCTAAAATGAAAAGCAATATAAAAATCATTTTCTCTTCTCATATTCCTTCCTATTTCCTGCTTCAGGTATTGAGACCTGGTGTCTTATGGTTTCTCAGGAATTTGAATGATCCAGACTTTAATCCTGTGCAGGAAATGATTCACTTGCCTATTTACAGACATCTCAGGAGGTTTATCCTATCAGTGGTAAGGACTTTTTTTCTTTCCAAATAAATTTTTGAGCTTTTTTTTATGTTAATTCTGATGTATGCTACTGCATATTTGAGGAAAAATATTTCAGTCATGGAGGTGATTAAACACTGGAAGAGATTGCCAACAGAATCTAGGTCTTTTGAGACACTCAGAACTTGGGATAAGGTTCTGAACAACCTGATGAGCCTAGTGTGCTTAGAGTACAGGGTTGAAATAGTTTATCTTTAGAGGTCTCTTCCAAACCAAGTTCTTCTGTGATGTCATCCTCACGCAAAATCACAAGAGGTGTTTGTGTATTCAGACATGTTTATTATTATGGATATTGTAAATCACTCGCACTTAGTTATTGGATTAAACATTGTGCATTCAATTTGCCTTCAGTAGTGCAGCAGGGGTGGGATAACTTTCTAGTTAACTTCTGGATTAGATTGGGCTCATCTAGCCAGTGGTTTCCAGATTTCCAGATTATAATGAAAGATTTTGCCTTTTGCTTCTTTGTTTCAAGTTGGCCTAGCATGCAGTGAGGAAAGAGTTGCAGTGAGGAAAGAGTTGCAGTTTGTCTTAATGTAAATGTCACATCTGCTGTAAAAATCGATACACCAGAAACTATTATTTGACATACTGTACACATACACCGGAAGTGCTTTGAGCAGAAAAAGTTAACAGAAGCATTTTTGTTCTATTAGAGCACCCTTCAGTACACAAAAGGAACTGACCTGTTCACCCTTCTCTGTAGATAATCATAATGCTGGCTGAAACTGAGTTGCAGCAAGTGGCCTAAATATAAGCAAATATTTTGCTTGTTAATAAAGGTCTTAGCAATATGTTCTCAGACTGTTGGAACTGACCATTACTTGAACTTAACAGTTTGATTTGCTTAACTAATTAATTCAGAATTTTACTGGCTTCATGCTAGAATGTGGGCCTCAGAATGGTGATTGTTCCCAGTTTACCATTTCAAAAAACAAGTGATGCTTTTCAAGTTGTGTTTCTTTCTCAGTATTTGTAAGAAATTGGTGTAGAACAGACTGTTAAGTTTCAAGAAGAATGGGATTTGGTTGTTCTTTACGTAGTTAAACACACTTTTTTGCATTCTTAGTCTCTAGTTGTGTATTTATATTAAATATATACATATATATAAAATACATACTTTATATATATTAACTTATTATATGTTAAGAACGTTTAAAATGTACTTAATTTTTAACCTGGTTAATTAAGGAAACAGGATTCATAGAAGTGCATGGTTTTCATGCATCTGACCTCCCCAACTAAATTTTGAACCTTCATCTAATTAGAAATGTGGGGAAATAGAAATGGAAAGATCTTTTGAGGCATCTACAAGGCACTTGAAAATTCAGCCACTGGGAAAAGAGAGGATTCCCACATTAGCAGTGCTAGTGCTGGGGGGTGCAGGAAGAAGATAGAACTGTGTCACAGTGCATTGTACCTGTAGTGTTTTGTCTGGGATGGAATTAATTTACATCATTGCAGCCCATGTCCTTCTGTGCTTTGTGTTTGTGGCCGAAACAATGTTGCTGACACAGTGGTTTTGGCTGCAACTGAACAGTGCTTGCACAAGTTCAAGGCTTTTCCTTGTCTGCCCTACTCACCCCTCCAACAAACAAGCTGGGAGGGGAGTGTATCTGGTTCAGCTGACCTAAACTGACCTAATAGGTATTCTATACCCTATGACATTGTGCTCAGCAGTGAAAGCTGAAAGGGAAAGGAGGAGGAAAGGATGGCATTTGTGGTTATGGCATTTGTCTTGCTCAGCAGCTGTTAACACTTGCTGTGCTTCTGCTTTCCAGGAGGGCACTAATCATCTGCCTTCTGATGGGAAGCAGTGGCTGAATTCCTCTTTTTGTTTTGCTTGCAAACACATCATTATCTCAGTCATGTTTTCTTGCCTTGAAGAAGGGAAGGGAATGAGTGAGCAGCTGGGTGGACACTTGACTGTTAGCCAGGGCTAACCCTACCACATAGAGGAAACATGTCAGATGAGTGGGAAACTGCATTTGGTTATTTCTCCTATTTGCACTAATTTATTTAACTTCCTTGTTGCAGATTGTCTTTGGATCAATAGTACTGCTCATGCTCTGGCTTCCCATACGCATTATTAAGTATCTCCTGCCTAATTTCCTTCCATATAATGTTATGCTTTACAGGTAAGCATTTAATTCTAGAAAGGTAATTTTTTTTAGTCACCCTCTAAGTAGAAAAATGTTGCATCGTTTGGTATATTTTGTTTGTTTTCAATTGACTTCATTGTTCTAGAAGAGTAAACAGATAAAGGATGTGGATACATCGTGCAATTTGTGAAATAAAAAGCTACTAAGAACAGCTTATAGGCATTCTGTGTTACTTTTGTATTTATTTTTTTCCCATTCTTTCTATGACTTTAAAACACTTCCCGTTCAGCTTTTGATAGTGAAGTTGTTGCCATGTTTATTCTTCAGATTCATTCCTGATTATCGCTGCTTCAGGAATAAAAGAATATCTCTAACTGTGTATCTTTATAGTCATAGCATTGTTTCTGTTTCTAAATAATAATTGAAACAGCAATGATAGAAGCAAACAGATTAAATCAGAGAATGTGATTTGCTCCTCTTTCTTTACATTTTTCTTACATTTCTTGTGCACCTGAACTTGTATGTAAGGAAAAATATTTGTAAAACCTTAGAATTTTTCCTGTTGGAATCCAATATAGTTTTTTATTGTGGTGGACTTAATATGGTTCAGTGTAAAAGATCACTGTCAGAATGTTCTTTATGTTTGATTTCCTGCTCTTGCTATTGTTTCTAGTGATGCTCCAGTAAGTGAACTTTCCCTAGAGCTCCTGTTACTTCAGGTGGTGCTTCCAGCTTTGCTAGAACAAGGACATACCCGACAGTGGTTGAAAGGTCTTGTGCGAGCATGGACAGTTTCTGCTGGGTACTTGCTGTAAGTACAGAAAGCCAAAATCAACCACAAGCATTGTGTCCAGCTTAGCCTTTTCCCATGAAAGCAGCATGCTTTCGAGAGAGTTACCCTAACAAGTAGCTTTAATAGCTATTTTACAGATAAATGTGGTGAAAAACTTCTGTAGTGATTTCCTAGATAACTATAGTTTGGTTTTTAATTAATTTGTCCGTGTTTTCGTAGTGTTTAAGTATGATACAAGAATAGAATTTCAGAGATGATGATAGAAGCGGCTTTTCTTTCTCCACTTCCGCAGCTGTTAAAAACAATTGAAATCTCTTCAGCAGTTTTAGTTTAGCAATGTAAAAATGTTTTAATTGTCTGCAAATAGAATATTTGCATGCATCTTGCTACTAAAGCTGAGGAAAATTAACTTCTGATGTTTGTATTGGGTTTTTTTAATCAGACTCAAATATCTATTCGCTAATGATACATGCAGGAAATAGCAATACTTTTAAAAATAGATTGACTCTTTCTGGGATTGATGTTCTTATAAAACAGGTTATGAACAATTCAAAATCTTCTTGAAAGACTTTCCCTCACTTGATTTAAGTTTGAAGACAGTTTCTTCCAATAGAAAAACCATCAACTGAGCTGCCTGCTTACACAAACAGAAATAGTGATTCAATTTTTCTTTCATATGCACAACTTTAATACCAGATATTGTTTTTAAAGCAGTCAAACATGTAAGTGAACTTTGTGGCTATATTTCCACTGTCCTAATCTGCATCCACATTAGCATTTTTCTTGTGTTTAGGATGTATTATCAGAAAATAGTTTACTTCACTATATCGAGATTCTGTCAATATTTACTGTAAGTGTAGGTACCACTTAGTCTGATTAGGCCTGTCTTTCTTCTGTAAGATTGTTTTTAATATCAAACAGAACAAAAATGAAATTTTTATTGTTAACAGGGATCTCCATTCTTACTTACTTGGTGACCAGGAAGAGAATGAAAACAATGCAAACCAGCAGCCTAACAACCAGCATGCTCGCAATAATAATGCCATTCCAGTTGTGGGAGAAGGTCTTCATGCAGCCCATCAAGCCATACTTCAACAAGGAGGACCTGTGGGTTTCCAGCCTTATCGCAGGCCTTTAAAATTCCCACTTAGGGTATGTGTACCCAATGTGTTAGTAGAAAAGGGAAACACATTTGAAAAATGGGCATCATGTTTTTTGTGAGAAAGATTTGGCCCACATATTCTGAAGAGTCAAGTGGTGGGTCATGGGTTGTTTTTGTTTTGTAGTTTGCATCTTTTTTAAAATAGATTTACAGACTTACTCATACATAGAGTCTTTTCTCACTCCCTAACTTACAACCTTCAATTATAATTTTATTTTTAGATCTTGTACCTGCTGTATATTATGTATTTTCACGTCTTTTTGCCTGTTGGTTAGTAATGGAGAGAAATACGCTACCTCCCAGCAAAGGCGTAGTTCAGGAGTGTCTCTAACAAGGCACAGCTTTCTAGAGGGCATACTTCAGCCTTCTAGCTGAAGTGTGTTTTAAACTTTTTTTTTTGTGCTAATAAATTAAATCGAGAACTTCCAGCACACCTATACTAAACATAGAAAGGAGTTTTAATTCCTGAAAGATCTAAATCCATACTACTAGTAATTAAATGCTGTTGGTAAATGCTGAAGTTTGTAGAATAGTATATACGTCAAACTAGGTAAACTGTTTTGTTGTTTCTATAACTTGGAGTTAATCAAATAGAAGCTTAAACATAGCTCATTTACAGTGGTATCAGGTGTAGCTTAAGAATGGTAGTAAAGGCTAAAGTTGGGTGTAGGTTTGCTTCTGAAGTTTCCTTAAAATACTTAAAATTCACCAGAATTTTCATAACAAAGTACAAAGAAAAGTGCTTTTTTTCCACTAGAAATCTCAGAACAGAAAGCAAATTTGAATATATTTTAGGCTTTCACAACTATTGAACTTCTGAGTGTTTGAAGTTGGGGCTTTTGAAGGAGGGCGGGGAGTGGAGTTTATTCTCTCCACTGCTGTTTTTACCCTTTAAAATGGCTTTCTACAAGGTTTTTTGTGCTTCAGCATTGTTGTAGAGGAAACGGTGGAAGTAGCTCAGAGACGATAGGCTAGAAAAGCAGAATGAATTTGCCCATCTCATAGCAACTGCTGCTACCTCAGTTTGATCGTAACAGGAAGTCAAAGCATACTCTGAGGCCAATTCAGTCTAGCATAAATATGCCCTTACTGCTGAAAGGAGTGGTGCCAGTTTTCTTTCCATGGTAACTGCTGCTCCTTTTTTCCCTTTTTAGTATGAATACCTGTGCTAGAAACAGACAGTAAGCTGGAACAGGAAACTGATCCAGCTGAATACTGAGGTAATATGCAGAAGACATTATCTGGGCATTTGAAAGTTCAGATAAGACTTTATAGTATTCTTTTAAAAGCAAATATGATCCTTTTGACATTTTCACCCGGACTGAGTCAAGTTTGTATGAAGTGGGGATGACAGACAGGTTAATTGAAATCAGTTCCCTGTTTGCTATGAAGGTAATGACAAGTGGAATCTCTTTTACCATGAACTAGCAATATATAACAGCTGTAATGTGGTTGTGCTGCTTTCAAGGAACTGGTGTGTTAACCTAGGGGCTCATTAAATCCTTTCTAGAACTACCTTTGCATGGGTTATTTTCATGGATGCTTCTTGATAAGAATATGTCGGCAACAGAGAATGGAGTCAGTACGAACGACCAATATGATCTAGTATTGTTCATTTATTAAGGGAACCTCTACAGCTTATATAGACTTGGAGAGCATGATTGGCATAGCTTCATTGGTTCCCCACAAGTGGCCACACATCGTACTGTTATAGATTATTGGTCAAACTATTAATAACACGCAAGGTTGTTGAAGCAGATGTGTGTCCTGTTATTCCCACATAACTCTCTGTGTTTATAGCTACCAGTGCCCTGCTTTAGTTACATGCTGCAGGCACAGCACTGTTTTGCTAAACTGCTAGCTATTTCTGCACTTATGCCGAGCATGGCCTACCACCATGTCAGGCTCTAAGCTTATACTGCCAGATTGGTCACACCACTTATTGCTACCATTGCCACAAGAATATGCACTGGCATAGTGCCCTTCTCTCAAACCGTTGCATTCTTTAAGATTACAGTAATTTGAGCTGCTGACCTTGAACTGGTGATAAGCAGTTTGATATTCAGCTGGTCTAATTACCTTCATCTCGACATTTTAAATTGGGGTTTTTTGAGTTTTTGTGGGGTTTTTTTGTAGAGAATGTAGACATAAAAACATATTTAACCGGATTTCCTTCAGTTGTTTTCATCAAGAGATGACAAGCACTTGCACAATCTCAAACACACGATATCTCACTGGTATGATTCTGTCCCCAGTTCCACTTGTTTGAAATACGTAAATGAGTCAGGGTTACTATAGGTGCTTCATTTGTGATTTTTGGTACCCTGACTTTGGTTCTACTTGGTTAAGTTCACTGTATGAAAAATGTGTCTTCTGCCCAGTCTTCCATTATGGAACACTGTATTAAATTACTTTCTCAACTGGGATTTTAAGTGGGGAGGGTGAAAAAGGTAGCATCTGATCTTTTCTATGCTTATTTATTTCTTTTAACCAAGTTGGAAGAACATTGAAATACAGATTGAGCAAGCAATAAAAACTGATCCTTTATGTTGTTTTGGTTACAAATAAGCATGTAAAAGAATGTTGCTGTTTTTTTAAGTATATACATAGATGCCTATGTCCCTGCTGACTGGAGGGGGGGGGGTGACCTTTGGAGTTCCCTTCCACCCCAGACCATTCTATGAATCTCAAAATAAAAAGAATTGATGTTTAAATTATTCTACATAAAAGCCAATCATCAATTTGATCAATTTGATCTAGAAGAGTTTTCTTTGTAAAAATGATGCAGAAAGTAGTGGAGTTTGGCATGATTGTAATTTTAAGGTTGCTTAATTTTATGCTTTAGTGAAGAACAATTCTTAATGTGGTCAAGTGGGGGCTGGTCTCTTCTCCTGGCAACCAGCACCAGAAAAAGAGGATACAGTCTCAAGCTGCACCAGAGGAGGTTTAGGCTGGATGTTAGGAAGAAGCTCCTCATAGAAAGAGCTATTGGCCATTGGAATGGGCTGCCCAGGGAGGTGGTGGAGTCACCATCACTGGAGGTGTTTAGGAAGAGACCAGATGGGGTGCTTGGTGCCATGGTTTAGTTGATTACATAGTGTTGGATGATAGGTTGGACTCGATGATCACAAAGGTCTCTTCCAACCTGGTTAATTCTGTTCTATTATATTCTGTTCTGTTCTACTATAATTCTTCCAGCTCATTCGTATTGTAAAAAAATGTTCTTTTGCCTAGACCTCCCAAAGCCTCTCCAGATCAAATGCTAGTGTTGTAGAATTTTCATGCTATCGCCTTGTCTTCTTTTAGCCTTTCTTTCATAATCCAAAGTTGACAACAGAGCCTGCAAACAGTTTGGCAAGATTTCTTCTAAGGATTTTTAGATTTTATTACTTTATCATTGGTCCTTTTTAAAAAACCCTATCCAATTAAAAAAAAATTACTACTATTACTCACACAATTGGTATGTTTTTTCTGAAGTCCCTTTTGGCTTGTCCTACTGTAGTTATGAATTTCTCTTACCAGAATTCAGTCATTTTTCTGTTTGGCTTTTTTTTTCTCACATCTGGGTTTATTTCCAACTTCTGGAATTATTTTCTGCAAGCCATTTTTATTTTACTGTAACAATTTTGACAACTCTGGGGGTAACATTTTTGTAATCTTATTGTAATTTTATTGGAGCAAGTTTATGTCAAGCCTTCACTCCTGTATATCTAAATGCATCTCCTGTGAGCATTTTTCCTTTTGACTACTATTTTCAGTACTTTTTTAATACATGTCCTCATTGTAGCTCATTTGCCATTTTGGAATAATATTGTTGTGGATCTTTGGAGAGAGAAGAGCTGTCCCTGTAAGGTCTGAGACTGCATATGTTATGGTCCCTGTGAGTGCTTCTTCTGTGATACAAGTGACTAGCAGCCTGTGTATTGTTTAGGTCAAAGCACGTCAACCATGCATTCTGCACTACTGAGAAGTTTCTTTTGTCCAGTTGTCAGCTACTCTGTTTCTCTTCTTTCTGTCATTTGGGGTCTCTAACCCCAAAGAAGGTATACTGTGTGAAAAAGGGTATGTAGCTGTCACCTGGCATGTAACTGGGTATTGTAGAATCATATCACTTCCTGCAGGATAACATCTACAAAACCACAAGGTTTTCCTTTCTTTAAGCAGTGATGAAGATCCTAACTTAGAGATGAGACTTACCTACATGGTCTCCATATGTCTCATCAAGGAAAATGTGTTACAGATTCCACTTCTTTTCAGAAGTCTGTTGTATTAAGGTGTTTGTTTGTTTTCCCATAGTCAGCTTGCTTGTTTTGTGGCTGTGATGATTAGTGAAGTAGATATTCGTGGTACCATTCAAATTTTTAAAGAAGTCGAGTACCTGAGAATTTTCTCATGAGATGTAAATCTGACTAAGGAGCAACCAGCCTAGCTGTCAGCTGCTGGCCTCATAAACCTGAGGACATCTGGAAGAACTTTCTCAGCAAGGTTTTCCGAATTCTAAAACCACTGTCTTGCTTATCTGAGATGCAGAGCTAGTAACCGTTCAAGGATTGTTGTTTTTTTTTTTAACCTTACATAATGACAACTTTCATTCATTCTAGATTCAAGTGTTAATATTTACTGTTGTGGCAACTGATCTGAAATCTTACAAGAAATACACAACACCACAGGTGTGATGCATGTACTTTGGAGAGGTCTGTTATCACTGATTGATTTATTCAGTTAGTATTTGAACGCTCCAGCTTAGCTGCTTTTCTGGGATAAATTTTTTTGTTTATTTTGTTGCTTGTTTGTGTTTTTGTTGGGTTGTGGTTTTTTGCTTTGCATAAGTAATTTGCTTTAAACTGGTTTTCTTTTTTTTTTTTTCTTTCAGATATTTCTTTTGATTGTTTTCATGTGTATAACATTACTGATCGCTAGTCTTATCTGCCTTACCTTACCAGGTAAGTCTATTGTAAAACTGTGATAGGAAACCAGCCCAGCGTGTTACCATACTCAACAAGCGCAGATGTTTTGAAAATATTGTTTAAAGTTAAAGGGAAAAACCATGGGTAATTGTCTCATTTTTAGTGTTGTCAAGTAATTCAAATTCTAGATGATAATAATTGTATTGAAATGACAGACATTGAAATTTCATTTTTGTTACAGAATATTTTTCTTTTAAGAGCAGGACTCCAAGTGCTAAGAAAATCACTGTAGTAGAATTGAGAGGAAATAAGAATTGAAACTCTTGCACCTGCTTTACCATTTAGAGAAGGAAAACATATAGGTTGTTACCAGGTCTCTTACAGTTGAGACATTAAACAAATATTCTGAAGGTCTCTTTGCAACAGGTCACTAGGACACCTTCAAGTAACATGCATTCTGCTTCCCAAATGTACAAATACTTCAACCAAAGCAAAAGCACTGTTTAGAGTTTTAAAAACAATTTGAAATGGAGACATGTAAACCCATTTGAATTTTATAACCTGGACACCATAGTATCATGGTAGTTTTACCTCCTTGCACTGATGATCCTAAAGACAATAATGTGATGGTTTTAATAGTAGTACGTAAAATAATCCTTTTATAATACTAGTGAATGGAAAGTATTAAAAAATATGAAATGTAGCAAATGAGTCTCCCATTTTTTGTAGGAGAGTTTCAGAAAAACCCTATGAATAAGCCTCAAAAAATTATGAGGCGCTGAAATAAGCCAAACACTGCTCATGAGATTTGAGTTTAAGCTTATGCACTAATCCATTATTGCCTTTGCAATTATGGTTAGTGTTTAGGCTCTGAATAGTGCAGTATTCAGTGCTTTGTTTCGCTGTAGTTCAGATCACATTGCAGGTGTGATGAAATTTGAGGGGAAAAATTAATAATTGTACATACATATTTGGCATCATCTATGTAACTATTTGCATAGTGCTTCACACAATTGTGCCTTACAGGTGTAGAGCCAAAACACTGGTTTATGCTGAATGCTGGTTTTGCATTTATATTTAAAAATACATTTGAGTATTTTTTTAATAGGCATCCTTCTTAATATATCAAAAAGCATTACTCTATTTAACAGTGTTTGTTTTTTCAGTATTTGCTGGCCGGTGGTTAATGTCATTTTGGACGGGGGCTGCCAAAATCCATGAACTGTACACGGCTGCTTGTGGTCTTTATGTCTGTTGGCTAACTATCCGAGCAGTGACAGTGCTTGTAGCCTGGATGCCACAGGGTCGTAGAGTGATTTTTCAGAAAGTCAAAGAATGGTCTCTCATGGTGAGTCTTGAGGAAAAAAAATATTACCAAATTATCAGCAAAGTAGCTAACAAAACTTACTGTTTCAATTTGCTTGCAGATTTTACTCTGTAATGAATACTACTTTTTGCTTTTCAGACCATTTCAAAGCTTTTACAGCCTATATTACTGTTGCATGGGCTAAATGGTTTTGGAAGCGATTTGGCACAATGTTAAGCAATCAGTGTAAATAGATTTGCATATACATGTTTACATATGTATGCATGTTTTCTTCTTTTAAAAGTGAATATGTTGCATTGTGTTATCCCCACATGTCATGTGTCCTCAAATACATTTGTTTTCACACATAACTGGAAACTTAACTATTACTCATTTAGGAACTTGACATTATCAAATAAGCTAGTAAAGCTGATCGACGATGATGAATGTGTCTCTACTAAGTAGCCAGACCATTAAGACCATTATGTTGTTCAAATTAATTCTTCAAAAGAAAATCCCCCTTTTTAGCACAGGGACTTCAGATTCTCACCATGGCAACAAAGTTATGTCTCACCTTTCTATCTTAGTTTTGGTTTTGAGGATGTCTGTAATAGATTTTTGCCGAAGTAGTGATTCTAAATACTCATAGGAAAACTGGTGTCTTGTGATGGACATGTTTATGTGCTTACTGGAGGGACATGTTTATATGCTTACTGTAGTGTTACAGACAGAAAAGCAGTGTTTCATGTGTTGCCATGTTTCCCAAATACCCATCATTTTTAGGAAATTTTAAGCTTAAGATAATTCATGCTATTTTCTGGAGGTTATGTGCAACATGACCCAGTCTTAACAACTTCTATTACAAAACTATGTGTGTAATGAAAGTTGTTTCCAGGTGTGTGTGTATATATATATCTATTTAATTAAAGGTCTGAGGTGTTTTGGTTTTTTTTCTCCAGCATCTTATGTAACTTGTTACATTTTGAAATTTAAACAAAGAATCCTCTGAGAAATATATTAATTAGATTGTTTGTGGTTTTAGATAATGAAGACATTAATAGTGGCTATACTGCTAGCGGGCGTTGTCCCACTTTTGCTCGGTCTTCTGTTTGAACTGGTCATCGTTGCACCTTTGAGAGTTCCTTTGGATCAAACACCTCTCTTCTATCCTTGGCAGGTCAGTTGCTCTGCTCCCATTCTTCTGCTGCCATTGACGTATTTCTTTACTTAGAAGTGAGGAGTACATGTTCTTATTTCATAATAATTTGGTGTTTGAGAGGATACTTGCAGAGTAGTTTTATGTGTCAGAGAAAAGACAGCTAGTCTGCATGTAAGGACTGTAAATGAAGATTAACCGAAGAGCTGCACATGGGAATTTTGAGTATGAAAAGATTAACTTTTGGGGATTACATCAGAGTATCTTTGCTTTTCAGTGATTAGATAGATAACTCGTTTAGTAGCATCCTTGTAAAGTTATGTACATAAGTTTGTATAGCTGTATGTGCATATGCACAGACATAAATACTCTGTCTGACCTTTCTGGAAAGCTTTCTGCCTGCAGTTCTGCAGCAAGAGGTTCAGCTGATCCTTTTTTCCATATGATGTTTTAATTGAGTGATGCTACACATTATGACTAGATGTTTTCTATACGCTTTAGGATCGTTTTACGTTGAGATATCAGCTCATTAATACAATATTTTGAGGTAGTAGTGTTTAGGTTTTTATTAGTCAAGCCTCGCAGGTTAATGGAGTGCCAGCTTTTTTCCTGTAACTTGGTGGAAGAAAGGAAGGCACAGTGGCCTGAGTGAGAAATGCTTGCATATCACTTATACCAAATTGTGGAAGAACTTGTAACTCAAGAAAAGCATGACTCAGAAAATCTGGAATGTATGTTACTAAATAACAAAGTGCTCAGAGGTAGTGATTTTTTTTTCTGAAGTGCCCACAAACAAGCTCTCATTTACTTTCAGTGTCCACTTGTTTGAAAGCCATTATACAATGAAGAATTTGACTGCTAATTTAATTCTTCCATTATTTTATAATACAAGTATACTTTGGAACTGTCTCTTTAAGTAAATGACTAGTAAGTCAGGACATCATATGATTGCAGTCGTAAATGATCGTGTTTTCAAAACAGCTTTGGAAAGAATCGGTAATGCTGAAAATGTTAGTTCTTTAAAAGTTTGGAGTTAAACACACCAAAAGAGTGTAATTTTGGGTGGTAGAGCTTTTTCAAAATGTCAGATTAGAGGGATTTGAGATTTGTTCTAAATTAACAAGGAGCTACTGAACTTGAGAGTAACTTCCATTTTTCACAAAAGCAGACATTTACAAAGGTTAGGTGCTTGAAGCAACTTTAACACTCACTTCTAACTTCTTAAATTTTAGGACATTTCTGGGGCAGTAGACATTAGTACAAGCTGAGGTTTTTTAGAGTAATTGAAGAAAATATTTGCAAAGCAGTTCAAGAAAAGTAATACTCTGAATCTTACTAGTTCTGTAACTTTGTTCTACATTGCCATCCTATACTTTGATTCTGGTTTTGATGGGTTTTGTTGAAGAAACTTACAACCCACTTACAACAATTGAAATTTAAAAGAAGGGGGGAAAAAAAAGTCCCTTGTTTCCTGACTTGTGTGAGCATCTTTGTGTCTTGTTTCTCTTCTTTTTAAAGGAATCAAAATAACATACTTCTAGGTAAATGTTACCGGTGTTAGTTACTTTGTACCAGAATATTTGTCTCTTGCTTTCTTGTTTTCAGTAATGTCATGTTTTTATTTGTATTTGCCTTTGGTTTAATAGCAGTACCTAGTTCTCGTGGTACCAGGGAGCCGATTGTTTTACAAATGTCAGGAACTGGCTGGAGGGCCGAGCCCAGAGAGTAATGGTGAATGGCACCACATCCAGCTGGCGGCCTGTCACTAGTGGTGTGCCCCAGGGATCAGTACTGGGCCCCATGCTCTTCAACATCTTTATTGATGATCTGGATGAGGGCATTGAGTCCATCATCAGTAAATTTGCAGATGACACCAAGCTGGGGGCAGCAGTTGATTTGCTGGAGGGCAGAGAGGCTTTGCAGAGGGACCTCGACAGGCTGGACAGATGGGCAGAGTCCAATGGCATGAGATTTAACACATCCAAGTGCCGGATTCTGCACATTGGCCACAACAACCCCAGGCAGTGCTACAGGCTGGGGTCAGAGTGGCTGGAGAGTGGCCAGGCAGAGAGGGACCTGGGGGTACTGGTTGATTGTAGGCTGAACATGAGCCTGCAGTGTGCCCAGGCAGCCAAGAAGGCTAATGGCATCCTGGCTTGCATCAGGAACAGTGTGGCCAGCAGGAGCAGGGAGGTCATTGTGCCCCTGTACACTGCACTGGTTAGGCCGCACCTTGAGTACTGTGTCCAGTTCTGGGCCCCTCAGTTTAGGAAGGATGTTGACTTGCTGGAACGTGTCCAGAGAAGGGCAACAAAGCTGGTGAGGGGTTTGGAACACAAGCCCTATGAGGAAAGGCTGAGGGAGCTGGGGTTGCTTAGCCTGGAGAAGAGGAGACTGAGGGGTGACCTTATTGCTCTCTACAACTACCTGAAGGGAGGTTGTAGCCAGGCAGAGGTTGGCCTCTTCTCCCAGGCATCCAGCACCAGAACAAGAGGACACAGTCTCAGGCTGCGCCAGGGCAGGTTTAGGCTGGATGTTAGGAAGAAGTTCTACACGGAGAGAGTGATTGCCCATTGGAATCGGCTACCCGTGGAGGTGGTGGAGTCACCTTCACAGGAGGTGTTCAGGAGAAGACTTGATGGGGTGCTTGGCTGTATGGTCTAGTTGTTGGGTGGGTTGGATTGTTTGATGGGTTGGACGCGATGATCTTGAAGGTCTCTTCCAACCTGGTGTATTGTATTGTATTGTATTGTATTGTAACACTGAGAGGTTTTTCTTTGGAGCTTACAGGTGCCAATTCTTTTAAACAATGTCCCAAAGTAATTATCTTCTCACTTACAAGTAATATTAAAAAGTTGCTCTAAAAGCCTCTGGTCAAACTGTTTAAAAATGTGTATATGCTAATGATATGTTTTTTAAAAATTAGGACTGGGCTCTTGGAGTTCTGCATGCCAAAATAATTGCTGCCATAACACTGATGGGTCCCCAGTGGTGGCTGAAAACTGTTATTGAACAGGTAGGAAAAACTGTCCATATGAATTATCTGTATAATACATTCTGAAATTTTTTTTAATGTGACTCAGAAAATGGAGTTACTGTTGTAGTGATGGAGTAATTTAAGTAATTGAAACTCAAGTAGTATAGCCTAAACCATTAATGTATGCTTAACAATAAAACAAAACCTTCAGATCTGAAATTAAAAGAAGTTATGTATATGCAATTTTTTTAGGCTTGTATCAAACTGAGAAATACCATGATTTCTTCAGATGAAATCATATGTGTCCAAATACACCACTCAAGAACAGAGACTTTCTGCCTTCTCCACAGCTGTAGAGATTACTCATTGATGAGTGCATATAGAAGATGCCATTTCCCTTTCCCCTTTTTTTTTTTGTGAGCAGTTTTGTCATATGGTCTGTTGCTTTCTGTGGTGGAAGTATTTTTTATCTTGATTATAACCTTTAATTTCTACACCTGTTACCTCAATGAAGTATCTCAACTTTTCAGTCCTGCACTCTTATGTAATATCTATGGTTCATGCCCTGACCTCTGTACAAAAAGTGCCTCTCTTGATTAAATATAGCACCCAGCCCCATTTATTACACCATTTTCTGATCTCTTTGTGTCACAGTGGAGATACACAGTCTTAGTTCTGTGACTACATACATTTTGATGCATACCATTGCTCTTCCTGCCAGTTCAGATGGTCTCTGTGGCCCTGACACATCAACTCTCCTGAGCCATCCTTAGAAATGGTTACATCCAGGCTGTGGGACAGAGGCCATCGTGTAGCTGTATGTGGTAGCCATTTGAAAATTGTGAGCTTTCCCATGACTGATCTAGTCATGTTGAGACCATAGCTCCTGTCACTAGCTGCAGAAACTCAAGAATTGTGGAGGTTCTGTCTTCAGGCAGAGACTCCATATGCAGAAGCTGTGGTCTGCCCAACCAAGTACGAAGTAAGATTCTGTTTTCTGCCTGTGTTATCAAATGTAATAGGGTTGCTCTGTTAGCCTACGCAGGATCCTCTGCGGTGACAACACAGTGATCCAAACTCACCCACAAAACTGCCATCCACAGCTCTGATGCTGTTTCAGCTGGCCTGTTCCACTTCCACAAATCACAACACTTTTCCAGATTATATTGCTTTCCTGGACACTATTTAAATTACTTCCTGGAACCCTCATGATGTAGATGGGTGCAGTTTTTCTTTCTGTGACTGCGATCACCATCGTTTTCTTCCCGTTAGGAATGCCTGTGTCCTTTCAGGAGGAGAATTACGTAAAACCTTGTAATTTTTGCTGTAAGGAAAATACATGGCTTTCCTGACTGATCTATTCTATTTCTAATGTGTTCTCCTTAGGTATATGCAAATGGGATTCGTAACATTGATTTACACTTCATAATTCATAAACTGGCGGCACCTGTAATCTCTGTTCTGTTACTTTCCCTGTGTGTACCATACATCATAGCTTCTGGTGTTGTACCTTTATTAGGTATGTATACGTTTAGAATACATGTTTATCCTCTCATGGTTTAGAGCAATATAAATGTCTGTGGAAATAAAATTTCAAGCTTTTCACTATTTTCTTAAAAATACTAACGAAACCCCATTGTTCTGCCAGCAAGTGTAAATGCTTAAGAGTTGCTGTGTCTTAAATGTTTGGGGGTTTCAAAGACATGCAATACATCATTCTGACTGGCTTTTTAATAAACTACATGCAGAATACATCAAGAATAGGGACTGCATAATATCTAACAGCAGTCTTGTAAGTGTCTAGCTAGTTTGGGAAAGGGATGATAAAATCATTTCCTCTTTGGACAGTCAGCCTTTAATTTTAAGTCTCCTTTGAGAAGCTGAACTACAGACATATTTTCTGACTTAGCTTAAAAAATACTGGGTGAAATACTGGGTTTAAGTTTTTCATGCAGTATTAAATTGTAAATGCAGTTTATTTTTTTGGACTTTACTATCCCCTCATAATAGAGGAAAATAATTTTGTTAGAAGTTGAATATACTAGAAGCTTTTTCATCAAGAGCTGTCTTTTGCCAATTAGTTTTGATAACATGATATTCAAGAAGTCCCATTTTATTCTTCAATCTCTCACTTGAAAGCAGCCTTCTGTAGTGTCAGCTTTTTTCTGATACAAGGTATACGGAGGTCAATAAGCAGAGCTGATAAGCCAAGGTTTTTTGACTGCATTTTCACTGTGTTGATGGAAGCTTTTGGCTTTAATGCATCAGATTGAAAAGAGCATCTGTCATGTCAGACCTGTGAGATAAATGGATGTGTTATTTCATAGCCCTTCCACTGATGTTGCAGCCTAACAAAAAGTATAGAAGCAGGTATGGAAGCAGAAATTATTGAATTGCTTTCACAATATTAGCTTATATGAGGGTTGTCTTGTTTTGTAGGAGTCACTGCTGAAATGCAGAACCTAGTTCAGAGACGAATTTATCCTTTTCTGCTTATGGTGGTGGTTTTGATGGGAATTCTCTCCTTCCAAGTCCGCCAGTTCAAGCGCCTTTATGAACACATTAAAAATGACAAGTGAGTATTTTTTTCCCCACTTCAAATTGTCATAACTTCAGGCTGAATTCAAACTTTGTAGATGCTTGGGTTAAAAGGGATTTTGAAAATCTTCTCTGAGGAAGAGCTGAACTGTTCTTGGCAAATGTTTTGTCTGTCATTCACCTAGGTAAACACAGGATTAAACTGTGTTTATAAATGGAAGACTCGCCCCTATGGGTGTTAAAACAAATTAATTTGTCTTCCCCTCTGTAGTCTTGAAGGACAAGTGAATGTAATGATTAGGGCATATCTAAAAGTAAAATTGTGTCTCAATCTGCTGTTTATAAAACCATTTCTCCAACTTGTTCTGAATATCTCCTTATTCATTCTAGTCATTATTACAATTAACCTGTTAAAGAACTTACAGTTGATTTGGTAGTTCATCCTTAGGAAATTTTGTACTGTTTCTGATGTTTTCACTAGTATTGCTCTGTATTACTCAGATGTTTTTTCTGGTTATCCTGCTTAGTTTCTAAGGGGATTTTGAGTTATCCTTCTTTTATTGGTTTGTGTTTTCTTAAGTATGGTATGTGTTGGTGTTTTAGAAAAACAACAAGTTCTGGACCCCAGCAACTAGGCTTCCTATTGCTTCTGTATTGAGAAGCTGTTTGTTGTGTTCATTTCCTGAGTTACCCCAGAACAGTTCTGCTTTCCACTGACCACAAAAGAAGCCAAACCTAAAATGAACTTTTCTGAATCTTTAATGCTAGGAAATCACAAATACGTCATTTGGTGTAAATGTGAAATTAATACAGTAAGAATTGTATCTAAACAGACTCTCAGCAAATCAATTTATATTTTAACACCTTTTATTTCATCAGCTGATTTAAATCCTGTTCCCCACCTGCCTTTGCAATAGGTCCTGTAATACTTGACCTACTGTAGTATGTATGGCTGGTATCAATATATACAAATGGGGTTTGAGCTAAACATTACTGTCTTTCACCAAGAACACATACTGAATTTTAACTTGCGTTAGTGTTTCAAGTTGCTTGTGTTAAGGTATGTAAACCATTTACACACAAAGATGTGAAAATTGCTTTAATACTCAATGAACTTGTTAAATGCTATACCCTTACTTACAGGCAATTTGTACAGCTTAAGTTAATGATCTTATTTTAGGAAGTAAGCAAACATAGTCATGCTAGCCTGTGGAGATTTATGGTTTAGAAATACACTGAAGTAAATCTTTCATGTAACAAACTTCAAAAATGCATACAAGATCTGGTGACATTATCGAATGTACAAAAAATGTGATGGTTGTTTGGTTATGGTACCATGAGGAAAGGAGCAGTGGTGAAAGTTTCTAAGGGAAATGACAGGTTTCAGGGGAAGAAATCCTATGGCTGCATGTACAACCAGCGTACAGATAGGAAGCGTACAGATAGGAAATGACAGGTTACAGGGGAAGAAATCGTAGGTATACATGGCTACATAAGGAACCAGCGTACGGTTAGGAAGCAGGGGAAGGAATTTAGATGCCAAGAAGCAGGAGTCTGAAACTGTGATATAGAGGAGGTAAGGAATAATGTGAAAGGCAGAAAAACTGCTAAGCTCATGAGATGTTGAAACTGATACATATAAAGGAATCTTTCAGCCCTTGAGCCTGGCAGAGAGTTTGAATATTTTCTCCCCCTTTTAAGAAAGGTGGAGCTGCTACAAAAGTTCTGTCTTTACAATACTACTTTTTCCAACCAGGATGTTTTTCATATAGTATACTAGCAGAGCTAATCAGATGTTCAAGTGGCAGTGTTTCAGGCACTGTGAAGATCCTCTTAAACGTATGATTCAGCAAAGGGGCTGGATATACAAATAAAGCAGGCACACCCTTTATATTTCGTATCTTCATTCAACTTATATATGTCTGAATTGTATTACTGCCTAAGTTAAACACAAACCTGTAATGCCTGTATTTCATTATGAAATGCGTTCACTTTGAGGAAAAAGATGAGGATGGTTGAAGACCATTAAGAGGAGAAGGATCATTTGTAGAATAACTTCCATCAAAATGTGAAAACTACTGAAGCAAAGGTGATAGAGTGGATTTGTTAATACAGAATTGTATGAACTTTCGTTAATTTCTCACTCTATTTACTGTAATTTTACAGGTACCTTGTTGGGCAACGACTTGTGAATTACGAACGAAAATCTGGTAAACAAGGCACATCAACAGCTCCACCTCAGTCTTCACAAGAATAAATGGTCGTACTAAACATCTTGACCTTCCCTTTGCCTTTACATGTCTTTTTATCACAGACTTTTCTTGTCTTTGGATATCTCTCCCAGTAATACCCTCAGCAGTGTTTTGGCTTCTGTTAGTAGTATGCAGGTAGCAGTTAAGGCTCTGCTCCTTATCTGCATTTTCTGATGTTATCAACCCTGTCTGAGGTCTGTACATGTGTAAATAGGAGTATCCTGACACCCTAAAACGTTGGATTAAAAAAGAATGTGCGTTGTACATCTTTTTAAAAGTATATTAATTTATTAAATCTAGTTGTCACTTTATTTTGGACTGCTGTTCTGTCGACAACGTGCCACAAAGCAATAGTGCAAAGAGGCAAGATGTTTTTATAACATTTGGAGCTTACTTTATGGTGTTCATAACAGCTCTTATTGTAGTAATATAGTATGATTTTTTTTCATGACTGGAAAGGCCACACAGGGAATATCAAAAGTAGAGAATTGTCTTACAGTCAGCAATGAAGTGGCTGTGGTGAGAACATAATGAACTATGTATCTTGCTGTCAAGTCTTCTTTTTATTATTTTGTATAACACCAAAGCCGTTGTACATTTTTTTTCTATTGCTTGATTGTTTTTCATGTGTCTGAGTTTGTAATATTGTACAGTCGCTGTTAAATCAAAAAAAAAAATCCCTCTTCTAAGAATTCAGATGTTGAGGCTCAGATGGGTTTTTCTGTTTGGTTGGGGGCAGCGGGCTGGCTTTGGGAATCAAGATTTCCTGAATGAAAACAGTAAAGTAAAAGCTTTGCTAAGGCTGGGTGACAGAAGCATTTAAAGGTACCAAGAAAAATTCAATAGGTTCACAACTTGGATTCTAGCCAATTTCTTATCAATAGTAGAGGTTTTTAGGACCTCAAGAGGAGAGGGAGAAAGTTCATCTGATATGTTTGCACAGAAACAAAGAGTGTAGTGTAAGTAGTATTCTGACCTGGTCCTTAATTAAAGAGCTTGGAATCTTTTTCTGTAAGTTACCAAAGTTACAAATCGTAATATGAATTTCATATTGTGCAATTACTTCAAAAAAATCCTCCCCAACAACAACAAACAAATCTTTCCTTACAGAATTTGCCATGATGAATTTTTATAGGAATAAGTCTGAGGAAGTGATTCATCACGTATCATTTATTGCCTGTGGGGCAGGGAAATAAACATGCTGCTAAACAGGCAAGGATAAGTTAGCATTGGCGATATCTGTAGTGGTGTACCACTTGGCTGCCTCTGACTTCAGTTCTAGCATGTCTGTCACGGCAGCTCTTACCACTGGTTCAACCTCATTCAGGGCACAGTAGTCTGCTGTCAGTATCTATTCTCCATTAGGCTTTCACACTTGGCCAGGTGGGGCTGTTGAAGGTGAGCTGATCACCCCTTGGATCTCCTGTCGATGAATCAGTCAATGAATGGGAATCAGGGAGTCTCAATCAGTATGATATTGCTACCAATGTAATGGTAGCAATTGACATCTGTTCTTTAACCCTCAGAAGGGGTCTCAGAGACATCAGGCAAGATGGACAATAGTTTATGTCCCTTGGTCTCCAAAGTATCTATACCAAAGGCCCACTGGTATCTTTTGGGGTCCTTGAAATTCCCTCTTCTGGTATAGTCCATACAATAGATGCATGGGGCCTCCACACCAGTCACAGTGGGCTGTTTATGCCACTCCTTCCCAGTTAGGCTCACCTCAGCTTCCACTGTGCTTAGCTGTTGGGATTCCCATCACCCCAGAAATACCGATGGGTTCTAGCCCTGTATAGTTTGATGGCAGTAGGCCACACTGTGCACCAGTATCTACCGCAGCCTTACTCTCCTGTGGGCCTGACGTGCCTCACTGTTAGATCCATACGGTCCACTAAACCTGATTGTTCCTTTCCTTTACCTGGCTGGAGGCAGGCACCTCCAATCCTGATGAGAATCACTCACTTCTTGTGAAAATGACTTGAACATTCCTTCAAGAGGACAGAAGTAAAAGCGCTTCTACTCTGGAGAATTTTCTACTGGAAACTGGAGCAGTGTTTTTCTTTGAGCAATCCCCTTTTGTGATTGTTTATTCTCACAGCTCATACTTGTGCAGCTAGACTTGAAGTTGGTTTTACATCCCATTTCCTCATATTTTCCTCCATGATCACGCAGGTAAAACCACAGGTTTCCAGTGGTGTATACCTCCCCATTTCTCTCACTTGGGCAGGGGAGCATCTAATTCTAATAGCTGAGCTACATGCCATACAGGTGGGGAATAGAACATGTCCTATTTGAATTGATGGCACTCCCAGGACAGCTCCTCCACAGTTGAAACACAAGACTGTAGGAAGGGAGACTTCCATTGTATTTCAAGAGCTGGCCAGCCAGTTCATCCACCATTTGTCTCTGGCTGTCTTTGCAGGACAAGAAGTTAGCATATGATGATGATACGCTACAGAGGAACTTCTACCACATGGGTCATCAGGATCTGAAGGTGCCTGCTTGTCATTATAAATCATCTCCAGCACAGTTAATTCCCTCAGGTACTGGATACCTTTCTCCATCTTGGTCCATATGCCTACGTGACATCATCTTCCTTGAAGATTCCTTTGCTTCACACCTGACAGAAGCTGCCTTCAGGGGCTAAGGGACCCTGCTTTTCAGTTGCTTTGCCAATACCCCATTTCCTAGACAGGGATCCCAGATGCTTGGATTAGCTGCCCTCTAATTCCAAACTATTGGCCCCATTATCTCAGCATCAGCATCCAGGTGATCATGTGCTCATCTGAATAGGCACCTGAAATCCTTTCACATATCTTGCAGCTTGCTCAGAGATAGGGATTGGGTCATTATGTCTGGATTATTCTCCTGTTCTCATGATGGTCTTGGTTCATTGTCATCCCTCATGAGGTGAACAGATTTTTCTTGTGTATTTCTGCACAGAAACACAGGTTTGTTCTCTGGTGCAGCTGCAGCACCTGCTGCTGGGGACTGAAGAGCCACAGTGCCTGCTCATCTGTGTTTATGCTCAGAGACTTGATCTTCCCCTTGAAGGCGTGGAATAGGGTTGAAAAGGACTCACGCTAGGACCTTCCCCATGCCTAATAGCAGTGATTGTGTGTCTTAGGAAGTTCCAGGTTGACAACCCTTTTTCAAGATCCTTTACTACTTTATCAGGATTATGCACTTGTTCGGAGATGCAGTTCCAAAACACTGGAGATGACCACTGTCTAAGGGACTTGATTGTATTCTCTCACACAGTCTGCCACTCATAACTGTCCCACCCTGGGGCAGATCTGTGGGTGGTATTTTTGGAAAAAAAAACTGTACCCCTGAACAAGATCTGGGACACATTCATGAGATGGCAGCAAGAGTATGCTGGCTTGGCTATCCTGAAGATACTCAAAATTAAAAGCTGAGAGTCTCCTCCTCTGTCTCACCTGTAAATAGGGTGAGACTACTAATAAGCAAGAATGCTGCATCCAAATACCAGCTTAACCCCATGGCCAGTGCTATAGTCATATCATGAGATGACAATATCCAATACAGCAATATGATAGACCTGGTCTTTTTTCCCCAAGAGGATAAGCATCACCATGAGGAATACATAGAACACAAAGATTTATATAATATCAGCAGGCAAAGAGATGGACCCACAATCTGAGAACATGGACTATTTAAGTAATCTAAAATGTGTGTGTAACAAAATTGTTTTAACAGGCTTTGGTCATGTATTTCATTACCTCAATCCTTTTTACCCCACACTGGGCACCAAAAAGGGGCTGCCATGGTTTTAGGCCCAGCTGTGCTGAGCCCCACACAGCTGGTCACACAACTCCTCCTCTACTTCCTTCCCCAGGTAGGATGGGAAGGAGAAATTGGGAGCAAAATGTAAAACCTCTGGGTTGAGATAAGCAGAGTTCAATAGACCAAAGCAAAAAACAAATTAACATCAGGAATAACAGCAATAGTAAAGTAAGTCATATATAAAACAAGTAATATAAAATACAACACCCTCACCTGACCACATGCCAAAAGCCCATGCTGGCCCTGCCTCATACAGCAGTCGTGATGTTTATGTTATGGAATACCCCATTGGCTGGATCAGCTGCTATATCCTGGATGTGGCCCCACCCAATTTTATGTGATGAAAATTACCCCTCCTAGCTGAACCCAGGACAGTTGGCAGAGTTGTTGCAAAGACGCAGTCAAATAAGAGCCTCCAAATCAAGTCTGTGCTCTTTCTATAGGTAGATGTTTGGGGATTATTTATGTAGGTAATTTAAAGAAAAACCTAACAGTATTGCAGAGCTTTAAGTAGCACAAACTCACATGCTTAGATTGCAGTACCTTTCCTAGGTTAAATGGGGAAAATGTAAGAATCCATTGAAGCAATTGGAAAATTGATGGAACATTTAACTTACTGCTCAGTGCACTGTCCTTTAGTATTCTGTACTTAAATATATGTGAACATAATTAATATCTGAGAATCTGGCAGGTACTGTGAGAGTATCATCTCCTTTTATTGATATTGCATCTCTTACCTGATGTGTTTTGAGCTGATGTAGTCCCAGCTGTGATGGTGGTGATTTATTTTTTGGTGTCTGGAGTCATGCTCTAAGGTAGTGAGCACAAGCCAAATGCATCTGAATCTAGTAGCAGGAGGATTGGGCTGTCAATATCAGAAGATCAGAAACCCCTATTTTGCAGAATTACTGTTGTTCTTACGGTTTTGAACCATGAGTACTACCCTTTGGAATGATTTGTTGGAAATTTTCCATTGAAATGAAATCATGGAAAAAGAACCAAAACATTTCTCATTCATTGTTGCTGAGAGAATGTTAAACTGAGTATTTGCCCTGTATGTTTTTGATGTGCATAAATATTGTATTTGACTATTTACAGTGGGGTACATTGTGGGGACAGATATTTTCACAATGTTAAATTCACTGGTAACATGCATTCTTATTTATACCAAGAGTCTGTCTTTGACATACTTTCCATAAAAAGTTCCAAAATGGTCTTGCCACTCAAATATTGCAAGCACTACTGTGTATCATGCAGAATTTGCAGTAGTGTGGTTCTTGTAACTTTGTGTTTTTATCCAGACAAACTGGTCTTAACATTAAAATTTATTAAGAAAAAGCCTTTGTGCTGTTTCTTATTGCTGTTACTTCACAAGTGATGACAGAAAGAACTGAATTGGGTCAATCATGTTATGTGAACTGTAGCTACTTTAATGTAGCTTCTATTATCTGTACTCACCCTTGATTATGGAGAGCCAGTTTTAAGTCAAACTGATGTGCTTGCTTTTGCACTGATTTACAGATTGCAGACGAAGTGAAGTTTGTCTCTGAAACTCTCTATTGTGGACTTTCAAAAAGATCTCATCTCCTTATCTCATTTTAACGTGTTTGGGGGAATAAAATGAGGGTTGTATAGAACAAGAATTAAATAACACTACTTTTTATTTTTGACATTTTGGTAGTTTGCCTTATTGTGTTGTGTGTACTCTTCTAGTATAGAAATGACAGTAAGCATGAAGTTAACTGGCTGTTAGCTTGAGCTCTGCACCAGTGGCTTCCATCTGTGCTAGAGTAACACAACATGCATTGGTCTTACATTCCTCTTCAAGTGGGAAAATGTGTGTCTGTGCGTGCTTTCACCACAATTTGCGCTGACCTTGGGTCTTGAATGGAGGGGTACGAGATGCACACTGGCTGAATTGTATCCCTTTTGTGGTGTTGAGAATATGACAGTGTTGGTAGTTCTACAGGCCTTCACCCAAGAACTGTCAGATTGCTTTGTACCTATTTTTGCATACTGAAAGAAGTTAATTGCAGCATGGCTTTGACTGGGTTTACACAGATTATTTTATATTAATTAAAAACAGTTGAAACTCTGCATCTGTTCTCTGACTCCCCCTTCTCCCCTGGGAAAAGTTTTAATTTCTGAGGGCCCTCTGGAACCTGCAACTGTTTTCTGTTAGTAAGCTCCTTGCTAAGATGCCAGCTCTAGCACCATTTACAGTATTCAGAACACTTTTTGGCTGAATGCATTAAAAAACCTGCACAGCAGCCCCACTGTTCTTCAAAGAACTCTGTGTAAAGCCCTTCACCTTACAAAGCATGAATGACTGGTTTGTTGATTCCGCTGCCTGATATGCTGATAAGTGTAGTTTTGATGCCTCATTTTGCAAATCCTATGTGGCAGGGTCAGTATTCTTGTTCTCCTTGCCCTGTGGGTGAGCGCTGTACAGCCTGAGCAGTGAGTGGAGGGAGTGGAGGTTCTTGGCTGAAATACAGCGTTACACATTAAAATAAAATCAACAACAACATTAAACAGGGAACTGAATCTTGGTAGGATAATGACGTTCATAATGAAAAAATGAAGGGAAGAAAATAAAATAAAGAAGCCTGAAGCCTGTCTTCTGAAAGATAAGGAATCAACTTTAACAAAGCATAATGGTAAATTAGAGATAAAGAACTGCATAGTTAACAGCAATTTTATTAGGTCTGTGGTTGTTCCAGACAAGCAACGCTTCTGGTTTTAAGTGCTCTATTTAGAAGTCACCATCAATTGAGACAAGGTATGCCAAAATCATTTTTAGATGATGGTTTTTTCAAAGGTCAAATACCATTCCAAAAATAAATGGAATGGTTTGAATTGTGATAATACTGAGGGACAGAGCAATGGCAAGATTATTTCACAACACTGCTTATATGCTCACTTGCTGTTATCTCTTACTTGTTGAGTACTGGCCAATTCCAAAGCTGCACAGGTGCCTTTTTTTTTCTCCCCTCCTCTGTATAAGTAGAAATCGACCATATCTGGAGTTGTCTGACATCAGGGTGGGGGAGGGGTTGGGGGTTGGAGAGAGGACACTGAACCTTATGCATCTGATTTATATTAAGTCACTTGGCTTTCAAGGAGCATTTCTGTTCCTGGGAGAGGTACTCGGTGTCTAGGGAGAATCTGAGTTACTTCTTTCACTGAAGAGATACACTTGTGGTTTACTACCTGTATTTTCATAGAATTTACTTAGCTTTTTCTTAACACAAATCATTTAAACCTTACTGCCTTTATAATTTTGGACCAAGATTCTCAACATGGTCCATCAATATCCCTCTCATTGTGCCTTTCTGTGATCTCTTTCTCTTCCTCATTGAAAGGGATTTGTTGACCTAACAGCCACATTACTTACCCGTGTAATACCAAGATTCCTTAAACAAGCTTGCATTAAGCTGCATGTAAGTAGTAACTGTTGCCACATACCCAATCCTTGAAACCGAAGCTGAAGCTTGCTTTCCTCACTTGCCTCCTATTATAATTTTATTCACTAAATACCTCAGAGGTTACTCCATTCTTCATTATTTGTTATGCCATCTTAGTCTCTCTCTTACAGCCATGAGTTACAGTAATATTTAAGCAGATGTTTTCTGTAATTATAGGTGAAAAGCATTCTACCCTGAAAAGCATTAGTTCCTTGAAGTATAAATGGGCTCTTAAAAAGGACTTGATGATATCCCAAAATTACAAATTTGAGTAATTATGCACAGACTTTGTGCGCTGTTAACACAAGAGTAAGAACATAAAACAGGAGACTGCATAGGAAGGGTGATTGTAACTCATGCAACTGCAGGCTTTTGTCACCCCATCCTCTCCATCCCATCCCATGTGTCTGTCCTGTCCTGTTCCCCTAACCCCTAGAGTTAAATACATGCTGGTGTCTGGCCAGCTGGGGTCAAAGGAGAGATAAGAACAGTGCCCATATTCCCCTTCCTGCAAAAAGCAAGCAATTTATCCCCCAGAGGCTTGGGGTTTATTACTCAATGCAGTACGTCTTGTTACTTCTTGTTACAGGTAAGCATTTGTACAGAGATTAATTTAGTTATGCCTTTATAGATGAAGTATGTTCTGGAACACCATACCATTACCTGCTCTCCTATTTTCCAGTAATTTTTCACTCTTATATGAAAGTCCTAGCCTTTTGCTTTTTTCCAACAGTTTGCAATTCATATAAAATAATGCTTTAAGAATACACAGTTCTTCATTAAATATCCATTAAAAACCCTGCACTTACCTGCTGCTGTGTCTCATAATATGGTCTGGCAGCTTTATGCATGTTTTTCCTGCACTGGACCAAATAGGCTGAAGAATCGAGGATATGACATTTACTTTTGGAGCATTTTTAGAATAGTTCCATGCATGCCCAAGGACTACACCTGAGAGAATATAGGCATTTTCTGTTTGCCTGTTACCCTAGACATCTTTGGAAAACTGAATTGTAAAATTGGATTCAATTCTATTTTGTAAACCACTGCAGGATAATGTTTGCTATAGTGTCCTTAACCTTTAAAACTTCTAGCCATTTAAGGAATAGGTATCTCATGATATGTGAGATGGTTGCTATTCACATGTAGTTGCAGGAATCTGGAAAGCATTTTGAGGCCCAATACCTGGCCTGTAGCCTATGCAGAGTATTCATGTTTTATTAAAGATGAAGAAGTTGTTAAAATTTCTTTTTTGTTTTCCAGAGACCATTGTTTTATCTTTGTCTTGTATGGGATTACGTGTTCATCAGTGGGGACATAATGTAGATTTAAAAGGGCTGATTTCAAATAATACTGTCTTCCTTTTCAGTAGTTATTTGGTCTTGTTTCAAGCATACGGCATGTAAGTTTCTTTGGTGCAATGACTTGTGAAGGCTTTATGAAGCAAATAATCCTATTATGAAGTTCATGTGAGTGCTCGGGCTACTTACAGCCCATGTAAGAAGGGACGAGAGGGACATTGCTTTATCAAGAGATGCAGTATCATCTTTTCTGAGGATGCCATTCAGGTAACCTCCAGTGCTGTTTTTATCTGCAGTGGAAAGAGCAAAGAGGTCTGTAGTCCTCCACCAAGGCTTTGAGGCAGAGAGAGCACTTAGGCTCTTTGTCATTCTGGAGTGGTGGACGAGCCCACGCTGCCGTCAGCCAGGTTTGGAGCTGGAGGTGTCGAGAGACAGCTAGAACTGGACGTACTGTGCTTGCATGGGGCTACCGTCAGCGGTATTGCGGTACTGTGCTCCTGAATCCGTAGCGCTGCGGAGGCCGACCAGCAGCGCTGGTTGTAGCTGAGCTGCCCTTTGAAGCAGCAGCTACTGCAGAGGCCGAGGCGATAGCGCAACCTCCCCTCGGCGGGCTCTGCCGGTGACTCGGCACTAAAGCCTTCCGGGTCTTTGTACAAGTTTGCAGAACACGCGTGTTTCATTTCAAACAAGGTCGGCGACAACCCTATTCTCTCGGCGGGCACCCATGAAGCACTCGGCCCGGCCTCCCGCCCGGCCCGGCCCCTCCCTCCCGCGTTGCCCGGGCAGCAGCGCCGCGGAGACGGGCAGGTGAGGCGGCTTCTCGGGCCTTCCCTGGCCTCGGGCACAGGGGGAGGGTAACACTGCCCGCTCGGCCGCTCGGAGCGGGCGCTAGCGTTGCAGGAGGTGCCCGGGGCCTCTACCCACCGGCCGGAGCCGTGGGACGGCGGGTGGGCTCCCGCTTGCCGCCGCTCTACCGGCCCCGGAACGTGGTGGCCGCCTCCGATTGTTGCATCAGGCGGTTTGTAACCATTGGTGCTTGGGGTAGCTCAGGCTGGCCTGAAGGGAGGCGGCGAAAAGCACGGTCCTCATCCCTCAGGGTTGCGGACCAGCTTGCCGGAGTGGTTAACCGGGTCGTGCCCAGCCCACCGTGCTGCTCTTTGCCTCTGGTCTCATGGAGAGCCATCACCAGCAGCTAGGCAAGTCTGGTCTGTGAGCATGTACGTGTTGTTCTTATTCTTGTACCCAGTTCACCTTAGACTAGTTTTGAGAGCATTAATGGAAAAAAGACAGGAAGACTACATAGGAGGTGAAAAGGATTAGGTGGCTTTGGTGTGTAGCAAGAGCATATCCCATATCAGAGCACAAAGGGCAAGTATTGCCATGGATTGAGGATAAAAGATCACAAAGGCTGGCTGACCTGCATTTTGCGTAGCTTGTTAGGTGTGTTCCTCTGAACATCAGGAAACCCTTTTCCCATGTGAGGATAACTGTGAGCACTGACTCAGGGAATGTGTGGAGTCTCCCTGCTTTGTGATATGCTGAACCCATCTAGGCATGGTCCTGAGCAGTAGTCCTGCTTGAGTAGAGGGCTGGACCAAATGACCTCCAGAAGTCCCTGTCAACCTCAACCCTTTCTGAGAAGCTTACTATAGGAAAGCAGGTCTTACACTTGTTGTGTTTGTTTGTTTGTTTGTTTGTTTTTCTCTCTCCTTTTCTGATTAGTTTGTTTTATTCTTTTATTAGTCTGCTTATCGAGGGCACGTGCACACATGCATGTGCTCCTCAAGGTTTTTCTGTTCTCCAGCATGTTCTGAAACCTCCAACTTTTGCCTTCATCTTCAGTCCCTTGGCTGCATCTTTGAATCATTACTGAAAGATCATGACCGCTGCAGTGATTAAATGCACACTCTGAAGTTTGTCCCTGATGAATATTTGCTGTGTTGTAGTAATGAAGATGCTGCAGCCCTGCCTGTGTTTCTCAGGAAATGAAGTTCTAAGTGAGGTTTGATCCTCAAAGGATCCTTGAGCCACAGCAGTCCTCTATTGATGACTAATATTTTTTTTCCAATACAGGAGAGTTCATGTGATAAGTCACCTGCCAGATACTCTTTTCATCTTAAAAATTAATAATAATAATAAAGCTAAAAAGTTTAAGGAGCTGTTACATTGATTCCTTTCTTAATGCTATTGTTTTCATTGATCTTCCTTTCTGCAAATAGCTGCTGCTCTTTCTGCTGCTAAATCAACTTAAGTAGGCTGTAGCTTGTCCTTGAAATGATGAGGAGAGTGCCCAAATTTCCCATAAGCGTTCTCCATCACTGTAATGGGAGAGGGACTATAAAATAAGCTATGTCTGTCCCTTCTTTTGGATCCTGGAGAACAGGATTCATTGCAACAATGAATCCATCCTGACTGAGAAGAACCTGCTTGTAGAGCTGTATGAGTAAACTGCAATATGTAATTGCAGCACACCTGAATGTTTTGTTCATCACTATAATTTTTTTTTTAAATGTAAAGTCTGCCAGGAGCACAATTTGGCAACTTTTTACTACAGCATTATCTGAACACCTGACACAGCAGACTCTTGGTAATCTTCATACTCTGGCTTCTGTACAAAAATTACAAGGTTCCTCTTGGCATGCAGTAGTAAGTTCTCAATATAGCATGTGTAGCGTGACTGGTATGACCTGTTTTACAAATTCATGCCATAGGTTCAAGGCAGAAAAGCAGTTTAAGACTATCAAAGATACTTGTTAAAGTAGTAGTTCTCCTTACCTGTGGTTGTCCAAAGTCCAGTCTTGATGTTGCCATCAAGTTTTAAGTTTTTTGAGTCACACAGTGGTGGTATGTTTACCCTTCTGAGTCTGTCAGCTCTCCAATAGCCCCAGCTGTCGAGTAGGACGGGAGGGAGTTTGGGTACAAGCACCGCTAGCTCCCACATGCACATGGAGTTTTTCATTCACCTTCTGCGTCTGTGAAAAGCAGTTTTGTTACTGTTTCTTTTAGGCCCTTGTAACTGAGCACAGAGGGACCATGCCTCTTCCAGAAGCCATGTTTTCTGCTCAGCAGATCAACATCCCCCCTGAGCTACCTGATATTCTGAAGCAATTTACTAAAGCTGCTATTAAGACCCAACCGTGTGATGTTTTGCAGTGGGCAGCTGCGTAAGTATGCTGTTCACATAACAAGTATTGTTATGCCTATGGACCCACAACATTCCCACTGCGTCTGTTTATTGTGCAGTGGAGCTGGCTTTGAATATGAAACCCACCTGTATATTGCATACATGTGCATTAATGTGATCCTTCGAAGCAGTGTAGTACAGAAGAATGCATCTTCTTTTTGTTATTATTGATGTCCCTACCCTGAAGAGCAAATCTTTTTCTTTTCTTTCTTTTTTTTTTTTTTTTTTTTTAAACTTTCTCCTCCTCTCTTGTGGGACTTAAATCTTGGTGTTTAAAGGAAACCTAAAAAACAGGTTTCTGTGCCCTTAGGTTTCTTTTTATACGTTTCCAGGAGCAAAATTAAAGAGCCTCCTTAAATGTTACTGAAACAAGAAAAGAGCCTGGAAAGTTGCCATTTTTAGGTGATAACCCACATAATAAATCTCACTGTAAAGTTGATTTCAAATGTTTAAATGCTTATTTTTTAAGCTCCTTTCTGCTTCTACCTCAGCCACTCACTATAATTTTTTTCCTGTCCTATGGTTTCTGTGGACAAGACCTTGAAAGGTAACTGTGAGATGTTCTCAGCTGGTAGGATTGAAAAAGAAGTCTTCACTGTGTTTATGAAGGTGGTGAAGCTGTAACAGAACCAAGCTAGAGAGTGGTCTGTTCATTAAAAAGAAAAACCCTGAAGCTGAATTGGAACAGCTGCAGTGTCAGAGAAAGGCAGTGAGAACATCTTAAACCAGCGAGCTTTTCTTAGAAATGTAATGGAGATGGGGTACAGAGTACCTCTGGGTCATGGATGTGCAGGGAACTTGCTCCAGGTGAACAGTCAGAAGCAGCAGTTGCCAGGTATATCAAACCTGCTGGGAAGTGTGGCTGATGAGAGAGCGGGCATTGTGCACTGCCATCACCACACCACCGTCCAGACCCTGACCTCTGCTTAGCTGGAGGAGCTTGAGCAGATAGAGAAATATGTTCTAGTGTGACAGCACCTGAGGCAGAGCAAGGTCTGGACCTAGGACCACTTGAAGCAGAACAAGGCTGTGGTTTCACATGCACTGCAGGTGTTATAGTGCAGCTTGTCCCTGTGAACAATCAGGTGGGGTAACAAATCCAGCTGAAAGCTAGCCCAGGTGTTGTATGCGCTCGTATATCATTGTGATTAAGAGGTTATTATTATGACTTGGGAAATTTGAATTATGAAAAATAATTTTTATTAATAATTAAAAATATTAATAACTGATTAATAACTATTTTATGTACATATTCTAGTGCACTAGTGTGAGATATATCACCTAACTGGTTTCGTATGTACAATATGAACCCAGTTAGAATATTTACAAAATTAATTGTGATTAAAGAACGAAGGGTGCAATTCTGCCGTTTGTCCACCAGATGGCAACCCGAAGAGACGCTGCGGCGTTAACTATATACACAAAGGGTTACAATGTGCCAGAGGCAATTCAAGGAGAGGCTTGAACTAGGTGCGGGCTTTAAACCGAATGTTAGTGGGTGCTGCACGTGTGAGAGATACTCTGTGTCTTTTGTTCGTAGAAATGGTGCATAGCTGTGGTGAAGGCACTGTATGCCCAGAATTATGCCCCAAATACTGTGAAACTTGTCCTGACGTGTTTGGCCATGTCCCCCTTCCACCCTCCTTTTCGGAGTGGGTACTTAGCCCCGAGGGGGACAAAGGCCCGGGCACCAACCAGGCAGCATAAACAACCCCAACCTGCCTTCTGAGGGTTAAACGACTCTATGCACTCATCGCATGGGATGCTTGTGCTCTTGCCAAGGGCATAATTCTAGCTTCGTGTTTTCTATAGGCTAAAGCTGGTTGTTTACGAGAATACCTACTGACCAAATGTGGGGGAATGTTAAACAAATCATCCCTAAGGTGCTCCGTCAGTCAGAAGGGAAAACTCTGTGCTTTGGTTTGCAAGTACACTCTGCCATTAATAAATCACTCTTTGCTTTGCCAAGAAGGGCTGAGTAAATCATGCACAAAATAAGTTAAATACCTCAAGAATGATTAGAATCTTTTAAAAGGAGCATGTAAAGTCTAGAGATTGTGGTCTCCACTGAAAAGAAAGATGATATGTGGTCATGGAGAGGTGGGAGCTGTGGGCAGCTTGCCGAATGTTGCGCTCCTGCATGGAAGCATGCAAAATCATTCACTGAATTGTAAGAGCATTTACTTCTGTGCAGGTTGCAATGGCCATGGGCATTCAAGTGTGTTGCTCTTCCCATTCCCTTAGGTATTTTTCAGCATTGTCAAAAGGTGAACCCCTTCCTGTGAAGGAGAGCATTGAAATGCCTTCAGCAGCAGAGAAAACAGATATTAGTTTGACCCCAGGATTCCTGAAAGTCTTGCACAAACAGGTACAAACCAGCTTTTGTCAAATACACAGTACTACTGAAGAATGCTCGTGTGTCTGGGGTGGTTTGGCAGACTGACTGTCAAGTATTTATTATTCTGGGGAGGGACTGGTCGCTCTCAAAGAGTTGCAATTAATGGCTCAATGTCCAAATGAAGACCTGTGATGGAGTGGAGTCCTTCAGAGGCCAGTACTGCGAGCAGTGATGTTTTACATCTGTCAGTGACATAGATGATGGGATTAAGTGCACCCTCAGCAAGTTTGCCAGAGACATAAAGCTCTGTGGTGCAATTGACATGCTGGAGGAAAGAGATGCTATCCAAAGAGGCTGTGACAGGCTGGGCCCATGTCAACCTCATGAAGTTCAGCAAGGCCAAATACAAGGTCATGCACCTGGGTTGTGGCAATCCCAAGCACAAGTCTGAGTGATGGGTGAACTGGGAGCAGCCCCGCAGAGAAGGACTTGGGGGTGCTGGTTAATGAGGCACTTGACATAAGCTGGCAATGTGTGCTGGAAGCCCAAAACCAGCTGTATCCAGGGCTGCATCAAAAGATGTGTGGCCAGCAGGTGAAGGGAGGTGGTTCTGGCCCTCTTCTCTGCTCTTGTGAGAGCCCTATCTGGAGTACAGTGTCCAGCTCTGGAGCCCCTAACACAAGAAGGACATGGATTTGTTGGAGAGGGTCCAGAGGAGGGCCACAAAGATGAAGGCTGGAACGCCTCTCCTACAAGGACACAGACTGAGGGAGTCAGGTCTGTTCAGCCTGGAGAAGGTTCCAAGGGAGACCTTATAGCAACATTCCAGTACCTGAAGAGGGCCTACAGGAAAGGTGGAGAAGAACATTTTATAAGGGTATGTGGTGACAGGACAAGGGGCCATGGTTTTAAACTTAGAGCAGGGTAGATTTGGATTGGACATTAGGAAGTTCTTTGCTATGAGGGTGGTTAGACAGTGCAATGGGTTGCCTGGGGAGGTTGTGGATGCCTCATCCCTGGAAGTGTTTAAGACCAGGCTGGATGAGGCTTTGAGCAACCTGGTCTAGTAGGCGGTGTCCCTTCCTGTGGCAATGGGTTGGAACTGGATGATCTTTAAGTTCCCTTCCAACTAAGACTATGATTCTGTGACAGTGTTCTTGTTTTATTTTGGGTTTTGGAGTTCATATTGTGGTACAATTTTGTTTAAAGCTTTCTCCCAAAGGCACAGTGAGTGTTACAGAACTGAAGGAAAAATGGAAGAACTTGTGCTTGCCAGACGAGCAGCTGAAAGTTATCCTGCAGTTAGATGACTTTGGTGAGGAGGTGGAATGGATGAAATTTTTAGCACTTGGGTGCAGCACACTCGGTGAGGTATGTTCTCAGTCATATATATGATTATATATGAGGGAGACCATAGAACAATTAATGTAAATGTGCTTAGGGGAATAGTGATTGCTTTTGCTGCAGCTGACAAAGTGGCTTGCGTGTTCCCGTTTTGGTCGGGGGAGCATAACCAGAAAGAGGGCTAAGTCCTCACTTTACTGTGATGGCAGTAGAAGAGCAAGCGTATCTTCAGGAAGCTTGGACCATGAGGAGGGAGGTTGAATGACACATGACATGAGTGTAAATGTCCATGGAAGGGAACTGGAGGGAGAAATTAAAACATAAGTTTTTAATTGATTGTGTAGTCATAAAATTTTCACAGGAGCAGTTGATGTTAGTAAATGTACATTTAATCCTTTTAATGTCAGTAATAAAATCTCAGCAGAGCATTTCAACAGAATGAGAAATTACAAAATGAACTAAACTGATGTTCTTGTGAAGTATAATACTTTTAATTACTCCAGCAGTAAGGAAGAAGTACTAAAAAGACAGTACATATTAAATAGTATTTTGAGAATGTTGCAATATCTGAAAGTCCAGCATGTTAATCTGGCATGGCAATGCAAGTGTGTATTTACTTATACATTTCAGATGGGCATTTCTTGATTCCAGTCCCCTCCCAACATGATTTTGTAGTTTGGGCTCTTCATTTTAAAAAAGGAACAGCAATGTTGCTTATTAAAAAACACACCCATACAAAAACCCCCCAAAACATTCACAGATACATCATTCAGATGGAGCTAGACAGACTAAATTTACCTCAATCTATCCATCCTTTCACATATTATGTGAATGATTTGTTTTTAGCTCTGCACAGTTAAGCCAGAACTTCAGTGTCCTAAACCGGGGAGGAAGACACACTGAAGAAATTTGCATTGATTTCCTGCAGCCATAAGCTGTGTTTGTAGTTGAACAGGCTCACAGTTGAGACACAAAGGTAGAAAAGTATGACATTCATGAGAACATCAGTGATGTGAAGTGTCTTTTTGTAAAGCAGTCATGTTTTTACAGCCTGGGAGAAATGATCACACAGATAGTCTGTTAAATTGTCTTTCAAAGGTGATGAAATCAATGCACATAACCTTGCCACATTGTGAGAGAGACAGTGGCAGCTTGGTGTGGCAGGATCAGGAGTGGCAGTAGAAGGAACAACAGCACAGGGGCAGCATACTGCAGAGGGCAATCTGCCATTGTGTAGGCAACTGCATCTGCTTCTGCAAAAAGGCCTTGCAGGGGAAGAACCACATAAAGTAGAAGTGTTAAAGGAATATAACATCAACTTTTCTGGCCTGTGTGTTCTAGATTCTGCATCTGTTTTAAATATTGCTAGCTTACTATTAGGAAATACTTATCTTATATACTTATATATTAAGTCATTGTGTGCTTGTTAATGAAGAGGTAAGGATAATATTTGAAAAACTTATAGCAAAAATGTTAACAGCAGGGTTAAAAGTGGCCTGTGTGGGGTGGTTGGATTTTGTTTGTTTTGGTGGGAGGGGTTGGGTTTTTTTAATGGCCTCTAACTGGTCTTTGACTCAATGAAGCTTAATACTAAATTTTCCCACATTTCCGTGCATAACTCAGCATGCTTAGGGCACTGGAGTATAAATTATAAACACTGTACTGAATAAAGGAGTTTTTTGAAGTATACTTAGAACTCATACTCTGAGGCATGTTTGCTTTTAAGGGAACATAGACATTACTGGGCTTTGGACTGAACTGAAATATTCTCGAAATGCTTTTTTGCTTTGGTGCTTTTTCTGCCAACTGCTAAAATGAAAACTTACAGAAAGCAGTAAATCCTAACATTCCTAAAAATTAATCTAGACTCATAGAATCAACCAGCTTGGAAAAGACCTCAGAGACCATCAAGTCCAACCTATTACCTAATACTTAACACCTCATGACTAACTAAACCATGGCTTCAAGTGCCACATCCAATCCTTTTTGAACACCTCCAGGGACAGTGACTCCACCACTTCCCTGGGCAGCCCATGGCAATGGTCAATTACTCTTTCTGTGAAGAACTTTCTCCTCACCTCAAGCCTAAACTTCCCCTGGTGCAGCTTGAGATCGTGTCCTTTTGTTCTGCTGCTGGTTGCCTGGGAGAAGTGACCAACCCCCACCTGTCTACAACCTCCTTTCAGGTAGTTGTAGACAGCAATAAGGACTCCCCAAGCCTCCTCCAGGCTAAACAACCCCAGCTCCCTCAGCCTCTCCTCATAGGGCTTGTGCTCGAGACCTCTCACCAGTCTCATTGCCCTTCTCTGGATATATATATATATATTATATATATGACAATATATATTACATGATCACTAAACCCGTATGAATTTTCTGCTGTTTGTCTTCACCACTGATGAGAATTCATTTAGATCCACTGAGAGAATAAATACACATATGGACATAGGTATATCACTAGGTATAGTGATGCTGGAGCTTTTACAGTAGCAGAACAGAGCATTTTGGCCATATTTGGAGGTAGGGCTCAGACTAGCCCATGCAATCTTGGCATGTTTCACTCTTCTCTCTACTAGAACTTCATTATAGTTGCCATCCCCAGACCTGCACAAAAGTGTAAATTTGGGGTTGAAAGCCACGGATGGTAAAGCCTTCATACCTTTTACAATTGCTTTTAGGGGCTTATAATGTGGATTTTGTCATGGTATGCAAAGGATGTTCATGGCTGTGATAGTGTTTGTCTTCTCAACTTAACCCCCTGCAGTCACTACTGAATTCAGTGAAAATTGCCTGCAACATCTTAACAACAGAACCAGGTCCAGCTGCTCCTATTACCTTTGAAACATTCTCATTCCTCTACTCTTATTTGGCCAATATTGATGGAGAGATACCAGAGGAAGAAAGAGAAGTGTTCCTCCACAGAATTAAAGAACAAGCGTAAGTAAAAATCTGTGCATGGCATTTTAATGTATTGGTCACCTTGAGGTTCTCCATTAACCTTTAATTTCTGGTGAAGAGTCTGTCTTCACTTTGGGTGTAGCCATGATGACATAGTTGGTTATTGTTAAGAGGCCAGCCTGAGGGTCTGAACTGTTAAATGACTAATTGTTATTTATCCATTTTTAATTTTCTTTTTTTTTTGAATATTGAAGTCACCATCCATGGGTATAATTGTCCCTGTAGGAACCAATTACATGCAGGTTTGTATCATCTGCCTATTTCTGGTACTGGAACCAGCAGCTTCTTATGGGCTGCTCCTTTGATTTGACACAGCTCACAAAGCAGAGAGGGAAACTGGGAGTTCCCGCTTGAAATCCAGTTTATGTGTTTCTTCTGAATTACTTCTCCCTAGACATTTTCTTGAGAAAACATTTAATACATATTTGGTCTTAAATGGTTTGGCTCTTCAATTTTTGTAGTGTTAGCTATAGGCAGTTGTCCTTCTGGAAACAGCCTTGGTATTGGTTGTCTTCAGGGACAAAGACATGAGGTAGTCCCACCAGAATGCTTCATCTTGTTTTCCTATTAATACCAAGTTTGGGTGGTTAGGTACATTGTATAGTATAGTATATAGTATAGTGTATAGTATATAGTATATTGTGTTCCTTTCTGCCTGCTCCAAGGTTGGTTTCCACTTTGGTGTCAGTCTTGTCAGTAAGCTATGAACTGATGGAGTTCTTCCGAGTAGATGTGTAGGTTAAAGGTTAAGCAAAGGACCACTGCCTGGCTGTTGGGTCTTTTCTGTGGTGTTGAGAAATCTTTACGTTGCTTCAGAATGAAGAGGCAACCCTGCTCTCACCTCTTGTTGGTTAGCAAATGTTTTCCCCCAATATTATTAAGTGTCCTTCCTGCAGGATGAGGTAGATGATCAGTCCAATCAAGTGCCATCTCAGTCAACAGCATTGGTGCCTGTTCTGGAGACCTCTGAACACCTCTACACTTCATGACGATCAACATGCTATTTGCACAGCTTGACTACCTTGTTTCTTGAGCATACCAACACTATGCTGTTGCTTTACACTGATGGCTGGAAGAGTTTTTACAACTTCTGCAACAGCATGGGAGGTCAAAATTGCACAAGCACACTAATGAACTGATTTGTCATTAGTTACCTGATGGACAATTTTTCATAAGAACTGCATTTGAATCATTCTGCTCTTGCTCATAATATAATCCTTAATTGTTATCTCGTCCAGCACAGTAGGATTTTTCATGTTCTAAAACATTTGGTTTACTCCTTTCCAGTGACCAACAAACTGGCATGGTGCTGCTCAGGAACTTTTTGACCCAGCCGTGAGTACTGTTTTGATCAAGCCTCTACTCTTCAGCAGCAGAAGAAAAAAACAGGAAAGGAATAGAATACAAGAAAATAGTTTGTGCTCAGATGACCAGTGTTTGCACATTACAATACAAGAGGGTCCTTTTCTCTGGCACTTTTCTTTATCCGACTCTTGAAATGGTGCCTTCACTGGCGTTATTGAATCCATGAGCATACTATTCTCCTGCCTCTCAAATACTGATGCTCACAACAAAGGAGTGCTACCTTCACTGATCTGTTTATATTAAAGATATTTTGTTACAGGCATTCCTGCCTATACTCCCCAAGTGATTTTAAGAAAAGTAAACCACAGAATTAAAGTTAGAGAAGACTATGCAACCATAACCAGTGCATTTCCAGGACACCTGATCAGACAAAAAAGCGTTGTAGGAAAGATGAATCTGCAAGCTTGTTCTTTTGTAGTTGCTTTCTTCATTGAGGTAACTAAACTTTGCTGATGATGACTGACCACTCGGAACTTCTCCTGGTTATCTCTGTTTGAAAATCAGTGTTTGAAAATGGCAGTCAGCAATACTGTAAGTGCCCTTGGTGCCTACCCACCACTTTTTTGTGGAGAGCTATATTCTTATCCATGTCTGATGACATTGATTCTAAATTTCATTGAGCATGAGCTTGGGAACACTCTGATGTTATTGTCCCTTTACCGCTATCCGCAGTTGAAGGTATTTCAGCCTGTTGGATAATTCTGAAGTCTGCTCTATTGCCTCTGGTGTATGCTGTAACTAGGCAGTTAAGTACTGTCTTTCTGGAACACTGCCCCCAGGGGTGAAAAGGTCAGGTGGGAGGGTAGGAAGGGAGCTGTCTTCATGCCCTTTCCATCTGTAATTGATCCTAGACTCCAGGGATTAGCTTGCTCTCTATCCACCACATACAGGCCAGGAAGGCTAATTAGTACAGCTTTTCAGAGACTTCATCCTACAGCCTTGACAGGCTATACACAAATAGAAAAGATCAATATAATTTATTAATAAATGCAGTAGCATTACAGATTTACACATTTTCACATAGTAAGCTGCTTCCATCTTGATGGACCTTAACATTGTTTTGGTTTGGCCTCCAAGCACAGCAGTGATGCAACACCAACACATGTAATACCACCACATAGCATTACTGTCCCTGTCAGAACAGCAGTGATGATAGTTCCTGTGCAAGTAGTTTTTGGAATGGGTGACAAAATAATCAGGGTCTTGTTCCTACTTTCTTCTTTTATGGCTGTGATACTTGTCTTCATCCCTGAAACAAAACCACAAATATTATATGGGCTGTTAGGATCAAGGTGACACAATCTGAAGGAAAAAAAACAACAAACCAACACAAAACTTGAAAAATTGAGAGGTCTCATTAAATTTAATCATTAAGTAAACTACTTTAAGACAGTTTATTTTCCATGCTTTTTTAATCAAAGCCTTCTCATGCAGTGCCATAGCAGCAAATCAGTTTAAGATGAATGTGTAATGAATCCAGTTTTGAGACAAGCGATCTTTCCCATCCATGCAGTTATCCACAGCATTTCCTCCATACACCCTGGGGACAATGCAGCATTTCTTCTGCACAGCAGCCTAAGTCATTGTTCAAACAGAGGTCCCACACCCCTAGGTACTGCAGATGCAAATATGCCCTTGTCAACTGTACTAGAAAGCATGGTCTAGGTTTGTTTTCTTTTGCCCAAAAGTGTATCCAGAACTACCGAAGAGCAGCAGCATTATTTTGAAGCATCTCTGCTGGAAAAGCTAGTCAAGTCACTGTATGTATATACATACTAGTGGAAGAAAAAATGCTATTAAGTCCCAGTGCAAACTAGAGCAAACTAATCAGCAATAGAGATGACAAGAACACAGTTACATAAACAATTATGCCCTGGTATACATTTGCTGATCCGTATGTAAAATAGCCTGTAACAGTACTGCAATTAATCCTGTAGTGTGCTGTGAAAAGAGTCACCTTTCCAATGCGAGAGGAAATTCTGATGTCTGGATCACAGTTTATCATCTTACAGCACGGTCTGTTCTGTATTAACAGCCTCATGCCACTGGCATTTGATACTGCCCATCTTTAACTGGGTAAGATATGCTACTTCTCTCCACTAAGTTCTCACAGACAACGGCTATGGCTACCTGATTCACAAGCAGGAGCAAGCTGTCACTATCTATGCTCACCTCTCTCTTTTCCTCCGAGAATCTCTGCCTCTTTCACAACTCCTTTTTCGTTTACTTGGACTCCTGCTGTTCTCTCTCCTATGTCTAGTGTGTTCAGTATCCTTAGAGCTTCCTCCAGACTGCCGTGAGTCCACTGAAGCTGACCGCCTGTCTTCCTTTCTGGAAAAGAAAAGTTATTGATTTTATTCAATAGTTTTACAATCACTACTGTTTTCAGTAACACTTATTTATAATTTAGTGACCTATTAATGTGGTTGGGAAGTGGAAGAATTACTTGTATTTTCAAGTGTCCTTCTATCCCCAGCTATCACACAGAGGGAGCGCCATCTGTTCCCCAGCTACCTCTTTATCCCTGAAAGCAAGATAAATCATTTCCCCCATCCTTCATGCAGACAGAGCTTCTCAAGCAGGTGCTCAACAAAATTAGTATAAAATAAACTGTGAATACGTCTCAGCCATGGATGGCACTTGTCCTGTTAGAGAGCAGTAACAGATAACATTACAGGCTTTCAGGCTGCTGACATCCCTGAGGAATGTGTCAACTGCAACATACCTTCCTGAAGATTTTGACTTTCCTCCTTCACGTATTTCTGCATTATCCAACCTATTCTCCTCCTGCCAGTGATTGCTGAGTTCTTCCATATGCACACCAATCACATCCCGGATCACCTGGAAATTAAGATATAGTAAAACCAAGCAACAAGAAAAGCAGGCTGTCATGCTAGTGGCCTGAACTAGTAACTAGACAGCAGAAGGTAAACATCTCCAAGAAAAAAAGTCACCCCCCAAGCACTACGCATCAGATATCTGAATTTGCATAAATAGATATTTCAGCATAAACTTTAATAGCATCATTTAAAAAAAGACAGCCAACTGTATCTTGCTGGTATTCTCACATTCAAAATGTAACAGTTAAAAATGCTCCTGTTATTTGTAACTTGCTGAAACAAACCAAAAACCAACACAGTCCTCTGTAGTCTGCAATTATAAGGCAGAGTACAGGAAGTGGAAGAAGAGAGACTTTGTCTGAAAGGATACATAACTGTTTCTGCTGATATGCAATAAGCACTTTTGGGTAAAAAACTATTTTCATATCTCACCTCAGTGTAAGACTTCTTTGTTATGTGAACATTCTTAGCCCTGTATGACTGCCGCCGCCTTTTGTAGTCTCGCATTTCAGCCAGAATTTCAAGATGGGACTTTGGACCTTTCTGACTATCATCTAACACAAAAATTGGAAGTAAAACAAATGGTCATTACCAGGATACTACTACCTGTAGGTATGCAAGTCTGGTGCTTTAGTACAAAGTCTGAAGTGAAAAATACTCTGTTCTTTCTGAAGTGTTTAGCAACCATTATGAATTTAGCAAATTTATTCTCCAAACTTCTTGCTATCTGCTTCCACAGGACTAAGGAGCACCCAGTTGTGTGTTACGTGATCGTAGTCTCCTAACAACGATCCAAATCAACAGATGGGCTTGCAGTTTGGTCACATGCTTACCAAAAGTGGGCCTTGGTTTTGAAGTCAATATTACAAAAAGACACAAAGACTGAGCATCCCAGATTCTGTAAAACATTTAGCTCTGCAGATGCAAGCACTATCTCCTACGCACAGCGGGGCCCACAGAATAACCCTCTACGCTTATGTTGCTCTTGGCATAGTTACAAACTGGGATGAGAAGCCTGAGTCTAATATATCCACTTGTATATTGCTCAAGAGCTATCAGATGGCTGCCAACCTTTCTTGGTCAGCTTTTACTCCTAAGTGATCTTTAATCTCATCACCTCTTCCAACAAATATTGTTCCAAGCTGAGCAGTAAGTTGGCAACCTTGTGCAACCTGAAGTCAGCTGCAGTAAAGACCATACCCTGAAGGACAGACAATACACATGCCAAGAGCAGAACACAGACCTTCTCAGAAGGAGAACAACATAAAGGATACCAAAGTGACATTTTCTGGCCCCAGGTCTTTGTTGTGTCTTTTAAGAACAATACACTTTTCACAAAAATAGCACAAGCAATTGTTTGGCTTTCAACAAAATTCATCTAACTAAATATGCAAAATGAAATAACTTCAACAATAGATCATTCTTCAAACCTTGGGTGATTTTTGCTGCTAAATCCACAAACAGATCACTGTCATTTTCTGTTACTTGGGATCTTGACCTCTGTTTCTTTGTTTCCTCGACAATATAATCATAAAGAGCAAGACGATCAGCTTGAGTCAGATCACAGGTGAAACGTTTGTGATTTTGTGGAACTTCTACAGGCAGTGAAGAGTAAGATCCTGGAAGGTGACAAACAGCTGCTATTAGTAAAATAGCATAATCATAAAGGAAAGAACTATTGAGCTCAGCAAATGAATAATGCGATAAACATCCAGACTGCTTTTATCCTTCCCATACACACCTGTAAGAGGTTTTGTCCTTCTTCATTTGAAAGGATAAAAATTACTGGATAAAATAAAGGCCCAAATCCCTTCCTACCCCACATAGGCTGCATAGCTTCTCTCGACTGCTTGCACTATTAGTTACACACTTTCACATGTTTTGAAGTATCGTACATGATTAGATCAAAAGGACACTGTGTTGTCCTATCAATTTCAGCTCTTGCTTTGCAAGCTAACACAAGAGAGAAAAGGCTGCAGGCTCTGCCTTGTGGCATTATTTTACTCCTAAAATTTTCAGTTAAGTTCTAGGTGAAAAATAACTGTTCTGCCAACAAGAATGAAAGCTTCTAGGCATCTAGATGACTGGGCACTGCAGAAATCGGTCACACATTCTCACTTTCTCTACAGGAGCTTAAAGACTGCCATGGACATCTATAGCTAACAGGGCTGCAAAGTCACTTTTCAAAATGCTCCAGATCAGTGCAGATAATTAGAGTTACAAAAACACAGTGCCTGCACACTCTTCTTTCCCTGAATGATCAGCCTGCTACTCACTCTTAACATTCCCCAGCTAAAACACATATCCTCTAAACAAACATTAAATCCATTGCAACAGCAAAAAAGTGACTTCCCTAAGGATATGGAATGCAGTATTCTAGGGTATTGCCTGCAGAAACACCTCTTACTCACAAACATCTGAATTCCCAGTAACAACTGATCTGACCTCCATAATCCTGCTCCCCACAACAAAACCATCTCCCTGTAAGGCACAATCCCATAGAAACACATCTCCAGGCAGGCAAGAGAGGGTGTATGCATGAGCCTTCACAGCAGCAAAGCTACTGCCTCTCTAGATTATTCAGCACTTAACAGAAGTTGGGCAATCTTTCACATCCTGCTTTCACTAAAGATATAGAAGAGGAGCCACAAGGACAACATCATATTTGCAGTATGTGTCATGTGTGTTAGTGTATTTCATATACAAACTTTTGAAACAACCCAACATCATCATCATATGCAGGTTGTTCGGTTTTGACCTGAGGATTGCTGAAAAAACATAATACAGTTCATGTCTAACAATAAATCCTTAAAACATAACATGAAGAAGCATTACATGAAAAACAAGGCTAGAGGCAGAAGAGTTTGGGCCACAAAAAGCCATAGGGCAGTATCAGAGAACACACAGAGGAAGTGTAAGTGTAGGTAGTGGGATGGAAAGTGAAGGACTTCAAGAAACTCCTGAATTTTGCAGTGTTGATTTTCCAGTCCTGAAGAGCACAACAGGCTAAAATTCTCTCATCTAGTTGTCCAGAGCAGAGAAAGCAGTTATGCTCCAAAATACTCAAGGGAAGGAATACTAAAAACAAATCAGAAAAATTCCCCACAGCACTTCACAGGTGGAATGAAGGAAACTGTGATCAGGAGAGACAAGAGCAGTATGCCATGTAAGAGCTAAAAAAGTCATCTCAGTATCTGACTGATACTTACCTTCGCTGTAGCTTGTACCCTCTTTCACACTTTGAGCTCTAGCTTGCTTAACAATGTGAAACTGTAGATCTTTATCTGCAAACAGAGAAGAAAAAAAAAATCACAGAACTTTTACAAGTACTTGGTAGGGTTAGTTTTCATTCCCCAACCTCTATATGAGACTGAGCATCGCAGATTTATGTATGGGTAAGGGAAAGTCTGAACTAATAATGTATTTTTTATCTATTCCATATTTGAGCAGAGGGGAGGAAAAATTAAAAAAAGGGAAGCATTTCTGGGTTATGGAGATATAGAAGAAGAAATGTATCTATTTTGCAACTCTCTTCTGTACTATATCCTCAAAATCTACGGACACTTTTTCTACCTTCTAAGCATGCATTTTAATACATTTTCTGCACCTGATGCAAGGAAAACATAGGAAGAACCCGGAAAATAACCTAAGAGGAAAAAAATATCCTACTTGGATTTGAAGATTAAAACAGTCAAGTGACCTATGGAGCAGAATTACACAGTGAGAGAATTATAAGATAAATTAAGTCCAGGCACAATGTTGAGAAAATAAACCCACTGATGGAAATAGAATCATAGAATTCTTAAGGGTTGGAAGGGACCTCAAAGATCATCCAGTTCCAACACCCCTGCCATGGACAGGGACACCTCATACTAGATCAGGTTGCCCACAGCCACAAAAACCTCCAGGGATGGGGCTTCCACCACCTCCCTGGGCAACCCGTTCCAGTGTCTCACCGCCCTCATGGTGAAGAATTTCTTCCTAACATCCAATCTGAATCTACCCATTTCTATTTTTGTTCCATTATCCCTAGTCCTATCACTACCTGACACCCTAAAAAGTCCCTCACCAGTTTTCTTGTAGACCCCCTTATAAGATACTGGCTGGCCACAAAAGGTCTTCTCAGAGCCTTCTCTTCTCCAGACTGAATAGCTCCAACTCTCCCAGACTGTTTCCACAGGAGAGGTGCTCCAGCCCTCTAAATCATACTTGTGGCCCTTCTCTGGACACGTTCCAGCACATCCAGATCCTTCCTGTAATAGGAGTTCCAGAACTGGACACAGTGCTCCAGGTGGGGTTCTCACCAGAGCGGAGTAAAGGGAGAGAATCACCTCCCTCGACCTCCTGGCTATGTTCCTCTTGATGCAGCCCAGGAGATGATTGGCTTTCTGGGCTGCAAGTGCACACTGGTGGCTCATGTTGAGCTTGTCATCCACCAGCACCCCCAAGTCCTTTTCTTCAGGGCTGCTCTCAAGCCAGTCGCTGTCCAGCCTATATCAGTACTTTGGATTACCCCCATCCAGATGCAGGACCTAGCACTTGGTCTTGCTGAACCTCATGAGGTTGTCATGGGCCCACCTCTCCATCCTGTCGGAGTCCCTCTGGATGGCCTCCCCTCCCTCCAGCGTGTCTGCTGCACCACACAGCTTGGTGTTGTCAGCAAACTTGCTGAGGGTGCACCCAATGCTGCTCTCCATGTCATCAACAAAGATGTTCAACAAGACTGGTCCCAGTACTGATCCCTGAGGGACTCCACTTGTCACTGGCCTCCACTTGGACATGGACCCACTGACAGCCACCCCTTGGGTGTGGCTGTCAAGCCAGGTTTTTTACCGACTGAACGGTAGATAAATACTCTCTTCTTTTAGGAGGGTTTGGAATTTTACAGCTGACAGTAATGTGCTAACATGAGGACCCAAACTTTGCCTCATAGGGTCTCCACTCAGCCCCATCCTCTGCGCCCTCCTCCAGGGAACCTCCTTTCAGCCCTATCCCTTGGCCTCACCAAGGATCTCTCCTCAGCCCCTCATCCTCTGCGCCACCCTCAAAGTGTCCCACCAGTCCCATCATCTGTCTCCGCCCCGCTCTGCCCTCAGCCCCAGCAGCTCCCGCCTCGGGAGATGGAAAGGGGTCGGCCCCATCAAGCAAAACCCTCGCAGCCGCTCACCCATGGCGACGGTAGGAACCTTCAGGTTTTCGTAGAAGAAACTGGAGTCGTACATCTCAGCCTGCAAGATCAAGAGGCTCAGTCAAGACCTCAGCACCGCCTGCAGCGACATCGGCTCTGGGCTCGGCCCATGAGTCGCCCCCGGACAGTGAGCGCCCTCATCTTCATGCCGCTGCCGCCCCGGGCAAAAGCGCCAGTCCCGTGCTCCCCCTATCCCCCAGCCCCACCTCCATCCCGCAGCCCGCCCGCAGTTGTCCCGGGCGCCAACCTCCTCCTCGGCGGAGTAGCCCATCTTGCGGAGCCGGCAGGACGCGGCGTGCCTCTCCAGCGACGCCCGGGGAACGCGGTGATGGTCGTCATAGGGGCAGAGCACCAACTCCACCTGCCGGAGAGGCACAGGTCAGCGACACTCCCGTCTCTACATTTCCCTCGGCGGAGCCCCCGACGCCGTCTTACCGGGTCCCTGAGCCAAACGGCACAGGAGGCAGCCATGGCTGTGCGAATCCTGCCTGCCGAGGCCCCGTGGTCGGACCGGGGCGAAGCCGGCGTCATGTTTACTGAGGGCACTTCCTGCCGGCGGGAACGGTTGAGGTTGTGTCTTGCCCAGCGTCCGGTTCCGGAGCAGAGGGCATGGTGTCTGCGTGCCGCTGGGCGACAGCCCCACGGTTACCTACCGCGCGGGGCGGGGCACAGCATGACCGCAGGCGGCGGTAAACTGGAGGAGGAGGAGCTGGCAGCCCCGTGTCGTCACTCCCGGACGGGGGACCGCCGGCGTCACCGCGACAGCCGCCAGGATCCACGGCGAGTTGTGGAGACGGTGCCACCTACCGGCGGGAGAAGGCAAGACCAGCGCCGGGGAGACGCAGGCCACGCCGTCCTCTCCGGCTGCCGGGAAGCGGTGGCCGGGGAGGTAGAAATACACAAAACTCCTGGAAACCATGCTTGGGTGCCACGCCCTGCCTCTGAAGGGCAGAGGGCGGCCGTGAACGCTAAGACTCAGCAGGCGCCTGCAGCAGCGGGTTGCCTACTGCTGGTGGAAGGGGCTCTGCAGCTGGGGCCCCTCGGTCGGGGCCAGCAGCCTGAGGACAACGCCCGCAGCCGGAGACCGTCCCCGAGCCTGTGTTTCGGCGGCGATCAGTCTCGTCCCGGCCTCCTGTGTGACGGGACCTACGCCGTGCCGTCTCTGGGGAAGAGGAGTTAGGCAGGAGTGGTTTTGCTGTGAGGGCAGTGGTACCTTCCTGCTAATTTCGGGGATTTTTGCCATGCAAGAGTAAAGCCAACACAGAGGGCAGCTAGTGTTCGCTAGACATAGGCCTGGATGCTCACCAGCTTTAGTAAGGGCTGGTTTCTCTTCTAAGTACAGCTTTTGCCTACCTGGGTGCTTCAGAGCAGAAGCTAGCCCCCAGAAGTGCATGCTTGTTAGGGACAAGCAGGAGGAACCGCAGGCTTTATGCCGTCTAGCTGATGCCTGTTACCTTCTTGCCATGCAAGGAATTCAGTGTGAGATGGCAGCCCTTCCAGCAGCTTCCTGCCACTTGAGGGGATCCTTAAGGAGCAGGCTGCTCGCTGCAGGATCAGGATGTGTGTGTTTCTCCCCAGCACCATTCCCATGCGCTTGCACCACAGGGGTCTGTGGCAGGAGGAGCTGCCTGGCTGTAACATACCCCAGGGAGCCCTGCCCATTATGATGCTGTAAAATTCTACTATATAGATCAGCCATCCAAAACTCCAGTTTTAAGTTTAAGAGGGCAAGCATTTTTTATTGCAAACTTTGGATTTAAGAAGACTCATATCTCTCACACCAACAAGACAGTGTAGCAGCTTTTTATTTCTTAAACACATTTCCTGGAATAGTCATGCATATTCATATTATTTCCCAAGGTCTTACATCAAGTTCTTAAAGTTTATAACTGAGTTTACACAATTTGCTGGAATTTTGCAACTTGTTTTCGTCCTTCATGATATCTGAGGGTGGTCTGATTTCAGGCCATTTCACTCCTTTATCTGATTAGCAATGTACCTCCTTATCTGTTTTTCATAGAAGATTAATGTCCTTGCAAATTCCATTTGCACAGTTGCTTTTTGTCAGCAAGTCTTCATTTCTACTGTATCAATTACTTGGCTAAAATTATGAGAGCCTTCCCCTAGAGGGGGCATTAGGATTCAATGAGACTGTAATGCAGGATGAAGAAAGAATTACTGTTCTAAGGAATAACCTTCACATGATCGACATTTGTGCATGCCTATTTTTGTCATCTATGAGAAAAGCACATAGGACTAGAAGGAAGAGTGGGTTTAACAAGGCAGAGTAGGGGGAAGCAGCATGACAGATGTAGCTGCCAGAATTACTCTTGTACATCTGCTTTTGTTAGCAGATTACAGCCCTTTCTCTCCTGCACAGTGCATTTGCGACTCAGCTGGGATTTTAGCCATTTGGGAGATTTGCTGTCTCTAGCTATGTTTGCCTGAGGATTTTTGCCTTCACACGATACAGAGCACTTACAGTGAATACTTCCCAGCTGCCCTTGCAGCTTCATCTATGCTTTACTAGAGTGTTCTTGCTAACATCAGCACAGTATATCAAAAGAATAATAAGAACAGCTGTGCAAAATTATTCTGACCATCTCCACTGGAAAATACCTTTCCTTCTGAATTAATTAAAGTCAAGTTCCACAATGTATCCAAGCAAGTGTTTGGGTTTTTTTAAGAGTAAAGATTAAGCTTTTTTTTTCTTATAAATGAAATTGATAGTTAAAAATCATCATCAGAATGGTGGTTTTCTCTACTAAACATCAGTATTTTGGATAATTCAAAATTAATAAAATCAATTTCTGGTATCACGAAACAATCAAAAAATACTGTCTTGTTTTTTTCCTGACCTTTATGGGTTTGGGGAAATGCCTGAGAAACAAACTACCAGGATAGTGGTTTTCCTTTCTAGAGCTCTAGGAGAAGCCTTTGTGCTGTGATACAGTACATCAGTTAGGCAGGAGCTCATGCTAGGAAGTCTGTCCCCCTGACATCCAGGTAACATTACAACTCACCTGCACTGGGCAGCAGAGACATGCTTTGACTAATCAAGACTGCCACATGGAGACTGAGTGTTCAGTAGATAAGTGTATAGGCCACTGTCTGGGACCCACAGAAACATATCCACCATACTTGGGCTGTGGAGAGGACCCTCTTTGGGGTCTTGAAAACAGTTTCATGGATGCACTAGCACAGAACACACTGGAGCCTGGAACAGCACAGGGTTAAGGCTAAACCTCCAAAATTGGTTGACAAGAAAATCAAGGACAGTACAGAGAGATACTACAAAGCAGGGGTAAGATCTTTCTGATCCTTCTTTTATCACTGTATACTCTGGCTGCAAACTTTCCAGGAGCAAACTGATGAGAGACAAAGGACATCCTACAAAAGCTCACAGCACTGTTTCTCCTTCCAAGCAATGGCACACTTCATGTTGGTTTTGTATCAAATAAGGAGTGGGATCCCCACAGACTTACAGCTACATCATCTTTCCCATGTTCTTGTTTCCAGTCTATGGCATACTCTCTTCCCCTGCACGCTAGCACTGCACTGGCTGCAGCCCATCAACATCATGACTTTGTTGTCACATCTGGTTAATAACATATTTCAGTGTTTAACACATCTTGGTCTCCATGGTCCCTTCTGAGAAGAAAAGAGGAAAACTCCACAGCTGCATTTTCCCAGACAGGACTGCCATCTGGTTGCAGCTTCCCAGAACAGGGGTATATGAGTGTGGCCCTGCCTGTTTGCAGTCCTGCAATGCTGAGCTCATCAGTAGTGTGGTGTTTTTCTAGAGGCTCTTTCTGGGTAATACTGATTTCTGGAGAAAGTCTCTGTGGGATCTAGCCTCAGATATCCTCCCAGTGCAGCAGAACAGCCCTGAAATGCAGCATAAGATGAAGGTACAACAGGAAAATAGTATATACGTTATGCCAACATAAACCCCATACACTTCTCTCAGAGAGCCCTTTAAACATACCACCTTGTGTCCTCCTCCATATGGAATTTATACTGCTAGATAATTCAGCTGCTGGCACACAGAGGACCACCGAGCCTGGGACCACATCTTGAGGCAGGACCCATTAACAAAGGTTTGGTGATCACAGTCCACAAAGCCACTTGATACTGCCCTGGAGTGCCAGGCTGAAACCATGCTGAAAGCACACTGATCTTGTGATCCAAACCTTTCTGATGGGTATCCACCAGAAGTGGGAGGCTCATCTTTGGCAACAAAATCCTTCCCTACACAGATCACATGGGGAGGAGCATTCCTCACCCACTGCTTGTATTTGTCTTTTCCTTCACTGATGACGAAACTTTGCAGGCTTTCTGCAGGCTTTCTGCAGCCACATATGTATCTAGAAATATAGTGACTCCTTGAATAAAATGAATTTTTCTCTAAAGTGGAAGAGAAGACAGTTTTTGTATTTATCAGGCCTTCTATCAGATGCAAACCATAGAGCTGTATTGTGTTCACAGTTTCTCCTGGAAACAATGCAGGGGAAAGCAAAAGATCAAATTATTCATTCTTTTAAACATGCTTCTGGTAAAGACAAACAGATATTTTTCAGGCCTTACCATGTTCAGCATGCACATTTCTAGATGGGGAAAAGACTAGGGAGCAGGGGAAAGCAAGTTGAAGGATGAAAAGAAACTTTTGGGACTACTCAAACACCAAAATGGAAGCTGTCTGCTTTATCACTGTGACAGATTTTTGCTAGGCTCCACCCCAACAGGTTTGGAAAAGTTGCAATCAAGTTTGCTACATCTAGCCTAGCAAAAGGTATGGATTAGGCAGCCAGTGCCTAGCAGAGCACAATCTGTCCAGCAGCAGCAGATTACTTCCCCAGGACATACGCTTTGGAGAAACTACCTCATTCCGAAGCGTGCTCAAACCGCAACTGCTTGGTTAACACCCACTGGACTGCAGTGTTGGAAGTGGAAAAGGCCAAAAATAATATGATTTATAAACACATGGTGATCACAGCAGACACAGGGGCTAGGTAGACATCTGGTGCTGCTAGGAGGGATTGTGGATTGGAGGAGGCCTATTCTACCAAGAGGGCTTAAAAGTTCATTCATCCACTGATTCACTACAAAAATGGCTTAAGTGCTTCTGCAACTGAATACAGAACAATAGTTTGACCACAGTCCCACCCTCTGTGTTCTGCACAACAGTATACAAGATATAAATATTGCCCTGGTTTTGTGTCTATGGTAGGGATGAGAATTTGACACTAAACAGCAGGGATGAATATCAATGGGTTCACCTTCCTCGCTCCTCTCCAGAAGGGATGCCGTTTAGCTAAGATTCACAACCTTGGCTACACCTGAATGCTTCCCTGGGAGATTTTGTGCTTGTGATTGCAATCATATTTTAAGCTATATAGCTTTCTGCAGTTTAGTGCATTTATTGCTGGCAATTTTAGAAGAATCTCTCTATGTTGCATGTAAATAAACCATACCATTTGTGCATCCAGCTGCTTCTTTTAAATGGGGCCAGACCTACACCAAGTAGGCTGTTTGGGTATCTGGTGTCAGGCCTACAGTCATGGCAACAATTAGTGTACCTGGCTAACCGGGGTGGTCCCAGTTGACTGGAGGCTAGGAAATGCGATGCCCATCTACAAGGGCCAAAAAGATGATCCAGGGAACTATAGGTCTGTCAGTCTGACCTTGGTGCAGGGAAAGGTTATGGAGCAGGTCATACTGAGTGCCATCACACAGCACTAACAAGACAACCAGGTGATCACCATGGATTTGTAAAAGGCAGGTCCTGTCTGACTAATCTGATCTCCTTCCACAATAAGGTCATCCACCTAGTGGACAAGGAAAGGCTGTGGACATTGTCTGCCTGGACTTTAGTAAGGCCTTTGACACTGTCTCCCACAGCACACTCCTTCAGAAATTCATGGCACATGGCTTGGATAAGTGCACTGTGCATTGGAAAAAAACTGTCTGGTGGCCAGGCCCAAAGAGTGGTGGTGAATGGAGATGAATCTGGCTGTTGCCCAGTCGCTAGTGGTATCCCCCAAGGTTTGGTGATGGGGCCTCTAACTGTCCTCTTTAACTTCTTTATTAATGGTATGGATGAAGGCATTGAGTGCATCCTCAGAAAGTTTGCAGATGACACCAAGCTGGGTGGCTGTGTTGGTTTGCTAGAGGGTAGGGAAGATTTACAATGGGATCTGGACAGGTTAGACTGGTGGGCCAAGGCTAATTGTATGAAGTTCAACAAGGCCAAGTGCCAAGTCCTGTACCTGAGTCACAAAAACCCCATAGCAAGCTACAGACTTTGGGATCTGTGGTTGGAAACCTGTGATTTGGACAGGGACCTTGAGGTATTGGTTGGCAGTTGATTAAATGAGTCAGCATGGTGCCCAGGTGGGCAAGAAAGCCAATGACATCCTGGTTTATATTAGAAACACTGTGGCCAGCAGGAACAGGGAGGTGATCATCCCCCGTACTCAAAACTGGTGAGGCCACACCTCAAGTATTGTGTTCATTTCTGTACCACTCACTACAAGAGGGACATTGAGGTGCTGGAGCATGTCCAGAGAAGGACAGTGAGGCTCATGAAGTACCTGGAGCACACGACCTGCAAGGAGCAGCTAAGGGAGCTGGGGTTGTTAAGTCCAGAGAAGAGGAGGCTGAGGGAAGACCTCATTGCTCCCGACAACTACCTGAAGGGAGGTTAGAGCAGGGAGGGGGCCAGCCTCTTCTCCTTGGTGTCAAGCGACAAGACTAGAGGAAATAGTTTCAAGCTTTAAGCTGCACCAGGGGATGTTTAGGCTGGATGTTAGGAAATAACTTCTTCACTGACAGGGTTATCAAACATTGGAATGGTCTGCCCAGGGCAGTGGTGGAGTCACCATTCCTGGAGTTGTTTAAGCAGTGTGTGGACCTGGTGAGTAGGGACATGGTTTAGTGTTGACCTTTCAGTGCTGCATCAAGGGTTGGACTGGATGATCTTTGAGGTCTCTTCTGAGCAGATGTGTTCTGTGAGATAAGTCCAGCTGTCTCTAACCCCTCAATATCCAAGGACCAGTTAGAACACAAGGGGATCCTTCTCTTACCAAATTTATCATTCACTAAATGCAACACTGCAGAAACAGGGGATGTCGAATATAGAGACAGGGGATCCCAGCACCCTTGTGGTAAAACTGATCATACTCAGAGCAGCTCTGCTAGTTTGCCTTTGTAGTTATATTGCCTCTTCTCCTTTGCTCCTAAAGCCCAACCGTCACGCTCATTTTCTCCAGGGAATGAGATGTGGTACCCAGGATGATAGCATGGGTGTCACTCAGCAAACTACTGAGCTACAGAGAGAGTTTTTAAAGATGAAGCACATAGATACTTGAATTTAATTTTTATTTTTTTCTGTCATTGCTGCTATCTTAGACTTCAGCTAAGACACCACACTCAAAATCTGTAGCACATATTCAGCTGACATTCACATGAATGTCTTTATAGAAATGTTCTTCGTGGCATAGATAGATTTTTCAAAATTCCCTTTGCCATACCTCTGACCAGAGTTTAATTTTCACTGTTTACTCTGTGAGTAGTATTCTCCAGCTCCTGTCAAAGCACCAGTGTGGGTGCTGATGGCAACCAGGGAAGCCAGAGTCTGCGCAGACCTCACTGGTTCCTCTGATAGGGAATGCAGCTGAATTATTCCTTCAGCTGTGTAACACTCAGAGCCTGCTGCGAGTCCTTGGCTCCTGGATCTTGATAATGTATTCCTTCGCAGCTTAGCCCAGTTCACAATTACAGCCTACGGTGTCTTTACAAGCTGTGTACACTGGACACTTCCAGATTGATTTACAGCAACTCTAGCATCTGTTAATGCCTTATTGATTCCTCTTTATATATCTCCATGTGATCGCTCATGGATTCATCAGATTTAGATCAGTTTATCAGATTGGTATCATCTTTGTCCTTACAGATAAAGAAATTGAAAGCTTGGAGTTACCCCCACGCTCCATGTGACAGATTTGTATGGAAGCTACGTAACCATCTGTGCTTAAACATAGTGACAAGACATATTGCTGGAGGACTATTGACAGAAAACATTCTCACTTGACAGAGCTGTGTATTCACTGTTAAACAGCCAGAAGTAAATCCAATGTCCTCTTGCATGCTGAAGTTTTACTATATGTGTTTTTGAGTTTGCAGGGTGGGGTTAATCTAAGCCCTAGCTAGCACCTTCACAGTCCCTGCACTGTGATTCTTGATACTTTGCCTACTCACTCTGCCCTTAATTTGCACTGAGCTCTCCAACTGGGCAGTATCTGCTGCCTGCTGGGTGCCTAAGTTTTTCACCTGCCTTTTCTTCCCGGGTTGTTTACAGCCTGGCAGCCACAGTCTGGCATCTACTTTCAGCACATTTATTTAACACCCATTGTGATTAAGTGTAATTCCCTGCAAAGAACAAGAGCCTCTTCCACACTTTTTTTGACAAATACTGCTGGGATGGCCAAGGCTCCGTAACTGTGGAAACTGTCAGCTTCTGGCTAGTGATCTGATCCCTGCTTGTGCTTAGCTGTTTCAGTGCCCTCTATACTGCAGATGTGCAGCACAGGGCTGTGTGTGCTCTTTGCCAGGAAGTTCAGAGGAACCTGTGTTTTTTCTTTTAAAAGCACACTATTGATGTCCAATTGATGTCTGTTTGAAATTAAGAGGTAAGATTTTACTCATCTACTTACTGCTTCTATGTGACAGTCTTCCTGGGGAGTCTTTACAGTTCTGTGCTTGATGTGAAGCTGTGTAACATGTCCCAGCCAGGAGCTCAGGTGCTGCCTTTGCTGCTGAGTGATGTTGTCCTGCCTGGAGATAGCTTCCAGCTAGCAAAGGGCAAAAAAGCCCATGCTACACAGAGACCTACATCACACTGCAAGCTGCTGCATGTTGCTGACCAGAGTCAAGGTCAACCAGTTGATGCCAATGAAGCAGCAGGCTGACATCACGTGTAATCCAGTATAAATATGCACCTCTCCTGGCAATACCCACAGGTACTCTAGATTACATGTAGCCTCAGGCTGCAGCCTCAAAGACTGAGGCATGAGGGCAGGTATTGCAGATTTGGAAGATGTGTGAATGAGGCTGGAGCAGTGCCTCCTGTGTCAATGTCATAAACTGGGATTTTAGAAGAAGGTGCTGGATTTGTTCATTGGAAGGGATCGCGTACCAGTGTTAGTTTTCTGGGCAGGCCTGAGAGCAGGGTTTGAGTGTCCAGTGGGCAGAGGACAGCAGAGGTGTCAGTAACATGCAGCCACCTCCAAAAAATATATACTTCACTGCTTCTACTTCATTTTTCACAGTAACAGGTCCCCACCCCAGGGCCAGACCTAATGAATTAAGCATTTGTTAATTTATGTGGCTGAAAGGTGTTACTCTAATGACATTTATTTCTCTCTGTGAATGCATCTAAGGCTACAGTAGCGGATGAATGCTGCTCTGTGTGTTGCTGTCTCAACTTTCTGCCAGGTCTTTGTCCTTGGCTTGCTGTTGCCCATGTCTGGTGTGCATTAATAGGATTGTATTCTCTGAGCACAGGGAACGTGCCCAGATGATCACTCACCAAAGATCATTTGGAATGAACCACCTCCTTGCTGGCCACACAACCTTGTGACAATGGGACACAGTGAAGTACCTTCCAGGGAGGAACACCATCCCTTTCTTTGTGCTACCTGCAACCTCTGAAGCACCTCATGCTGAACCAGCTGACTCCCAGCCCAACATCACGGCACTGGAGCCAGCTGGAGCCCTTCCACAGTCTGGAAGATAAACTGGCAATGAGGAGCTGAAATAGAACAGACCTTACAGTGGTCTCAGCACTTACAACACTTCAGAATCTTTAGAGCAACACAGAACTTTAGAGCAACACTGAAGTCATGTGTCAACTACATGTTTCAGCTGGTGCTATAGTCCCCCTGGAATTTGGTATATGGCTGTGTCTTAAGTGTGTTCTCTGCTGGTACAACAAACTTCAGCTCTTCCATTGGGAGCTCTGTGTATACCCCAGGCCTGAAGGAATCCTTGCCTGCATGGAGTCAGTGCCCAGACACATGGATCAAATCAGCTGCTCTCGCTATATGTGCAGATTTATACAGCTTTAGAAGTTGCTTTGACAATGTGGCCTAGCATGTTCAGCACTATTAGTGCAATGAATGATGATCTCTGTGTCTAGATGTTACCATTTCTCCTGAGAGTGTGTGAAACAAGCAATATTGCTTTGACCTGAAGCAACATTTCAAAGGAAGTCCACAGAGAGAAGAAACTTACTCATTCCCAATGTCTTTGGAAACTACGCAGCAGACACAAGGACAAGCCTGGTTTTATAACAAGCTTGATATTCTGGGTGTGGATTTGCAAGTGCAGCCCACAAGCATCCTTCCTCTTGCAGAAGGATTAGCACAGGGGATTACAGATGTCCTTTGAAGCGATTGACATATGCTCAGATGGCCACACCATCCCAGGCTTCCCATGCATGTGGGGATAAGCAGAAAAAGAAAACCAGTACAGTGGAGAAATGGAGAACCCACTCAATGAGTGCCAGTAGGGAAAACACAGTGTGGCTTTTGCTCTCATGGGGATTCATAATTCACGATCAATGTATTTGCTGAATTTATCAGTGATGAGATTTCATCAGTCTCAGCACAAAAACTGCATCCCAGCAGCCTCAGCTTTGGAAGCTCAACCTCTCAGCTGAGATATGAAACAGAAGCGCTACTTGCTTGTGGTCAGAAGTGGTCCTCAGGCACTTATGTGTGCCTGAATTAGTATCAAACTCCATATCTTGGCCAGTTTCTCTTGTCTATACACACACACAAGTCACTGTGAGTTCGCAGTTAAAGTAGTCTGCTTAGCATATGCACACTGTAGTCTCCACATCCCTCTGCTCCTTGGTGCAGGCTTCTTTCCATCCTCTGCTACTTCTTTGCAGGCTTTCCCCGTTTCCTCCCCAGTCAGACCTGTGCAATTAATCCCACCTCTTTGGTATCCCCACCCATCACATCAACAGCTATGTGGTCCTAGGTCTTTCTGATTCTGTTCACTGATACTCAAAATCTTCACTGAAAAGCATGAACTGCTCCACTGTACTGTTACTATGTCACCTCCAAATGAGGAATACTCCCCAGCCAAGCAAAACACCGTGTTTTGTTCAGCCTGTCATGACTTTTGCAGTTCTGAGCTGTCCTGCTTTGTCTCTCACCAGAAAGCACAGCCTTGCAAAGCAAGCAGTGGCCTGACTGTAGAGAAAAGGAAAAGAACCTGCCTTCACCCACCCCCTGTTTTATGAGGGTCCATGCACAGTGCTGCAGCCTCTCACAGCTGCAGCATGCATGGAGAACAGTAATTCCTTGGGGGGTGGGTAGTAGATTGTACCTGTACACATATTACACATGGCATAGCCCCAGCAAAATGACCTGAATTAAGATGCCATGCACATGGCTGTGAATTACAAAACAATCTGTAAGGCTGCTGGGCACCAGGATTATGCTGATCTATTTCTGGCTCTGGCAGCAGAGTCTTAAGGGGTATGGCTGTGGTTACGAGCAGGATAAGTAAGAACTCATGGCTGTAAGGGCTCCTTCTGAGAATTTCTGTGGCTCCCTCTGGGTTATTTGGAAGCCATACTTCCTGTCCCAAATCTGGCAGGGACTTCCTTCTTGCCAAAGAGGAAGGATATTTACATATCCTACAGGAATGAAGATGCAGCCACAGAAGGCAGGATATCTTAACTCAGTCTTGTCTTTCCTAAGCTGTAGGTAGCTATGTAGAAAACCAGAAGAGGAGTCAGGTAGAAACACTGATTTAAACAAGATACAAGGTACCATAATGTCACCTCTGCTCTTAAAGTTCCTCACTCATTATTGAAAAAAGTACCTGCTATGGTGTATCACCAAAAAAAGCCTGCAATCCAGGCTTTGGTTTTTGATTGCAGGCATAAACCCCAGAGCTGAAGAATCAGGATCCTATTCCCTGATACCTGGGCTTCCCTCCTGATTCCTCAAGGGATTTCTCAAGTGCAGTCACCAAGGCAGCAACTGCAGGGCAGGAAGCGAAGAGCTCCTTGGCTACCTCCGTTGTTTCCTCACCCTTGGATCTGTAGGGGCAGCAGTGCAGCAAGTTGTAAACACACAGTTACTAAAAAAAGCCTTAGCTGTGGCTCCTCTTGCTTAGAGAGGGTAAGCCTGATTGACTGGGTTGGTGTATTTTTTTTACTGCATGACCCTGTGCTGCAGAAGCATGCTTTGGGTTGCACCCAGGGTTTGTTGATACTCACAGCCTGGTCATGCTGATAAATGAGGTGACCACCACCATTTTACCCCAATAAGTAATATTTGGCATAAGATTCAAGTGCTGATTGATCATGGCTCAGAAATCCCAGCCTCTTGCAGCAGCTGCAAAACTAAAAAGCATCTTGCACCAATGCTGCTCCTGCAAAGGGGCAAAGCTGCCCAGGGCAGTGGTATTTGCCAAGCACCTCAGGACACTTTAAGGGAGAAGTAGTTTGTGTTTAGCACAAAGAGAAGAACAGGGAGAGGTTTTGGAGTGGAAACTTTTCTGGAAAAGCTTCCTGTGCTGCAGCCCTACACCAGGCAGGGCTGTGAAAACTGCCACAGAGCCCTGCAACATCAGCTGCTGGCACAGAGCACACAGCGGTGCCCTTTTTCTTCAAACAAAATGTCACTGGCTTCACCTTGTGACCCTGGCTCTTCATCACATCCCTGCCTCAGGCAGTGGTAGGGGTTCTCCCATCTCACTGCCTGGGAAAGACACAGCAACACGAACAGAGTGACGTTTCAGTAATGAAATGGTTGCATAAGCCCTTTCTATAAGCTTCAAGGGGTCTGGTGTCTTGACATCACCAGGGGTAGCCTTCAAACTCCTCCCAGCATAAACCTAGAGCATGTCTGCCTATTCCTATTTTATCTGGGGATTTTCTTTCCCAACCTCTCAAAGGGCCTTGTAAACCTTTCCTGTCCCACCAGCAGCTCAGTGTTTTCCTCTTGTTCTCCCACTGTCCCAGGTGCCCTATACAGGCTCCAGAGACAGCCAAGGATAGCAGAGACTGAGGCTGCAGACAAGTGCCTACAATCCATATGTAGGAGGGTGGGCAGGAGAAATGTAGCAGCTCTTCTGAGCCCCATGACAAGGGGCTCCTCAGCCAGCCTACTCTGATCAAAAAGGGAAATGCTTCCAGGCTAACATTTGCATTTTACCTGCATTTTTCTTCCCCGTGGCTATGAACTGCGAGGAGTAGCTGACAGACTGGACAGATGGGCAAAGATGAACCTAATGAAGTTCAACAAGAATAAGTGCACAGTCCTTCACCTGGGGAGGAATAACATCATGTACCAGTACAGGTCAGGGGTTGACCTGCTGGAGGGTAGCACCACAGACCTTGGAGAGGACCTAGGACTTATAATAATAATAATAATAATTATTAATATTAATTTTAATATTTTATATATTTTAATATTTTATTATATTTTAATATAATAATAATAATAATTATTATTATTATAACCAATTCATTATTATTAGTATTATTACCAGTTATGATTGATAAGAAGCTACCCATGGCTCAGCAATGTGTCCTGATGGCCAAGAAGGCCAATAGTATACTTGGGTGCATTAAGAAGAGTGTGTCCAGCAGGTCAAGGGAGGTTCTCCTCTCCTTCTACTCATCCCTAATTAGACCACATCTGGAATATTGTGTACAGTTCTGGGCTCCCCAGCTCAAGATGACAGGGAACTACTGAAGAGAGTTCATCAGAAGGCTATGAGGGTGATTGAGGCACTGGACCCTTAGGAAAGACTGAGAGGCGTGGGGCTGTTTAGTCTGGAGAAGAGAAGGCTGAGAGAGGACTTTATCCATTCCTACATTTGAAGGGTGGCTGTCAGGAGAATGGAGCCAGTCTTTTTCCAGTGATGCACAGTGACAGGATACATGGCAATGGATGTAAGCTCTATCACAGGAAATTTCATTTCAACATGAGAGGAAACTTCTTTACTGTGAGTGTGACAGAGCACTGGAAGAGGCTGCCCAGAGCAGTTGTAGGTTCTCCTTATCTAGAGATCTTCAAAACCCACCTGGATGTGTTCTGGTGCGATCTACCCTAAGTGGTCCTCCTTTGCATGCATGGGGTTAGACTTGATGATCTCTTCTAACCCCTTCCAGCCCCTAACATTCTATGATTCTATGAAATAGAGACAGGAGAAGATTTCAATTGGAGGAGCTTGTGCCAAACTCAGACTGAGTGCACTGTGGGATAGACAGAATGGCTGCACTTGGGCAAATCCCACAGCAGTAATGTGCCATGAGCAATTCTGCAAAATCCTTGTTTCCTGCAGCCAGTGAGTAGACTTTCTATGTGTTGAAAATTAACATCTCAAATAAAGATTGTGCCTGTGCTTGTCAATGGTTTGTCCTACTGCAAACTATTTCAGAACTTGTCAACTATTTCTTGTTATTTTCCCCCTGAGGCTGAAATGCAAATTGGTTAAAGCCCACAGGATTTCACAGGACTATTCACTATGACGAAGTTACAATGGAAGCAAGACCAAGTTCCTTCAGCTTGTCATTGCTTTTCTGTTTCTGAACTATTGCTTCTCAAAAATCACAGGATCATAGAATCACAGAATGGTAGGGGCTGGAAGGGGCCTCTAGAGATCATGAAGTCCAACCTCCCTGTTAAGCAAGTTTGCCTAGATCAGGTTGCACAGCAATACATCCCAGTGAGTTTTGAAAGGCTCCAGAGGAGGACTCCACAACCACTCTGAGCATCTTGTTCCACTGCTCCATCATCCTCAAAGGAAAGAAGTTTTTCCTTATGTTTGGGTGGAACTTCCTATGTTCTCATTTGTGCCTGTTGCCCCTTGTCCTATCAGTGGCCACCACGGGAAAGAGACTGGCCCCATCCTCTTGACACCCACTCTTTAGATATTTATAAGCACTGATAAGATCCCAAATAAAATCTTCCCTACAGTTAGCAGCTCCCTGGTCCAGCATTCTCTACCTCTTGTTCAGAATCTGAAATTATAAAAAAATCCCACAACAATTTTCAGAAACAAAACAGACCTCCAGGTCCATCTCTCTGGAGATATTTTTCAAGAAGCTCTTAAGCAGATTTTTGTATCTCTTTGTTTCCCTTACACTTCTCCACTCACTCATGACTTGTATGAGCTAAAAGCCAGGCAATTTTAAATTAAACAGAAAATCCCCAAGGCAATGAGACAGACTTTTTGTTGTATTATAAACGTGTATGTAATGTATATTTATAAAGTATATTTTACTTATGTGTATATTTAAAAGGTCAACAGTGTGTATATATACATATATGTATGTATGAGCATATATGCATAAAAGGTCAACAGTATGAGTAAAGAGACTCTTGATATTTTTAGGCTTTCTGCCTAATTGAAAAAAAAACCTGGAGGTCACCTAGGATGACAGTAAAGGCTTGCAATCATTACTGTCTGCTGCACTGTTTTCCCACTAAGCCTGGTAAATTCAGCAACTCTTCATCACATGTTTTCCATCTCATTAGAAGGGGGAGGGGTGGGTGGATACGGTTGCAGATTACAGTACGATTTTCTCCAAACAACCCTAATTTAAAATGAACTAAAGGGCTTGTGTGAAACCAATCAAGGGAAAGGAAAAAAAATGGGGTGGATAACAGATGGTCCCATAGTTAGGGAAGCTCTGAAAGGAGCTCAACCAGACTAAGCTATTAGAGGCTTTCAAACAAATAGGCCAAAAATAGCTGCTGCTAAATACTGGAATTGTTGTCAAATATACAAATCTACCCACAAATTAGACAATGTCTCTAACAAAAGCAAGAATAAGACCTTATTCTGCATATTTACCCTGAGTGTCTTTATGAAAAGCATTCATTGCTGCTTGCTTAACTGCCCATACTGGACTTTTAGAACATACTTATCTTGGTCCTGTCATCCCTATGCAGGTGTGAAACCAAGAAATGCTTGATTTATCCTTCTTATGAGGGGGCAGAAAAATCTGTTTGCATTTAATCTTACTTGTATTTCTGTATTCACACCTCATCTAAGATTCATTAAGGCCCTGATCCAGCAAAACAACAAATGCACACTTAGCTTCAAACAAGCCTTGCTTTGTAGTTTCAGTGACTTCAAATGAATAGGACGAGAGAAATGCTTATAGCACATGCTGAGCATATCTGGGCACTCGCTGCCCAATTCTGTGTGCTCTGAAATCCCTTAAAGAGCCTCGAGCTGCGTCAGCAGCCAGAGGCTGAAGCAGGACTCAACTACAACAGACTGTGATAGAGGATGAACTTTTGGATTTTTAATGAAGTTTGTAGTCAGTACTTTTCCCTCCTACTGCAAATGAAGAACAGTCACTACAACATCTTTTAGGATTTTTTTATCAGTTTCCTAAGGATGTGAGGTTACTGTGACTGTATTCACCACATTCAGTACATTACTGGTTTCCATCTTTCCTCTGTATATACCAGAGACAGGATTTAAATTTGAAGTTGACAAATTGGAGAAACAGACTGAAAAAAAAAGAGGATGACATTTTGTCAACACAAGTACAAAGCATTACCCTTGAGTGGGAATAATCAATTTCATGAGTACAAACTGGGACCAAATAGCTAGGAAGGGTGGAAGAAAAGGTTCTAGGGGTTACTGTGGACTACAAAGAAAGTCTGTGGCAATCTTCTGTGCAAGGGATGAGCACTGTGCAGGATGTATGAACAGAAGACTAGATAAACCTGCTGAAGGTATATGCCTAGACTGGACACTGTCCTTCAAAAATGAGACAGATATGGACTAAAGTGATGTCAGAAATGCTGTGGAAATCAGTGCTAGAAACTAAGTACAAATTAGCTAAATATTAAACTGACGTCAATAATGGTTACTCCTGTGTTCAGACAGATGACATCCTGGAGTTCATATCACCTCTATGATGACCAGCCATAAAACAAATTGACAGGAGAACAAGGCTATACATGAAAGCCCTTTACTAGTGGTCAGAGCACAGTATCTTTGTACCTGTATGTTTGAACTTCAGAAGATAGTAAATAGCATCAATGTGCTTGTGTTACGGGAGTCAGAGAATCTGTCAAGTGCAAGAGAAGAGAAGAGGGGAGAAAGCATAGTCACCAAAAATCTCTTATTTCTTTTAGGAACCTGGGAGAAGCATCAGGGAAGAATCCTATGGGAAGAGAAAGCAATGCTTTAAATTACCTGGACATTTGTTTTTGGGGTTTTTTTCACATGAAAAACCTTTAGATGGTAAAAGCATGCTGTGGTAAGCCCCTACCAGTTCTACTTTCTGCAGTTTACACTTTCTGATTTGTAGGCAATAAGGAAGATTGCTATGCTGCTCTTTTGCACAGGTGTTGTTGGCAGGGCTCATTCCTGTGTTCTCCTGTGACAGGTTACATTGTTGCTCTGCAAAGCACTGTTCAGGTAAAATGTAAAGGTGTAGCAATGCAGATTAGCTAATAAGATTATGCTCTTGGTTTCCCTAATGGAGAAGGGTCATAGGAGATCACAAATATACCTGCCTAATCATACATTGCTGAAGAGACAAAAGCAACAAAATGGTTTCTTAACATGCCACCCGAGTCCTTCACAGACATGCTTGGCTTTGGCCTTCTAATCTTGGTACTAGGAAGGAAAATCTGACTGCAGTTAATCTTACTTGACAAATAGAGAGCAGAGCTAGAGAGACAGCTGGGCATGCTGAAGTTAGTGATGCATTTGGGCAGCGAGCTAGGATGAGAATTCAGCCTAACCGGACTGCTGGGACACACCTGGCAGGGCATTGCTTCAGGTGTAGGTGGGTTACACCTCTTCTTCAACTGTGAATAAACCCACCATAAATATCCATAAATAAAGCACACTTTTTTTTTTTCCCCCAGGTCTTGCTCAACTGAGTCAGAAAATATTCTTAGCACTTACCCAAATGAGTCAGATGCTGCGTTACACACTTTGTAACAGAGCTGCCAGTGTTGACTCCTCCCATGCTGCCACACACAGAGTGGCACTCCGGCTATCTCACACTGAAATGGTGATATTTTTTTGTAGCAAAAATGAGACTTGTCAAGCAGCACTGCTCTTGCACAAGTCAGGCTGGACTGGGGGTAAGCAGAAAAGCAGACAGAGGGACAAGTATAATATTGCATAGTGTGAGTAGCTCCCTAAGATCTTGTCTTCTATATATGTAGCAGTACAAATAACTTCTAAGTGCTGGTATGACAGAAAAAATAATCCTTCATATATACATACAGAGAAAGAATGAGAAACGACATATACAATGTAATAAATATAAATTGCAGTCCACATACAGATTTTTTCAGAAGAAAGAAAGATTGATTTTTTACCTCAACTTTTACTGAAATGACTATGCCCCCATAGTTAGACTGTTTTACAGACTATTTCACTGTTCATCATGCTCACTTTAACTCATTATTCCTTTTGTTTAAAATGCAATCATATTTAAGCTGATATATTGCTTTATGTACTTTTCACTGGTCATATTGGAAGGTAAACTTGCTCTACAATAATTTATTATCTCACCTGTAAGTAGCACGAGGGCCAATACAAAGATTTGTGCTCTTCTAAGCTATGGTAGCCAATATGATGGCTTTTTATGAATTGCTGTTTTAATGGATTAGCTATTACAAAATATGTTCAATTGTTTTGCTGTTTTGTTTTGAAGCTCAATATTTGCCATCTCAGAATATGGCAGACTGGGAGCTGAGGCAGCTGACAGATGGACAGAGAGGAAGAACTGACATCCCTCAACAGGCTACACCCACATTCACTGGAGAATTGGTTTCCTCAAATTACAGCCCAAATTTAGGTTAGCTGGTAGCAATTCAGTTTTAAAGACGCTTTATGATACCCTGTGTTAAAAGAAACAGTCAAGAGCTCTAAGTTGTATCACTACATCTCACCGACCTTTAGAGCAGCCAAAAAAGGTACATGATAGATTAACAAAGAATGCTGTCACAAATGAAGACAGTATTTCCCCTCCTCACACCTAATTTTCTTATATTTTAAGCTTTTCTTATATAACAAGCATATTTGGAACTAACAGAAAAATCCACACAGCTAATTTTCATGTTAGCATGGTCTCTGCACCAAATGCTTGACACAGTGGAGATATCAGTTACTCCTGTCATGATTTTTTTTCTTTCTTTGAGGGGGTACAACAGGAAAGAAGAAAGTCCAGGCACTCTCTTTGAAAGTCTAAGAAAAGAAGTAGTCAGAGAGGACTTCAGAGTGATGAAAATAAGGGTTTTCCCAAGGGCTATTTGAATCGGTACAGCAGCAATAAATAGGGCCTATTCTGATCTTCTACTTCAGAAACTGTTTGACTACACAGCTGTGAAAGTGAGTTGCTTGTGTATATGTGCTCTGTATTTCAAAACACAGAAGACTATGAGGTTTTTTGTGCAGGTGCAACTTGGCTGTGCAGCTTTCACACAGGCAACAAACCACAGGAGGACCACGAGACTGGGCCATAAACGCTGCTGCTGACCAAGTGCTACAGGGTACCATTTCCACTGGCTCACAAGTGATGCCTGTTGTCCCTTCTAAGTAAGCCCTCATTCAGCTGGTGTCAGTATGTGGTGAAGGTCCAGAGAATGGCAGCTTCTAATTTAAAAACAGGCAAATAAAACATTGAACCACACATGGGAAAATTCACCTTTCACTACCTCTTTGTTAGCGTAAGAGTCTGCAGAGCACTGTGCCTGCACCATAAGCCAGTACGAAGGAACAAAATTCATGACTTCTCTTAAATATTTATCCTGCAGTAGTTGTTATTATTAAATTGTGGTGATGGTTGTTTGTTTTGTTTTTTTTTTTTCCACTAGTTACAAATTAATTTTTTTACTTACCAGTTACAATTTTTAGACTACTGGTTAGATCAGTGCTATAGGGACTTCTCTTCCATCCAGTTAGAGGACAGAAACTGCAGATACCTTAGGCAAGCTGTGTTCTCAGTGCAATTGCTGACTGTACATAACCATTTCCAAATTAAGGGAAAGGCATGACACATCCTGGAGAGTTTCTGGGATTTACAGAGAGTCCATCACAGCACTCACTTGGCAACCACAGTGAGCTGTAGGTGCCCTGCACTACCCTGCTCTTCCTAAAGCAAATGCTGCCTTGACTTTACAAGAAAACAAAACATGTTAACTAAATATAAGAAATGAGTACTGACTCCTGCCAGGAAATTTTCAGTTCTGCACTAGGAAGGCCACAGTTCTGTGACTGACTGTGCCCATGCAACTGGCTGGGGTGGCATTGCATACAGATTAAGAAATGCACTTGTACACTGTAAGTTATCGGACTAGAGACTTAGAATTTATATCTCTCAGGACAGGAGGCCCCTTTTAGCAGGAGTGATATACAGTGCATAACAAAATCCCTATGCATAGCATCAAAAATGTCCTACTGTGTCTGATCATTATTATTGATGATCATATTAACAATTTCCTTTATGCCACTATTTCCCCAGAAAGCATCTGGATTGTTGGAGGCACTAGAATGTTTTCCTTAGCTATTCTAACCAGTGGCATGAATATAGAACACTAATATCCTGCTAAAAAAAGCAAAACACAGGCATTCTTCATCTCCTTATTAAAAGGCACTTTGTTAGGGGAAGGTAAATTATTTAACAAGCAGTACAATTCATGTTATCAACCCACTTTGCTTGTTCTTCTGCAGCTGGCTGCTCCAAGCTGCTGTCTCCTCCCAGATTTGATGTCCCCAGATGCTAGAGCCATGGCTGTAACCCATTCAGCCTCTGGCACCAGCTCTTCCACTGTCCTGTGAAGCTGCTGCTTGGTCTCCCAGCACATCACTCTCCTGTACTTGCCAGTACCTGGCCAAAGAACTCCCAGACACTGGACAGGTGTGAGTGGGTCACTGCTCCTGTCAAAAATCTGATTCAGCCATTCAGGTTTGGGAGATGGGATGGAAGAACTCTATGCATTCACACTGTACTGTGTTGTTTAGGCTCAGAGAAACAGGACTTGACCTGTTCTAGTGACTGCCATAGATGTTACATGCAGGTCTCAGTGCACTGCATCACTCTGTCCTTTCACCTCTTCACATTTGAGTACGCTATTACCCTGACTGGAGCCCTCGGCTCCCCACACGGCCAGACCTGGCTGTCCTGGTTCGGCATGACCAGGCCCAGACAGGTTTCACTAAGAGCCCCTAAGAAGCAGGGGGAGGTAAACAAAAGAAACTATGCACATAGATTTGTCCAGACTTGCCGGCAGTATAAAGTCAACAAACCTGTTTGGCAGGTCCCCTGACCACTCACTGCTGTGCTGATGCTCAGAAGGTAATTGGCTAAGTTTCAAATGACTTTTCTGCCAGTGGTCCATTTTGTTTCAAAAGGCAGTTAAATAGAGGGGTTTTTGGTAAATCCTCCTATTTTTTTCCGTTCTTTCTGCCTCTGCTCCATCAGGGAGCAAAGGATGCCCACCTTGTTACCAAGACAGGAATTGTGGCTTCTTGCTCTCCCTCTAACTTTGGATTTGGTACTAGGTGTACAGTTACTTTGGTTGAATCCTTTCCCTAAATTGTTCATACTATTATTATTACCAACATTTTATGTAGGTAATTCCCCACTGGATACACGAACCTGAATGAATTGTAAATAAGTTTATTGACATTTGGCACAGGATTTTTGAGTTAATGAAATTATTAATATTTGTATTAATTGTTCTGCTCATCAAACATTAATAACCATATAATCATAACACTGGCACACAACTCTACATTTAGGCATGTGTTTTGGCTTTTTTGACCCCTGCCAAGTGCAACAGAGGGAAAGCCTGCCTATTCACTGTGTCCCCTTGAACAACCATTCAAGCAAGTGCCTCTCTGTAGAACTGGGCAATGGCAACAGATATGGCTGCATGTGTCTCACATGAATCTACCATCAGATGGCACTAACTAATGCAGTCTTGGTGTGGGACCATGTGGCTAAGTTGGTAGCACGTAAGACTCTTACTGGGAAGGTCGTGAGTTCAAGCCTGCAGTGGGCAGGAGAGTTCTCCTCCCTCCTCAAGAGGGGACTGGACTTGGTGCTATGGTCTAGTCATGGGGTCTGTGGTGACAGGTTGGACTCAATGATCTTTGAGGTCTCTTCCAACCTTGGTGATACTGTGATACTGTAGCCAGGAAGGGGTTGGTCTCTTTACTCTGCTTTGGTTAGGCCGCACCTTGAGTACTGTGTCCAGTTCTGGGCCCCTCAGTTTAAGAAGGACATTGAGACACTTGAACGTGTCCAGAGAAGGGCAACAAGGCTGGGGAGAGGCCTTGAGCACAAGCCCTATGAGGAGAGGCTGAGGGAGCTGGGGTTGTTTAGCCTGGAGAAGAGGAGGCTCAGGGGTGACCTCATTGCTCTCTACAACTACCTGAAGGGTGGTTGTAGCCAGGAAGGGGTTGGCCTCTTCTCCCTAGCAACCAGCACCAGAACAAGGGGACACAGTCTCAAGCTGCACCAGGGGAAGTTTAGGCTCGAGGTGAGGAGAAAGTTCTTCACCGAGAGAGTGATTCGTCATTGGAATGGGCTGCCCTGGAATGGGCTGCCCGGGGAGGTGGTTGAGTCTCCATCCCTGGAGGCGTTCAGGAGGGGACTGGATGTGGCACTTGGTGCCATGGTCTAGTTGTGAGGTTGTGGTTACAGGTTGGACTTGATGATCTTCAAGGTCTCTTCCAACCTTGGTTTATTCTATTCTATTCTATTCTATTCTATTCTATTCTATTCTATTCTATTCTATTCTATTCTATTCTATTCTATTCTATTCTATTCTATTCTATTCTATTCTTGTGATACTGAGAGGAGAGTAACTGATGTTGGGACACTCACACAGCCACTTGGCAGCTGTCCTCATTTAAAATATCCTCAATAAAATACGTCTGCATGTAGCAGTAACATACCTTCTGTAGATGTCTGAGCCTGGCTGCCCATGGAGCAACGCAGGGATATTCTGTCATATGCAAGACAGTCAGCTAAATGGACAGGTAAAGCAAGAGGGCAGAGATAGGCCCAGGCATGTTTCTGGGGCATGTACCCTCCTCATGAAATCGTAACTCTGCATTACACGTGCTGACCTCTCTGCCATCTCATCCTTCCAGCACCTGCTCTGATTTTAAAATTAGTTAAAAACAAACAAGCAAGCAAACAAACAAACCCCCACAAACAAACAAAACCCCCAACAACCACCACACCCCGAAACAATAGGATAAAAACACAGCACTTTTCCACCCTCTTGGGCCTCTTTTGTGAGTCTTGATCTATCAGAGTAGATCCCTATCTTGGGACTTTGCTTGGGAAAAATATTTTTTATAGAATTTACAGCAGCTGTCTGTGTAAGAACACTGTTGACTCTGTGAGCACTGGTGTTCAAATCCAACACAGGGTAAAAGGATGGATTAGGCAAAGAACTGTCTTTCAAAGAGAAAGCTGTGGTTTGAAGCAGATAAGTATTGAGACCCCTAGGAGCAATTAACATCCAAGCTTGATGTAAACACATTTTCTAATCCGATGGACCGTGTTCTACTCCTAAGCATATTGTAAAAATTATGGGAAAAAATGCTTTAAATAGCCATTATAGGCTTTTAAGCATACTTTAAAATACAGCATTGTGCTTAAAAGATAACCAGAGCCCTATGAAAGAATCAATGGAAAAAATAACAGCACTAGAAAGAAAAGTCACTGCTGTGGAAATGGGTCATTAGCAATATGGCGGTACTGCAGCAGTCTAGCCAAGCGGTCCAAATCGACTGTCAGCCTGCTGGCTGCAACCATTTTCAGGATCCAGCTGATTGCAGTAACTCATTGTAGTGTCAATCCTAATCACTCATCTGTTACCAGCAAAGAAACATCATACTTAAATAGTACCACCTCCTACCCCCTCTCTGGTTACTCACAAAGTTTTGTTATGATGGACCTATACATGATTTAGTTACATTTTTAACAGTAACCTGAACCAAGGTTTGTATGTTGGTTTTGGTTGAAAGCATGTTAACTGCATATGATCAGAAAATGTGTTTAAACTTAGTAAGAATAAATGGGTTTGATTAATAAGTACCTGCTGAAATAATTTTATCAGAAACTTCATGTCTATTGTGTTAATATATCAAAGATCAAGAGAAAAGAAGATTCACTGATTAGCTGATTATCAGTATTCAAACCTGGTCTGCTTCTGCTCTATGAACTTTGCTTTGGAAGGTTAAATAATTTCTTGATTCCTAATACAGATGTTATTTTCTCAAGGAGCTTTCAGGAAATGAGGGCTTGTAGCTAGTGGAAAGGTCTTATTTGTATTTCTAAGTGGAAGATACTGTGTGACCTGGAGGCACTCATTATAGAGTTGGTTGCTTCACTTTCCTCAAAGAAACTGAATACATCTTTTATTTACTGTGGGGATTATTTCGTCAATACCTAGAAACAGAAGAAATCTCCAACAGAAGATAAGACCCAAATACTATTTCTTTCCTATTTAGAAGTTTTTTTGAGCCTAATGGTATAAATCTAAATTTAAAACAGATATAATTTTATAATTTTTATGGGTGAGATATATTTTCTTGACTTGGCTCCATTTGCTGATGTGTTATCTCCAAATTAAAGAAAACTCACTGTACTATTGACAATATGGCCACCTCTATTTTTAGAATGAGTGTGTGCACAGCCAGTGAGATAAGTTAGCCACTCATAATGTAAACCCCCTTTCCAGCTGCTGAATTAATTAAAATTACATGTATAACACTATAAGATGGAGTCCATTAACTCTTCTGACAAAGGCCAGACCACTAGGGCTGCTGAGTGGATGCTCATTTGATGCAATGTGGCCAACTATAGCACATTATATGCGAGGCTACACCTCTGTGTTAGTCTCTCAGCTTGTGCTGTGATCAGGCAGAAGATTTTCTAATGCTCTAAGGACTGTTTTTCAGACACACTCCTCTCTGTACAACTAATGGGTTCTGACAGCTCCATCTGTAATGAGCAGACTCTCATTGGAGTATCGTCTCAAGGTAGCACACTCTGTAAAACTATTTTTCTGATGAAGTCAAAACTTTGAAGTGAAATAAAAATGTGAATACCACAGTAATGTTTAAAACATTTGTCCTGGTTTAGGCTGGGCTAGAGATAAGTTTTCTTCTTAGGCTGGGGTTAATCCTGCCATCAGAAATAGGAAGAATCATCAGAAAAGCTGAATTTGGAAGGGACCTCTGGAGATAGTCTGGTCCAGTCCCCCAGTAAGGATAGGGTGATCTGCCATGTCCTGGCAGCCTTTGTGTATCTCCAAGAATGGAGATGGCACAACCTCTCTGGGCAACCTGGACCAGCACTCAATCATCCTGGTGTTCAGAGTGAGCCTTCTGTGTTTTGTTTTAGTTTGTGTTCACTGTCCCTGGTGCTGTCACTGGGCACCACTGAAAACTGCCTGGCTCCATCTTAACACCCTCTCTTCAAATATTTATACACACATATTGACAAGATCACCCCTTAGTCTTCTCCCCTCTAGACTGAAGATTCCCAGCTCACTCAGCCTTTCCTCTTTTGGAAGATGCATGCACCAGTCTTGTTGTCTTTGTTGCCCTTCACTGGACTAGAGCTCTCCAGTACGTCTTTGTCTCTCTGGTGTATCAGGTCTGGACTGGTTCTGAAGTGAGAAGAAGGATCACCTTCCTTGACCTGCTGGCAATGATTTGCTTAATGCAGCCCAGGATGCCATTCACCTTCTTTGCAGCACAAACACACTGTGCTTATTGCCAACTTGGTGCCCCCCAGGACCCTTTCTGCAAAGCTTCTTCCAGCTAGGTTATCTCCAGCCTGTACTGGTGCATGAGGTTGGTCCTCCCCAAGAAAGTGCAGGAGTTTGCACTTCCTCTTTATTGAACTTTGAGGTTTCTGACAGCCTGTATCTCCAGCCTGTCAAGATCCCTCTGGATGCACTCCTTCCATTTGGGTGTTGTCTTCACTCTGTCCCATCACCCATATCACTAACAGCATTGTCCCCAGTATTGACTTCAGGGGTACACCACTGGTCTCCAACTAGACTTCATGTCATAGACTGCCAATTCCTAGGCCCAGCCATTCAGCCATTTTTTCACTTCCCCTCACTGTCTGCTCATCCAGTCCACACTGTAACAGCTTCTCTGAGAATCTTCTGGCAGACAGCACTGAAAGCTTTACTGAAGTGTAGGCAGCCAACATCCACTGCTCTACCCTAATCATATTAGGCCAGTCCTTTCATCACAGAAGTTTTTCATGGCTATCTGTTGCTTGGCTATCTGATTCCTCTTCAATTTTGAGGATGGTGAAAGTATTTTGCAGTTGTAAGCCTTTACATGAGGCAGGAGCCTTTCTCTTGATGCTGGAAGTCACCAACTTCTATCCCCCTCATTCTCCCACAGTTGTACTTAACATTAGTGGTGGACACTCCTTGATTCTCTGCTGCACTTGGGATCTGCAGTTCTTCAGGCTGCTATATCTCAGAGAAGACCCCATCTATCTCCCTTTTTATCCTCTCTGTTGCTGTACAGCCTACACACTTTCTTCTGTAACTTCTCCACTTGGCAGCACAGTTCCTCCAAGACAGCACACATCTGCCGGACAGCAGGCCATCTCTCTAGGTATTGGAGAGAATCCCCAGGTTCTGCCTGCAGCCCAGGGCTTGGAAGACTGCATCTACTATCCAGATATACTACCTGCATCAAAGCCTCTGCCCTAGCAGGGACAGCTGCTTCAACACCTGCTGGGCAGACTGCCTTCCAGTTTCTCAAAGGGTTCCCAGGTATATCCAGTGACACATCTGTTGTTTGCTATTATTCAACCTTATGCCCAGAGAAATGAGGCCCAGAACGAGCAACCGTTCCACATATAGCTGTACAGGAAGTCTGCAGACCATGAACCTCAATTGCCATCTCAAGCTAATATGTTAACTAACCATTGGACATCCTGACTTACCACTTACCAGCCCTGAAAACATGCTTTTGCAACTGAAAGCCCAGGCTACTCTCTTCACAAACTGCAGCTCTCAGTCATTGAGCCGTTTGCTAATTAGAATTTCTGTTCCACCATGAAATGCTAGCATTTCTGACTTGGAAAATTTATATTGCAATTTAATACATAATAAATTAACAAACCCCAACACATTCTCATATTTTAGTGCCACATGCAAGTCAAAATAGAATAAATTACAATAGTAAAGTCAGAGAAAAATATGTCTTGTTCTACTTCTAATGTTTTTTGGACATTATTGAAATATTTTTTGAGATAGTCAAAGCTATATATAGATTTGATCCCATCTAACATGTTCTTAAATATGCTACAGTACCACAAAGCAACTAAAAAAATCTGTGGGATTTGTTCACAACAAACAGTCCTTTCAAAAAACTTCCTCCAATGTAAATAAAGTCTTGTAAGCCAAGTGCTTACCCAGTCTTCTTGTCTGTGATAATGTACTTATAGCATAACCTTTATCAAACACAGCTCATGAATGGACAGAGAGCAACAGGCCCAGATTAAAATTAATGTTCACTAATCCTTAAGAAACAGTTTGGGAGATTTATTGGAAATCTGGTGTTCTCCAGTTGTTTAGTTGTGATGCCATCTCACCACAAGGAGGAGCAAGTAGAGCATTGGTGTTAACCTTTTTCTGCTTGGAATTGGGTTTTATTCATGTGCTGGCAGAAGCTCTGTCCCATTCAAGGAGTAGCATTTTCCTCACTAATTTAAAGACGTCTTTGCAGTTGGTTACTAGTGGTATTGTTGCTATGTATCAGGACAACCAGGAAAAAGCCCAGATTGTGAGGACCACCCATAAAGACATAGTAGTTACCTTTCCCAATGTAATATGTAGGATGCTGGTAAATTGCAACTGACAAAATCACACTCCCGGGCGGATCATCTTGTGACACAGTTCAGGTAGTGTTTCCACCCGTTTCCTTATATATAGTCTAATAGTAGCAAGTTTCCTTCTAGTTGAAATAAGGTTTTGCAAGGCTAACTTTACTGCATGAGTAAATATCAGTACCAGTGAGATCCACTTGATGAACCTGGGCTGCCATCAACTACAGTGTGGGAATAAACCCTCCTCACAACCACCACCACCACTAGCTCTCTCTCTCATTGCAGTAATATGGTATCTATCTGGAAGGTTTTTCTGCCTCAAGCTATGTCCAGAATATGTGTTATTCCTCTTGGCACTGAAATCTACACCGCTTCTTTTTGGAATTCATGAATTTTTGGCACTGGTGGAAATTGTCAAGTCTTTTGAGCAGACTGTGTGAACCTCCTCCCAGTGGGAGGCCTTTGCTTACCCAGTGCTAGCAGAGACTTGGCTGCTGGTGATGCACCTTTTTTGCTTCCATGTGTGGGCTCCAATCTGGTTGCTTGAGAGGATATGAGTAATTTTGAAGGGTGATGGATTAGTGCTCATCTGCGATCTGCAGATTCTCTGGTGTCAGACTAGTACCATCCCCATTCTTTCAGAAAAGGCTCTCTAGCTGAGACAGAGGAGATCCTGAGAAGGCATAAAGGATATAAGTAAGCTGATGTCCTCCTCCACTACTCAAGGTGAGACATTCATCTTGTAGCAAAGAAACATAAATGCCAGAGGACTCAGGGAAAGAAGAGGTGAGTGGGGCCATGAGTCATTTACCTCTTTTTTTGGCTGGAACAATTTCTTTCTATCTGGACATTCCTGGACTATGGTTAATCAGTACTCCCTAAGCATGTTTGAATTGTGTGTGCTCTAGAATTCATTAGGGCTTTTTACCTAATTACATAATTTGGGGGAAGGACTATGTTACACTAGCAGACCAAAGACTGCATTACTTTTATTTGGGGCACAATTCAAGGCAAATTGTCCTCTGTTTGTGCCATACACCAGGCTTCACCTCCTTACTCCATAGTGCCATGAGAGATGATGAGCTCAAGTCAGGGGATGACTTGTTTTCCTCCTACTAATTGAGATGCCATAGATTTGTTTGACACTGCAGTTAAAATGAAAATCTGAGTTTAAAGAAGGGACAAGCATTTTAAAGGAGAAGCAACAAGCACTGTGTTTACCTGTCCGCTAGTCCAGCCTATATGCATTCAGGACCTAAATTCAAGCTAGTTCCCTTCCTTTGCATTGGTGTCTGATAAAAGTCATGTTTAGCTTACTTTTTGATAGCTTTCTTCTTAATCAAACAAACACCCCACTCCTCTTACTCATTTACCTGAAAATACGAGCAAAGCTGGATCTTTTATAAAAAACCCAGCTCCTACACGAAGGCTTGACTTACCACCTTAATTTCAAAAGAAATATGAGGAACACCTTCCCATTCTCCCTGACCCACCTCCACAGTTTTTATTGTGTCTTCCACCTCCTTAGCTACTGAAGCTGAGACATTGTCCAAGTTTTGAGCCATGAGCTGTCCAGGGCAAAAGGACAGAAAAGATTTTTACCCCTTCCCAAGGAGTAAGATAAAAATGCTCCACATTGGATGCTTAAATGGAAAATCTATTTGCAAATACATATAAAAGGTATTCAGGTAGAAGGCACACAGTCACAAACTAGGCTCAGTCCTTTACCTGGGCCGACCAGGGCAAAACCTTCCAGAAACCTCCACCCGCCTCAGCCTCAGCAGGTCTCCCCACTAGACTCGTGCCTACTGCAGGCTTCACCAGGCCCTGTGATGTAGCTGGAAATTTGCTGCCAGCCAAGCCCAGGAAAAAACTATCTCCCAAAAAACCATAAGATAAGGCATGCTCTCTTCCTGAGACGGAGAGAGATATTAGCTGCACACCTCCCTTAAATAGTGAGATACAAAGTTAACAGAATAGAATAACAGATTACAATATCCTGGGATGAGCCACCTGCCTCCCTGGGACTCTCTAGCCTTTGGAGAACTTTTCTTTGTGGTTATACCAATTAACTCTTGATTTCCCTTAACCTACAACAGTCATGGATTGTGATTCCCAGACTAATGAGTTGTTCTGTCACCTCACTGCCTTTTTCTCCAAATAAAACCAATGCAACTTTTCTTGGTGGTAAGGGGAATCTGTAACACAGTCAAACAAGGGAACATTTTAACCTCCTGAGGAATATATCATTCATAGGTAAATGTTTTTGCCCAAGATATAATTAACCTCTGTGGAGCATAGAAAGCACAGATCTTACGCACTGAAGCCTTTCTCAGATGCCAGATACTTAAATTTTTACATCTCTTGGCCCTTGGTGCATTTTATTATGTTGAGCACTCTAATGATGCTATTCTGAGACTAGTGGGATATCACCATTAACACAGCCTTACCTGAACACAGCCTGTGCAGTGAAGAAACAAAATGTGAAAAACACAGAAGAGCCAAAATACATTGTGTAGTGGCATGCCCCTCAAATTAGGCTGAGACTGAAGTCTTCAGAAGAAAGTTGGTAATATACATTCATTGGGAAAAAATGTGAGCACTGTTTTAGGCACAGCACTGGCCTAAAACACTGTTCACATTCTGAGTCAGCCTTACTGAGAGAAGGCGGCCAGATATCCTGGATGTAGGTGCACAACACTTTTGAAGGGGTCTACACCTACAAGTCCTAATGCAAATCTGATTCATAAGCAACTTAGACATTTTGTGGCAACCTCACTCTGTGAGAGTACTTTTTAATTTCTTCCTATCCCAAGAGCACTGAATACTGACACTGAATACTGACACCAAAAGCCCTTAGTCTGCCTGGATACTGTGATAAAGATGCACCATTGTTACAGCAAGCACACTCCTCTTGTTCTCCAGAGTGCAGTAGGGTGGCTAGCAGCGTTACCAGAATTCTCTCCTGTGTACATGAGTAGCTGTGGGCTCAGCTAAGTTACATTAATCTTGGTTTAATCCATCACCATCACTTGAGAGGGACCTGGGGGTGCTGGTTGACAGCTGCCTAAACATGAGCCTGCAGTGTGCCCAGGTGGCCAAGAAGGCCAATGGCATCCTGGCCTGCATTAGGAATGGTGTGGCCAGCAGGAGCAGGGAGGTCATTGTGCCCCTGTACTCTGCTTTGTTTAGACCGCACATTGAGTACTGTGTCCAGTTCTGGGCCCCTCAGTTTAAGAAGGACATCGAGACACTTGAATGTGTCCAGAGAAGGCAACAAGGCTGGTGAGAGGCCTTGAGCACAAGCCCTATGAGGAGAGGCTGAGGGAGCTGGGGTTGTTTAGCCTGGAAAAGAGGAGGCTCAGGGGGGACCTCATTGCTCTTTACAACTACCTGAAAGGTGGTTGTAGCCAGGAAGGGGTTGGTCTCTTCTCTCTAGCATCCAGCACCAGAACAAGGGGACACAGTCTCAAGCTGTGCCAGGGGAAGTTTAGGCTCGAGGTGAGGAGAAAGTTCTTCACCGAGAGAGTGATTCGCCATTGGAATGGGCTGCCTGGCGATGTGATGGAGTCACCGTCCCTGGAGGTGTTCAAGAGGGGATTGGACGTGGCACTTGGTGCCATGGTCTAGTCATGAGGTCTGTGGTGACAGGTTGGACTCGATGATCTTTGAGGTCTCTTCCAACCTTGGTGATACTGTGATACTGTGAGTTTCAGTACAGTTATTATCAAATACTTAGTGTGGTCTTCTTTGTCCTGGAAAGAGATTTTTTTACTTTCTTAGCTGGCCCCTTGGCTGATATAATTCTGTAAGAGTGTGGAACCATATGTCCTTCATTAAATTTGCTGTGTAATAACCTTGTCAACAGTTGTATCAGATTGATGTCTACTTTCCCTCATTTATCCTCCCAAAACACTGCCTTTGGGTAAACTGTGCCTTTTGTCATTCAGCATTTGACAATGGTAACTTAATAAAGTTGAGAAGGAAATATTTTGTTTATTCTATAAATAAAAAAATTCCCAGAGCATTATTCCTAGATGAAGCGTTAGGAAAGGTGGTAGTGAAAGATCTTGTTTCAGTGGACAATTACAGTGGCTGAGGATGGCAGCTGAAAGAGTAATGTAAACAAACACAGCGATGCAGTAATTCCCCTCAGCACATGCCATGTGCAACACCGTACTGAGCGCAGTGAGCTGAAACCCTCTTGGCCAAAATGTCATTAGTGACATTAAGAAAATGCCAATGTTTGATGATTTATGCAAATTCTGTGGATTCATTAGAACCAAAGAAAATGTTACTTGCAAATTTTAAGTCCACCAAAAATGCATTTTCATACAGTTTTTTTGCAAGTATTTTTGTCACTTCTACACTTTATCCCAAAACAAACCAAAAACTTTCACAATTCCTTACTGAGTTCAGTCACTGGACTAAGCATATAATTAGTTGCACTGGAACAACAGAATTCATGCTACAAGGTTGCTAGAAGTTTAAAAAAATTACTTTAAAAATAATTAAATTCCACATGCCTCTACAGGGAATACCTAGTTGCATCAATCTTTCTCATTTGCTCACAGCATGTCATATAATCTCAGAGCAATTCAGAAAGATTTTTCACAGCTATTGTTGGAGTTGGTTCGTGTGTGCTGCATAGCAGTAGCAGCAATGCTGCAGATGCCCTACCCTCACTTCGATGATCTTCGAGGTCTCTTCCAACCTTGGTCATACTGTGATACTGTGATAAAGGTTCACGTCTGCAATCAGAGAAAACTCACCCTCAAAGCAAATTCCCAAGTCTTCAAGTTTCGGAGTTCCAGTCCCAGTTTAACAAGCTCACACACAGCACCATGCTGCTTCAGTGCTGGAGTAATTCAGCTCTTTACCTCTCAGTTTTTGTGGCAAAGGTGTGGGCAAGGCATTGGACAAGTGAGGTTGCAAGCTCTTATATTTTCAAGGCTTAGCCACACGAAGGGTAGCAACTATTTTAGGGGTGTCAAACTGGTCAAAGATTTCAGTCTCATTTTGAGACACCTGTGGCTCCTCATTCAGCACTTTGTTTTGACTCAATATTTGCTGTATTTCTTTGTGACTTCATGTTATGGCTTACTTCTCTCTGCTTTATATCCAGATGTTCAGTTCTTCCCAGATTTCTTTACTTGCCTCTAAACTGATTACTGGATGTCTGACCATACTGCTCTCACAGTTAACCACACTGCAAAACTTCTCAAAACTTCCATTCAACCTTTGAACCCTTTTCCTTTCTAAAATAAAATTTAAAAACCCAACACACCACCACCACCAAAAAAAAAAAATCACCACCCAAAACAACAAAAACCCAACCAACCAAATCCAAACCACAAAAACACCAAGCCCAAACAAACAACAAAACCTAACCCAGCCCAGCCCAACCCAACCAACACCACAAAATCCCTAAACCAAACAAAAAAAAACACCAATAAAGAAATCCCATCCACAACCAAAACACAACAGAGTAGGGGAAAAGCTGGTGTGTGGTTGAGCCCAATACTAGAACAGATTGATCATGCACCCAAACTCAACATTTCAAAACATTTCACTGAACTGGAACTCCAGTTCTTACTCCAGTTCTTACTCCAGTTCTTAGAAGGTTTTCCCCCCATCAGGCACTAGAGCTGCCTCCTCTTCTGACATGGGCGTTCACTTACAATATTGATGCTGGAAGATTGTCTTTTAAACAGAGAACAAAGAAAAGTTCCATGTTTGGATACACCCCAAAAGTAGATTGTTTTATTCACACCTATAAACTGGACCTGAAATAACGATAGTCAAACAGCTTTATGGGCAATCTCTTCTAGGAATCTCAGGCCAACATGAAGGTCAAGTGTATCAAGCACTGGGTACAAGAGTAACAACAGAGTAAGCAAACTCCATTTAAAACAACCTTTCCAAGGAGCACAGCTTCTACAAATGATTTTATAACAGTTATATAAGGCACAAAACATAGAAATTAGCAGACACCATAAAATAATTTAAAATCACAAGCCCATATTTGTCGTGACAGTCTTGGCTTCATTTTGTCTGTTCATGAATCAGTTTTCTTCACATCAAAAAAATCTGGAATAACTCAACATCCTTGCAAAATGTGTAACTATTTCCCTAGTTGCTGCAACTTTTCCTTATTTAAAAACCCCACTCTTTTCAGCTTTTACAACTTCAAGCAGAGGAAATTCTTTCTTTCTTTCTTTCTTTCTTTCTTTCTTTCTTTCTTTCTTTCTTTCTTTCTTTCTTTCTTTCTTTCTTTCTTTCTTTCTTTCTTTCTTCTTCCTTTCTTCCTTTCTTCCTTTCTTTCTTTCCTTTCTTTCCTTTCTTTTTTTCCCACCAGTTTTCTTTGAATGTCATTTACCTGTGATTCTGTTAGGAATAAAGTATAGTTAAATGAATTTATTTTGTCTGTGATTAATATAAGAAGTAATGAATCAGAAAGAAATTACAAATCCAACATGCTTTTCAATTTCTTTCAATTATGTTTCATTAAAATCACCCATGTCAGTTATGTCAGGTTTATATGTCAAGGAGATAAGTCACCTTCAAGTGACAATTTTTTACCACAGCAAACCCGTAACATTTCTGTAACTGTGTTACTGGGTGTCTATATTATTATTCACTGAAAACAAATTTATGTCATTCCTGAGTAAATAAATGCATTATTCCCTAACAAAATTCATAGTTTGTGCACTGTGTGCTTATGTTGTTTAAACTTAGAGTTAATAGCCCTCTACATCTTCTTATTGAAATATGAGACTATTTTCAGAGAAGAACTGCACATCACTTAATTCTGCTCTAATAATATTTCATTCACTTAGGGGAGCAGTCATCTTGACAAAAACCATGCAAAGATGATTCAGTCATGGTGTGAGGAATTCCTTTCCACATATGTCAGTCATCTGAAGCTGTGTAATTAGCAGCATTGAGAATTTTTTTTTTCATGTTGCTGACACTTCTATAGAAATTTACCTAAGAGTTCTCCTTAACCTGTTACCGAAAGTTGCAGGCAATAAGCTTGTAGGCATGCAAAATGAGTGTTCTTTCTATTGTTTTATCTGGTTTTGTCACCTGAATCCTATTTCCTCTGAATCTTGTGCTTTTTAAATTTTGTTTACTGCTGAGGTAAATTTTGCTTTACTTTTTCTCTACATGGTACAAAGACGTCATTGAAAAGCTCAATATGAAGACAGAATAGCTTTTTGCAAGCTATTCTAAGAAGAAAAAAACCCCACAAACAAAACAAAACCAAAAAACCTGAAAATTGTGCAAAATCCATTGAAGTCTGTGAAAGACCACCTTCCCCATGCCCTTTGGAACTGGTCTCAAATGAGATGCTGCACTTTGGTGCCAGACTTCTCCCCGCAAAAGGAAAGCAGCAGTGACCTATCTCCAGCTTTTGTTCTTTGCACAAAGCACTGGATAAGAGATGGCAGCAGCTTGGCTTCTCACTCAAACAAATGAAATGATGAGCCAAACACGTTTAAAGAGCAATGTATGTGAGTGCTTATATGCTCTCCCCTTTCGTAGAGATTCTAGCTGTAGGAAAATGAGAAAATAAACTACTTAACTGTGCAAGTAATTTCAGCTGGAGCCGATTATCCATCTGCTAATACAGCACAGCCTGGAAGCTTTGCCAGTGACAGATTAAGGTCAAACAAATTATCATTCCTACAAGATACACTCCTCTTCCTAAATGTATTTTGCTTTTATTATGTTGTGAAACGCTGATCAAAGAGCCTCTACTAATATTATATTACTATAAATTTATTGTAGTGGAGCTACAGTGAGTTTATAATGCTGGGGTCCAGACAAGCCAGGTGTTATGTTTAGACAGAGACTCTGGTCTCAGGAACTTATAGGCCAGAAAGGCAAAACACAAATGCAGAAAGAATAGCCTGTAATTTACAGAGGCAAAACTAAAGCAGAAGGCTGGTGGGAATCGGGCATACTAGTTTTGCAGACACTGAAATAACAGTGACAACTTTAAAGCCTGTGTCCAGAGACAGGGTAAGATTGAAACTCCCCCATGATATGGTTAAGAGTATTTTCCCTAAACTTCAATTTGTGCTGACTTGTTTTTGCAGAATTTCTAAAAGGTTTCTAAAGATCAGACTGAGACAGCTTTGAAAATCCCATCCTGCACAGTTGTGCACACACACACACAAACTAAATGCAACTAAAGATAAGGTCTAAGTATAAAAAGTGTTAAGCAAATTGAGTTATAGGAACTGCTACTTCTGCAGCCCAAAACAAAAGATGTTAGAGACAAACAGGTAATTAGTAGTATTTAATTTTATGACCAGAAGGTTACACGAAGATAATTTAGGTGTATTTCAGATTCAGGCACAGGTCTTAAGTACTAAATAGCTAAGCCTCATTCACTCAGGCACATTGCTCAAGTATTGTAAATCTTGGCACAAGCTGTCCTGTCTTTTACCATTGCTCTGACCACAAGCTCTTTCCTGAAAGTCAGGCAGGCACTATGTAAATTGAGGATGATAACACTGACCTCTTTTTCTGTGTAGAGCACTTTATACCTGCTAATGAGAAATGCTGCCTGGAAGCTGGGTACCATTATGTAATCTGAGCATCCTCGCACCAGTAATCCACAGATGTCTCACAAATTCTTGTGTAACAGACTGGCAGGGTGCGGCACATTCACTGCCTTCTCCCAAAGAAGCTGCTTTGCGTGGAGGATAAGAGTCTACTTAGCCTGTCCCACAGTAGCTGAGCTCTGACAAGGCCCCATCTGTGCTGTGCATGGCACAGGTAGGAAAAACAATAGCACTGTCTAATTAGGGACCACAATGCAATACCAGACATGTGAGAAATCATGATTAAAAATGCTTTGAACTATGCTCTTGAAAGAGGGTGGGGCAAGGCTGGTAAAAACCAGAGTTTGATGGAATTGAAGTGTCTGGTAGAAATTCAGACTTTCTTAAGGTAGTTCAGAAACTATTTTAGTTTCCATCTCAACTATCATATAAGATAAAAATAGGAATAACAAGTAAAGTCAAGTCTGACTTTTTAAAGAGAATGTTTTAGTGTGAAACAATTATTTTCGCACACTATAAAAGCTTTTTCAATCAAGATGAAGCATAAAGCAACAAAGGTCATGAGTGTCCACTAGTTTAGAGCACACTGCTGGAGATGTGTAGGACCTGGATTTTGTTGGTGCATATAAGGCAAACAATTTAAATGTATTTAGCTATCTAACACATGTGTATAGTTGCCTTCGTTTTTCCTTCAGACTTTCACAGAATGCTCTCTCTCTACAACACAGATATGTCTCAGTAGATGCAGTGAATGATCAATATTTTTGGAAAAATGGATCAAGGATTTCAAAAAGAAGGAATCAAGACCCTCTGGAAACCAAGAACACACAGTCAGTGATCACTAGTCAGCTTGGTTCAAAGGGCTGAAAAATGACACTGTTGGGAAAAAGACTTAATCAAAATATTTACAGAAAGACAACTTTCAAAGACAACACCAGAGTTTTTTAAGAGCACATTTGTCTATTTTTTTCTTTCCCTTTCTTGAAAGTACAAAACTAAAATAAAACCCAAAGAAAACCCAGAGTCTAAAAAGCAACCTTCCTAAAACCTAAGACATTTTTCCTGACCATTTAAAATTTGTTGAATTTTTAAGTAACAGAACTGGTTTCCTAATAATGGGAAAGTGTTAAGCTGAGTAATTACATCAGGAATCTCTGGACCTGTCATGGAATACCTCACAAACTACAGAAACTGTGATGTCAAAGTCTGACACAGACCTTTAGCTAATGAAACCTCTTCCCTAATAATGTTAGGCTGGTCATATGAAATCACTGTATTATGTCCTTGAGCTTGTGGTACAGAACATGAAATTAAAGGTAAATGCAGAAAAGTAGCTAAGAACTTGTTGGGTTGCATATGATTGACTGCCTGTTATTATGCCTGTATAGCAGAATAATGGGGCAGTGCAGTGTAGGAATGCCCATTGTACTACTAGCCCTACTACTAACCATAAATACGTGTTCCTAACCAGAACTGTCAAGCAGATGTACTTCCAAATTAGTGATTCCTAACTGCTAAATTTCAAGTTATGTAGAGTTTTTCCTAATTAATAAATAAGTTCAAATTAATTGAGATACAATACAATACAATACAATACAATACAATACAATACAATAAACCAGGTTGGAAGAGACCTTCAAGATCATCGAATCCAACCTATCAACCAATCCAACCCACCCAAACAACTAGATCATGGAACCAAGCACCCCATCAAGTCTCCTCCTGAACACCTCCAATGATGGTGACTCCACCACCTCCCTGGGCAGACCATTCCAATGGGCAATCACTCTCTCTGTATAGAACTTCTTCCTAACATCCAGCCTAAACCTCCCCTGGTGCAGCTTGAGACTGTGTCCTCTTGTTCTGGTGCTGGCTTCCTGGGAGAAGAGACCAACCTCTGCCTGGCTACAACCTCCCTTCAGGTAGTTGTAGAGAGCAATAAGGTCACCCCTGAGTCTCCTATTCTCCAGGCTAAGCAACCCCAGCTCCCTCAGCCTCTCTTCATAGGGCTTGTCTTCCAAACCCCTCACCAACCTTGCACTACTATTGCATGTAGCCATCAGCAAGCATTGGGAAACTGGGATTTATATCCCAGACTGCAGCAGAATTAGCTCCAACAGGCCTCAAATTTAGGGTCTACTCCCAATTTTTGAATATTTTTGTAGGAAATTTATCACAATGGATTCACAGATTTCAAGGACTGCCACACTCAAGCTTTCAAAGATCCTGTTCCCAGCAACATAAATCACCAGATGTTCTTCAAAATCATCAGGTAGCTTAAATATCAGACTTATTATGCCTTTTACTCACTTTCAAGTTAAGAAATGTGATTTCCAGATAAGCAGGTGATTTCAGGAGATCTGACACCAAAAAATGGGAACATTATGAGACTCTGCTGGAAACTAGGACAGTTAGCTACACAGGACCATGGCCAGTTCCTATTATTCACAGGGAGTTTTCAACCTTGTGTGCATGTACATACTGTTTCCCAGTATGGATCCACTCCCAGCGGATTTCAAAGCTTTTAAAAGCCAATTAATGTCTTCAGCATCAGCCTTTGCTGAAACCCTTCAGTTATGTCAGCAGCCTCCCTGGACACATAGACCTAGGATGTAATCCCTATTTCAGAGCCTTCTCCAGCCTGGGCATGTTATTGGTATTGACATGCAGAAAGCAGTCCTGTTTGTGCTCTCCAGAAGAATAAAGGATGTTGTCCAACACCATGCCTCAGTTCCTAACCAGACCAGTGCAGCATCATCAGAGAAATGTGTCTCTGCTCTACATTTCTAATGAGTTCAAATGTTGTAATTTTGAAAGCTTCTATCTATTGACTTAATGAATGTTCAAAATTATTTTTCTCTCAAGTTCCTGCTGACAGGTTAGGTGTACTCTGCTGAGTAGCCTCTGTCTTGTATGGTTTTAAGCTGTGGTGCTGGACTGGGGAGATCTCACTTAGCCCGTCCCACCTGCTCTTCTTCCACCCCTAGCGGGAAGCAAACCTACCCATTGTGTGAAGTCAGATGTTTCACTGACGGGGGTTTACATCATTTGTGCTGAGCCAACATGCCACCTGCAGAAGAGAAACACTGCCTACTGCACAACTGGTACCTGTGCGTGTGGCATACACAGCCCATAATGACTCATTCCAAACACTGTGTGAATTGAACTTGGCTCTCACAGTCCTTAGCTCTGCAGCTCTCCCAATTCTGAAGTGTTGTAAAGTGTTATTCATTAATTTATCTTACCTGCTAAGGGACTTACTGGGTTGAGGTAAATACAAATGTGATGAAGAGCATGGACAACACCAGAAGGAGCTGTAAATCCCAGTAAACAGCTACTGCCATCACCCCTGGAGAGGAGGAGATGGCTGGCCTGATGACATGCCACTCCCCTCTGGTGTGCAAAGTGCTTGTCTGCTCTCAGACTTCTTACCTAGGCCAACCGCCAGCCCTCATGTCCATCTTCAGAGGGACTGTACTGGCCTCACTCTGGGGATGGGTAAATCACCCAAAAAGCTCATTCAATTTGCTCATTTTGTGAGTGTTTGGAGCCTTCTATCTGCACTATTCAAATAATTGGGAATGCCTTGTGTAGCATGAAACCAGTGACAGCTGCTCAAAACTTCCATAGAAAGACAGTGGTGCTTCACACATAAAAATAATCAAATCTCACCAAGATTGATGCAGCAAATCCATTTAAATGACATTTCTTAGTTATTTAGAGGGTATTTTATTATCCTTCATGACTATCATTCCAAAAAAAAATATATTTTTTTTTTCCTCCCCAGAGGCTCAGGGGATGCTTTGGTTCAAATACAGTTCCAACGTTTTGCTTTGGTCTTCTAGCTTTGGTTTTGTTCAGCATTGAAAAAGCTATCTTTAATATGGCTAAGAACAAAAGAAAGGTGCAGCAGAACGATATTTAAGTTGGAGGCCACTGTTTTGGATTAGCAAAAGATCTCTTGTGGTTTAACTTTAGAGCATGTCATACAGCATAGCACAATGCAAACAGCAATGCTGACAGTTTTGTCATAGGGCTTCCCTCTCTCAGTAACCTTATTTGAGAATCTTTACCCTGACAGCAAAAATTTGCAAAAAATGTTTCTTTTAAAAAGTATGTTGCATCCTGTTATTACTGAAACAGCATTCTCAGCAGAGATTGCAATAAAACAGCTCAATATACAAGTCCCTGCTTGTAGATCTCATTGCTCTTGGTAAGCAAGATGCCATTTTTATAAACCAATCAACAGAAAAGTTAAACTGACTTGCGAGCAAGTTCTCAGTTTGCTCTCACTACTTTGTAAAAAAAAATTCCCCATGAAATTTCTAGGAAACATCAAGGTTTATTTTTACTGTCTGCAGTATGAAATGGCAAATTTTCCAGATCAGCTACTTCACACTGAGCTCTTGTACCAATTATGCTTTATTATGTTGCTTGTAATGCTAATATGCTGTGGTGTAATGAAACTTGTAATACAACAAACTGCTCACAACTATGGCAAATCATGTACCTTTTCACACTACCATAATACTGTCTCCAGCCTTCCAGTGGGAGTGTTATCATCTGTTCCAGTAGTGGCTCCCAGCTTGTGTTCCTCCTTATCACCTGGCCACATGACCAGGATGCTCAGTTTGGCCAGGTAGGATATGCCTCCTCCAGGCAATAACCAGAAAGGACATATAGGACTTTACTTTCACACCTCTGCCAGAAGAAGAGACTCTTACACGTCTCCCAGGGAGAGTCAGATGATGTGAATGCAGTGACAACATAAAGGAGACTTGTGCCTTCTCCCACTGCTGATTACTAAGTTAGGCAGCATGAGTGTATTTTCTGTGTCATGTCTGCTGAAAACAGAAAAACTTTTGCATTGGCCACACACATGTGAGAGTGAGGACCAAAATGGTCAGTTAACCCTCCCCAGTTTTTGAGAGTCCTAGAAAATCTATGCATTCACACAATGAATTTGGGGGTGTCACCTGGTCAGTACTTCATTAACAAATTATGGAATCATAGAATCATTTCAGGTGGAAAAGACCTTTAAGACCAACGAGTCCAACCCCTATCTAACTCTACCAAGTCTGGTGCTAAACTGTGTCTCCTAGCACCACACCGAATGGATGGGAATTAAACCACCTCCCTGCAGAGCCTGTTCCAGTGTTTGATAAACCTCTTCAGTTGAGAAGTTTCTTGTAATATCCAATATAAACCTCCTCTGGTACAGCCTGAGGCCATTTCCTCCTTTCCTGTCACTTGTTACTAGGGAGAAGAGACCAACACTCACCTCAGTCCAATCCCCTTTCAGGTAGTTGTTGAGAACAAGAAGGTCTCCCCTCAGCCTCCTTTCCTTCAGATTAAACAATCCCAGTTCCCTCATCCACTCCTGAGTGATGAAAATGTACCATAGGGCTCCTGGTCTGCATTGCTGCCCACCACCATACTCTGGACTCCCTTTCAAACAGGACTGCATGGATCTGGAAAAGAATTTGATGCAAACCCTCATCTAGAGAGCTGTGCTGTCTGGCCCTGTCCTTTTCCTACAATGGTCCTCTGGGAAAGCAAGATGTTCTCTCTTTTCATCAAGAAAGCACGTTTTCATCTTTTCCACAACAACCCACAGAATAGGGATACACTTTCCTTAGTGTGCAAGCTCCTTCATCAATGTGAGACACACTGTAGTGAAGAAAACCAAAGAAATCTAAGCACAGCTTAACTTGAAGAGCAACCAAGATACTTAAGGAAAATTTCCTTCTAAGATCTTGATATTACACAGATACACAGAAATAGAGTGGGGTTATATATATGTAGGTATCTACTGCTGAACATGAGACAAAACTCCAAAATCTAACGAGATTCAGGATATCTTTGACCTTGGCCTAACATTGCCCTTATCATTAAAGCAAGAGCATTACCTTGGTTACCACACGTCAGATTTCCAAGATTCCTGAGAATGTGCAATTGTTCTGATTTTGCATGTTTCAGAAGTTTTCAGTTCATGTTACTAATGTAGCTGTCAAAGTCCAACCATAGATTTTAAATTGAAAAATGCTGACCTTGACCTCCTTATTTCATTTTCACCAACTGAAAAGCAGAGATAACAATATTTACCTATCTCTGTGTCTTCTGATTTTAATTGCTGCTCCTGATGCAATTTGACTGTGGAAATGTCATCCCTTGATGCTGCCTTCTTACAGAGGAAGTTAAAGACTGCCTTCTTGTTGGATAGGAGAGAAGCAATCAAAAGCAAATCACACTAGACTCATGGGATGTTTCCAAAGAAAATGAAACCTCATGGAAGCATCAATTTCCCTTACTGAATCAGTAACAGACCTTATTTGGTGTTGTGAAATAAAAAATACAAGCAATGACAATAGTGCAGGAACTGCACTTTCCATACTACTTGTTGCACATATAAGGAATCACGTTCCACACATAGGGTGTTATTATTTTGATACTCTATGAAGAAACAAATGCAAACTCTGGTATCTCACACTGAAGCAACAAAGTCATCTTGTATCCATGTGGCCTTGTTGGAGACCACTTTGTTTCTCAGTGTTGTGGTTTATATTTAAGAATGTAGATGAAACAATCAGAGAAAACAACTTTGTCATGAAGCACCATTTATAATATTTCCTAGCCAGCATTTATTATGTTCTGAAAAGAGAAACAGTTCCAAGATGACCACTTGTAACGTTGATGGAGCTACACTATATATATTCAGATAGATTTCTCAAAGTATCTCAGTGAAGAGCCATACCCTATTCCAACATGCCAGGATATGCATATTTGGACAAGCCATTTAAACCATGAGTCACTGAAAGCATATGGGTAGTGCCCAAATAGGACATCTGTATGTTTGATGCTGCATTTGAATAGTCTCTAATTCAATTTCAGCACTTATAAAATGAGTGTGATGTCACCTTTATGGCATGAGCTAAAATACTTCACTGAAACATGCTAAAATACTTTACTGAAACATGCCACTCAATGCAAGTTACATTCTAAAGCACTCCAATTTCTCACAGGAGGTCAGATAATAAAATGAGATGGTATATATGGATGAATTATGGCAGCAAAACTTCTAGATTTTTCCTTTAATTTCTTTATTCTGTGAGATAATTTCTGGTTTTGCTTGTATATCAGTGTTGCTCCAGTAGTGGACTGCATTAGATGTGTGTCCAACCCCCAGTTTGAATTAGACAAAACTGAAATAGCAAGAGGATTAAACCCATAATATTTCAGAAATAGAAACTGGGTCACATATTAAGGCTTTCTCTGATGTTTGCCAGAACAAAATAGAATTAGGATGAATTCAACACTGATTTTTTTTTTTTTTTTTACCATTTACTGATGCAGGGCAACAGTAAGGATAGATGGATACCTATTTGTGGTACTTTAAAGGCCTGAAGTCAAACATCATCTGAACTGCTATAAAACTGTAATGTCTTTAGGTATCAGACATCCTAGAAGTAGAGAGATGTGCCATTACTGTCATCCAGGAGTAAAATCTGAAGAGTGGAAAGCCTCAGACTCCCACACCTCTGCAGGAAATCTGTAGAAGAGTGAACTGATCTTAAACTTCCTAAGAGCAAGGCTAGATGTGCTACATGCTTTCCTTATGTGGAATAGCATCAGCTACATAGTCCACAGTAGTACATAGTTGAAAAGAGCAGCTCTGTGGAAACATGAAGACTGTCTACCTCTCCCAGCTTCACTTGCCACTGCTCCTCCACCATCAGATAAAAACACATTAGCATGTTTAACACGCATTGCCAATGCTACAACAGTTGTTCTTTACAGTGATGAAGGAATAATCCAGAAAGAGTGAATTAAGTGGCTTACAAACTTCCTCCAGTGAAGCTGAGCCTCACCAATTAGTACAGAAATGCTAGGTGCACAGCTTCCAGGTACTCCTTGCTTTCAAGGAACTGCACCACTTGCTCAGAACTAGCACAACGTACCACAAGAAATCTACCTGCTACTAACCCCTGCTATTCTCAGGGAGCTCAACAATGGCAAAGCTTGCAAAGTTTGACTACAAGTTGCTCTCTGTATCTTGCACCTGAATCCCTGCAAGGCTGGATTGCATTTATATGGTTGGTCTCTTAAGCCTGTTCTCCTTCCATCACAAACCAAAAGAGTCTGTGCTGCTTGGTGTAGACAAGCAGACAGGACCTGGTCAGAGCTTCCCAGAATGTTTCAGGAAAGCCCAGGAGCAGTGGCTTAGCTGTGTGTGTAGCTTGTTGTGCGATCTGTGAAAGAGCATGTACCTTGAGAAAACACTTGGACAGTGGAGGTGCTCAAGGCCAGGTTGGATGAGGCCTTGAGGAACCAAGTCTAGTTAGAAGGCAGTTAGATGGCAGGGAGGTTGGAGTAGATGATCTCTGAGGTCCCTTCCAAACTAAGCCATTCTATGACAGCTAGTATAACTATGGCCAAGCAGACTAATCACGGTGGGAGCCTCTAGGCAGACAGGATAAATGGCTGCAGCATAATTTTAGGGAGGTATGAAACAGTTTATATCCAATTATCTCCATGTTTCTGTGGTAGCTTATTGTCAAGGTTCATTGAGACTAAATCACTTTAATTGCAGCCTCAACAGCATGTGTAAAAGTGAAACATTCAATGGGAAACCCAATGTCTACTCTGTACTAGTCTGACAGGTTGCTTTGAAAGCTCAAGCAATATAACTCCATTCTTTGAGAGAAAGGATGAAAGTGTCAGGCTCAGGCAAGAGAAAACAGTTTTCACCTCTGAGGTCCCCACAGAGCCACTACAGCTGAGGGAGTGAACGGATTCATTTCTCCTTCAATAATAAACTTGAATACAAGAAAAAAGGTTGCATTTTCAGAACCAGACATTCCTTTTCCTGTATCAAAATAGCTGTTTCCTTCTAATTAGAATGAGGGGTTTTGAAGAGATTCTCTTTTCTATTCAGTTACAGCTATCTGCATCTTTGTTAACATATGTGATTATTAAAAAAACAACCAAACAAGCAAAAATGGTAAATAAAGTAAATCTTAACAAGTTATTGGATAAGACAGAAACAAACAAACAAATATATTTAATGAATTGCTTCTTATAGAGTCTTCATCTCCAAAAACTTTCTATTCCACTTTAGTTAGTATTACTTTATTTCTTTGATATTCAAAAGTACTAACAGCCAAAAGTCTTCCTCAGCTTTTACAATGAGTCCAGGCTGAGAACAATGCAAATGCTCCCTGCCAGCTGCAGGATTTCAAGGAAAAATGAAGTTCCTCCAAAATACAAGTGCTACTCTAAGAAATAGGATCTATTGAGCACATCATTTGCTGCACTAAGAGTAAGAAACAAAAAGTTAACTCAATGAGCCCTTAGATTCTGCAAATGCAATGATTTACAAAATCAATAGGCAATAAGAGTAAAATGCAGCTGACATGCTGCAATTAAAGCCAGCTTTGGAGCATTTGATTTAGGAATAGACACATACAATGGTATTAGAGTAAGGGCCTTTCTTTATACAAAGAAAGAACTGGAGACTGACAGCATCAGCATGAACAAGGCTGGTAGTATATGACAGCTGTGATCTCAAAGGTGTCTGGAGGTGAGGGAATAGTTTAATCTTCTTTTGTCTCAGTTTAGCTCCTTTGCAAAAGCAGCCAATCAGGAAGCTCTTTCTTATTCATTCTGACTATAGGTATCTAGCTCTGCTAGGCCCTGAGCTAACCCCACCAGTTAGAGATCAGCAAGAAGTCATCAGGCTTTATATCACAACTGATACACAGTTCACAAGATGTTTTCTTGAAAGACTGTACACGTGTTACTTGGGCTCTTTTACTAACAGTTACATTTTACTTTCCATTCATACCTTTTTCTAGTATAAAAAGTATTTTCCATGGTCTGCCTAACCTCATGCAGAAATACCAGCTCATTTCTCTCCTATCAGACAAGGACTTGGACCCTGGACATTCACCGGCTGAAGAATATTGTATATTTGAGGTTTGCTTGGAAATGCTGTTGAAGAAGTCAGATGTCTTATTTTGTTGGCTAAAGGGCTTTTCTGTTCCCCACCAAAGAATGGTGCTAATCCATGGCATTGGAAGGGAAAAAGGTTTCAGAAAAGCTGTGACAAAGTGGAGTTCATTTTATACATGCATCATTCCTCTCAATATAATCTCTAAATACTTTGCATAAAAAGTATGTGCCTGACATCTCTACAGTTGGTAAACTGGAAGGTTTGTGTTATGTGGTTTAACAATTTAATTGCTTTAAAACTTTCCTGCACAGAAAGTCTGTATACTCATTTCCTTAGTTTCATTGTTTATTTCAAAATAAGAACTCTGCACAGGCGACCTGTATTCCCGGAGTTTCACAGCACTACTGTAATCATGGCTTTTGGGAGCAGACAATTCGCGCTGAAGGACTAGACGCAGCCTCTGCCACACCGCCCCCGTACCACCGGCCCCTCCCCGCTGCCTCTCCCGCCCGCGAATGGGCTGGCGGGGTGCGATCCCTGAGCACAGAAGCGCGACCACCGCCGACATGGAAAGCCTGCTGCTTGCCTACGGGGCATAGCGGATCAGAAGGCCCGGTGGGGCGTACGGGTTGCTCTGGAAGTTCCTATTTCCCACCTGTCAGCTGCAGCCGCCCGCTCCCCCCGCAGACGGCACTTACACCGCGCCCCTGATGTCAGCGCGCTAAACCCGAGCCCAATCTGCTCAAAGAGATGCTGAACGGATTAGGGGCCAGGAGTTTCCTAACCGCCTTCTCTCCCCAGACCTACCCTGCCTGCCGGCAGCTTCTTCCCGCAGCAGCCGTCGCTCCGCCGGGCCGGTGCCGGTCAGCAAGTCCGGCCCGGCCCCCGGGGAAGCCCCAAGGGGCAGCATGCCTTGCCTCGGGGGCGACTGGCAGTGGGCTGTTGCAAGGCGACCAGCGAGGGGGACTGAAACTCGGGTGAGGAAGGGCAGAGGAAATCCTTGATCGCCCCGGGCTTGCGCGGGGAAGAAGTTCAGCTCCCGCCGGGGCAGCGCTCAGCGAGGGCGGCGCGGCGGAGCCGCTGGCCGCGGGGCCGGGAGCTCTAGGGCGGAAGACAGCACTCGCGTCCCGGCCCCGGGGCTACCATGGTGCTGCTGTCCGGAGACGGGGAGCAGCTGGCGGGGGATCAGGTCTGCCCCGCGCCGGCTGCGGCAAAGGAGATGCCAAGCACCGAGGCGGAGAGCAGCCCCGAGCAGGGGGCGATAGGGGCTGCCGCCGAGGGACTGGCCGAGGCAGAGGACCACGAGGAGGAAGAAGAGGAAGACTATGAGGACTACGAGGACTTCTCCGAGCTGCCCGACACCTGCAGCATCGCCTCGGACGACTCCTTCTATCCTCCAGGGGGCTGGAGGACGACGAGGAGGACTGTTGGTCTGTGGAGCAGGAGGAGCGCGACAGCCCCGAGGCTCTCACTCTCTTTCGAGCATGCTGCACCAACAACACCATCGTGCTTAAAGCACTCATCCGCCAAGGCCCCGAGGAGGAAGAGGTGCGGGAGACCGACCGCAACCGCCGGGTGAGCATCCCGCTCCGCGCCCCCCGCCCACCCCGGGAGCCGCGGGTACCGGCGCAAGGGAGAAATGCATCTCGGCTGTCAGCCACCTCCGCCCCTCCCCCAGCTCCTCTCCCCAGGGAGAAGGGCGAGGGGCGAGGACAGGCGTGAATGGATCATGGGACAACCCTTTCATTCGAAGGGGCACTGGTGTGCAGTCCCGTGGGGTTAGGACCCTAAGGAGCGGGGACAGGAGAAGGGTGTGAAGTCTTGTCCTACTAGACATCACTTTCCGCCTTTGGCAAAGGAAGGGTTCTATATGTGGGAAGAGAGAAAGGCTGAGATTCTAGTTTTCCCGCCATCAGTTTTGAGCTGAATCTTGGTTTCCCGCATTTTACTGAGAACGGTGGCATCACTGCTAACCGTTGTGTTCAGCAGGGCCAAACCTGCCTCGCCCCCACGCTTTTCACCTGAAGACTTAGAAAAACTGTTCAAAGTTCGTGTTTTCCTTGGTTTTGCTTAGCTGCTCCCCAAAATGTAAGCACACTCTCAGTTCCTAGAATGCCATGGAGGGCTCAAGTTATTACTTAACTACAGGGACAGAATCACAGAATCATAGAATTGGAAGTGTACTACTGAAACAGAAGGTGATCTACTTGGAGGCATCCCTGCTCACTGCCGGGGGTTGGACAAGATGACCTTTGAGGGACCCTTCCAATACAATGCAATCTGTGGAAACTTGGGAAAAATTTCCTGGCTCATGTGTAACTGAGATACTTGAACAATGGTATTGAAGATTAGTAACTGCAACTAAGAATTTTTACCTGTAGTTGGCATAACAAATTCTAAATCTTTTTCTACATTCAGTTTATAAGAGTTTTGTAAGACAGCCTGAGTGATTTTAGTTGGGAAACTGACTCGCCCATTCTGCCAAACTAAGTGATCTTGACATAAAAAATAATGCAGTAATTTGGGCTTAGGGCTGTTGGAGATTTTTTTTATGTTTTAGATATGTATATTCATAGGCATTTTCCTACAAAATAGGTTTATTCCTCCCCCAAAGGTTTGTTTCTAATGCAGATTTTTGGTGATCTGATTTACAGTATATTTCTGCAAAAGATACAGAAAGATTTGTTAATAATAGTATCTCTGTCTGAGGGAGAAAACCTATAGCATAGGGGTGGGAATGAGCAGCAGAGGTAAGAAATGTTTTAAATCAGCTTTTCTGCCCAAGCTAACATACTCTTCATCAGTGATGTGTGAGATCCAAATGTACATTACAGAACATTTCATTTTGAAGATCCTGCAGATGCATCTGTTTTGTATAAGGGGTCTGGGCCTGAGCAAGAGCTCAAACCGAGCCCTGACCTTGTGTGGGCATTCGCCTTTACTGGGGCAAATTGGTTAGGGAGCCTCGCGTGTTGGTGTGGGAGGTTTGGCCCTCAAGTGTGTGTTGTTGGGGGAGGTTTGGCCCCACTATATGTGTGGTGTAAAACACCAAGCGCTGCGTGACTGTGCTTTCTGCAAGGGTGGCCTTCCCATACAGCAAAGGCTATGGCAACTTGCTGTGAAGCTGGAGGCATCCTCAGACTTTGGGCTGGGGTCCTGCAGAGCTGAGTCAGGCAGTATGTACAAGTTCAGCATAGGCATCAACCCTCATCCCACAACAGCTGCTTCTACAGAGGTGATCAGTGCAGGGCTGTGAAAACAGTGAGTTTACCTGTTGGGGCACCATCCCACTTCCTCAAAAGCAAAATATTCCTCTTTATCTCTCCAGCTTCCTGGAAAAGAAACAAAAAAAGAAATAAAAGAACTGAAAGTTCCTCTCATTTGTTAATAGTGTTCAAAGTTCTTCTCTACTTAAGCAAATATTCTGTTTGACCTGAAATTAAACTTGGACATCAAATTCTGTTTATGACATTTTTGATGACAATAAAGTAAAAGTTCTAATAACTCGGCAACTTCTGGAAGCGTCATTGATGGTGTGGAAGACATGAGTCCATTTTCTCCTCATGAAGGGATATAAACCCTCATGAAGTGCCCTAATTACAGTGATACAGAGCAAGACAGTTTAATTTCTCCAGACAGATGTGAATGTGATGGGAGCAACCTTTCTGTTGGGAAGCTGAAATGACAGATGTGACTGCATTCTTGACATGCCCATGGGGATCATCAGGGCAAAGTAATTATTTTGCACAGGAAAATTACCTTTTTTTCATTAGAGACTTTTACTTGACAAAAGGGAAGTTTCATTCAGGTCTTTTTTTGCCCTTTCTGTGCAGCTTTTGTAGCTCTTGAATGTTCACATATAAAATCATTTGACATTATCTGTAAACAAAAATTAATATTGCTGCCAAAAAGTAACTGGAGTAATTACATACATCACTTATGTTAACAAAATATTTCAGTTGCCAAAACTTGTACTATTGTGTTTTTTTTTAGTCACCAGAATAATGTTTGTTTACAATGATAGGTGAACTTCTTCTAAAGTTTTGTTTCTTTTCTGTGTACCAGGAGGGAGAAGGAAGATCAGCTTGGTTTATGAGAAGTGGGGTGATGAAGAGTGGGCTGTCCAACCGAATGTATTAACTATTTTCACAATCCTGATCTAGTAACCTCTGTTAAGAATGAACAGTACAGCTTAGTTTTCACAATGGAAAAAATGTTTTGGGTTTTGTTTGTTTGTTTGTTTCAAAATAGACAAAGAATGTAACAAGTTATTGTAGTAAGACAATACCATGTTTTAATTATGAAAGTAGTTAAGCTCAATAAGCTTTCTTATTCATCACATGAATAAGAAACTTCCTAATGGTTAGATTCTTTAAATGAATTTGGGCATGACCAGTTGGAATTTTACCATTGCTTTGTTTTTCAGTTTTTTACCTTGACCTAAAGTGTAAATGTACTAATTCAAGATTCAGAAGAAATGCCTCCTAAAAACACTAAGATCCAGATATAACCTTATTTATTTTCCTTCATCATTTTCATTGAAATACACAAATTTGGTGAGGCTGGATAGTGCCTCATTGTAGGGTTTCTAGAGAAGCATATATTTTCCATGCTCTGTTCACGAGCTGTGAAAACTCCCACTAGGCAATTCACCTTCCTGCAGAAAAACAGACTCCATGACATGCAATTTATTAGTCATCACATATAGCCTGAAGACTGGTACCTTCCCTGTCTCATTTTCATCACTGTTGAGACAACCACAGTTTATCCATCATGGTCTGCATAGGCTCCCCAAAGGACTGATCCCTGCATCTTCTGTTACACTGCTGTCTGTATATGGACTGGCATGGTACTGCATCCTTCCTTTCCTTAACAAACCTAATGCTGAAATCTATAGATCATCAGGGGTGGCCTCTCATTCCTTCATGTCGATGTATTTACCCGCCTCACACTGATGTTACTGAAAATACGGATTCATACTCTTTTAAGACCAATTTGAAAGTTTAGGGAGCAAAAAAAGGTATTTATTTCAGATCTGGACATGCAGGCCAATCTGCCCACAAAGTTCTGCGTGTGCCAAAGAGGGTCTAGTTACCGCATGTAAAACATCAATACATATTCATTGCTTTTCTGAGAAATCTTTAACCTATTCATTAGTCTTTTGGAGATCATAATAGCATATGCAAATGTGTCTTCTGCATGTGAACTCTCATCCTCTGGCAATTTTTTGGGGAGGGAGCTTCAAGAAAAATTCCCTTTTCTTCCTCCTCCTCCAATGCTCTTCATCAATATGTTCACCAGTTGACCATCAGGTTCACACATGCTCAGAGAAGTGTGGACTCATTAGTGAAAGTGTTAATTGTTTAGAAGACCCACTGTTCGTTCTTCAAGAAAACTGCTTACTTCACAATTTATTGTCCTTCCCTTCCATGATTCATAACCTTCTTGTCTGAGACCTACATTTCTGTGTCACAAGGATGGTCCCTCCAGCTGTGTTCTGTGTTACCTCAAAGCAACAAAGGCTAGCAAACTAATAGCTGTGGTTTCTCTGCTGTGCTCTAGTTATTTAATTTACCTATTCTATTTAATTTTTATTTATAAAACCTCTACTTGTTTTATTATCCTATTCAATTTAATGGTCTATTTACATTGAAAGTAAAGAGGGATCTGCAGATACATAGGAGAGAATAAAATCATGGCTCTGATAAAATCTTCTGATCTGGCTGAGTCCAGAGAGTGATCTGGAAAATGACACTGCTTTTCCCTATGTGCTGTGGGAACTGGTCTTGCCACCTCACTAGCCACATTTCCAGAATTTCAGGTATTTGCATCTCATAAGTTTAACATCACTTCATATTAAAACCTCCATGGAGACCAGAATTATTTATACTCAAAAAGACAGTTTCAAAATCCAGTGTTACCTAACCACAGAATGAAAGCAAATTTAGAAATTTGCCATGACAATGGAGAAGGCATTAAGGGATGGGAGGGAGGCAGGGAGAGAAAAGAAGCCGAAGAGCATTTTCATGCCAGATTGAAAACAGTCACTGCAGCTTATCTGTAGAAAGGTTTTCTGCTAGCTGTCCATGTGCTATTGTGTGTATTAGTAGATATTCTGTAACTCTGTATTTTAGAGTTGGCATCATGTTTGAAAATATACTTATTTGCAGCTTTTCATTTTTGTGTCATTGTTCAATGAAGCCTTCACAAAAAAACTAGGAATAATTTTGCAATTAAAGAGTTTCTTGTTGCAAATGTACTATTATACAGTGGAGATCATACATTTGTGGTCTTCATTTTGTCCCCTTAAAAGGTGTGAAGGCAAAATAATCTACGTGGCTCATCTTGCAAGATACTTTTTCTCTTTCAGAAGATACTCCTAAATCCATGTATGAGAGCAGTTAACTTTTCCCATTAATGCTTTATATAGGATACTATTGATCAGTACTCCTCTAGGAGTTAAGTTTTGGGGTTTTTTTTTGAGGCACAATAGTTCTGCAGGTCTGTCACCAAGAGGACCTGGATTTATTTGTTTTGGTTTGGTTTTCTCCTTTTTCTGTTAAGGGAAGAAAAGAGTTTTGAAGGCTATTGTTGTTCTTCTTGATCTAAATTTCTTATAATTTCCCTTTCATGATGCATAGTAAAAAAACAACCCAAAACCAAAAACAAATGAAGAATTACCTGGGGCGGGACAACGATGCATCAAAAGCCTTGGAAGTAGCTGTTACCCAATAAACAAAAATAAAGTGGCAGTGTCCAGGCTAAAAGCTTACTTGCAAACTTTGTGAGAATGCAGGTTTGTGCCAACCATGGAAGGAAATCCAGAGAAGTAGAAGCGGGAGAAGTTTCCTGGGAGGGTGTTTCACAATATGAGTTAGAAGGATAACTTCCTCCTTTCCTTTTCTCAGCAGAGATCAGTAGGTTTCTCTAGAGGGTGCTTCAGGTATCTGCGTTATGCTTATGCTCTAACTGCTGCCCCTCACAGCCTGTTGAAATAATTCCTCTGCTGACTTCTGTGAGAGTTCTCAGAGCCTGGGCACATGAGACTGCCATCTGGGCACTGTGTGTGCCTCCTAAAGTGGATACTGCATTGGAAAACCTGAGAGAGCAACCCTCTGAATGCAGTGGATGTGCTTCTCAGAGTTCAGCCTAGGTTTGTTTATGTATTGCTGGCTGTCAAGGGACATTTTGGAATGGCATCACTCACCCAGTTTCATTATTGGACCCATAATGGCTTTTGAGGCATTAGACATGCTATACTCTCAGGCTGCGCCAGGGCAGGTTTAGGCTGGATGTTAGGAAGAAGTTCTATACAGAGAGAGTGATTGCCCATTGGAATCAGCTGCCCGTGGAGGTGGTGGAGTCACCTTCATTGGAGGTGTTCAGGAGGAGACTCGATGGGGTGCTTGGTGCCATGGTTTAGTTGTTGGGTGGGTTGGATTGGTTGATGGGTTGGATGCAATGATCTTGAAGGTCTCTTCCAACCTGGTTTATTGTATTTGTCTCCTTGCCCTGTGCTGCAGACTGCTCTTCAGCAAGGCAGAGCAGCCCACACACTTTGTACTGCCACAGTGAGACTATGTCAGACAATTCAGCTAGTGTAGGGAGCATTACCCTTCAGAGTTACTCACAGAAAGATGCACAGTGAATCCTCTAAGAAGCTGACACCCGAATTTGTCTTTGCCAAAGGGCTGTGCTCTTAAAACTGACTAGTAGGAAAGGACAGGGAGACAGTTGTTCAGTTCTGGCTTCCCAGGTGAGAGAACATTGTGCTGCATAATGCTTTTCTAGAAAGCCAGGTATCACAAACAGTGCCAGAATTTGTGTAGCAGTCCATTAACCTGTTTAAATCGTTATAGCTATCTTCACAATGCTAACTTGTGAAAATGAGAAAACGGGGAGTGCAGCATTTTGTGGTGAGGGATAAAGATCTCCTTGTCACATACTGCTTTTCAGTTGTCATGGCATACAGTATGAGTAATCCCATGTCAGAAAAATTATTCAAAGAATGTCATCTGCTGTCATGCTGGGAACTTTTTCTTATTTTCATAGGCAGTTTCAGTTCTCTCATATTCTCAAGGTATTCTAACGGGAGGGATTGTATTGAAACTGAACAGTATGACACCAAACCATGAAAGAGATTTTTTTTTTTTTTTTTTTTAGGATGGAAATAGTTTTAAAAAGACCCTAATGGCAACAATGGTCTAGTTTAAATCCTTCCCAAAAAATGCAGAAATACCCAAATGCACTGAAAAATTCCCTGGAAAAGCATATGTGTTTAAAAAGAAAGGCAAGGCAAGGAATTTTAGGATGTTAAAATACAGAAGCTTCTCAAAACTAATGGGGAATCCTTCAAATGCTGTAATTACAACTCAAAGGAAGTAATCAGAAAGGAGTAGCAGAACAGAAGTCAATTAGTTAAGAGGGAATTCGGTGAGCTAGCCAGAGCATGGACGAGGTTGATACAGACAGGCAGTCAGATGCAATGTCAGCATGGGAAGGTTAGCTGTTTACCTGCCCTTGTCTGAATTTGTCCAAAGTGTTAGGTGACTAATGCCTTTGTAAATGTGGCACAACAGCATATCCTGTAAAATAATTTAAGAACTGTATGCACTGAACATGATTTCTGCACACTAAAGAGAACAGTTAGTAAAAATGGAAATGCAAGACCACAAGACCACTGGAAATGTGTGACGAGACTTTCTTCATCCTCCATGCAGCTGACAGGTAGCAAGAGATAATTTGTACTTAGTCCCAAAAGGAGCATGTGGTAGTTTAGACTGGGTGCCACCTGCTGCTGCCACACGGGGTGCACCTCTGGTGTCCCGAGGGTCCAGCCCAGTGGGTGGACACAGGAAATAGTGTGTTTCATTCCCATAATGTCCTGCTCCCTATAAATCTATCAGCAAGGTCTTACACTTCCTCTTTCTTCCCTTGCTGCCCCCGTGGGAGATGCTCCCTATCTGGTAATGGAAGGGGAGTGCCAGGAGGAGAAGAGGGAAGGGCAATCTCAGATCTGGCCAGCTGAGATTAGCCTAACAGTGGAGGGGGGAAGAAAGCCCTGGGGGTTTTAGGTATACCCTCAGGTAGGCAGAAGGGAAATGCTGCGATGCTTCTGGGTGTGCTGGGACGTTGTATGCTTTGGGATCCTTTTAGTCACTATGCTTGTGGCTTCTGTAAAACACTCACTGCTTTTCCATTCAAACTTTCCATCACTTCTGCATTCCATTTGTGTGAGTCTCATCATTTTTCTGCCCCGGTGGGAGGCAAGGGAGGATCTGCCTCAACCTGGGACAGAGCATTAATTAACAGATGTAACTCTTACAGAAATTGACAGGTAACAGATTTGAAGACCTCACCAATATGAGAAAATTGTTTTTAGCCTGAGGGTAGCCCAGAAATAGAGGTCATAGCAATCACAGTTGAAGCACTGTTTTATATTAGTATCTTAAGTATTTAAACTTGCAGAGCTCCTCAGAGATGCATCGATGGATCCTAGTTGGAGACTGGATGGGGTGCTTGGTTGCATGGTTTAGTTGATTAGGTGGTGTTGGATGATAGGTTGGATGCGATGATCTTGAAGGTCTCTTCCAACCTGGTCTATTCTAGTCTAGTCTAGTCTAGTCTAGTCTAAGCACAGGTTGACTCCAGATGTAATAAAAGATAGGGTTGTCTAATAAGACTGGTTGTCTAGGACATCTGTCATCAGTAATTACTGACATCACTAATTATTGTAGATCTATAACTGTGTCTTTAATAGAAACATGTCTGTAACACAGGTAAGAACTGCGCCCCCAACTTATCTTACTGCATTCTTCCAGGAAAATCTCTGAGGTTTATTTCACAGTGCACAATGTGACACTGCTAATTCCTTCATCCCATTAGGAAATAAATATTTATATTCCTGTGGAGGAATTACTCAAAAAGGAATATTAGCACTAATTTTCTTCCATTAAGGTTCCTAGGATCTTTTCCCTGAGGCAGAAATTCAAGATTTACATAAACTTGAGGTTCTCATAGCTTGATATTTAAAAAAAAAGGGTTATTTGGAAGTAATGCATAGGCATTGTAGGCAGCTTCAGACAAAATTGTGCAGTATTTGATGCTGAAGCTGAAAAGAGCAATTGTCATTAGAAATGTTGGATTTAAATCCTCACATTGCTTGCTGGCTTCAGTGTGGTTTCAGAGATGTGGAAGCTGTTCTTAGCTTATTCCTGCGTGGTTCCATGGTTATTGAGGGGTGTTCCTGCTGGCCTGCCTTTGGACTGAGAGGCAGAGCCAAGTGTGCTGCTTCTTTCCAGATTTAATCATATCTGTGACAGAGTTTGTGTGGCCTGAAACCTGTCAGAGGTATTCTAAGCCTTCTTCACAGTGAGGAAGGTGGCAAGCTCTTTCAAGGGACAGGCACTTGGGTTTCAGCTGTAGCTACAAGCCACCCCTAAGGAGAAACCAGCTGCAAAACTTGGAGCTTAAGAAAGATTTTGAGTATGAGTAAGTTTAAAAGGAGTGATTTTAGAGACCCCAAATCTGGGATATGGGCAGCATGACTGTTGCAAATTAAGAACCAGAAATTAAGTAGAGGGCATCTTCTGCCCTGAACAGAGAAGAGCCATCAGTTGCTCTTCTCATTGCTCTAGGTTTTCCATGCTGTATCTGTAGTCACTAGCAGATTTTGTCTTTTTATTAGAATTTAAGATGAGACCAAAACTAAACCAAGATGGAGCACCTTGCTGTTTTGAGGTGGTACACAAGAACTAATTTTTGATCTGTTCAATCAGTTTCACTGTCCAGTGATATATATAAAAATGCATCATTTTGATCCCAGCAGCTATACCAATACCTGACACATCGACATATACTCTAATAAATGTGGTTCATCTCTGGGCAGTGCTGTTCTTCTACCAGTAGCTTAAGGTAGCACAAATGCTTGGCCCCAGTTGTGTTTCAAATCTTTGGGAAAGGAGTGAATTAGGATGCAGCACATTCCAATGGCCAATCTCTTTTCTGTGAAGAACTTTCTCCTCACCTCAAGCCTGAAAGAGAGCCACTGCGAAAAAAACATATATATTTTGGGAATAATTACTGTGTACAAAGACCCAGCAAAAATCAGACTACTTATTGTAATAATGTTGTGTGTTTCTAGTACTTCATCTTCATAGAGGAGAATGATAATGCTTCTTCTGTGACGTTACAGGTGTTGGTTGCTTCATGCCAGATAAGCCTAAGGTTCATAAGGTTTATTTTAAATTATGTATCATTAAACCACATTTTTCTTCCTCTAAAGAAAAGTGATACATATTCAGTAGCTAAAATTCACTGCTAATTCTGAAATTAAAGCTGATGTGGAAAGAATCAGCACCTTTTTACTTGCAGAAGCTCTCACTAGATGGGCGTGGGCTCGTTGTATTGCCAGAGGAAACGTATTTGTAAATGCTGTGTACTTCAGATACTATGAGGCAGTTTTCAGGTAGGATGACATAACTAATAGAACGCTCCATTTCCCCCCAGATTAGTGGTTTTGGCATTGATTTGCATACCTTTCCCAATTTTCATACTTTCTTTATACAAGTTGTTGTGTTCTGGGTAGATTTTTAGCAAGCGACATAACATGTATATTGCTTGCTATCGATTTTTCTGCCTATTCTTTCGATATTGCCTGTCATTGCTTTGTGAAATTAGGTTTAACTTTTGTTAAATGGAAGTACAGTTGAACAAAGGCCACTTAGCAAAACCTGCTGGTATGGTTTTTTAAGTTGAAAGGAAAATCTCTGGAGGATGTAAAAACAAGGAAGAACTCCCACAGGCTTTGGAGGCAGTAGTTCACCTTTAATGTTTTCATAAATAAAGTTACTCTTAGAAGGTTACCCTTTATGTTATGCCACATAGGTTTGAATTTACTTTCATTATAAACAAATCTGAAAACCCTCCAGCCTGGGCTAAGTATAATCCTGTAGCATACCCAGTCTGTCACAATAAGAAATAATTAGGGATTCTAGAAAGGGAATGGCTGTCACAGAGTCTGTGGTTACACCTGTGGCAGTGAATTAGCAATTGAAATTGTATCCACTATGGGAAAGACACAAAGTAGAAACAGTTCCCATTTTTCAATTCTATTGTTTTCTATTATGTCTGTTACATTCCACAGGGAGCAGTTTGAAAGCAAGCCGATCCAAAATGGGAACGATTCACAGCTGGGCATTTGTTACTTTACGTGTTTTGGATGTACAGCGTTTTGAGCTTGGTCCTGAAATAGTCTTTCACTTATGTGGGTTGGTTTCTTTTGCCTCTTTGCCTCTTTAGTATGTGATTCTTTGTCTCTGGGACAGCCTGTGTGTAGACAGATCAACTGCTGATTAAGAGACTGTCAGCAGCCACCACATCTCAGAACTGGGCCTTTGGGAAAGTTTTGTTTCTGTAACTGCTAGAGGGAGAAGTTTGCACATAAGCCATTGTTACTATTTTTCTGAAGTGGAAAAGTGACAGATAACAATATATCCAATCTGTTCATAAAAGCAGCCTTTTAAGGAATATTTGCCTTTCCCCCCATACTCACAAAACTTAGGTAACTTTGTAGCTTGTAGGAAAAAGACTTGGCACACGTCTTTACTATTTGGTTGGGAAAAACAGAAGGGTAGCCTTGTATTCATAAAAGTGTCCTTAGATGTTGATGAAAAGAAAGGGAAGAGTTTCTTCAAAAACTTTCTGCATATCTGGAAGTATAAAGGTTTCAAGAGAAGGCAGACAAAGCTCAGGACCATAAAGAAGTTAAAATATTTTTCTTTCTACAGAGAAAGATATTCTGTATCATAGTATCATAGTATCAGTCAGGGTTGGAAGGGACCATAAGGATCATCCAGTTCCAACCCCCTGCCATGGGCAGGGACACCCCACACTAGATCAGGCTGGCCACAGCCTCATCCAGTCTGGTCCTAAACACCTCCAGGGACGGGGCCTCAACCATCCTCCTGGACAATCCACTCCAGGGCTTCACCACTCTCATGGTGAAGAACTTCCTCCTCACATCCAGCCTGAATCTCCCTACCTCCAGCTTCATTCCATTCCCCCTAGTCCTATCACTACCTGATACCCTGAGAAGTCCCTCCCCAGCCTTCTTGTAGGCCCCCTTCAGATACTGGAAGGCCACAATGAGGTCACCTTGGAGCCTTCTCTTCTCCAGACTGAACAGCCCCAACTCTTTCACTCTGTCCTCATAGGAGAGGTGCTCCAGCCCTCTGATCATCCTCGTGGCCCTTCTGTGGACACGTTCCAGTATATCCATATCTCTCTTGTAATAGGGGCTCCAGAACTGGACGCAGTACTCCAGGTGGGGTCTCACCAGGGCTGAGTAGAGGGGGAGAATCACCTCCCTTGACCTGCTGGCCACACTCCTCTTGATGCAGCTTTCTGGGCTGCAAGTGCACATTGAGAGCTCATGTTGAGCTTCTCGTCCACCAGCACCTCCAAGTCCCTCTCCTCTGGGCCATGAAATAGCAATAGACCATTAGAAAAGAGTGTAGAATCAAGTATCACTTTCCAAAAAGTGAAATGGCACAATTAGTAATAAAGCCTTAGTGTTTAGACTCACAGAGCCCTTCTGAGATCTGCATGCAAATGCAGAGCAAAATGCAAAAAATGCAAACACAGCAGCAGAGTTGTAGAGCACGGTAAATGCCTAGATTCACAGAGCAACTTCAGCCAGAGGAAAACAACTGCTTGAAGGCAGCAGGTTATTTCCCCTGCTGTGCTGCAGGCACTTTGTCACCAATGTGTTCAATGGATCCTGTCTGCGCAGGAGACTGGGCAGTGTAACCATGTCAGAGACTCTGGTCTGTGACTGCTTCAGCAGAGCTCACTGCACAGAAACACCAGCTTGGAAAAAAAAACAGTATGTTGTTCCTGGAGGGCAATCAGTTGGTGGTTTGAGAGCAGAGTGAAACTGGCTGCCATTTCATGGGTGACAGAGGAAGGAGGAGTGAAAGTGAAAGGAGTGAAAGTGTCTTCAAACTTCAGGGACAGAAAATCAGTGCAATCCCCCAGGCAGTGCCCCACAGCCTGCAAACAGTGAAAAGACTTGGGTGGCTCTGGGCTCCTTCATTAGTGTCCTGCCAGCCCCATCTTGTGGGATGGAGCCCACAGGCTCTGAATTTTTTAAAGACATGAATAATATGGCTGCAGCTAAATGCTTGGTTCCATGAAAGTTCAGTCATTGCTATGATGCTTATCCAACTCTGAATGCAATAGGATATAGTCTTTTTGTGAACAGTAAAAACTGTCACAAACTGAGGTGGAATGACTCAAGTAGCCATTTTCTTTTTCTGTATTCTTTCATTTTATATAAAGGTATTTATTTACAAATCTTCAACTGGAGAGATGGAAAGCTTTTGCAAGTCATCTTAGTTTCTAAGTGCATATTAAAAATTGCCTATAAGCCAGCTATCTTCTTTGTTTCTCCAGGTCCTGGAGTATCATGGAGGGTATGTTCAGATAATGCTTTCACTACAAGGTTCTATCAACAAAAAAGCTGTCCTGCAGTCAAGCAATGTTTTGACGCACCCAAAGACTGTCGTAATTCAAGTGCTATGGAGCCTAGAGGTGTGTCAAGCTCACTGCCAAGAGCTGTGAAAACCCCCCCATCAAATGTATCTGATTCATGCTACTTTCTTTTTTTTTGCAGTGTGTTTCTTTTCAACAAAAAGTCTTCTTTTGTTAAGGAAACTGTGTTTTAAAGGTCTACCATTTCTCTCATAGCTATAGGTCCTTAAATTAAAAAGTAGATTGATTATATGCATTCTTGGAGTCCAGACTCACAAGAAGCTGTTTTGCAGTTTACCCGAATATTACCCGATTTTTTAAAGTAGCAGAAGAACAATTTCTGGATTGTTTGACTGAAGTGGTTCTATAAAGTAGCTATATTGTATTAATGGAGTAGCCATTTTTTTACAAAAGCATGTCATCTCTAGTAATTCCAGACATTTGACTATAAATACAACATTGCTATTCCCCCTTCCCCCTCCCTCCCCACAGATATTTAATTCTGTCATCCTCAAAATCTACGCTATTTTAATGTTCAATCCTGCTTTATGTTTCCTTATTACTTAGAGGAATGGAATATATTTATTGAAAGATGAGATTCTTAGATCCAAGCACAGAGACAGTGTGGTCACAGGCGCTGTAGAAGAGGCAAGCCTGCAGAACCTCACTTGGCTCTTGCCACTAGCTAATGACATTACAAGTGTCTGCTGCATTTGCTTATTAAACTGCAGTACTGTAGGTCACCTGAGACAGACATGATGGTGATGCTACTGTCTCTCACTTTGATAGTCTAAATATGATTTTCCCTTTTGCTGAACTGTCTGCTTATAATCTGTTATAACTTCAGTGAATGATAAATCCTTGTTTAGCCAATTGAGATAATACAAGAGGGAAATAATAATAGGGATGTGTGCTTAAGAAAAAAAAAAAAAAAAGAAAGAAAAAGCTGCTTTATAACTGTCTTCTTCAGAATTTTAAAAAACTTACATCTATGAAAAATAGTGAGCTTCCAGAGGAAAAAGTCTCCTCTGAACAGATAACAGATTAAGTCACAGTGTGTATTTTCTCAAATGAAAAAAATCAGGCTGGGCCTCTTGCAGATAAGTGTCATTGTGGATGAGCCCACTCCCTAAATACAGTGCTAAAGTAATATGAGGCTGCTTGCTAGAACTTGCAAGCCAGTAGATGGAGTGTTCTTGATACAGCTACCTTTCAAAAATGTAATTCTATCTTTTGTTAAAGCAGATATTCTTTCCACAGGGTGATGCTGAAGCTGGAGGAAGGAGCCATTCTGTAGTGGGAAGTCCGAGACATGATAAGATTTTGTCTCCCGTGGCTGTATGCAGCCTGTTACTTTATTCCTAAACCAGACAGGACTGTACTTTGATGGGCTTTATAGCAGGAGTTCATTCTTGCTTTCTAATCAGCCATGAACATTATGGATTTGTCAATGTAGGTGTGATTCACAAGAGCGCAGCCCTCTTTGCCCTTGACCAATGTTTACATGAAAACTAGAAGAGTCTACCTGAATCAAACCCCACAGATTCTGCTGTAATTTTAATTGTGATCATAGTCATTAGTGTTTGTAACACTTATAAAGCATGGAAAACTTGGGCATAAAATTTATAATTTTCAGTATTAGCAACGCTAGTTCACTACTCATTATTTTTACATTGCACCCTTTGCTTGAAGGTAATGTTTTCACCCAGCACTGTATGCCTCTACTATTCACAAAGTGTGAATGTACCAAGGTGGCATTTAAGCAATTACAGTTGTTAGTGCCTGTAGCCGTTTTGAATTTCCCAGAGCTCAAAACCCAACGGAACAGAATGTAGGGATTATCCCCTCTTCCCCCATGTGGAAGAAGTGAAGCAGGAGATGACAAAGGGGTAAAACCCAACAGAACATCCATGCACTGACTTGGAAGTTAAAAAGGTAATTTTAACAAAAAACAACCAAAAAAAAAAAAAAAAAAAAAAAAAAAGAGAGAGAGAGAAAGGTATAAGAGTATTAGAGTAAGGAATATATGTACAGGTATATACATAGAACCACACCCGATGGCAAAGGATTCTCTGGACATCAATGGATTCTCTTTGGATGTGGGCCCCCACATGAGGTAGCAGACCAGACCATGTGGTCAGGAGCAGAAAGGCAATGAGCACAAAGCAGGAAGTTGCTCTCTTTTATGTAGAGTCCAGGTGGAAAATGGGAGTGGAAGAAATATGATTCAGGGACCCCTCCCCCAGGGTCAGATTTCTCTACCCACCTGGGTCAGGTTTTCCCTGCCCACCTTGGGTCCACCTCCTGCTCACCTGTGGAGTCAGGTTCCCAGCCTGACTCTGGCAGGCCTTAATCCACAACAGTGCCTTGTCTGCCTCTGTGGAGACCCACTTTCCAATACAATTTCTGCTGGTAAATAGCAGCACATAGGTGGGAAAGAGTGAAAGAGTTCTTATGAAGTCAGGAACCATAGTGCTTTCCTCCAAGTTTCACAAGCCAAAATCCAAGGCTTATAAAATCCAATACTTATAAAAATCCAGGGTTTGGCCTCCATCACGGTCGTTGTGTAGACCTGTGTGTTTACTGGATTGCAGCCCTTTGGGATCACAAGAACTGGCAATAATCCATACATACAAAAATCCACTTTAGGTCTCTGAGTTACAAAAAGACACCTGCCATCAATTCACTGCAGATGTGCCTATTGCTCAAAACATTTTATTTTTCTAAGGAAAAGCAGGAGACTTTTTTTCATTCTTACGCACAAAGAAATATTTTGCCTTGTTAGAGCTGGGGAAAAAGTACTAAGGAGCATAACTGAGATGAAGACCAGTCTAGGTAAAACCAGATGCATATCCTAGATAAAGGAAGCTCTTTTATTGTGGAAAGCCTAAGGATAAAGGCTTTTAAGAACTTGGATCCCTTGACATCTGAAGAACCATTGCCACTTGCACTAGGTGATAATTTAAAGAGATTATCTAGTAAGATCTCATCAGTGGGATCTTTGCTTGATAGAAGTAAACTAGTAACACCTGGTCCAGCTGGAGAACCTCTTTCATGTCTACCAATAATACTTCAATGTACTTTTCTTCTTGAACCTAAGTATTTACCATGCATTTTCATGAACTACTGGCTATTACAATTTTATGCTTCTGGTTGAAAAGAGGATGCTCACTGTTGCTATGTGATAACACATAGAATTGTAGAATTACTAAGGTTGGAAAAGAACTCTAGGATCAAGAAGTCCATCCATCAACCCAACACTACTATACTCACTAGACCATCTCCACTAAACGATGTCTGAAACATATCTATACTGAAGTATGTAAAGTGAATCCTATAGGCTAAATGTTAATACATCTCTGTCATCTGAGGACTATTTGCCCTTCTGCTGTGCAAGGGCAGATAATCTTTTCCCCCTCTATTTTCACTGGGGGAGAACGTTTACTGCAGTTTCCTGGTACATTCAGGTCAGTTCTAGGATCAATAAGGCTTGTTATTAGAAGATCCAAGATCAATAGGGAGGGTTATTGTTAGAAGTGTTCTAGAAGGGGAAGAAATGAGGTTCAGAAGGTGAGAACAAAGGTGGTTGGGAAGAATAGACAATGAGGGTGTTACTTATCCACTGATTTTATGAAACTAACTGCCAAATG